>CM060927.1:136624397-137249397 GCA_030737875.1 Allium sativum | reverse complement strand
CAACATGATGATTTGATTACACGTAAGCCAATCGTAGAATTACAACATAGATCATAACTTTACAACATAGATGACAACATAAAATCATAGAATTTACAACATGTATGATAACATCACAATTTAACAACATAATAATATCATACGGTCAATAATTCACATCATATCCATATAATCCACAATTATATCTAATCTTACTTAATTTAATAATTATCTTGATTAGAGAAATCGAACTTGCCTTTCGTGGTTAAAGAATTATGAACAATTGATCAAACTTGATGCAGAATTGTTGTAGCGACGTTAGTTGATTCGTTGTTGAAGCTCTAAGCTTGAATTAGGTTGAATTGATTAGCTATCTTCCTCTTTAGTTGGCGGCGGCTACACTGAGTTCTATGGTGACGGCATAACGGCTTTGGTTCCAATTTTAATTAGGTTTAGGGTTAGCATTAGGATGTATTTATAGGTGTAGGAAGTTATTTAGGACCATTAGATTAACCCTGAACCATGAGAACCAATCAGATGCAAAATCTGCATTTGAGCGAATCGGCCCACGGGTTGACAGCCAAACACCCTGGATTAACCCCTAGTCGACCCAGTGAGGCTCGGGTCGACCTCAAAAATGGGCCGTTTCGGTTATTCCCCCTCCCAATTCGCTGTTTTGAACTTTTTCGCATATTTATTTATCTAATTTTTAATTTATATATATATATATATATATATCAATATATATATTTCTCTGCGCAACCCATTTCACTTAATTCTTTTCTAAAAATTAAGTATACTTTAATTTGTGAATTTCAATGTTATAAAATTACGGGGTGTTACATTCTCCCCTCCTTAAAGGATTTCGTTCCCGAAATCTCCAAGTCAAGAAGAATGTATATCCTACCATCTAATCGTCCATCTACTCAACCATCAAACACCAGCATCCATTGTCCTTAAAAGACTTCTAATGCTTTAATGTTTATATGCACAGTGTGTGTATATGTCCATATCTAATGCAAAATTAGGCGGTCTACTGATTCAGTCGACCTCCTCAGTGCAATTCATGATAGTGCCATGCGTCCAATATGTATGCAAAAGATTCCTGATGATACATATTAATTCTATATGCGTGCACAACCATCCACCCGAATGCAGCAACCATATGATAATACAACCATTATACATCCATTTTACTAAATACATCCATATATATGCAATATGCAATATGATGTGACTGAGCCGATCTGGTGCCTAATAGTGTGTGTATATGCATCCACGAGCAACCATTAGCGAACACTTGCATCCACTTTGCATCCATCATACATAACATGTCTCAAACACATGTTTCAACCATAGGATTTCCCTAACTAAAGGTCAAAGATACTAGCGAGAGGACATACTAAAGATAAGATAAGCACAAGCTAAGCGATAAAGGAGAAATTAAAAGACATACCCTCGAAAAGAAAAGGGTACAATGAACTCATCTTCTCTTCCGTCTCCCAAGTAGCGTTACTCTCATCGTCTCCCCATTGTACTTTGACTAGTCTGACCTCTCGATTTCTCAACTTCTTGATCTCCGACCCAAGAATGCATGTAGGAGCTCGTCGAATCATCGCATCGCGCTCTATTTCCACCTCTCTAAGCAAGCTCGGCTCCACTACCTCCGCGGTCTCGTGTAAGCACTTCCTCAAATGTGATACATGGAATACGTTGTGTACACCACTAAGTCTCTCAGGCAACTCCCCTCTATACGCCATCTGACCAATCTTCTCCTTTATAGGAAACGACCCTACGAACCTTGGTGCTAATTTCCCAACGGACCCAAAGCGAACAACATTCTGTAATGGAGACACTTCGATAAAGACCATGTCCCCAACCTCAAACTCAAGATCTGTCCTCCTCTTATCCGCATAAGATTTCTGCCTATCTTGCGCTGCTTTCATCCTTCTTCAAATCAAACCAATCTTCTCCGAAGTCTCTCTAATCATATCGGGCCCAAGTAAGATCTTATCCGTAGATTCCCACCAACATGTAGGTGAACGACAAGGTCGTCCATAAAGAGCTTCGAAAGGTGACATGCCAATGCTAGACTGAAAGCTATTATTATATGCGAACTCTACCAATGGAAGATGCTCTTCCCATGTACCTCCAAAGTCTAGGATACATAGCCTCAAAAGGTCCTCTAGAATACGATTCACCCTCTCGGTTTGGCCGTCCGTCTGAGGATGATATGAGGTGCTCAAACATAACTGAGTCCCTACCGCTTCTTGTAAGCTCCTCCAAAATTCGCTAGTGAAGATAGGATCACGGTCGCTTACTATACTAGAAGGAACACCATGCAAACGAACTATATCTCGGACGTATACAGAAGCTAACCATGGAGCAGTCCTCTTACTCTTCACGGGAATAAAATGGGCGCTCTTAGTAAGTCTATCTACTATAACCCAAATCCCCGTATTACCCTTCCTCGATCTTGGTAATCCATCAACAAAATCTATCGAGATACTATCCATGTGAACTCATCGCAACTATCCATCTCCCATGCAAGCCGTCCTATTCGAACTTGATATCCCCCAAGCACAAGCCCCAAAGGCCTAAACCAATATCAGACAAGAACCCAAGGAATACCTCCTCCGATTTCAGACAGTCTATGTGAGATGATACTAGCAAAACAAATAATTGGGCACTTAACTGACTCTGGCTGTCCTCGCCAGTCTTGCTTCAAAACCATCACTAATCACCTAACCGACTTTGCATTATCCCCTAGACACACACGAATACCTCGCGCCTCTAGGTAAACCCCGCACTTCATCGAAGACGTCACTATACTCACGGACCACACGAAAAGATTCCAAATCACCGTTGGATACGTCAAGAGATTCTAGACAGCTAAACGTCACTGAACCCCTAGGGTCACAAGAAATATGAGGGTCTTTCCATAATGAATCAATAGTCTAACTACCCTCCTTTCACAATCTAGGATGGAACCCCGCCTGGGTAGCCAATCCACCCCTAGAATCAAACTATAGCCCGTGAAACCAAGGACGAAGGCGTTGCATTCAAATCCGACGTCCAAGATAGACACTCTCAAATCCCGACAAACCATTGAAGGATGAGCCGAACCACCAAAAAGATTTGAGACTAGGATGGGATCCTTAACTAGACTAGTATTTAGGTGCAGTGTTTTCAACTAACGAAGCAGATACTGACGAGTATGAAGCGCCAGAATCAAACAAAGTTCGAACAGGATGATAAAGGAAACCAAATTTCTACCTGGACGGTCCTACCCCTATCAGGTATACCAGCCGTGAGGGAATATAACTACCCTCCAGAAGATCCTGTACTTTGCCCTTTCCTCTTTGGACAATCCTAATAAGGTGTCCTATTTCTCCAAAAGGATAACTACTAGCCTTCTTGTTCACATTCCCCATTCGTGACCTTCCACCAAGATGAGGTTTCGTCCTTCATTAACCAACAACTATTTGAACCTTCCTCCCATCGTCTACCTTAAAGGTATCAACAAGCCCTCCACTTCCTTGAACTAACTTCTAGCCCGACAAACGTCTAAGTCCCTTGAAGTGGTTTTTCGTCCTTCGTATGGAAGTCCCTATTTATCTTAGAAAAAGCATCTATACGCGGAGGGGGAAATTCAAAAAGAGAAAGAGGAAGAGATTCAAAACGGAGAATCGAAGGAAAGATATATGGCTCTTGGGGATTATGTTTTTAAAACAAACCTTTCTTTCAAAAATACTCTTCTACAAACATATATTTGAAAGTATTCTTTATAAAAATGCTTTTGAAAAATAGTTTCTCAAAATATCTTATCTGTTCTGGTAACCTTCAGCTCTGATACCACGTGTAACACCCCATGTCCATTAATGTCACTCACAAAGGGAATGCATTAACTTCTATGGAGCGTTTTAAGTGAATATAGAACAGAAACTCACAACAAGACAGATATGAAATAGTACTTGAAAATTTAAAACTTTATTTATTGCAACGGAAGGTAAATATGTTTGGTTACATCACCAAAACCCAAAGACTAAAGTCAAGTACATAATATCCATCTTGACAAAATCAGAGTACACAATATAAAAAGCATAATCCCGTAAATAGCCATAAAAGAGATAGATTGAGCTTTACTTCAGCAATCCAAATCCAAGTGCTCCCAAAGAGATCCAAATCAAGCTTCCCACCCTAAGAACCTGGGGGAAAAAAAGGAAGAAAAGAGGTGGAAACAAAGGGGGTCAGACATAAAGTCTGGCAAGTCCGATAACTCCAACAATATAATTATCAAAGTAACTAGGATAAGACATAAGCTTGGTAAATAAGGAAATGACTGTGAATTAATGGCAAGACCAAGCAACCAAAAATAATAGGATGAGCAAAGATAACGTTAAAGGCGCTTCCTAATCAATATAGGGTAATTACTATACTCTACCGTACTATACTGTAATGCACTGTACTAACACTAACTGCACCCATACTAGTCACTCTAGAAACTTGATCCCTCTTGACTAAATAGAATGATGATAGCTTCGTGTACTACTAGATGTACCCACTATCCCCACAAGATGTACCCCTTCAATGGTAATTCCATGTACTCCTAGCTGACGTCATAGGTGCCGCCTGCTCCTATCTCCACTAGGTGTACCCCTTTAATGATTAATTAATAATGGTAGCTTCGTGTACCCCTAGCTGACTACATAGGTGCCATCTGCTCCTATCTCCACTATATGTACCCACTACCCTGCCCCATTCGATCGGCTCCCTAACTCGTAGATACCCGTGCAGGTCCCACAGTGGGGTGTATTACTCCCCAATATGGCAACCTTATACTACGCAAGGAATGCACGGCTTATACCTACACGATGCAACAATGTCTTACCTACCAGCCCGAGCCCACGCACGCACATGACCCCGTTGGACTTGCGTTGCCACCGCTAACCCATTTAGGCCTCTAACAATCAGGCCTAGTAGGCGTGTCCCGTCCTCGACTTGGGTCGAGCTCACAAAGATACTTAATGGGCTACTGGACTGAAAAGGGCCCCACCAAGCTTCCCACCTAGGCTTGGTCCCCTCTAATACATCCCACTTAACCCCATGTCCACTTACATGTATAAATTTGGTTAAGTGTTTTCTAATTTAACCTAGCCTCACCCTTTTGTTTAATTAACAGGTTGTATTGGTTAAGTCTGTGGGCTTATGTACACAAATATTACCCACCTACCCAAGATTTACTTAACCCTCTCACTGGTTCAGACATTTTTAATTTACGGTTAAGTTTGTGGGCCTATATGTACTAATATTACCCACCTACCCAAGATTTACTTAACCCACTCATTCCGTATAACCCAGTTTACTTAACCCCCAACTTAAACTTAAGTTCTTGCAATCCCTAGGGATCATATTTGGTTAAGTAGTCCATTTCATTTACCATGTCCATTTTTAATTAATTAATCAATTAATTAAAACCTTTCCCTTCATAGGTGTCAATACCTATTTTATCCAATAATTTGAATTACATGTCATAATTGTTTATATTCAAATTACTCCATTTTTCTAATCGTATTTCTCATGACATCCACATATCACCCCCTAGATTCCTCATGCCACCCAAGGCACCCACTTAACCCCCTCATGTCCCACTACATGCTTATCTGGTTAAGTATTTCTTAATTCATTAAGGCCATAACCTTATAAAGACCTCTCACATTAGACTGACATTTATGGCAGTTGGATTTGCCGGGCGGGTCCGGGCAGTCTTACACCATAAAAGAGCCTAACCTCGTGTCATTACAACTGTTACACTTTTAATTTGGGCCTAGGACCTCTCACATTGGGCTACCATTTGTGACTACTGGATTTGCCGGGCGGGTCCGGGCAGTTTTACGTCACAAATGAGTCCAACCTCGTGTCCTAAGCATTGATTATCACTTATAATCCTCTACCTCAATTTGAATTATTTTCCCTATTCAAATTATCAATTAATTCCAAATTTAACGATGTCCATAATTGACTCAATTATGTCCATCCATTTATGATATGCAAAATTATACCAATTTCGTCCCAAGTTTATTATATGCCATTAAAGGCCTTTTATCTCACTATTTAATATCCCTATTCAAATTCAAATTAATTTACATATATGACTCATTTACATTCCAATTCACATTTATTAACATAATATTTTCATCCCATATTTGGATTAATTATTCCTAATCAAATATGTTAATAAAATTCCAATTATCTTTATGTCCATATATCACTTTACCAATTAATATTTCAATTTACATATATGCCTCTTTTAAGGCCATTACATGCCAATTCACATTTATTAACATAATCAATATTTTTCCCCATAACCCCCGCGGCGTCCATTCGCATAGAATATATGATAGACTAAGAAATAGTCTAACACATGGAAAAGGGAAAACACCACATATTCACATAACATACAAAATAGGTCTAACTTGCATATGAGAATTTACCACATAACCTACATAAAATCATCGTTCTAAACATAGGCCTAAAAGTATGAACCTACATGTTATGAGCAAGATTTTCATCACAAAACTTACATAGGCAATAACCAAAAACTTGCATAACATGATTCATATTCCAAACTCATATTTTTATATAAACTTGCATATGTGATTTATGCAACATAACAATGGTGTAAATTTACCTCTAAATATACAAACTAGCATGTACAGATTTGGCATGTAACTTATGCATATCATAGCCTAGCTTTTGATCTAAAATAGATGTCATAATATTTACTAACTTGCATGTGATTTACGTCTAAATCAACATCAAATCTTGCATACATACATATGATCTATCATATGAATCAACATAACCAAACTAGCATTTAAACAACATGATGATTTGATTACACATAAGCCAATCGTAATATTACAACATAGATCATAACTTTACAACATAGATGACAACATAAAATCATAGAATTTACAACATGTATGATAACATCACAATTTAACACCATAATAATATCATATGGTCAATAATTCACATCATATCCATATAATCCACAATTATATCTAATCTTACTTAATTTAATAATTATCTTGATTAGAGAAATCGAACTTGCCTTTCGTGGTTAAAGAATTATGAACAATTGATCAAACTTGATGCAGAATTGTTGTAGCGACGTTAGTTGATTTGTTGTTGAAGCTCTAAGCTTGAATTAGGTTGAATTGATTAGCTATCTTCCTCTTTAGTTGGCGGCGGCTACACTGAGTTCCATGGCGACGGCATAACGGTTTTGGTTCCAATTTTAATTAGGTTTAGGGTTAGCATTAGGATGTATTTATAGGTGTAGGAAGTTATTTAGGACCATTAGATTAACCCTGAACCATGAGAACCAATCAAATGCAAAATCTGCATTTGAGCGAATCGGCCCACGGGTTGACAGGCAAACACCCTGGATTAACCCCTAGTCGACCCAACGGGGCTCGGGTCGACCTCAAAAATGGACCGGTTCGGTTATTCCCCCTCCCAATTCGTTGTTTTGAACTTTTTCGCATATTTATTTATTTATTTTTTAATTTATATATATATATATCAATATATATATATTTCTCTGCGCAACCCATTTCACTTAATTCTTTTCTAAAAATTAAGTATACTTTAATTTGTGAATTTTAATGTTATAAAATTACGGGGTGTTACATTAATGGACTAAAATAAGCTGCATTCTTGTTTTTTGAATAGTAAAACCTGTGATTTTACAATAAAAAACTATATACAATAGAAACAGTGTACATTAAGTTGGACAACTTACCCATGAAGAAACATAAAGAATAAAAGTAAAAAATCACAGGTTTGCTTATTCTCTTCTAATGTATATGGATTGGGTTATATACACATTTAAGCTTAAGCTTGATGCAAGTATATACAATATACTATGTATTTATGTTCTATAGAGAGCAATATACAATATTAAGAGAAAACACGAGGTGGTAAACAAAGGATGGTCTCAAGCTGGTCTTAGTAAAAAAGGAGGAACATAAATCATAGTTGAGCTGGAGATTAAGCATGGTCTGAGGTTGAACATACATCCACGGTGAGATTGAGTTTATAAATCAAAATTTTAGATATTTTTTAAATTGAATGTTAGATAATATTGAGTATTATGTAGATTTTTTTTCAAAGATGCTTTATTTTTAGAAATTGAAATTTTGAACATTAGAAGCTTATGTAGTTCCAAATCATTCTTTAACTTGACCCGGTTATCGTTCTTTACTTCCAGCATGCCAAGCATGGTCTCGTGAAGGTTTGCTACTAATATAGGCTGATTTGGTAGATATTTTCTTTTGTGCACCATGAACAAGGAATGAGGCTACTGAGGAGAAGCCTCTACAATCAATTAGTTTATGGGTTATAAAACTTGTGTATATAGTTTATAAAACTTCGTTCAACATTATCTCGAATCATTCAACATTCTCTAAAAAAATTCTAAAATTGTTTTTGCTAAAAGTATTTTTTTATGTTTAGCTGTTATTTGGTATACACTGCTGTCAATTTTGTGAAAAAGATAAATGCATGTATCTTTTTCATTATGCTATTTAGTATTTGCTTTTTGTTTTTATTGGTATGTGGATAATTGCTTAATTTTATTGCTATATACACTACTAAATGTCATTTTCCCATCAGTTTGCAAATTGAAATAAGATTTATGAGGAGAAACTAGGTAATTGCAGTAAGGAAAACCTAGGCGATTGCTATAAGGAAAAGTAGGCTATTATTGTAAGAGAAACTAGGTAATTGCTGTAAGGCAAGACTAAGTGATTGTCTGGAAACTGCATGCAAAAGTATGTAATTATTGTAAGGAGAAACCATTTATTTCGCAAAGGTAAAAGCATGGTTCTAGAATCTGCATGATAATACTTGATCAGGGATATATCATGACAAAAATATTTTGAAATACTTTTGAAAGTTGCATTTATTTGCCTAGAATCTCAAGTAGTAGACACATTTTAACTCCTTTCCAGCATTGTCAGGAGATTTAAATTGTTGCTACAGTTTGTGTCAGGGATTCAACATCATGAGGTAGATAATATGGAGTTTTAGTTGAGTTTTGTAGTCAGAATATGGGTGATGCTTATTATTTGAGTCAATGGTGAGTGCTTATCTTGTGATATGAATTTTCTAAGATGATAGGCTGTGTCATTAGAGCCACATTACTTTATTGTTTCACTGAATTCCTCAACCTAAATTGGAAATTTTCACTAAATTCATCAACCTAAATTGGAACAAATTTTCACTGAATTCTTCAACTAAATATTAATTTGAATTATGGAAAAGATATACAGTTATATCTTTTGCTGAAAAGTGGGTAAAAATGGATCTATTATGTACTATTTTATGTAATTATTTGCTAATTAAGATTAGAAATTGTAAAACATTTTTATAAACACATTTATTTGTTTACATCTTTAATTACAGGTGTGATTCATCTGAATGGTTGTGTTATTTGTTGAAATGATTGTTAGAGCAGTAGCTGCAGCTATGGAGATTCAAATGTAGTAGTTTGAAATGGTTGCTAATCGATAACGAGTGCAGGATGACCCAACTGCTCGAAGATGGCTTCAATAGTTACTTCACAACGTGTCTACAGGAAAATATATTTGTCGGTCTTCAAGCTGGTGGGTTTGATCATATGATGCTTAACTAATCATCAAGTCTCTCTTCCACTTAGCTGTATTGTTACATATCTTGCACTTATTTTGGCTTCCTGTGTTATTTTCTTTATATTTAAGTTTTATATTTGTAAAATAAAATTTTCACAATAATTTATTTCTTGTGAATGCATAATTAGGTTTGTTTGACAACATGTGTGATATGTCACCAAATTATTGTTTATATACATCTCATACTATTTGTGTAAGTGCTGTATATTATTAGAATCCAATATACATTGGTGTCTCTTTTGTGAATATAATATAACAACATATGTTGCTATTTGTTTTGTGAAAAAGGTAAATGAACACATCTTTTTTTCATTCTGCACAAAATGATACTGTAAGTAGAAGGTATCAATTGTTGATGTAAATCACAACCACACATAGATAATTAAAGCACTTGTGAAGTACAAGAAAAGAACAAGAAACTTCAAATAAACACAATGGTTCATGACAACATTATTTCAATGCACACAGCTCCAAATGTGAAAAACAATAAGTAGCAACAAATTGCAAATAAGGAAATATTAACTGACAATCAACTGCATGAAAACATAACACATAAACACTATACTCTATCGATGGCAATACATTTGTACAAAAGATGACAAACTAAAGTAATATAGATAACTGTTCACTTTTAAATTACACAATTTGTTTAGGCCCTGATGCTCAAAACCAAATCCATACAACACAAGAAAAGACTATAAATTTCAACAATCTGCGCCTACACTACAGCCAACCACTTCACCTTCTGCAGTCATTTCGATCAGCGAGGCCACAAGGTTTTGAATTGATCTCTGATTTTTGATAGCTTTGACCGATCTTCGAGTTTCATTTTTAAAGATGCATAAAACAGGGATTTCTTTCGATAAACAAATTAGTACAATTTTTAAAATAATATAGATTTATATATGAATCCAAATCATTGTAAACTTCTGATTCATCCAACATACATGAATGTAACAAAATCTCTTTAATTTTTTTTGGCAAATTGGCAGGAAAAACCTCTTGCAAATTACAAAATATCTTTTGATAATAGCTTACAAATTGCAAATTTACGCATGTATAGAGAACTGGATTTGATAAAGTATGTGATATTTTCAGTTAAACAATAATTGTGAGTGATTACTATAACTATTTTGACATAATGATAATTAATTTTATAATTTATAAAAAATGATATATAGTTATATCATTTAATAAAAGGTAAACATAACTAATTTAACTTGATTAATTAATAATTATGTTAAAGATAAACATATTTAATCTTTTTTATTAAAAGACATAAATATGAACACATTTTGAATAAAACAACAATATTTAATATAATGATTTTCACATAAAGATAAACGTTTCTCTAGAGTGATTATTCAATACAATGAAGATTAATTATTCAACAAATCATGTGATGAAAGGATAAATTAAGGGCAAATTCTATTCATACACCTGTAATTCCTTAACATACACCATTGTTTTAATATGAAAAGTTATGACTATGTTATCCTTGCCTTTAATTACATTTTTAGTCCTTTTCTTATAATGCATCTACCTAAATTTTAAAATAAAAAATATCTGATCAAATCTATAGAATTTTATAAAGTTAAAATCTATAGAATTATAAAATTAATAAAACCTAAAATATCAATTAAGACAACTTTTACAACTAAATATTTTAATTCCAGTATGTTCAATTATCCAAAATTAGAGCTTATTTTAAAAAAAAAACAATCGAATAATTTATGATGTTAGTGTAAAAAATTAATTTTTTTTCTTCTGAATTTTGGGTAAATTTATTGCAAAGAATTACTAGTTTTGTGTAACTTAGTTTTAAGGTTAATGAGAGAAGAGGATGAAAATATAAAAACGTAATTTTCAGAAAGACATGGTGTATGAAAAGAAATTTTTGGTGTATGCTATTTAATTTCAGATCATGATGTATGTTAGGAAATTATTGATGTATGAATAGAATTAGCCTAAATTAAGTTACTTGTTTCTCTAAAATGATTATTTTTCTACAAGCAACATGAATCTTATCCTCCAACAATTTTAAATAAAGATAAACAAACATAATATTAGCATTTTGATGGGCAGTGCCTTCTTGGGAATCCTTTTCTGACTACAATCAATCAGACCCAACTTTCGGTAAAATGGCAGTTGATGGAGACAGAAATCGGTGAAAGCTACCATAGATACAGATGTTATTGATATCATATATGTTCGTTTCATTTTTTGATATGATATACAAGTAATGTGCTTATGCAAGTTTACTAGTTCAATTCATTTATGAAACAAATATGTGAGAAACTCTTGTTTTACCTCATGATTATTTATGAAACAATTTTTTTTTTTTTAAATCTGCAAGGAAAACATTTAAACTTTCACATGTAATGTCGTTCAAGTTGTGACGACCCCAAACCCCGATAAGACGGTAGGAAGGGTAATCTTTGGAATATAACACATAAACAGATAATAACAGAACAGAAATAAATAAATACACCAGACAATGTACAATATAATACACTGGATAAACATAATCATCAGAGTTAAACAGTATACAGGATCATACTTAGTACAAATACAGTTCAGCTATACATAAATGTCTACAGCGGAAAACAAAACATAATATGTACAATAGGAGCTGAACAACATAAAAAGAGATAAATGATAGAATCCATCTTCAGCTCCAGCTATCCAGAAAGAGCCTGCTAAAACCTAAATACAAGGCTGCCCATGTAGAAAAAGGGGCACCCGAGTTTGCAAGTGAAACAAACTACGAGTCGGTCATGGGACTGGTATGAGAAATCTACTTAACACATTTTACAATATGGCTAATCACAAGACCACGCCACTTTTGCGGAACGTGTTTACTCCATTGGATTGCCAGTGCTTTAAAACAAATAAATCTTTTAAACATCGCAATGCTTTTTATAAAAATGAATCCATTATAAGAGTCAGTTCCCATCACACAATGCAACACAAACCGAAGGATAGAGTTTTACCTTATAACGGACAAAATATGCTTGATACGAGCAAAACAAATCATTAGATATTATTGCTAGTGTATATATGTTTCAAAAACAATTTCAATCATAACTATCAATCATAGACGGCATGGGTACCATATATCATGTCGCCATATATATATATATATATATATATATATATATATATACACACACACACACAATCAAAACCGCACGTTGTCATATCTGGAAATTGGATTTCCATCATGAACCAAGGCAAAAGATAGTCCTTACCGATTCGAGATGCTCTAACCCGTGTCTCAGGACCCAGACTCTGGTGGGCCCTTGGATCGTCAGGGCCGGTCCACCGATGTGGATTAAAATTCCTGAACACTGCGTTTCCCCGCCCTATGGGGCGTCACTAGTCATATCCGACCACACTATCGGCTCCGAAGAGACCGAAGCAAACCGAGGCCTCGCTTTCCATCATCCACATAAGTAAAATACCTGGGCGTGCAAAACCCAAAGCACCACTCCTAGCTAGAAGGAAACGCATGTCCTCCCTGAGGTCCTTCTCCCGTTTCTGGCTCATACCGGGGTGTGAGGCTCGCGAAACAACGTTATACACAAAGCCATGCCACACAGGCCGTGCTTTGATCATCAACCACAAGACTTTGCTTTTCAACAGAAGCCTTAATCATCCGCCACTTAGGCGTGCCACACAGGCAATTCACTCCATGCGACTGATTTCTATCGATATATAACCTCTGAGCTCGTACGTCTTAGAGAAGGGCGTTAAGCAAGAGAATAAATTCTCCATCGCCAAACAGATATATATTTAATAGAGATCAATCAGCACAGAACAAAATCCAATGTCAGACACACAGTCCATTTACACGTTCGTTCTGGGTCTGAACGAAACCAGAGGCACTCAATACCTCGCATATCTGTACAATCCAAAAGTACATCCGGACGGCTACTACTTCAACCCCTTCAAGGTAGCTACTCCCATCATGAGCATCAGTAGCACCCCTCCATTCGACGTGAAGATCATCGGTCTTGCACCGTCTTCATATCTTCGACTTTCACTCGTCGATCAATTATTTGAAATGAGAATTAACTCGGCCTTTTCAAATAATTCACGTATATTTAGAATTTCAAATCAATTCATTCCAATGGTTAAATTATTCGATATCACTAATTCTGTTCTTTAATGTAATTTTCACGCCAAACACATTCAACCATCAAATATCACATAAACTGCAGAAACTCAGTTTATTTCCATTCCATATCGTTTCTAATATTTTATCACAATTTATCGCTATTTTTATTTATTTAAAAACAGCCAATTCATTCAAACGACGCTTCAGGCCATAACGCGGCCGTGGCGCTGTTTTTCTTCAGATTTGATTTACACATATCCGAATATCTAACCATTGGATCTTCACAAATTTTATATCATTAGAAAGATCTTTTCAAAGCGAATCCAGCGGTTTCAGTTTTGGGAAAATCCGACGGTCGGATCTCCCGCACTAGTCGTTTGAAGTTACGATTTCAAAATACGAACTGCAGCGTCGTTATTCGATTTAATTTAATTATATATATATATATAATCGATTCTGGCGCTGTTTTTCTTTAGATTTGAATTAAACATTCCAGGCAATCCAACCGTTGGATCTTCACACATTGGGTGTCGTTGGAAAGATATTTCCAAGGCGAGCCCAACGGTTTCGGTTTCGGGAAAATCCGGTGGTCGGATCTCCCGCACTAATCGTTTGAAATCACGGTTTAAAAACACGAACTGCAGCTTCGTTATTCGATTTATTTTAATTATATATATATATATATAAATCGATTCTTCGATTTCAAAACTATATTCATTTCATATATTTGATAAAAATGCTATTTTTATCATCAACAATATTTATTCAACACATCACCATTTTTAACACTTCATATTTCGCATAAAATGATATTTTTAGCGAACACAAATATCTCTCAACGCATGACTATTTTATTTAGTTCATACACATGTCAAAAATAATATTCCTATCAAACAAATATTTATTTCAACACTTGTGTATTTTTAGCGAGTCGTTCACATGATAAAAATGATATTTTTATCATCAAAAATATTTATTCAACATATGAATATTTTTAACACTTCATATTCACAATAAAAAGGTAGATTTTATTGTTCAACCAATATATTCAACACATGAACGTTTTCGACTTCACACATACGATAAAAATATGATTTTTATCGTTCTAGTCCTTTATTCGACACATGAATATTTTCTATAGTTTATATATATAATAAAAAGGTGATTTTTATTGTAAAACAATTTATTTCAAAGCACGGTTATTTTATATAGTTCAAATAGATGATAAAAATGTGATTTTTATTATAAAACAATTTATTTCAAAACACGATTATTTTATATAGTTCAAATAGATGATAAAAATGTGATTTTTATTTTTCAAAGAATTTATTCAACACATGAATGTCACTCAACACATGAATTTCTATTCAACACATGAATACAACATATGAAAATAATTTCAACACATGAAATATTTCAGAAAATTTCGGTAGCATAATGCCAGGGTAGTTAAAACTGGCACCGTCCCTAGTACGGCTCCTCGCTCTACCTTAAAACCTCGTGGTTTTTGACAACGGGGATTTTCAATATCTAGTTCGCACGCAGGCGAATTTTCCCATATACTAATCCTATTGGGATTTCAATCACAATCAATCATTTCAATTCAACCATTCAAGATATTGACCAAATTTCACATCAACCAATAACCCAAACAATATCACAACCAATGAATATCGTCCATGGTCTGTGGACGAGGGGAGTATATGTATATATATATATATTCGTATATAAATATATTTCCATTCACTTCAGTTATCATTTCAATTTATTTCAACGCATATATCATTTTTACAACGCATATATAACTTATACATCGAACATACAACTTATATAACGATTATACATGTGGTGTACAACGCTTATATAACTAATATATCGACTATATAATTTATACATCGTTGTTTTCCATATTGTTTAAAAATTAGAAATCTCACATTGGGTTCCACTCCACCAAAAATAGCAGAAGGCTCAAAAAAATATGCGGTCTCTTCTAGAATGTAGAAGACGTCCACATGAGTCCACTTCCTCTTGTTTCACTGGATTTCGTCAAGAAACGAAAAAGATATGATTTTTATTGTAAAATCATAAACCATAGCGCTTTAAAGTGCTATAGAATAGTTTAAAATAATATAACCCGTTACCTCAGCTATTAGTTCAAAACTAGGTATGGATTTTTCTCTGAATCCGTGTGGCTAGGGGCCGATCGGCATGCGCCACGTTGAAGCACTAGGAGTCGCGTACCTGCGCCGGAAGTGGGACCCACTTCGGTGGCCCCTGTCGTCCTCGGTGGCGGTTAGAAGACCGAGACTTCGTGGCAACAATTCTCGAGAATGGTGCAGCGAGGAAGGCCGATCCTGGTATGGATTTGTAGAGGGGAGTGAGCTCTTCAAAATCTTCAACTGGAGCTCCTGCTTTTATTGCGTGGAGGAGGAGAAAACGAGGAGAGAAGCTTGGAAGACCTTTCCGTCGTCGCGCAGTAGAAGATTGGGGAGAGAGAAAGTATTCTGGCCAATGAGGGTTTTTTATTTTATTTATATATCTTCAAATTTCTAAAAATACCCCTCATCTCATACGAACTCCAATCCAAACCCAACGACTGTCATCCCTAGCTAAATACCCCCATTCCGAACACAATGGGATATGTTTCGTAGGCCCATTCGACTGTTTCAGTCAGTTTTTCTTCAAATTAAAATATAAACATTCAATATTTGATTTGAACATACATTTCAATTTGCCGGGGCCACATACTGATTCAAAAAATTCCAGAAAATTAAATCTAGCTATGTTTTGACGATACGGTCCCAACAAAACTAGTTTCATCGAATTCTGAGACCGTTTGAAAAATAACCATTTTCTGGTCAATCCAATTTAACAGAAATTCACCAAACACATTTTCTTTTGCCACGCTCACATATTAACTTCAAAAATTATGAAATTTGAAACCTAGCAATAATTTGACATCCCGGATCCAACAAAAGTGGTTTCGTCGAATTCCGAGGTCGTTTGCAAAATGTCTATTTTCACGGGCTATATAAATTCTATAGCGACCTTTCTGAAAATTCATTTGACCATAATTTTTGACGCCCGCTACGAAACTTCGATTTTTCAGATTCGTTAGAAAGATATTCACCAACAGATTTAAATATCTTTAGTTTCACTAAAATCCGATTTATTTTGCACCCGGTACAGTCAGTCAAAGTTTGAATTGAAATTTTGAAATTGTCGCGCCATTTCAGGCCTTGTTTATAATTTAAAATAATTATATTTATTTTCAAACATTGATTCAAACTACTTTTCGTCGTTATTATTTAAAATATTTATTTTAAATACTTAAAATACACTAAAATAGCCAAATTAAAAATTTTAAACTGGTTCAGATTTTCCGGGTTGTTACACAAGTAATAGACAAGTTAGAAGTATAAATTTAAGTATGACAAACTCAAACTATAAAGAAAAGATAAATGTTTTTATCTTTTTTATTTATTTGATAATGAAAGAAATATTCCAAGAAAAATAACTAGCTGCATTAAGGGAATGATTCATATATGATTAATCAAAACAAAGCTGATGAGATGGACTTTCAAAATATAAAAGTTTAAAGTATTTATAAAATTACATAATGCAAAAGTGGAAATTAGTACGTAACACAACCCTTGTATAAAATATCATACTTTTTCTATTATAATATGATGAAATGATATTTGTGGAGTGGAGAAACTTAACAGATCTGATACATATTGATGTGAGTTTGAAGAAGAAATGATGGAGCCCCCATATTAACACAAAACTAATTGGCAATTTGAAGGGGGAACTCCTCATATATTAGGGAAGATTAGATAGACAAATTCCCGATGTGGGACAATTCCAACACGCCCCCGCACGTGTGGCTTATCTTTAGCCTAACACGTGGATCTTTTGGGTGACGTGGGGGCAGATCATGAATAAGAGTTTTTAGATCAATGCTCTGGTACCATAAAGAAGAAATGATGGAGCCCCCATATTATCACAAAACTAATTGGCAATGTGAAGGGGGAACTCTTCATATATTAAGGAAGATTAGGTAGACAAATTCCCAATGTGGGACAATTCCAGCAGAGTTTATTTTACATAAATCTGTCAAAAGTCAAAACAATAATATATGAGTTTAATTCATTACAAATCTTTCATATCCAACATTAACTATAAAAATTCATAACATTAAAAGATATATGCTTTTATCTTTTCTACGTGCATTTTAGATCAATTGTACATCTTACACAATAAATTTGAATCATTAAAAAAAATAAGAAGGATGTATAACATACACCAGTAACTTTATAATATAAATAGGACTTAACTTGTAATTATATCACTTAAAATAAAAGATAAATGTCTTTATCTTTTTTGCAATTAAATATAGTAATATTAAAAGATAAATATGGTTAGTGAATTCCTAGTTATGTTAATAAAAAAAATTCAAAGAACAACATAGACATGAAGTTCATTACAAAAACTTTCAAAGAGACCAATTATAATGAACAACTAATTAGGGTTCATCGTATAGCAAAAAAATTTACTTCAAAAATGAAAGACAAATTACAACTTAAGTGATTCATGAGTAGAAATTGCAGCTTTACCAAAACATTTTAATACTTCTTGTGTATGAACTTACAGCTTAAGTGATTCTTACACATACTTACTATAAATAGTCATGCCCTCAATTATTTATAGTAAGTATGTGTATGCCACTAGTTATTTATAGTAAAAGGTGTAAGTAATTCTAACCAAGACAAAGCATAAAATCTACCGAGTCAGTAGGGGACATATGAGATGGAATTAGATATACAATAGACTAGTAATTAAAATAATACTTGGACGGAAAATCTAATACTTTAGAAACAAGGGAAAGTGATGAACAATGGTAGACATTGGATGTGCCAACTGAGGAAAGGTCAAATGAGTCATTAATCTAATCCCATGCTAAAAGGATAGAAACTCCTGAATCAAGTGAAAATATTGACAAGTTGTATGTTAATATATATTTATTCAATAAAGAAGAAGAATTTGCAAAATCTAGAAAACCAAACACAAAATCAGATTAGAAGTATGGAAAGAAGTTTAAAGATATAGAAACTAAAGGAAACACGATTGGTTCGTGGGAGGGAGGGCTCCTGAAAAACAAAGGAGCACGTCTCTTAAAAAAATGTCATTTTTTGGTGCATGAAAATTGTCATGTGGTTCATTTAGTATTGTCATAATAATGAAAAATGTTATTTTTGTACAATTTTTTTTAAATATGTTAATTTTATATAAATCCATCTCACAAAAAAAGTTTAATGCATTACATCTCTTTCTTATTTAACTGTAAGTAGAAGAATTCATATAGATTTGTTATGTATTTATATTGTCTTTATAAAAACATATATGTTTTTATCTTCTGTAACTATGGTGTTAAATTAGCTATATATTTTATACAATAACTTTAAACTAGCAAGAAAACAATAAATATGTTTAACATTTACAGTAGCTATTTAATATAAGTAAGGCTTAAGTTCTATTTAAATCAATTACAGTAAAAGATAAATGTGTTTATCTTTTTTACATGTTGAATAAGGTAACATTAATAAATAATTGTTACTAAATACCTACATATGCTGAATTAAGGAGCTTTATATCATAAAATTTTGTATTCCATCTGAAGGTTGAAAGTAGAAAATAAAACAACAAATGGACAAAATTAACGGGAAATGTTTTGTTAACAAACATTTGTGCTAAAAACTAATTTTCTAGATTGTGTCTTAGAAAATAATCATTTACTACAACTATCTTAGAACTGTATACTTCAAATCATGAGAAAAACGATGAATATGTTTAACATGTTGTGTTAACTGTGATATATAAGTAAGGCTTAATACGTAATTAAGTCCTTTACCTTAAAAGATAAATGCATTTATCTTTCTTAAGTCTTGAATACTGCGACATTTGATAGTACATACTTATGTATGTTTAATTAACGTATATCAAATTAAAGAACATTAAATCTGTTATATATATTTTTTTGGATCAGATATACATACAACATTGAAATCATTGTGAACTGTATGAGTGTTATTTTACAGTTAAATGAATATGACTGTATATTGAACATTTGTATTTTCTTTGTAACTAGACTAAGAGCTATATTCAATTAGATTAATGATGTTATAGATAAAAATATATATATGCTTTTATATTTTCTAATAAGGGTTTAAGTCAACTTTACATCTTATGTAACAACAACAAAGATGTTTAACAATTTATCATTCTTCATTTATTCGGCAAGCAACAAGCGCAAACAATTGATGAATAGAAATTTATGATTAATCAATTGTGTCTTCAATATATAGCTTGTTTAGGCATTACTTGTTTAATTTCAGTACTCGGTGAATACAAACAATTGATGAACAACAACTTCAATCAGCAATCATTAAATATAAATCGCAAACGAAAACAACTGATGAATAACAAACTGTAATCGGCAAAGGAGTACTTACTTGTTCAGCAATCAGCAGATTTAAATCATAGAAAATCATCATCGTACATTGTCTGTGTAGCGATATTTAGTTCTAGGTGAGACGGTTTGCTTTCTTCATCAAATCATCAACGTAGGCTACACGATTTTTGTTTTCAAAGTGAATTTAATGATGAAAATGAAAATAAAAAATAAGGAAGACAAACCGGCTTTATAAAACCTAATTTTGATTTTCGTTCAAAGCTTATAATATGAGTAGCGATATTAATTTAGGAATTTTTATGCTGGAAAAAGGCTAGTTTGAACACGTGTCCTTAAAATTAATTCATTGAGGGAAATAAGCCATTATTGTGAAATTCCCCTATTATAATAGTGTCTATCAAATCACAAATAAATAACCATTTAGCAAAACGCTTGCATCTCACGCTCTACATATTATTCTATAATCAAAAACCGTATTTCCAACATGACAAGGTATAGGACTACCTTCCGATCAGTGTACTCTAGAGGGGATACACTTGGGTTCAACAAGAACATCTTGCAACCTAGCCACATATGACCGACTACCCATTCAGCTTGAGTGTATCGAATGTATTATCACCCTATGGTTTTAAGGGCCCACCGTACTTCCGTGGAGATACATAAACAAAAGAAGAACAAGTAGTACTTTCTCTAGATCGTTATAATACACCCAGCTTAGGTGCGACCCAACTAGCCATGCTGCCTTTATTTCTCGGTTGTGAGGCTTGAGGTTACATTTACCTTTTTAGAGAACATCTCATAACTTTGAATGCCACATTGTCAAATCCATCAAATTGCTAATTGACGTCCATAAATATACTTTGGGTATTAAGCAAGAGAATTTCTCCGCCACCAAACTTGGTACATTTGTAAAAATCAACGCACGTGATTCTTAAGGAAATACTTTAGCAGACATTCGTCCATACAAGTCATCCAGGAATATGATGAACCGAAGACACCCTCCTACTGCATCCTATAGGAATCACCCTAAGAATCAGTAGCGAGCATTCCTTACAATCCATAGATTTCAACCACAACAGAACCACATTGTATCTCAAGCGGCCAACCAGAGATTATAAGTAGGTCTTCTGCTTAGTGAAGATCTATGGTCTTTGATGCTCCATCTTTATTTGCTACATGTTAGTTTCGAAGCAACATTGGTTTGAAGTGTTTTTGGGTCTAGTTCCCATCCCGGTCTCTTCGAAACAACATGGAAAAAAGTCCAAGAATAACATTCCGTTGATAGTCGGGTTTTCACCATCAATTTAAATAGCATGGTCAAGTATATTGGCAGCTCAAATCCATTTACTTAGAACACTCATTAAAACTATTCCATTGATCCTTAAAAATCGATTTTGATATTCTCTTGTCTCAAATCTCATTTGTTTCCATTACATTGAAAACAATAACATGTCTTTATTTACCAAACTCCGTTTCATTTCTTCATTTCAAAAACATAAGTATATATTCGCCAAATCTCTTCCATTTCCTTTGCCTTGCAAAAATCATCATATATTCTTAACTCAAAGGTAATAATAAATCCACAATTCAAACTTGAGTTCAACAATGTTAAGTATACAATGTTTTATTTTAAAACAAATAGTTTCAATTACATTCAAAATCCTACAAAAATGTTGCAATATCCTCTTATAAAAAAAATAAACAAATTTCACATCCTTACCGTTACAAACTAATATCATCCCTTGATAATAGTGAAGTCGTTCACGTAGGGGTATTTTAGTTACCTGTCAGACCTTGATCGACAACATTCTTATTTTGAGACAAATAGAAGTATGGAACAAAAAACCTATCGTTTCATTTACTATTTTATTTCAAAATATGGTTTTAATAATCATTCCTTGCACATGGCAAATATAAATTTCATAAATTTTGTTTAATACAACTTGCTTAATGCAAACTACTTTGCTTTGACCTTTTAAAGATAACTTATGAATGCTTGGATTTGTTTCAAAAATCCAACTGCTACGTTCTTTAGAAATTTAACTGAGCTTCTTACTTTTACAAACCTTCTTCCAATTTTAAAATGATTTTACTTAATCCAATTTTCTTACATAAACGCTTATTCTAAAATTTGTTGGAGAATGGAGTTTTGATGACGACAACCTTATTTCAATATTAATTGATTATAAAATATATACTAATACTTATGTCTAGGATATATATATATACATACATATATATATATATATACACATATGCAAGATTTATATACAGGAGTTATTACTAAAGACTGTACAGTTTAAAGATATTAGAGACTCAGAAGTCAGAGAGGATTCAAGACTCATAAGTATTCAAGATTTCAAGACAAATATAGTAATAGAGTCTAGATTATGTAAGACTCTGAGTAGCACTCCAAGTTCAAATTCAAATTCTGTTTTTCAATTTCTAACTTCAAATTCTGTTTTCAAATTCTATCTTCAATCTCTATCTTCTCTATTTTACTTTCTATTTTAATTTGATTTTAAACTTAAGTTTTATAAGTTTATAGTTTAATTTTTTTTACATATTTATACTTTATATTTATATAGTTTTAAACTCGATAATTTTATAAATATGTTTATATAGTTTATATTAATGTTTTCATATGATTTTCTACTTTATAATATTCATTAGTAATACTATGTTTTATTTCAAGAATTTCCAGAATTATATATATATATGTATATATATATATATATATATATATATCAAAATACTTGAAAAATATTCAAATTTCAATTTTATACATGGATATGTCGACATACATATATATACATGTCGACATATAACTGTCATTTTTTTTAAATTCAAAGAAAGTGCCTTTTCACTATTTGTGACGGTTCAGAAACGTTGCAACCTTTCAAATCTTATAAATAGGGGTTGATTTCGAATTTTTTATCATTCTTCTTCTCCATCTTCATCTTCTTTCATTACACCGTTATTCTTTCTTATTTTTATGATTTCTACACTTGTACTCTACCGAATTCAATTTTTTTCATTAAACTTCTTCTCTTTACACTCATTACTCTCTGAATCAAGTGCTATTGAAGAGTTATAGGGTTGTTTGTAATTGTCTGGGTTGTATAAGTAATCGGTGGTATCCATTGAAGCCGTAAAATCAAGGACGGGTAATTAGTGGTATCCCTTGTAGCCGTGAAACCAAGGAGGCTGGAATCGGTGGTATCCCTTGTGGTCGTGAAATCAAGGAGGTTGTAATTGGATATTGATATAGTAATAAAAATCTGCATAATCCAGCATTGTGCGGGACTGGACGTAGGAGCAATCCGAACTAATATAAAATCCGGTGTGTTCTTTCCTTTTCTGCACTTTATTTTTGTTTATCTTTGTGTTTGTGTTTGATTATGTGTCTGTGATTGTTCATGTGGTGATTAATTCATGTAGTATATCACATAAGTTTTAGATTTTGTTTAAATTTTCAAAAATACTATTCACCCTCCTTCTAGTGTTTGTTTGGCCTTAACAATCCATATTGCAATCCCTAACAAAATCATCACTTGAGATTAAACCTCTTTATAAATCTTGTTTATGAACTTGGATTCTATTTAAATTCTTCTTATAGAATCAATTAATTATTTCCTTTTGGAATCACATTCAATTTACCTTTATTTTACTTGATAAAAAAATTTAAATAAAACAAATCTTATTAAAATCTTTTACATTATCCTTCCCTTCATAAACTTCCAATTATAACTTGGATTTTATTATCCAATCTTTAACGAAAATCTCTTTTCGATTCCCTTAATTATACTTAATTCAATTATTATGTAAAACTTATTAAAAACGGCATATTTGCTTCACATTCCCGTTTACAAGCTTTAGTATAACACCATTCTCAACACAACTCCATTTAGTTCTATTTCAAAACTCCATTACTGAGTCGAATTCCATGTTACAAGGTAAAATTACTTAAATTATTATTAATTAAAATAATAATTAATTTCAAAAAGTAGTTTACTTCATCAGTAATTAAAAATACATCTGTTGATCGCTTAACGACATTTATTAAATAATAACTACTTCACTTATGATTTATCAATTTATAAGCATTTTTAAATATCATTAAATAAAAAGATAATTAATATTTTAGAAATATTATTAAATTAAAGCAATGGTTCATTAAACCATTTCTATTAGATTAATAGAAGACCAATCAATCTAATTATTGATTCCAACTAAACAATTGACTTCGTCAACTTAAACATCGGTTATTTATTAACTGATTTCACTTAATTCTCTCATTAGATTAATATAATTAATCTAATTACATTGTTTAACTGTTTTTCTTCAAAATAGTAATTTCCAAATATTAATCCATAGGTTCAATTCAAGCTTTTATGCTTACAGCATTAATTAAAACCATTTATAAATATCGACTATTTTAAAACTTTAATTTTAAATAGAAATATAATTTAAAAACTTCACTTTAGTTATAAAAATAATTTTTATAACTTAATTTATGTCAATTTGTCTAACGACGAATTAACGTCTTAAAAACTTAGCTTAGACCACTTGCTGCCATTAATTTCATCATTATTGTCTATTGATTAAAAGCATCACACCAACATTGAATTTTAATTCAACGTTCAGTATCCGTCAATCACCAACATTCAATCGGGGTATAACGTCATTTAGGGGGTAAACAGTTCATATTTGAATAATACGAAAAACAAACAACATACCAAATATTTGAGGAATCCGGTCGGATCCCTCCAACTTGTTCTTACCTTCATTACAGATCATAATATTATTTGATGATAATATATGTAACAAATATTTAAAAGAAATCATCCAATACGACATAATATAAATTTTGATAATCGTTTAACAACAAATAAACAATTAAGGCATCCAATCATCCAATTATTATTATTAACGATGAATTATATTTTTATACTAATTTAACACATCATAGAATTCCAAAAAATGTGAGAGTTAACTCACCATTTGTTTTGATTGACGGTTCAAGCGTCATTTCGTTTTATTTTAAATAGACATTTAAAATTAAACGAAATTCTGATTGCATCTGAATAACTCCGTTCCAACTCGACAACGTAGCCTTCACCGCCACGATCCCAACGAACCTGGTTTCATTAATTTTTGATATCGTATGAACATATTACGATCGTTTCTAGTTTTAACTAATTTTTGTTATAAATTAAATATAATTACACTAATTACCTTAACTATAGTTAATCCACGTCATCAGGCCACTGAATCCTTTATTAACTTTTCACGCGTTTCTTCCTTACCATCGCCTTTTCCCCGACTTCGGCTTCTCCTTAACAAAACTCGTTGCCCTCCTTATTGCGTCGTCTATGGTTCACCAATTTGACTGCCACCGATCCACCATCGCAACCCCCTTTACACCAGATGTCACACCCCAAACGCCGAAAACCCAGTCACCTTCACCTGACTTATATCCCACGTTGAACAGAAAATGTATATTGGGTCCAAACGAATGCCTCTAACCACCTGGAAGGATAGCGCTGCCTGAAATCCACCGTTAGCCCTGGTCCCTCACCGCTCCGATCCCCATCCCCTCTAAATCCATCTCACACCCATCCCAGTAGAGTCTAATTCGCTCAACATGTTATCTTCAACCTGAAGCAAATGAAACCATGTCGTGGCCCCCTTCATGACCCTACACCCCTGCTGCAACTGACTGGACAGCGCCCGCTCACCACTTCCGATCACTCTGGCCACCCGATCCTCAAGCACACCCACGAAAAAAACACTGCTCCAGTTTGAACAATACAAGCACTTCACCGTTTCACATGAACTACTACTTCATACCCGAAAAATAAAAGGTGCAATTTCATGCATGTGTCTGGTCCCATTTTTGTTTAATTTGAGTGTAGGCTGCTCCTCAGAAGTGAAGAACTAAATGTATAGTGAGGGAGGATACCCCCTTTTTATGTTATGCGCGCAGAATGGAAAATGGGGAAGGTGAATTTCTGGGCTCGAATGAATATAAAGGAATGGATTAGTGTTTTATATTTAAGGGAGAACGTTTGTGCATTTTATTTTGTTTTCAGAAGATAGGAGAGATTTGGGTTTTATACTAGTTGGTTTCGAGATAGAAAAACAGAATGGAGATGTTATGTTTGAAGGGGATGGTTTTTTTTTTCCTGTGTGGATGTAAAAGGAACGAGACAGTAGTGTTTATATAGATGGTGAAGGACTCGCATACGATTTTTCAGAAGAAACATACATGATTTTTCAGAGGGAATGCAACAAACATGCGACCAAGGCAAAGACTTTAATTTCGAAGTGACCAAGGATTTTTTTTTTGTTGAGGTGACCAAGGATACTTTATGAAAGAGACGATATTTTAGTGTGTAATGCTCTACGTTTGAAATTCGTACAAGTGCATATGTGTTTTGATTGAAACAAAATTGGAGATCATACAATAAATTAATACTCTAGCCATGATGGAACTGGTTTCGTCAAATTTCGGGATCTTTTGTGGATTTACTTTCTTAAAATTCAAGTGGTTAAACTGATATGCATTTATACCGCGCACGATCACAAAATTACTTCAATTTTCGTGAAACTGGAAATCTAGAAATAATTAGCTATTATGGATTTAATAAAGTTCATTTCATCACATTTGAATAATAGCCCTTTTTAAGGGTCCAAATTAAATTAAACTAAATCAATTTTAAAATCCTCAATATAATAATAAAAAATATTACAATCGGACAAATTTGAATAGAATTTTATATTGTTCCAAAATAAAATACGGGTTAAGTTTCAAGCTAGATCGATATTCAATAAAGTAAAAGTCCTTTATTTTTATATAATAAAACGTTATATTTTATAAATGAATTCCATGGCGACTATTTGAAATTTTGATTTGGACATAAGACAAAATCTACAATATGAAAACTCGATTTTTCTGCTTCATTAGAAAATTTTATCTAATAAATTCAGATGTTTCTTGTTTCAAAGAAATCCAACTTATTTTGGATCATGTGCATTCAATTGAAGTTCAAAACGTAATATTACGAACTACCGCGATATTACGGGTTCATTTATATTTAAATTATAAATTATACGTTGAAACGTCGTTTAATAAATGAATTCGTTAATATAATTCGATTATGAACTGAATTAAACCCTTTTAAATTGGCAATTCATATAAAACTGCAAATCCAGTATATTCTCAAATATTTTTAATAAACTTATTATCTATTTTTTATATTATTAAAATATTTAAAAATCATTAAATTCAAGCCATTAACCTCAAAATAATCATTTAAAACCAAACTTAAATTTTTAATTAAATGTTTAAAAATCTGGGCGATTACTGGATCATTTTTTAAGACAGTCTCATAGTCCGATGAAATGACTTTCATTGGATCCATAATGTCGAAACATGTTACGATCTAAAATTTCACGTTAAACGAAGTTCATAAGTGAGAGAATGATATATAAACATATTTTGAAAATTCAGTCAGAATTTGATTTAAGCTAGAACTTAGGCGATTTCTCAAACGACCTCCAAATTCGATGAAACTTAGTTCGTTGGAAGCGTAATTGCATAACGTAGCGATATTTCTAATTTCAGAACTTTTGGAGTTAGTATGTGATCGCATGACCACAACGAAGTTTGCAACGTATAATTAATACATGGGCTAAACAAGTCACTTCCCGCTACATTTCCAAACCAATCACAATCAGAAAACTCATCTCTTCCCTTGCCACATGTCAAATTCTTTACAATAGTCATTTCATGAATTATTTAAGCCTTAATTATATTTTTAATTTCATTTTCATTTTTAAACCAAAATTCCTAAAGCTTAAGCACTTTAATGGCTTCTTTCTCCTCTTATCTCCCCACCGTCGTTGTACCATGGCCTACCAATGCCGAAATCACTTGCGTAAGCCCCCTCCCATCTCCCCAGCTTTGGTCGACGTGGGTTCCGCCTCCTCCTCTTTTAAAACAACTTAATTCCTTCCTACTTTGCAAAGCTACCTCCTTTATTAAACCAAGTAATAGCTCCTTCTACCTCCTCCTTGTGGACCCTCACTTGATATATAAGCACCTCCCCTTGGCCATGTCAACATGCACACACCCTCAACAGCCCAGGCCGTGACTTCCCTCCCCTCTTTCATGTCCAAACTCCACTAAAAATCTTAGCTTTCTTACTTAAAACCCAAGTGCAGGTGTATACAAATGTATTTGTGTGTTCATTTGCAAGTTGGAGTAAAAAAAAAAGTGTAGTCTTTAGTTCATAGCAAGTCTGTTGAGTTTATCATTGAAGATTCTAGGTGTTTTGGATGGCATGGGTGAGAGCTTCTCACTTTAAATATTTTATTTATGTAGTTTAATCGCAAATACACCGTTAGATAGTTAATCGTTAACTGATCAAGTTAATATGGACTTGTGATATGATTAGAAAAGTGAAACCGAGTTAATTAGTAAGTTAAAATGTTGCTAATATGTTAATGATAACTTATATGAGAATTCACACATCTCCCTTGTATGTATGTAAGCTACATTGATATTGATGTAAACCCCACACGGGTATTGGGATGATATTTTTTACACATCTCTCAAGTGTGTAGATAAGTTACGATTGTTTATGATGATATTGTAAAATTCACATGGGTATTGGGGTGAAGATAAACACTGATCTTAATCCCAAGTGTGTAGACCTTCAATCCGTTGAATTGTCAGAACTGTATAAATGTTATTTAATTAATTTAAGGCTTATATGGTATAGTTCACTTTGTGTGTGAATTGGATGCAGAGTGATGGATGACTTGATGTTAATTAGATGTTTAATAATTGTTTACAACTATTGCTGGATACATATAATGTATGAAATCCATATAAATTTATTTATATGGATATTGGTTGAGATTTCATTCCAATTTCGAATAAAATAGAATATTTAATAATATAATATTCGACGAAAATGAAAGTTGGATTTTAATGCCCGATTTTGGATGAATGCGAAGATATTAAAATATCGATGAATTTTCATAACTAAAGCAACTGATTGAATTAATTTTCATACAGTTTTGACCTGTCGAAGTTGTTGATTTAAAATGAATAGTAACTTCTAAAAGAGAAGTTCAGTTAGGCTATATAGAAAACGTTTTAAAAGAAGTTTTCTTTCGAAAGTTATTTGTTTATTTTTACTATGAATAATAGGAAAGTTTAATTTAAAATAACGAGTTTAGAGAAATAATATTATTTTAACGATAAGAATAATATTAAAATTGACATAAAGTTGAAATATGTGTTTTGGAGAGAAAGGACGGAAATGGGATTTCCAATGCTAATTATATATATTTTATAAATTATTTTAGAAGGCGTTTCAATTTATTTTAAAATTATAAATCGATTCAAGCATGAATAGAACACGTCGCGTAGCAACAGTCCGCGAACGTCAGCTCGAAACTTCGAATCGACGTATCGGAAGATCCGACCATCGGATTCTCCTAAATTTGGAACCGTTAGAGAAGTAATGAAAGGAGATTTCAAACAAAATAAGAATTTTTAGGATCCAACAGTTTGATTTTAAAATAAGTCAAAATCTGTTTTAGAAAAGATCGTCATGGATGCAGTTCATTGGCCGAAATTGGAAACCGACTGTAAGGGCCTTAATGAAATTATTAAAAGTATGTATAAATGATGTTTAATCATAATAGATGATTTGGAAAGATTTTTGGATGAAATATTCCAATGTTGAAAAGATAAATGATATTCTTATCTGAATTAACTAGTGTGCACCCGTGCTTCGCACACGGATGTCGTAAAATAAATATAGTTTTATTGATATTTGCGTATACAATTTATAAAGAAGTGATAGTAATGTAAATTCATTCTGTACAAAAGAAAAGGCAAATGAGCTATACCATGTAGACGCATTTGTTAAAGAATTATGCAGTGAAATTTAAGGACATAATAAACCATGATGATTGATTGTAAATTTGTGTAAATAATAATCTTATATTTTGAGTTTTTTTCCAAGACTAAGCAACTATAAATATTATTACTCTGTGTCATCGATGCAGAAATAATAAAGTTATACATGAAAGTAAAAGAAAGACTGCACCATCATATAATTACGGAAATTTAACAATAAATATTATTTAGATTTAGTATAGGACAAATTATGAATTTAGCAGTCTGACGTCTTTTACCGTGATAACTTCCATTGAGCTTCTCTTGCATTTGAAATAAAAGTTTTTGGCATTACAGAATTGATGCGATTAAATAACTATGTATAACTGTCACTTAATTTTTAAGGTCCAAAAAATCATCATGCATTATTTTAAGGCTTTCGCAATAGCGTTTTATTTTCTCAGTTAGCGTACCTAAAGTAGTGAGAACAACCAACTTATAGCCAAGATCGGTAACTTGAATAAGCTACTTTTTAATCGGAAGTTTTAGTGAAAAAAAAAAATTCCTTCTTAGGTTCCAAAGTACACAACAGTCGGCTTCTAATGGCATGTTGCAGAAAATAGAAAAGTCCTTACTTTCAAGTTTCAAGATATTTGCTTAAAAACTTTGCATATACCTGCAACAAAAATTTGAATTTTCCGCACTCTAGAGTTTCCTTCAAATATTAATATGATTCTTTTCAAATATCAACAGATTTTCAAAAAACAAACGTAAATCATAGAAACATACGATTATTACTCAGATTTAATACCAGAAAACATAACTAAGGAATCATTGCAAGAAAATAAATAAATCTCATACAAATATTAAACCTTAGATGGAGTTTTTGCTACTATTGACAATGCATGCAACCAACTGTGCAGCTCCTCCCTTCAACAAATCATACACCAATCTTTTATGCCTTTTCACCAAGAGCTATCTGTCAAATTCACTCGAAACAATTACTAAATTATAATGTGTCTCCCCACTACTATTTCCTCTTACTCAAATTCAATGTAACCACTTACTTTCAAATCATCCTCAATTTCCAAATTGGCATCAATCTGTAAATTGACATTAATACCCAAACTGCCATCAATATATTCTTCTATTTCTAAATTCCTTTCAGACCCACCATTATTATCACCCAAATCACTTGTTCCTTCAATCAACATAACATTTTGTTGATTGGTTTTGAAACCCCCAATCTCCGCTGCCTGTTCCTGCATCAGTCTCAACATATTCAGAAACCCATTATTTCTAGATGGCGTCATGCTCTGCGTCAATCCTAAAAAAAAAACTCTAAATCGGTCCTCTGCAATATTTTCCTCCTAAGTAAAATAGTTTGTTTAGAAATTAAGCAATGAACATAGAAAGAGACAGAGAATCAAAATAATTTACCTTTAATAAGAAGAGTAGCCAAAATGTCCTGTGTGTTATCTATTTGAGATGGTTACGGAAGAAGATTAAATATGTAAATTCATAAGCTTCAAACTTGTTATTCTCATTCTATATAGAGAAACAATACATGAGCTATTGTCAGGTAAAATGACAATTATTTTACAAATCAAGACAATACACAAAGGTGCACAACCAATGCTAATTTGATTTGTTTTTATCTTATGGAAATAATGAATAAAAAGAACATGTAACATTCTACAACCTTGGAGTGAAGGGAATGCTACCCAGCCACTGCTCCCCATCTATAAAGTTACTGACAGTAAACTGACTTGCCTTAGCTGCATCGATAACATGATACCCTCCCCATTTAACCCGACCTAAAGTACTCAATCCGGGACCTCTATTATCATACTCTGCATAGTACAATGCATTAAGCGCGAAATTCACTGCTGCACAAAGTCGGGAAAGACCGGGAAACGCTGCAGTCGATCTTGTGTAATGCTGTGTGTAATTATCATTGATGTTGGGCACTGCTCATTGTTTTTCCAACTGCAAATTCATACTCTTCATTCATCTCATATCCTTGTTTTTTTTCTTCTTTTCTATAGGGGATAGTAGGTAAATCGGAACAATACCATAGCTGGAATGTGTTTAGAGACGTTCATTGCAGGTTACATATGAAGTACAAATAAAACCAAATTAGTAATAAAAATAGTTTCTGAATTTTCTAGCAGGTTATATGGAGCATTGCAGATATTTAATAGTATGATATAGTTTCTTAAACAAAAATAAATGAAATCATTATATACCGTTTTAGGTGGTTCGTCCTTAAACTATTATATATTGTTGGCTATATTTAAACTCTTTTTATCTATTTCCTTAAAATTTAACTTTATAGTACCTGATATAGAATTTATGCATGTATGTATGTATCAACTATTAACATAACCACAAAAGCATACCTGCCTTCTCTCTCTTTAATGTGTGTCCAGCTTACACTAAGGCTGTAGATTGATTCTTTCACACTTGAACACTATAAGCAATCGGTGGTTATCATGGGAATATAATTCAACAAAAATCAAAAGCGCTATTCAACAGTATTTTGATTCTGGAACTCCCAAGCTAAAACCAAACCAAATAATCACATCTCCCTACATATAAAATAGGTATTGTTAGTTCATAAAATATCAAAGATGCCAACTGCTTTTTACTGGAACACCATGTTGAGACAGATGAAAATTGATCAAGTTTTTTTGTCACAAAGGTTTTTTTCCCAACGTAAGCACAATTCACCTAACTAAAAATACGACCAGTTTATCAAACATGCTTTAAGAGTTTCACAGTGCGTTTCTGCCTCTTTATGGAAAAAAACAGGCTTCATAGGTAACCCCCTAATTATTAAAATATCTTATGGCGAGATAATAAGAAATGAATCTATTACAACTAAGATTTCTTGGATGGTTTGGACCCGTGCAAATTAAAATAATAAAGAAGAGAATCATAATCTAATTACACGTTCAAGAATTTACATAATAGCATCCTATGCTCCTTTAATATTCATCCACTCATCCATTTTCATGAATGCATCATATATCAACATATTCACAAACATTCAATATGTTTTCAAGGTGAATGGATGAGTGGATGGCTAGATATTCCTTGCAAATTAAAAAATACGATTTAGTAATTCTTACTGATATGATGCACTTAGTTTTATTTGTTAAGATGGCGATGCTTGTTTATCCAGATTCTAAGTCAAGTATAAGGAATTGAAAACGTTTAAACATGTATATATGAATTATTTAAAGTAAGAATTACTTCCTGAAAATGAAAGCTGGAGTAAACATTTAAGCAGAAAGACGACAGATCTTTTTGCACAGGTTGCTGCAGAAATGAGATCAAACAAACCTCGTGTAAAAATGTAGAAATTCTAAAACTGCAACGGCAGTTGGTAATAAAGGAAGCAAATAGTTACAAAGACAATTAGCAAAAATGAAGCAGGGAAAAAAAAAAACGCAACATCCAAATTTACATGATCTGTGGTGGTACAAAAGATGGCCTGCAGTAATAAACATGTAAAAGATGGCCTGCAATCAGACCGAAGAGCGTCACAAAAGTTGCCGCATTACATGCAGCAACATGTAAACAAAAGCTGGGTGGAAAAAAATTAAGGAAAATATAAACCATCCAAATTGATGGTGAAAACACAAACAAATATGATTATGGAATCTCAATTTGACAGTTTAATTGTGAGACAACGCAATATGCTCGGGCAATCAGAGCACGCAACCAATGAAAAATCCATAGTGGAAAAAAATACCAAACTGCAATTTATCAGATGGCTTTCTATATTATCATATGGAAAGGATACAGGCTAGACGTGCTGAATAGCATGTATAGGGATTTTAACCCTTTGATGAAACGCTTTAAACCCATCAAAGGTGGGATGCATTGGGATGCTCACCCGGATTGAAGCCGATGCCGATCGAATCAAGTGGAGCAACGCTAGTATGAGAAGCTGTGTGTAATCAATACTGGCTGAATGATGTTATGAGTAATGTAACATGGACAAATTGATCAATCTGCAGACTGAAATAAGAACTTCACATTAAGGAGAGGTACAAAGGGGGAAACTAATACGATAACAGTAGCGACGGAAGGTATATGCGAAGAAAGCGAAATTTGTCGAATTAGGCAGATAGGATTTTAGTTTGGTCAGGGCGGCGTGAAATCAGCAAGCACAAGCGGTCGAAAAGAAAGCGAAAAAGGGATATGCGAAGAGGGTGGCGGAAGGTATTTTCGTACCAGAGTTTGGAGAATTCATTTTAAAGGGTGTAAGAGGTCACTGAAGAGTTAACGACGGGTATTCTATTGGACCACGAGGATTCAAACGCTGTACACGTGTCAGCTTGTGAATTTTTTTAAGAATCTAGATTTGAAAGGTCTTCAATGTTTCATATAATATAATAGATATGGGATGTATCCAAATGAACAAACTACACCAGCAATTGTAGTCAAGTTACCATATGGTTGTGTAATGCAGAGTTAGTGGAAAAGGGAAACCAAAAATAATCTAAATTAGGAAAAATTACAAAGAATTTAGTGACGGTAATTATCCATCAATTTACATAGAAAAATGTAATATGTTACCATGGAGCAGACTCACAAAGATGAATATAATTATTGCAATTGATCAGTAAAGTGGCCAATATTCCTGCATGGTTTTGATTGCAATTGATCAGTAAAGAAAATTGTACAAACTTGTTAAGACATAAGAACACGGTGCAAGAGGTCAAGGGTTCGATTTCAGTTAGTCAAGGATTCGATCCCAGTTAGCTGGGTTCAAACCACTTGTCATGTAGTATATTACATACTACAAAGTTGTATATAAGAGCACCAATGTTATAAAACATGACATTAAAAATGATTCTTTTGCACATCTACTCACTATAAGAGCACCAATTTTAGAAAATAGGACATTAAAAATGATTCTTTTGCACATCTTCTCACTATGACTGGCAAATGAAAAATCAGGTCCATAACATCAATTTTTTTAGCTTTAATATTATTATACATCCAGTCTTAAAATTCCAATGATATGGCGTATGAAAATCAAAGGCACTTGAGAAATAACGCAGATCGAAAATATCATATTTTTGCATGGTATATAGCAAGCAATATAGATGTAAATGCACATCTTTTTTCAGTTAACTAAACAAATGTATGTGTCGGTATATTTAATAAATAATGGAACCCCAGCTCAAAACTTAAACTGGAATCCTAAAATTTACATGTTTGATTGAAACCTATAAAAGAACAAAAGAACAAAACCAAGAACGCAGCCCTTGATAAACTCTTTATTAGCTAAATTCTTAGTATTCTACATCTTGAAAGAGTGCACAGATTAACTTCAAATCTTAAAGGCAAGAAAAAACCAGGTTTTACTCCAACATCATTAATAACATGTGGGTTCACGTATCATATTCCCTTATGTAGCTACTGCTAATGTCATGTCGTAAAGCTCAAAGATAAAACATATCAAAACCTTTTGTTAAGCTACAGTTCTTCCAAAACTACAGTTTTATTAACGAAAATAACTGTACTGTTGATTATAGGCTTCAAGTTTCCTATATCCTAACTTAGTCCATGCTATAACATAGAATACATTTTTATATGTATCGATTGGTTTCTAAAAAATTGTTGTTTAAGCAAATTATTTCTGTGCTTAATGCCTTTAAATAATCAATATTTGAATCTGCCTTACAGTAAACCTTATAAAGATTACAAACAAAGAAATGACACAAATAAATTATTGAATGTGTTGACTAAGCTATATTGTTCGTTTTAAAAATGCTCTAACGTCAATAGACACACGTTCTATGTATTTTGATTTAAACACTCTTTAAATTTCTACATAATAAGCTATGTGAAAAAATATGAAAAAAGATGGTTAAAGTTTAGTAAGCTGACAAAAAGTTTTTTTCATCAAATGTCTACACCTTGATACAGATCAATATTTCTATGCATATGTGTGCATAGAAATGAAATCAAGATATATCACAATAGCCACATATAGAAGTTCATATGAAATAACAAAGGTAGAAAGAAAGCTTAATTTTACCATTTTGTTTGGCTCATAATGTTAAGTAAAAAGTATGCCACCTGTAGTGTTGACTGATGTACTTAATTAATTATGTATTTGTGTAGTACGGTTTTGGTTAATGATTTTGTTTTTAGTATAAATTTATCCAAGTTAATGTAATTAATAGAAAGACATGTATATAGATGAAATAAAATGATATAGGTACCATATACGTGTAATGAAGCATCACAAACTTGTGTGTCTCTTTAACAATAAATTTCTGATGTGCATTACAGTCTGTACATGTATATCTTACACCCCCTTCTTCATTTCAAGTAAACCAACAAAATGCTCCGTTTTACATTGGTATGAAGAAAAAATGAAACTAAGTTCACTTTAGATAACACAGCCGAGGTTACACTGTGGGAAACATACATAAATGCAACCCCTAATGCAACACGTAAGCGGACAATTGAAGTTAACATCACTAAATCTAGTTCTAGTAGCGCAGTCCCATAATGAAAGAACGTGCGAAACTGACATAGTACAACAACTAATGAAGATAATCGAACATGCGTATACCGCAATACCTGCCTTAGCAAAGGTAAAGATATATTTTGTTCAATTCTAAAGATTCAATTATATTAAAACATAACAGGACCAGACTATGCCAGGGAGCGCTGCCCCTAAAAAATATTATTTCATCCTTAAAAGTTTATCTTTCAGTGATTTTTTGTTGTACTATTTTAGTTTTTGTATTTTTTTGTTCTTTTGTCAAGTAATTTCAATAAGGTCTTATTGGACTAAGCACATTTTTTTTAACGGAATGCCCTGCAAATTATGCAAGCAAGGTATAGTCTATAGAAACATATTATTTATTTATTTTTCAAGTTAACCGAGTACATAAATGGAAGAATATGTGGCGTGATGTACTATTAGGAAGAACAGAATGATTTAGGACAGAATGGACAAAATTTCATCATATCATTTCAACTTTTTTTTACCCTCAACCAATATAGGAGTGATGGTAAAGCAAGGAACCATTTTTTAAGAGTAGGATAGAAAAAAAATAAAGAGATAATCATAAAATAGTACTTTGCTGCATGGCATATTTATACCACAAACCAGCGTTGGTTATCAAAATCTGAAATTACAGGACTCTATAGAAGGTTCAGTGATGCATGCGGTTGACCTAAAATAAACAAAATTATGTATGCTTACCACAACTCGAAATAAAATAAATTTGGATGACAAAGAAATATTTATAGGGACAAATAAGCACTTTTATTGTTGATCATCCCCAAAATTTACTATTTAGATCGGCATACAGTAAGATCTGGATTGAAAACATGCAATAAAAAGAAGAGCTTATAAACTTGCAGCTTGGAAGAACTATGTAATCCAGTACATACTGGTTTGGTTATCAAAGAAAAATCAGTGCATTTACTTCATAATAAAGGGAAACAAACTTGCATACCATCAAACGAAATGCCTAATTGTTGATGAACAATGGTTGAAAAAGGGATTGCGGATCCTTATCCATAGGGAGAGAGCAAAAATTCATGGACCGGCCTTGTAATTGTTTAGAAGGATTTGAACAGGTTGGCTAAAATTGTCGCGAAGGCTTTTTCTTAGGTATTGTTTCCGTTGAATAGAGTTGAGAACAGCAAAAAAGGATTGGGACAGTGATGAAGAATGGTGGCTTCAATGCAAAAATGAATTATAAATCAACTTCGATGTTATACTGAAGTGAGCAACCGGTGAGCGGTTACAAATGATGGGATGAAATGAAAAACAGAAAAGAGAAATTAGAAGCTGTGGTTTGAAGAACGTGGTGTTCCAGTCTTAAGCAGTTAAAAGGTGCATAGGTTGCGAGGAAGTATTTTGGAATGAGAGTGCTGAGATTTCCACATCAGCAATTGAGACATTCCTGCTTTAATATGTACCACTTTTTCTTGTTATTTTCATTCTTGCTTTAAACTACACATATGTCCAATTTTCACAAACATTCAATTAGAAAATGACATTCAATATTCTTATTTTTGTATTACAATTTCAGTAATCGGTGACATAGATTAAACATTTAATAAAGGGGACGGCTATTTGAACACAAAATTAGACACAAAGAGAGAAACACAGAGCCTCAACCGTTGGATCTTTTTGCCATTATATGGAGAGGTGTAATTCATGGGTGATCCAATGGTGCAAATCAATTGTGTCACCATTTATGTCAAAATTTTGTGTCTTTATAGACTTAATACTGTTTTTCTATAAAATTAAATCAGAAGGATTTGCAGTATATTACATACTACAAAGTTAGCTGTGTTCAACCCACTTGTCATGTAGTGTATTACATACTACAAAATTGTATATAAGAGCACCAATGTTATAAGACAGGACATTAAAAATGAGTCTTTTGCACATCTTCTCACTATAAGAGCAGAAATTTTAGAAAATAGGACATTAAAAATGAGTCCTTTGCACATCTTCTCATTATGACTGGCAAATGAAAAATCAGGTCCATAACATCAATTTTTTCAGCTTTAAAATTATTATACATCCAATCTTAAATTCCAATGATATGGCGTATGAAAATCAAAGGCACTTGAGAAATAACGCAGACAGAAAATATCATATTTTGCATGATATATAGCAAGCAATATAGACGTAAATGCACATCTTTTTTCAGTTAACTAAACAAATGTATGTGTGGGTATATTTAATAAATAATGGAAGCCCAACTCAAAACTTAAACTGGAATCCTAAAATTTACATGTTTGATTGAAACCTACAAAAGAACAAAAGAACAAAACCAAGATCGCAGCCCTTGATAAACTCTTTATTACCTAAATTCTTAGTATTCTACATCTTGAAAGAGTGCACAGATTAGCTTCAAATTTTAAAGGCAAGAAAAAACCAGGTTTTGCTCCAACATCATTAATAACATGTGGGTTCATGTATCATATTCCCTTATGCAGCTACTGCTAATGTCATGTCGTAAAGCTCAAAAATAAATTATATCAAAACCTTTTGTAAGCTACAGTTCTTCCAAAACTACTATTTTATTAATGAAAATAACTGTACTGTTGAATATAGACTTCAAGTTTCCTATAGCCTAACTTAGTCCATGCTATAACATAGAATACATTTTTATATGTATCGATTGGTTTCTAAGAAATTGTTGTTTAAGCAAATTATTTCTATGCTTAATGCCTTTAAAAAAAAAATCAATATTTGAATCTGCCTTACAGTAAACCGTACAAAGATAACAAACAAAGAAATGACACAAATAAATTATTGAATGTGTTGACTAAGGTATATTGTTTGTTTTAAAAATGCTTTAACGTCATTAGACACGTTCTATGTATTTTGGTTTAAAGTTTAAACACTCTTAAATTTCTACATAATAAGCTATGTGGAAAAATATGATAAAAGATGGTTAAAATTTAGTAAACTGACAAAAAGATTCTTTCATCAAATGTCTATATCTTGATACAGATCATTATTTCTATGCATGTGTGTGTATCAATGTTTTAAAAAACGCGCCTCGAGGCGAGGCGAGGCGGAGGCTAAAACGCCTTAAGGCGTGCTTCGAAAGGCGTTTTGCTCCTGAGGCTTAAGCCTCAATGGTTTGAGGCGCAGGAATCGCAAAAAAACGCACGCCTCAATGGCTTGAGGCGCAGAAAGCTCAACAAAAATTGAATTCTGCATTTGAACAGGAATCGAACTCAATTCCAAAAGAATCGATTTTGATTCGTGAAGAATCGATTTCGATTCTGGAATCGAACTCGATTCTGGAATCGATTTCGATTCCAGTAAACTGGAATTGAAACCGATTCCAGTGAGGAACACAAAGAAAGGGCTTTTTTTTGTTTTTGATTTTTTAACTGCTGTGCTCTATTATTGTGCTGTCTGGAGCTATTGGCTAGTGGGTTAAAGATTAAGTATATGTGTTGCATGGAAGTGGATTAAAGATTTAGGTATATGTGTCACGCTTTTTTTTTACCTGAAAGGCTTACGCCTCAATGCGTTGGGGCTTACGCCTCGCCTCACGGACCCGAAAACGCCTCGCGTACGCCTTTTGCGTTTTAAAACATTGGTGTGTATAGAAATGAAATCAAGATATATCAGAATAGCCACATATTGAAGTTCATATGAAATAACAAAGGTAGAAAGCAAGCTTAGTTTTACCATTTTGTTTGGCGCACAATGTGAAGAGCACGGGAAGGGAGGTGTCTCGATTGCTATATTCATCAGGATCAACCATGTTTAGCTTCTTGATTAGTTTGAGCTTCGAGTCTGTTGCAGTTAGGTAGTTGAGACATTGCACACATTTAAAGCTCAATGTCGTTGGTCTACTTCTTGTAAGTCTCGGTGTCATCACAAGTGCCTACTTGGCCATCTTGCATTATTCGGTGGTGCAGATAGGTGTGAGATACGCAGTATGAGAGAAAAGGATTGCATAGCCATATCTATTTGTTTTCCTTAGGTGATCCGGACTTTTAGCTCAGGCATGCTGATTATCAGCTTAGAGATTCTGTTATTGTGTATATATAAAAAAACACAGATCGTAAGCTTCGATTCTTTGACTGTGGAAATTATCACTCAGTAATATGTTGGTATTCAGTTGGCTGGTCAGAGTAATCAAATAGAGAATAAGGTATGTTTACTAAATAATCGAAAGAAGATTAATCAAATATTGGCAGAATAGAGAGTTAGCAACCAATTTTGGAGTACATTGAAATCCGGGAATTACGTCAAAAGTGATAAAAGAAAAATAATGGAATACAACATGTCAGTATTCATGAAGTTATGAGCAAATATGGAGATCCAAAATTTATACCGGTAACAAAACATTTGTCAACCATTTGCCTTGTAGAAAATACTGTTAGAATTACAGTATGCATCTCATTTCTCAATCATATAGCATAGATCAGCACTACATATGTGCCTACATTAACAGCAAACCTATATTAACCATGACCCACACAGGGAATCAAATCAAGCAAAATAAAAATATTCACAAAGTATTGAGTGTAGAGCAGTAATTACAATTATGGTAAGAGTTGTAAGGTATAAATCGTTTGCATGGGTAATTTGAAAAATCAAATCTATGAATCATTGTTTTCAAGCTAATTTTATGTTAAAAATAGATCGTTTGTTTCCAAGTTACATATTCAAACATTTCTTTTTTTATTACTAAACTTGAAGGTACATAGCATCGCAAAACGGCTTAAATTTTTTTGTTGCTAAGCGACTGTTAAATTAAATCTGTGCATAGGAATTGAAAATTCAGAAATCAAACTACTTCCATTAACTCCTTATAGTGGTAACATTGTTATTCGTACAGAAACCCTAATTTAGAAATTGGGTATCAGAAAACCGTAGCGTTTTGTATTCCGGTTGCAAGTGTGATTGCAAAATCCGAGTCCAACACTCTGTTGTTCCCTTAAAACAGATTTGCTCCCCCTACGGCGTGTTTGGGTTGAAATGAGCAACTGTTTCTCAAGGTGAAACAGAATCTGGTTCGCAAGGCTGCGCTGGCGATGCGAACGGCGACGAACTCAAGAGAAGAATTTAAGAACAGTACGTGTGAGGAAGAAGATGGTCAGAGAATCGGATTTTCGGTAAGTAAAACGATTTTGCCTCCATATAATTATATCTGTTGCAGGTGACGATTCAAACGGACATTTCGTTTGGAAAGGTAGCGACCCATTTCTAAACATTGCGACCTGTTTGAATTCGTATCCGTTCGTTGCAAAAGATGACACCCTGCAAAGTGCTAAGTGCCTACAAGACGCCTCAAACGCCCATTCGCACACGCGTACGAGAGCGGGCACGGGTGCGGGGTGGTGCGTTGCACCACCCCTTATGGACCCCATTGTTGATCCATAGCTCTCTCTTAGGAATTTATAATAGTCTCAATACTTTTGTATATGTATCATTATAATTACTTATACCCTACAATGTTGGACTATTCCTACATTGTGGGATACACTACCCTACACCTTCATTATTCATTTATTCCAACAAACTTTTCCATGCGATATGCTAGATGATACAAAATATGAAGCAGTGTTAACAGAAATACAATGATTCAGCTAAAATCAATTTAATTTTAGATGAAAAGATCAAATTATAAATATTGAAGAAATAATCAACGATGGAAAAAAAAATGTCCATCTGAGAAGTTACAGGCGATATGTATTAGGATTCAACTTACAGAAGGTTCATTGGTGAATACAACGAAGCAGTCTTTTTTCGAACAAAACAGGGTTCACTGCTGCAACAATCTCATAATCAAGATTGCTATCGCAGTAATAGTGAAATCAACGTACAGTAGAATTGACAGTAATTACGACATAAAACTACCGTAAATGAAACCAAATTAAATCATGACATGCTTGCGACTTGAGCAAAATTACTATCAAACTATATATAAACCAGAATAACAGTACAAAAGATACACAATCTAAAGATACAATGAATGTACGGCAAGTAAAAAAAGGGTGTGGAACAAATCTGTAATTCACAAAATTTTCCACAAATTTTATAGGGTTAACAATTTAGGGTAAATCTCTATCGGTGGACATGTTTATTTTGGGAAATAGATGTTAATGCGGACTAAGCTGTAGATGTAGGAACTATTTTTGGAACATGATCATATTAAAAACAAAGATTTAACAATAAATTCCCGTAATATCAGGAAATACAACTGTATTACTTCAAATCAAAGTAAGAGAGATGGTACAAAGATGAAATCAACCTCTGAAGCAACCACGATGTCAAAGCAAGGAGGGAAAGGTAATTTTCCAGAGTAGGCAGAGACTGAGTTGGCATGATACTAATCGGCGATGGAGTAAATAAAAAACTTTTGTGGATGGTTAACGGTAGAAGGTGGAGTAGAGAGAGGTGAGGAGTAAAATCGTAAAAAGGGGATAAACAAAACATGGAGAAACCAACAGTATTGGGAGAAGGAAAAATTAGGGGGAACGGTTGTGAAAGTTTAAAGAAGACAGGAAAGAAGTATTTCGAAATGAGCAGTAGAATTGAAATTTTGTTTTCCCGAAAACGGGAAGCGCCCTCAAGTGGGCGACACGTCAGATTTAAACAAAAGAGATGGGTGCCAACTAATCTCTATTTACTGGAGTAAAGAACCAAAAGAAATATGCGATGATTCCTGAGAGTACAATCTAGTATCACTCATGGGATCTAATTGGAAATAATTCCATTAGGTGAGGGGTGAGAAGAACCGAAAGGAACATCAGATATTTGACTAAGATCAGATGATGTTTTCTAAGTAAATTGGATCTAATGATTTTAAATTAATAAATTAGATTTGTAAATGGTTTCAACATAACCAGAGGTTTCCAACATATAAATTGGAATAGATTTGAATAGAAATTATTTTCGGATATTTCGAGATTGGATTCCGTAATTACACAAATATCGTTGAGAAATTTGGAAGATATAGATATCGTTATTCCAATATGATATCTATTGGTTTCAGAATTTGATATTGAATGTGAGTCAACATGATTTCCATTTAAAGCCTTATATTTAATGTCAAATTGGATTTTGGGTTTGCTGTGAAGGGTGTCTCTAATAACACTATTCTTAAACCCTCTTGAAATGTAAGTTATAGAATAAATCTTTTAATTAAGATTTAATGTGATTTTCCAATTTAATACATTAAATTGGAATTAAATGGTAGTTGATTTTAGGTTTATTGTGAACTATGCTTTAAATGCTAGTAAAAGAGTGGATTAATTTCCTAAGGTTGTATACTCATTAACTAATGATTTGTGAGACTAAAATTGTGATGGAGTTTTAACGAATCTTCAATTAGATTTGTAATATAAAATGATAATTAAATTTACCGTAACATGATGGGTGTTAGATATGGAATACAACTAGTTTTACTCCATGGGATAAATAAGCTGGAATTTGGGGATAATGATATAAAATATTTTATTGTGTGTAAGATCCGTTTATCCCGATAAGGTTTTTAAACCTTAAAATGAAAAAAGATATTCTAAAAATCTTTTGAAATGATTCCCAAGGGAGATTTAAAAAAGTTTAAATGATATGAATCTTTTGATAAAATTAATGGGAAGCATTCCTAGAGTTATGAATATTTGAATAGAGAATATTCTGGATTGGAATGAGATGTGTGTTATCTTTACTTATCACTTGATTTTGAAGATGCATGAGTTATTCGGAAAGACCGGGTTTAACCCATTCTGAATAACTGTTGTGATGATTAATAGTCGAAGATTGAAGACGGTGGTTGAAGATCGAAGACCTTCACATCATTTGGGCTATTGCTGATGTCTTGATTGGGTCGTACACCCAAGATGAGGTTATACGTGGTGGTCGTCCAGACGTACTTGGAAATCGACCGGATATGCGAGGATCTCTCTCCTGTATTGGACATATAAGACGAGGAATAAGTTCCTTCGGTTTCGTTCAGACCCAGAATGGACTTGAAAATGGATATATGTCTAAAATTGTATTTTATGCTATATTAATTGATCTTTACAAAATATATATCTGTTTGGTAACGGAAAATTTATTTTCTTAGCTTAACACCCTTCTCTGCGTACAAGCTTAGAGGTTATATGTTGGTAGATATCTTTTGTACGGTATGAATTGACAATGTGGCATACTGAGATGCATGGATCAAAGCTTTTGTTGAAAAGCAGAGCTTTGTGGATGAGGATCAAAGCATGGATTACATAACTGTTATGGCTTTAATTCGCGAGCTTCACACTCCGGTATGAGTCAAAAATGGGATGAAGCACCGTAGAGAGAACATGCATTTCTTTATAGCTAGAAGTGATGTCATGGTATTGAGCCTAAACATTTTACTTATGTGGATGTTCAAACCGAGGGCCCTCGGATACGGCCGTACAAGGCCAGGATGGTCGACATACTGACCAAGAGGTCTAATAGTAGGAAAATGTATTATTTAGGCGATGCTAATTAGTGAAGTACTGTTGATCGGCCTTGCCGCTCCAAAGTGATAGTGTTTTCCCTAGGACATTTTGCTAGAGATCTTCCGAAGTTCGAATGAGAAATGATCCCTTGCCTCGGCTCATGATGGAAAACCAATTCCCGATACGTGATTTTACGGTTTTAGTTGTATACTAATGGCAACATAATAGGAAGAGGTATTATGTCGTCTAAGATTGATACATTTATATTTGAAATTGTTCTCTACACTATGCACTTGTAATGATAATAAAGAAATCTCACATATCAAGCATGTTTGGCTATTATAAGATAAAACTCTATCCTCCAGCTTGCGATTGCATTGTGTGATGGGACTTGAGTCTTATAATAGCTTCATTTTTCTAAAGCATTGCGTTGTTTTTATTTTAAAACTGGTATTCATGTGGAGAAACCCGTTCCATGTTATACGGAGTGGTCTCATGTTTTACCCACCATTAAATAAAATTTAGTAACTGTTTTTAAGTTCTCGCACCAATCCCATGACTGAACTGGATTTTATTGTTTTTCCACCTAAACTCTGGGTGCCTATATTTTCCACATGAGTAGTCAGTAGTTTTGGGTTTTGCAGATTTTCTATTCACAAGATACTGGATTATGACTGAAGCTGTATTCTGGATATCTTCATGGTCCTTATTTATGTTAGTTGATGTTTTTCGTTGTGCATTGTATCATTATACTCAAGAAATTTTATTTTTCTTGTATTGTAATTAATTTCTCTGATATTTATTTTCTGCTATATAATACTCTATTTTGTTTTCGCACTCTGATGTTCTTGTACTTTGATGTAATATTGTTGTAATAGCAATGAAAAGTTCTCTTGCGTTCTATTCTGATGTGCCATATTCTCGTAACGATACGATATTTTGAACGGTCTAAGTCGGTTTAGCGATCGATTTAGACCGGGCAAAATGCGGGTCGTTACATTTCAACGGCCGGGTAGCACAATCTCTCTTTATTTCAATGATGTTTTGAATGTCGTTCAATTATTAGCTGTAGATATTATGCATCCTGTTGATCCTCAATTTAACACAATTCCAGCTGAAATTAGAAACGATAACGGTTACTAACCTTACTTTAAAAATTGTGTTGGTATCATTGACGGTACACATGTAATGGAACACTTACCTCAAGATCGAGTTGTTCCATATATAGGACGGAAAGGATACCCTACACAGAATATTTTAGTTGCATGCTCATTTGATTTACTGTTTACATATGCTTTAGCTGGGTGGGATGGTACTGCGCATGATAGTCGAATTTTGAATTCTGTTGTGAATGACAGAACTTGTAATTTTCTTCATCCTCCTTTTGTATGGTATTATGTAGTGGATTCTGGTTTCCCACTAACTACTGGGTGTATACCACCATATTGTAATGTTAGATATTATATTCCATAGTTTCGTGCAACTACGGATCAACCAAAGTCGAATAATAAAAATTTTAATTTCTACCATTCAAGTTTATGTATGGCAATTGAGAGAACTTTTGGAATGTAGGAAAAAAATTGTCATACTTAAAAATATGCCAACGTACGCATTCAAAACTCAAGTAAAAGTTATTGTTGCTACAATGGCTATACACAATTATATACGCAAATACAACATGGTGATCCAAATTTTATGGCATATGATGATGATCCATATCTTATTCCACATGAGTATGCTGAAGAATATGCTGACTTAAGAAACACAGGAAATAGAGAACTTGCACCGGCTCAATGCTGGCAGTGCTAATATGACAATACGTCGAGATTGAATATGAGACGAGCTAATTGCAGAAGGGTTGCACTGATAGATTTCTACCATGTTGTATTTATACATTTTATCACTTTCTGTATTATTATTATTTAATGGACTGTTCTATTTGGATTACTATATTATTCTGTTTTAATGATATTGTTTTGTTTTAAACATAAATTAATTAAATTATAGAACAAAAATAAATGGTTCGCTTAAATGATTTGCTTAAACCCGTGAACGCATTATCCACGGACTAAAATACCGCATTTAAATACCGAAATAAAATACCCTACTATAATACCCCACTTCCGCTACCCTCAAACACACTTTAAGTGTGTTTGAGGATAACGGTAGCAGAGTATTTTAATGTGGTATTTAGTTAGTGGATAATGCGTTTGCAGGTTTAAGCGGAACATTTAAGCAGACCTTTATATTTTGTTTTTTTAATTTAGTTAATAATGTTTAAAACATAACAATATCATTAAATCAGAATAACGCAGTAATCCAAACAGAACAGTCCACTACATAATAATATTACATAAACTAATAAAAGGGAGAAATACAACACACTACTAACACTGACGGAAATTTCTTAGTTGATAATTTATATAACCAAGCAAGTCTTGGTTAGATAGTATCTCCACCACATCCAAGATTGATGGATCGATGAAAAAAATCTCAATAATCTCCCTCTTCTCAACGTTAGTAACGATTGAGAATAGAGTAGCAATGTTCCAAAACGACTGTGAAATGATCCGTTTGAATGAAAGGGGTTGATCTAGTAGGTTGTCTACTGCATGTACAACGCGACTTCTGTCGGCGTGTTAGATTGAACTGGTGGTGGGATCTCTCCACTCAGAATATCACAATACATAGTTGTATCAGCCGCAGTAAAGAGTTGTAGTGGTGGGGAATCTCATACCTGTAGGTGTCTTTCTCTATGCAACCTTCGAAAATCTCATCTTGCTCCCGAAACTTCGGAGGTGGATTTCTCCTGAACCTTTTGTACAAGCGGGCAGAACCGCTCCACCATTCGTTCGAGCCATCGAGGTGGTCGTGAACAGTATCCCATGCACCACCTAGAATTTGAAGTAGTTTGTTCCATGATGTTCATACCCTCTTTAGATTATCCCATTTATTCTTCATCTAGATCTGCATCAAATCATCATCGAGCCGCACATTTTAGTTCCTCTAAAACGCGGTCAAAAATCTCTTTGTGCCTTTGAGTTGTAAATGTGTGAGACATATTTCTATGAAAGCCTCTGTTCTTTCCACTGTCCAAGTAGCAATGGACATGGATGAACCAGAGGCAGAGGAGTGTGCCATTTGACTGGGAAAAAAATAAAACAAATGAAAAATTTGGGAAAAAAATGTATACATTGGATATACGAACGTTTAAAATATGATGATGAAGAAAATTACCTGAAATTTAGTTGGAATCGACTAGAAAAAAATTGAGAACGAAGAGGAGAGATTGGAATCAGTGAGGAGAAGAAGGAATAGAAGGTTTGTATAGGCAGGGAGGGGAAGAGAAGCAACGGCTCAAATTTGAGCCAATAAGCAATGGTCCAAATTGGACCCTCGAACAGTACATAAAGAGAAAAAAAGGATGATTCATTTCACAAAAAGGTGAGGAGGAATGTGGGCTCTTGAAATGAAACTCACTAATTATAATATAGTATAAATAGATATGAAAGTTCAATATACAATTTATGACTATTCATTTCTAGTTTTCTCAAAAAATCCCAGATGTTGTCATGTGTTTAACTGCCTTAGACTTTTGTTTGCTTTTTCTACTACCATTTTTCTTAAATAAAATATCAACAAACATGCGGTTTCCTTATTGTTTATCTTCTTATTATGTTTCTTCTTTTTTCCAGTCGATATTATGGTTATTCTTCAATTTTTTTAAATTACATAATCCAAATTTCATTTAGTCTCATCATCTAATGAAAGTTCCATCTTTGTTTTTATGTATATTCTCTTATCTATCTAAATAAATAACAAGAAAAACCTTTCACCTTTTTTAGTGCTATTAACTCATATAATGATGATTGTTCATTTCTGGTTTTCTCAAAAAACTCATAAGCTTCAATGTGCGAACTATTAAATTGTCTTAGACTTTTATTTACTTTTCCCACTTTCGGATTTTTTAAACGAAATACCAATAGACATGCAGTTGTTTAGTGTTTATCTTCTCAGTATACTTCTTCTTCCTATCAATCAATATCATGAATATTCTTCAGTTTTTTTAATTGCACAGTCCTAATTTCATTTATTCTCATCATTTGATGATAGTCTCATCACTGTTTTTTCCCTCAGTTTATAATTCATGACTATTCATTTTTAGTTTTCTTTGGAATCTCATATGATGTCCACGGGTCAACTATTTAATTGTCCTAAACTTTCATTTACTATTTCCTACTATATTTTTTCTTAAGATAAATACCAATAGACATGAAATTGTTTTACTTTTTATCTTCCCATTATACATCTTGTTCCTATCACTCGATATAGTGGTAGATTTAAGAGGGCAAGTGGGGTCACTGAACCCCACTACACTTTTTATATTTTATTTTTACTGGTGCTTTATAAAACTTGTTACTGCCTTTTTCTCGTTCTATCTCTCTCTCTCTCTCGATTACTTTTTATTTCTTTTCTCTTGTCAAAATAGCAGCTGCTCTGCAAACAAAAAAGGGGAAATTAATCAAAATCGTCTCCAAGATCCTAGATTCTTCAATTTAGATATGCTGCCACTTCTTCCTTTTACCATTTTATGCCTCTTCTTTAAACTGAAATTGTGATTCAACACACAATTTATTAACTGAATACAATCTTAAATTTCAGCATACATTTTGTTACTATTTTATGCCTCTTCTTCAATTGTAGTCTTAAACTTCTTGCTTGTTAAGATTGATTCAATTTATTTATTTTGTTAATTCACTTAATTATTAGGCATGGATAAATATATTATAAGAACTAAAAGCCCTTGAGTTGAAATTGAACATAGTCAGAATCAGGAAACTAATCGGGAAGAATCCCTACCTAGTAAAAATCAAACTACTGCAAATTTACCAATGGAAGATAACATTTCAATTCATAATAATGCGATTAACGCTGAACGAATGATAATTGATCCTGGATTACGGCCTCCTATGTCTTCAATTGGTTTTAATTCTGTGGAACGTGAAAAAATCCGAAGGGGATATTTAACTAAAGGCCCTTTTCAACCAGTACTCACAAGTTTCCCCATTACTTTGTTTTCGGGAAAGCCACGCAAGTTTAATCCTAGTTGATATAAAGAATATTGTTATTGGTTGGAGTATAGAGAAAGCAAAGATTCTTTCTTTTGTCTATGTTGTTACCTTTTCAACACCGAATTAGGGGATCATAGAGTTAATCATGACTCATTTGCTGGTGAAGTATTCCGAAATTGGAAAAGAAAGATAGACTAAAGTGGCACATGGGTGATCATAGTAGTAATCACAATAAATGCTTAAAAGCTTGGGAGGATTTGTTGAAACGAAAACAACATGTTGATATCATGATAGTCGGAATATCAACTCAAGATAAACTTGAGTACCGAATTCGACTTAATGCAACAATTGAATGTGTTAGGATGGTTTTAATGCAAGCATTGGCTTTTCGTGGTCATGATGAGTCAGAGCATTTGAAACATCAAGGAAATTTTCTTGCGTTATTAAAATTTCTTTGCAAGCATAATGATGAAGTAAATAGAGTTTTTTAAACAATGCTCCAGAGAACAACAAACTGAGTTCACCTACAATTCAAAAAGACATTTATAATGCTGGATCATTTCTTACTACAAAAGCTATCGTTGAAGATATTGGATGTGATTTTTTGTCTTTGTTAGTTGATGAAGCTCGTGATTCTGCAATTAAGGAACAAATGGTCGTGTGTTTGAGGTATGCAAACAAACAGGGGTGCATAGTGGAGCGCATTCTAGGCATCGTGCATGTTCAAGAAACTACTTTTCGAGTTCTCAAAATTGTTGTTGATTCACTTTTTGCTACACATGGAATAAGCATTTCGAGAATTCTTGGATAAGGTTATGATGGAGCAAATAACATAAGTGGCAATATTGGTGGACTTAAAAGTTTGATACTATAAGATAATCAAAGTGCTTAATATGTTCATTGTTTTGCACATCAACTACAATTGATACTTGTTGCGGTTGCAAGAAAGAATGATAAGCTTTCTTCATTCTTAGATTATTTGGCATCTTTGGTCAATTATATTGGTGCTTTCTGTAAAAGAAAAGAATTACTTCGATTGAAACAAATTGAGAAAGTAATGGAAGGAATTTCTCAAGGCCTTTTGGATGTGGGACGAGTCATGAATTAAGTAATTACTCTAAAATGTCCAGGAGAAACACGTTGGAGTTCACACTATAATACTATTATTAGTGTGATTGCTCTATTTTCTTCTACACTTGAAGTACTTGAGGAAATGAAAAAATTGCCATCATTTTCTAACCACCCATCATTTTCTAACCACAAAGGTGAAATAAGCTGACTTATTGAAGTAATGTGTGAATCTGAATTTGTATTTCTACTATTTTTTATGAAGAAAGCGTTAGGAATTACCAATGATTTATCATAAGCATTACAAAGAAAGGATCAAGACTTTCCAAATGCTATGGGTTTGGTAAAAGTAGCTAAATGAAGGTATAAGTACTAAAAGAAGATGGTTGGGATAACTTGTTAGAAAAGGTTAATGATTTTTGTGAAAAGAATGAGATTAATATTCTAAACATGGATGAACCTTATGTCTCTCGTGGAAGATCAAAGCGTAACGTTCATAAAGTTACAAATCATCATTATTTTAAGACTCAAATACTTATTGCCATGGTTGATTTTCAACTTAAAGAGATGAATGAGCATTTTGATAATGTAAATATCGAACTACTTATGTGTATATCATGTCTTGGTCCCCATCATTCTTTTGTAGCTTTTGACAAACAAAAGTTGATTCAACTTGCTAAGTTTTATCCTTTCAAATTTGAAGAACCACATCTCTTTGCACTTGAAGATCAACTTGAAAACTATATTCAAGATATGAGAAGTAACGAAGGTTTTAGACATCTAAAAGGGGTTGGAGAACCTGGTCAAAGAATGGTTCAAAAGAAAAAGGATATTGGATTTCCGTTGGCATATATGTTAGTTAAGTTAGAGTTGATCTTGCCAATTGCAACAACTACTGTTGAAAGAGCTTTTCTGCTATGAATCTTATAAAAAATGTACTTCGTAATACGATGGGAGATACTTGGCTGAATGATTATCTCGTGACATATATTGAAAGGGATATTTTGAGAACATAAACAATGAAGCAATTATGCAAAGATTCAAAGATATGAAGAATAGGAGAATGTTACTTTAAAATTGTAAGTTATGTGAAGTCTAGTACTGAAAAATAAAGTTTTGTAATTTTTTGTCCTCTTGTTTGGTTCAGTGTTTTCTGTGTTGTAAGGTAGGAGGATTATTAGATGGTTCTCTATTCAGTTTGCTGGAGATCTAGTGTATGGCTCTGGATTTACATGTGTGACTTTTTCATCTAGTTTTCTTTGGGTCTTGTTGCTCTTTTGTTGGTTATCTGTTTGTATTTCACATAGTTGGTAGCCGTGTGATTTCTTGTTGGCTTCTGGAGAGTTTGCTTTGGATATGCTTCATATTTTGGTTTTGATTTTCAGTTTGGTATTCTAAGTTTTTGTAGATGTCCTTATGTCTTGGAGTATGTTCAATGTTTGTATGTAGTTGTTTGTGGATTGGAAGATTTCCTGTAGTTTAAGCTTCTACTACTGTGTTTGTAGTAGTTTGAACTTCTGCGACTGTAGTTGTTGGCCCCCTCTAGCCTCGAGTCATGGCTCTTCCACTGACTCGATATCATGGTTATTTCAGATTTTTTTCTAATTACACGATCCAAATTTCACTTAATCTCATCATCTGATGGTTGTTCCATCTCTGTTTTTTATTTCTGTTATTTTATCAATATCAATAGATAACATGAAAATCCTCTTTCTTTTTAACGCTATAATTGGAAAACTCATATGATGATAAGTTTAGTTATAAGATCAGATATCTAACTAAAAAAACCAATACTTACGTAGGTATGCAATTGTTATTTTCTATTACTGATGTTTCAATATATGTCCTTAGTGGCTTACAAAATTTATATGAAAGTGGAATATGGATCCAAAGATGAAACTCTTATATTGTGAGGTAATTCCTTATATAATTTTTCCTACACTTTTATATTCTTTATACTACATTGTAAGCACTAGTAATTTTCAAGTGCATCATCTATCCAGATAGGGAAAGAAAATGTTATAGACTTTGGGCCCTGAAATAGTGCAAAACATTTCTACTAAACTTACTCATTTATCAATATACAGGATAAAACATTGAGGTTAATATTTATATATTCCAGTAAAGTTTTCACTAATACCGCAAATAGTTATCTAATCATTTTAATTTTGGTGTGCAAATTTTTCTTAATTTAGTTATATATACCATGTTTTAATTGTACATTAACATGAAATTTCAAATTGATCAAGTTCATAGATTGTGTACAATTTTTTAGTATAATTTCCAAGTATTTTCTCCTTTCCATTTAACTAGGAGTTTGATTGATTTGTGGACAATAAAATTTGGTGAACCAAAATGATTAAAAAGGAAGCTTTATGGATTATAAACATGATGTTGAGGTACATTATCTAACTAGATCATATAATATTTGCCAATTGATTGCGAGATTTAAATTTCGGACATCTACCAACAAAATAAACCATTTATTAGTATGTGTTAGTATTTTCGTGATCGAAACGGTTTTATATACAATAATGAGACTAATATACAATATGCTGAGATATTGAGTTTCACTTGTGGTACCAAATATTATTTAGATTTGGTATATAAATTTCTCCTTTAACGAGTTAGTGCTTGCATATTAATGACTTATTTATGTTAATTTAATTCAGTACATACATAATTGTGGGAAAATACAAGTTCTTCTTATACATTGCATTTAAACATAAATAAAGTTTAATTTTAGAAGAATTTTTCTTTCTTTCTTTATTTAAGAGGTTCATTATCAGAGAATCTATCACCAAATAGTATTCGTTATTAGAATTTAGTATTTTTATGATTGAATAATATTTGACAAATGTCATATTTAATATTATAATTAATTTAAATTATGGATAATGTAAAATAAATAAGAACAATCCTGCGATAACCCAAACCCCTATGCCATGGAAGCAAGGATAATCATCGGAATATAACACATAAACATAACAGCAGAACAGTAATATTACATTAGATAATGATGTACATAAGATTATAGCGAAAATAATATTATCATCAGAGTTACATAACATAACAGGATCCACTTAATACAGATACAGTTCCAACTTAAGATAATAAGTTTGTAGCGAAATCAAACAAAATATACATAATAAAGTCTGGGACATGCAAATAGGAATGATAAAAGTCCATCTTCAGCTTCCATCACTTCCATACATATCCGAAATGAACCGATCTAAAACCTAAATACAGGGCCCCAAGTAGAAATATGAGCACAAGGGAAAAACAAACTACAAATCAGTCATGGGACTGGTATGAGACATCCTACAGTTAACTTAACTTATTTAAAGTATGACATATGTAACAACCCGGAAAATCAGAACCAATTTAAAATTTTTATTTTAGCAATTTTAGTGAATTTTGAATATTTAAAATGATTGATTTTAAATAATAATGACGAGAAATTTATTTTGAATAGAATTAGGACGTACAAATTTATATAAATCGAAGTTAGAATATAAATATATATATTTTAATTATAAAAGGAATAGAAAATGGCGCTGTAGTTTGAAAATTCGATTTCAAATTACAAATGAATGTACAAGATTCAAAATAAGCCGGATTTTGGGGAAACCAAAAATATTTGATTCTATTTGAAAATATCTTTCCAACGAATCCGAAAATTTGAAATTTCATAGCAGGAATAAAAAGTTATGCCCAGTTGAAAATTTAGAATAGTTGCTATGGAATTTTGGCCCTTAAAAATAGCCATGTTGCAAACGACCTCCGTTTTCGACGAAACCATTTTTGTTGGATCCGGGATGTCAAGTTATTGCTAGATTCCAATTTTCATAATTTTTGGAATCAATATGTGAGCGTAGCGAAGCTAAACGTGTTTTGACAGTTTTAGTCAATTTGGATCAACCAAAAAATGGTCATTTTTCAAACGATCTTCAAATTTGATGAAATTAGTTTTGTTAGGACCGTATCGTCAATACGAGGCTAGATTTACTTTTCGGGAATTTTTAGAGACTGTACGTGGCCCCAGTAAATTGAAATATACGTTTAAATTCAGTATTTATTGAATTATATTTTAAATTAAATCAAAACTGATCAAACTGATAAAATTGGCTAACGACACATATCCCATTGTGTTCGGAATGGGGGTAATTGGTTGGGGGTGACAGTCGTTTGCTCTCGTTTGGAGTTCTAATTTAAATACTAACCATTGGTTTTAAATTAAATAATAATATATAAATTATTATTAAAAGTCAACCCCTTCTTTTACATTAACCCCCTCCTTTATTTTCTCTCCGCTCTTAGAAGTTAGAAAAGAAAAGAAACAATCGAACGCGGAAGACCGCGCTCAGTCTCCCACCGCCGCCAGGCGCGACCGCAACCCCCCCTCTTCTGTCGATCTCCTCCTTCCACCTTCCCCCTTCCTCCACACGAGAACCGCAACCCCCCCTCGAGCCAAACCCTAAATCGTGCCACCCCTTTTTCCCCAACCGCGCCACCCCTGCGAGCCACCGTAGCTCCGATTTCACCCCCCGGCAGCACTCCGACCACCGTGCGCTGCCCCTCCAGTCAACTCAGCTTCCGTCCCCTCTAAAAAAGTGAGCTTTTCCTTTTTATTTATTTCATAAATTGTTTAATCTTTGATGTATAAAGGGGATTGTTTTTAAGTTATGCTTTTTAATAACAAAGAGTTATGATTTTTAATACGATAAGGATTTGATTTTGTTTACATAAAGATTTGATTTTTAACATAGTAAAATTTGATTTTTAATTTGTTTGTTAAAATATGATTTCTATGCATTGAAAAAAATGAGAAAAAAAAACAAAGACATGATTTTTTAAACAAAGTTATGATTTTTAAATATAGAAAGAATAGATTTTTAAAAGTAAAAAGATAGATTTTTATAAATAGAAACGATCTGATTTTTAAAAATGTAAAAGGTATGATTTTTATATATAGCGAAGTAAAAATATGATTTTTAATATATGAACACCATATTAAAAATATGATTTTTACTATGAACAGCAGGAAAAGGAGTGCGATGGAATGGACTGAAATCAAAACAAAATCCGAACCGTTCAGAAATAAAGAATGACGGAGTGGAACCCAAAGGTGAGAACTTCTCACTTTAATTTTATTTTCTAGTTAAAATATATACTAGGATGCAGACGATGCTTAGCAACACCCGACACCCGTCGTCAACAGACCATGGATGACTTGTTTGTTTGATTGTTTGTGTTGTGAAAATTGATTGTGTGATGTGGAATGGAATAAAATGGATAGCGAGGCTCCTCGGTTATATCGATCGCTACAGGGCCGATGGTTTGGTTGGTATATGACCTGTTGAAGCCCCATAGAGCGAGGAAACGCAGTGTTCAGGCATTTTAATCCACTCCGTGTGGACCTGGCCCGACGATCCAAAGGCTTGACAGAGTACTTGCCTAAGACATGGGCTAGATTGTCTCGAAGCGGTAAGGACGATCCCTTGCCTTGGTTCATGACGGAAATCCAATTTCCAAATTATTGATATTTTTAATAATTTTATCAAGGCCCGTACAGTCGATTTCCATAAATGGCCATCGAACTGCACTTACAGCGACCTTTTTCAAATTTGATTTGGACATAGTTCCAAATCCAACCATTAGATTTCATATCTCTAATATTCGTTAGAAATCTCTTTTTGATACGAACCCAACGGTTCCGGTTTTAGGAGAATCCGACGGTCAGATCTCCCGTAATGTCCGTTCGAAGTCAATGGTCGAAATTAGCGAACTGCCGTGGCGCTTACCGCTTCGAGACAATCTAGCCCATGTCTCAGGCACGTACTCTGTCAAGCCTTTGGATCGTCAGGGACGGTCCACACGGAGTGGATTAAAATGCCTGAACACTGCGTTTCCCCGACCTATGGGGCGTAAACAGGTCATGTACCGACCAAACAATCAGCCCTGTAGCGACCGATATAACCGAGGAGCCTCGCTATCCATCATCCACATAAGTAAAATGCCCGGGCGTGTAAAACCCAAAACACCACTCCTAGCTTGAAGGAAACACATGTCTTCCCTGAAGTCCTCTCCCGTTTCTGGTTCATACCGGGGTGTGAGGCCCGCGAATCAACGCTTAACACAAAGCTAGCTATTTAAAGCCGTGCTTTGATCATCAACCATAAGGCTCTGCTTTTCGATAAAAGCCTTGATCACAACATCTCTGCAGGCCACGTTGTCAATCTACAACGTCAGACACACATCCATTTACAAGTCCGTTCTAGGTCTGAACGAAACCGGAGGCACCTTATTCCTCTCCCGTATGTCCAATATAGGAGAGAGGCCCTCGCACATCCGAACGATCAGCAAGTACATTCGGACGACCACCACTGTAACCCCTTCAGGGCAGCAACTCCCATCAAAGGCATCAGTAGCCATCCATTCGATGTGACGATCCTCGGTCTTGCACCGTCTTCATATCTTCAACTTCTAACCGTCGATTAATTATTTGAAATGAAAATTAACTTGGCCTTTTCAAATAATTCACATATATTTAGAATTCAAATCAATTCATTTCCATGGTTAAATTATTTGACATCCATAATTCAGTTCATTAATGTAATTTTCATGTCAAACACATTCAACCATCAAATATCCTATAAACCAAGTAAATTCAGTTTATTTCCATTCCACATCATTTATAGTATTTTATAACGATTTATCGCTATTTATATTTATTTAAATATACCCAATTTATTCAGAACGACGCTTCAGGCCATAACGCGGCCATAGCGCTGTTTTTCTCCAGATTTGATTTACACATATCTGAAAATCTAACCGTTGGATTTTTACATATTTTATACCATTGGAAAGATCTTTTCAGAGCGGACCCAACGGTTCCAGTTTTTGGAAAATTCGACGGTCGGATCACCCGGTATAATCGTTTGAAGTTACGATTTCAAAATACGAACTACAGCGTCGTTATTCGATTTAATTTAATTATATTTATACGTATTAATATAATCCATTCTAGTGTTGTTTTCATTCAGATTTGAATTTCACATTTCACAAAATCTAACCGTTGGATCTTTACAAATTTGGTGTCATTAGAAAGATATTTCCAAAGCGGACCCAACGGTTTCGGTTTCGGAAAAATCCGATGGTCGGATCTCCCGCAATGATCATTTAAAATCACGGTTTCAAAATAGGAACCGCAGCTTCATTATTCGATTTATTTTAATTATATATATATATATATATATAATCCGTTCTTCGATTTCCACACCATTCCATTTCATATATGTGATAAAAATAATATTTTTATCCAACAAATATCTATTTCAACGCATGACTATTTTTAATGCTTTATATATATATATATATATATGTGTGTGTGTGTGTGTGTGTGTGTGTGTGTGTGTGTGATTTTTATTGTTAAAACAAGTTATTTCAAAAATGAAGATTTTTAGCGATTCATATATATATATATATATATAAATGTAATTTTTATTATTTAAACAATTTATTTCAAACATGAATATTTTATATACTTCGCATTTATAATGAAAATGTGATTTTTATTGTCAAACAATTCTATTTCAAACATTCAATAAAAATGTTATTTTTATCGTTCAAACAATTCTATTTCAAAAATTAATATTTTTCCAACACATGAATATATTTCAACACATGAATAATAATCAAACATATGAATATTTTAGAAAATTTCGGCAGCATAACGGCAGGGTAGTTAAAACCGGCACCGTCCCGAGTACGACTACTCACTCTACCTTAAAGCCTCGCAACTTTTGACAATGGGGATTCCAAAAATCTAGTTCGTACGCAGACGAATTTTTCCACAACCTAATCCTATTTGTTTTCAACCAAAAACAACCATAATCAAATCAACCATTCGTAATATTCACCAAATTTCACGTCAACTAAAATCCAAACAATCACAACCAATATATATCGTCCATGGTCTATGGACGAGGGGAGTATATATATATATATATACATATACATATATAAATATATTTCAATTTCATTTCAACTCACATATAATTTTTACAACGCATATATAACTTATACATCGCACATACAACTTATATACCACTTATATATGAGGTGTACAACGCCTATATAACTTATATATCGATCGTATAATTTATACATTGTAATTCCATATCATTTATAATTTAGAAATCTCACTTTTCCACTCCTCCAAAAATTGTAGAAAGCTCCAAAAATTCCCCTTCTTTTCTAGAATGTAGAAGATGTACTCACGGTTCCGGTGTCTCTTGTTTCACTGGATTTCGACAACACAGCAAAAAGATATGATTTTTACAGTGAAATCACAATTCGTAGCGCTTTAATGTGCTATAATCCTTTAGAAAATAAACAGCCGTTACCTCAGCTCGATCTTCAAAACTAGGTAACGAATTTTCACCCAACCCGTTGCTCGAGACTGAAATCAGGTTGCACCATCTTGAAGTACTCGGAAGGGCGCACAGAACGAGGGTAGGGCGGTCAGGTGCGGTGGCAGATTGGAGCGGCGGTGGGTCTTCGAAGGTCTGAACTTCACGAGGGTGATTCTCTCACAACATTCAACGAAAATTCTCAAACCTTATATGGATTTGAAGAGAATGGGAAGATCTACAAATTTCCTAACTGGAGCCGGTGATTTTATTGCACGGATTGATCGGATTTGAGGAGAGAAGGCTGGGATGTTTTCCGCCGTCGCGACTTGGAGTACCGGGGAGAGAGAGTTGAGATGGAGAATTATGATTGGCCAAGGGTTTTAATAATTATTTCTAATTTATTTAAATCCAAAAATACCCCTCGCTCCATACGAACTCCAATTCAAACCCAACGGCTATCGCCTCTAGCTAAATACCCTCATTTCGAGCACAATGAGATATGTTTCGTAAGCCCATTCAAATGTTACGGTCAGTTATTTTTCAAATTAAAATATAAAACATTCAATATTTGATTTGAAAGTACATTTCAATTTGCCGGGGCCACATACTGATCCCAAAAATCCTAAAAAAATAAATCTAGCTATGTTTGGACGATATGGTCCCCACAAAACTAGTTTCGTCGAATTTGGAGACCATTTGAAAAATGGCCATTTTCTGGTCGATCCAAATTGATTGAAATTAAACAAACACATTTTCCTTTGCCATGCTCACATATTAACTCCAAAAATTATGGAATTTGAAACCTAACAATAATTTGACATCCCGGATCCAACAAAAGTGGTTTTGTCAAAAACGGAGGTCATTTGCAAAATGGCTATTTTCAAGGGCTATATAACTCCATAACGACCTTTTTGAAAATTCATTTGGCCATAACATTTGATTCCCGCTATGAAATTTCGATTTTCCAGATTCGTTAGAAAAATATTCATAAACAGATTTAAATATTTTTGGTTTCACTAAAATCCGTTTTATTTTGCATCCGGTACAGTCAGTCAAAGTTCGAATTCAAATTTTCAAACTACCGCGCCATTTCAGGCCTTGTTTTATAATTAAAATAAATATATTCGCTATAACTTCAATCCAAATAGATTTTTGGTCGTTATTATTTAAAATAATTTATTTTAAATATTCAAAATTCACTAAAATAGCCAAATTAAAATTTTTAGATTCGTTCAGTTTTTCCTAGTTGTTACAATCTCCCCCACTTAAAATCTTTTCGTCCCCGAAAAGGAATGAAGCAGAAAGTTGTTTAACTAACCAACTCCACTTTCATTTTGGCTTTCATTCTTCAACTTTTCAGTTTCTAAGAATTTCCTATTTCTTCAAAAATTTGGCTAACACCCTAAATTTTCGAAAAATTTCGTCATCACCTCCTTTGTACGGGGAGGGGTTTGGAAATTTATTGGGCCGTATTAGGTACCCAATAAATCTGAATAAGAATACCCATATTTATAGTGATATATTCCGGTGTCCACAGGGAAGTGTGTATAAATCATAACTCCAGAGAATAAATTCTCATCACCCTATAAATGGTTTTTGTGCCTTAATGACCAGAGAGACATGTTTATTGTCATCTCCAGACCCACGTGTTTTTTTTATATTAATTTGGCAATTTACCGTTACATTTTATATAGTCCATATCAGTCTTCGGTTCAACCTGTAATATAGTCATCGCCATACAAGCCTCTCGCTCGTATGGTAAATCTTCAACCTCGTCACACAAGCTCCAAATGCTTATGTGGTATATGATGAAGTATGCTATCTTCAAGAAGTATGCCATGTAGTGTAGTTCAAAATTAATTGTTACTATCCTATGGCGACGTTTATCATTACACACAGAACAACCAGCACTCCGCATCCAATGGCGTTCACAGGAGTTGATATAATAAATAAAATTGCGTATCCAACTCATTAAGGTTTACCTATCTGTTGGGCACGCAATTAAATTCTTTACTAAATAGAAAATCCATTTACCTGTTCAAACATATATAATGTACATGCATATATTTCTATCTATTTCGAATCAGTTTAATATTTGATTTAATTGCATATGTTTACCCTTATCCTCTTACAGGTTTTATTATCCTAATGTTATTTATTTTAAACTAAAAATCACACAACACAAACAACAATCAATTTATTGATTAACTTTTTCAAAAATATACCAATTAATTCATATGTTCTTTTAAAATCATTCAGACTATATGATTAAAAATTCTACATCCATGAAGAAGGAAACAACAACCAAGTGAAAACAATAAGGAAATGCAAAGTATGGTAAATGTACCTTGCACCAGAGTTAATCAGAGATATCCACCCTGCAATTGGGATAGGCTTTCTTAATGCTCTCCTCAGTTTCCCAAGTACAGTCTCGTGGATCTCCACTCCATTGCACTTTGACTAAGTGAACTTTCTTGTTCCTCAGTTCTTTAGTTTCCTTGCCAATAATCTTTATCGGCTCTCTCCTCACCGCTAATTCTAGAGTAATTTCCAAGTCTTGTTGTGTGGCTTCTTCCACGACCAAGTTTGGATCATGCACATGCTTTCGAAGTTGAGATACGTGAAATACATCATGTACTCCAGGCAACCAATCAGGCAATTGAACCCTATAAGCGAGAGTTCCAATCCGTACGAGCACAGGAAATGGACCAATAAATTTAGATGCCAACTTCCCCGTTTTACCAAATCGGACTACTCCTCTCATCGGAGAAACCCTCAAATAAACATAGTCACCAACAGCAAATGTTAAATCTATTCTTCTCGAATCTGCATAGCTCTTCTGTCGGCCTAGAGCTGCTAGTAGTCGTTTCTTAATGAAATCGACTTTATCCGTAGCTTCGCGAATCATATCTGGTCCCAATACAAGTCTATTACTAGGTTCTACCCAACAAGCGAGAGATCTGCACGGTCTACCATACAGTGCTTCAAATGGTGACATTTTCAGGCTCGCTTGATAGCTGTTGTTGTATGAGAACTCAGCCGAATGCAAGTGGTCTTCCCATGATCCTGCAAAATCAATAACACAAGCCCGCAATAAATCTTCTAGAATACGATTCGCCCTCTCAATTTGACCATCTATTTAAGGATGATAAGCGGTGCTCAAGTTCAGTTCGTTCCCAATTCTTGCTTGGAATGCTTCCCAGAATTTACTAGCAAAAATCGGGTCACGATCACTATTACTCATGGGAATTCCATGCCAGACTCTGAGCAGTTCTATTTGATCTGACAGGTATAATTTGGGCGGTCTTCGTGAAACTATCTACGATTACCCAAATACCGTCGTTTCCTTTCCCGGTTCTGGGAAAACCATCTATGAAATCCATAGAAATCTGTTCCCACTTCCAACCTGGAATTTCCAACAGTTGCAATAATCCGGCGAGTTTCTGTTGATCGCTCTTAAATTGTTGACAAGTAGAACACCTGCTAACATATATAGAGATATCTCTTTTCATTGCCTTCCACCAGAATGTTCGCTTGAGGTCATTGTACATTTTACTAACCCCTGGGTGGATACTCAGCTTAGACTTGTGACAATCGTCCAATGCTTCTCTTTTGAGCTCAAGGATGTCAGGAACACAAATTCTTCCTTTTAATCTCAGAACTCCTGCGCAATCCACTTGGAAACTGGAGACTTCACCCCTTTGAATTCTTTTGATCATCTCTTTAACAAAACTATCGTCTTTCTGAAGAATAGATATTTTATCAATCAACGATGGTGTAATGGTAAGATTGGTGATGATCACATTCTTTCTGCTGAGCGCATCAGCCACAACATTGGCTTTCCCCGGAGTATACAAAATATCAAGATCATATGCCACGAGAAATTCTAACCAACGCTGCTGCCTCATATTCAGATCTTTCTGGGTGAATAAATACTTCAATGATTGATGATCAGTATATAATTCAAATTTCTCCCCCAATAGATAATGTCTCCAGATTTTCATAGCAAACACGATGGCTAACAATTCAGGATCGTGAGTTGCATAATTCTTCTCATGTGGCTTCAATTGACGGTTAGCATAAGCAACTACTTGGCCTCTTTGCATTAATACTGCTCCTAGACCTTATTTAGAAGCATCTGTCTAGACTTTCAAGTCTTGATTGCCATCAATTATTGTTAACACTGGAGCAGTTGTTAGCCTTAACTTTAGCTTTTGGAAAGCCGCCTCAAATTCTGCAGTCCAATTGAACCTTGAATGTTTCTTAGTGAGCTTCATTAAGGAACTAAATATTTTCGAAAAATCCTTAATGAACTTCCAATAATAACTAGCCAATCCAAGAAAACTACGAACTTCTGTGGGTGTAATTGGCTGCTTCCAATCTTGAAAAGCTATGATCTTACCGGGATCCACAGAAATTCCTTCTTTTGATACAACGTGACCAAGGAACTTTACCTCTTCTTGCCAGAATATACATTTGGAAAATTTGGCTTTTAAAACATTCTTTCTGAGAATTTCCAACACTTATTCCAAATGTTTTTCATGCTTGCTCTCAGATTTAGAGAAGATCAATATGTCATCAATGAAAACCAGTACAAATTTATTCAATACGTCTCTGAATACCCAGTTCATTAGATCGACAAAATAAGCTGGAGCATTGCATAAGCCGAACGACATTACTAACCACTCATAGAATAAGTCTGGACCTCTGAATGCTATCAAAGGAACACATTCTTCTTTTTCCTTCAAGTCATTCTTCGAAAAGTGTGAACTACTGGCCTTGCATTCGGGATTAAAGAGATTTTGAAATCAATTTCCCTGCGTGGAGGTAAGCTAACAACTTCTTAAACATATATGCATAATTTTTCACAATAGGGATATTTTCTATGTCGACCGGAATATTCTCCGTGACGACAGGAATCTTTTCCGTTTGAGTAGGAGAAACATCCAGAGCTGACCAAAAATCTTTTCTATCAGAGTTCGGACCTTCACATGGAATGGTTATATAATCCCCGAACTTTATTTTTGCCTTAATAAATCTCTCGGCGCATTTAACCACAGCTTCATATTTGGTTAACCAATCCAATCCTAAAATAAGATCGAATTTGGTAAAATTCATGACAATCGAAATGGTAGGGAACCGATAGCGGGAAAAGTGACAAGTGCCCCACTAATCCAACTAAGATTGAGGGAACCCCCAACCGGATTATGGACAGCCATGGGTGCTTTAAGCTTTTTTAGATTCAAATCCAGTTTCTTAATCGCATTACTTGCAATAAAGCTTCGCAATGCGCTTGTATCAGACAGTACTTTAACCGGAATGTTTTTGACAGTAAGCATGCCTTCTAAAACATTTGGCCTTCCCTGACTAGCTGAGGGTCCGGGAGTTTCTGCCAATTCATTTACATGTACCCTTTCAGATTCCTTTGATAGCCAGCACTCCCTTACAACATGACTTGCTTGGTGGCACTCATGGCATTTCCTTTCACAATGTGGGTTATTTTGCTTCTTAGCGGATTTAAATCCACACTTTATTCGTTTCTTTAAAGATCTGCAATTTCCCTACAAATGCCCTTGCTTATGGCAGTTATTGCGTATGGCAATCATTATTGGTTCTTTCTCAGATTTAACCCTTTTTCAATTGACTTTAGGATTCTTACCTCAGGCTGCGTACTTGCCTCTAGGCTACCAGCTTCAAATTTCCTTTTGTTGCTAGAACGACATTCCTTTTCATCGCCCAAAAGTCCTTTCTTATCTAGATCTTCATACTGATAAGCCATGTATATCATTTCAGAAAAAGATTGTTGCACATGTGCAATTACACTACTTTGGTACTTTCTTTGAAGCCCGTTAATAAACCTCAGATTCTTCATCTTTGGATTTTGAATTAGATTCGGAGCAAAACGAGAAAGTTCATTGAATTTCTTATGATATTCTGGAATGGTCATATTTCCTTGAATCGGATAGTAGAATTCATCACTTAACTGCTCAGTTGCTTCTGGAGGAATAAATCTTTCATTGAAAATTTCTTTGAATCTATCCCAGGTAATATTACCTTCTGCATTATCTTTAATAACGGTTTCCCACTAGATTAAAGCTTCATCTCTGAGTGCCCAAGATGCCAATAATCGTTTCTGATCATCTGTCAGCTTGAAACCTTCAAAAATTCTCTCAGCAGAACGCATCCAACCTTGAGTTTGAATAATGGACTCATTGCCCAAGAACGGTACTCCACCCAGATTTTGATATCTCTTTAATAGAGCTTCTATATTTGATCTTGGTTGTGGAAGTACTACTGGCTCATTAAATTGTCGAAACATAGGATTACTTCTTCTGCTTCTGCCACTCATTTTTCTATGTCGGCAAATAGCAGACAAAGTGTCAGGTTAACAGAAAAGGTATTTTAAAGCATAAAGACATATACTTGAATGTAAATGTGTCTATCAGGGTGTATTTCATTCTGCTACACTCATACTTGGATATTACTAATCCTATCTAAAATGAGTTATCCGTCTTAGAACACTACTGGTTCTATTTCTGACGAGTTCGTTAATATGTTATATTCTAGAACTAAGCTTAACCAAAGCTCTGATACCACGTTGTGACGACCCAAAACCCCCGTTCCACGGTGGCAAGGGTAATCTTTGGAATATAACACATAAACAAATAACTGCTGAACAAAAATAAATAAATACACCAGATAATTTACAACATAATACACTGGATAAACATAATCATCGGAGTTACACAGTATACAAGATCATACTTAGTACAAAATACAGTTTCAGCTTTACATAAAATGTCTATAGCGGAGTCAAAACATAATATGTACAACAAAAGTTGAACAGCATAAAAAGAAAGAAATGATATAATCCATCTCCAGCTCCATAGCTATCCACAGAGTGCCTGCTAAAACCTGAATACAAGGCTGCCCGTATAGAAATAGGGCACTCGAGTTTGCAAGTGAAACAAACTACGAGTCAGTCATGGACTGGTATGAGAAATCTACTTAATTTATATTATAAGGCCAATCACAGGACCACGACGCTAACGCGGAACGGGTTTACTCCATTGGATTGCCAGTGCTTTAAACAAGTAAATCATTTAAACATCGCAATGCTTTTTATAAAAATGAAGCCATTATAAGACTCAGTTCCCATCACAAAATGTAAGGCAAACCGGAGGATAGAGTTTTACCTTATAATGGCCAAAATATGCTTGATACGAATAAAACAAAAGCATTTAATATTATTACTAGTGTTTATATGTTTCAAAAACAATTTCTATCATAAGTATCAATCATAGATGGCGTAAATGCCCAATACCACTATATCGCCATATGTAGGTATACAATCAAAACCGCACGACGTCGTATTTTGAAATTGGATTTCCGTTATGAATCAAGGCAAGGGATCGTCCTTATCGCTTCGAGACAATCTAGCCTATGTCTCAGGCAAGTACTCTATCAAGGCTTTGGATCGTCAGGGCCGGTCCACACGGAGTGGATTAAAATGCCTAAACACTGCGTTTCCCCGCCCTAAGGTGCGTAAAGTGGTCATATACCGACCAAACCATCGGCCCTGTAGCGACCGATATAACCGAGGCACCTCGCTATCCATTATCCACATAAGTAAAATGCCCGGGCATGTAAAACCCAAAACACCTCTCCTAGCTAAAAGGAAACGCATGTCCTCCCTGAAGTCCTCTCCCGTTTCTGGTTCATACCGGGGTGTGAGGCCCGCGAATCAACGCTAAACACAAAGCTAGCTATTTAAAGCCGTGCTTTAATCATCAACCACAAGGCTCTGCTTTTCAACAAAAGCCTTAATCACAGCATCTCTGCATGCAACGTTGTCAATCTACAACATTAGACACACATCCATTTACAAGTCCGTTCTGGGTCTGAACGAAACCGGAGGCACCTTATTCCTCTCCCGTCTGTCCAGTACAAGAGAGAGGCCCTCGCACATCCGGACGATCAACAAGTATGTCCGGACGACCATCACTGTAACCCCTTCAGGGCAACAACTCCCATCAAAGGCTTCAGTAGCCATCTATTCGATGTGAAGATCCTCGGTTCCGTCGATCAATTATTTGAAATGAGAATTAACTCGGCCTTTTCAAATAATTCACATATATTTAGAATTCAAATCAATTCATTTCCATGGTTAAATTATTTGACATCCATAATTCAATTCATTAATGTAATTTTCACATCAAACACATTCAACCATCAAATATTCTATAAACCGAGTAAATTCAGTTTATTTCCCTTCCATATCATTTATAGTATTTTATAACGATTTATTGCTATTTATATTTATTTAAACGACGCTTCAGGCCATAATGCGGCCATGGCACTGTATTTCTCCAGATTTGATTTACACATATCTGAAAATCTAACCATTGGATTTTTACATATTTTATATCATTGGAAAGATCTTTTCAAAGCGGACTCAACGGTTCCAGTTTTACGAAAATCCGACGGTCGGATCTCCTGGTACAATTGTTTGAAGTTACGATTTCAGAATACGAACTGCAGTGTCGTTATTCGATTTAATTTAATTATATTTATACGTATTAATATAATCCATTCTAGCATTGTTTTCATTCAGATTTGAATTTAACATTTCACAAAATCTAACCGTTGGATCTTTACAAATTTGGTGTCGTTAGAAAGATAATTCCAAAGCGGACACAACGGTTTCGGTTTCGGGAAAATCCGATGGTCGGATCTCCCGCAATGATCATTTAAAATCACGGTTTCAAAATAGGAACCGCAGCTTCATTATTCGATTTAGTTTAATTATATTTATTTATTTATATATATATAAATATAATCCGTTCTTCGATTTCCACACCATTCCATTTCATATATGTGATAAAAATAATATTTTTATCTAACAAATATTTATTTCAACCCATGACTATTTTTAATACTTCATATATATATAAAAATGTGATTTTCATTGTTAAAACAATTTATTTCAAAGACGAAGATTTTTAGCGATTCATATATATATATAAATGTGATTTTTATTGTTTAAACAATTTATTTCAAACATAAATATTTTATATACTTCGCATATATAATAAAATTGTGATTTTTACTGTCAAACAATTCTATTTCAAACATTCAATAAAAATGTTATTTTTATCGTTCAAACATTTCAATTTCAAAAATGAATATTTTTCCAACACATGAATATATTTCAACACATGAATAATAATCAAACATATGAATATTTCAGAAAATTTCGGCAGCATAACGGCAGGGAATTTAAAACCGACACCGTCCCGAGTACGGCTACTCGCTCTACCTTAAAGCCTCGCAGCTTTTGACAATGGGGATTTCAAAAATCTAGTTCGTACGCAGACGAATTTTTCCACAACCTAATCCTATTTCTTTTCAACCACAAACAATCATAATCAAATCAACCATTCGTAATATTCACCAAATTTCACGTCAACCAAAATCCAAACAATCACAACCAATATATAATGTCCATGGTCTATGGACGAGGGGAGTGTGTGTGTGTGTGTATATATATATACATATATAAATATATTTCACTTTCATTTCAATTTCATTTCAACTCACATATAATTTTTACAATGCATATATAACTTATACATCGCACATACAACTTATACAATGCTTATACATGAGGTGTACAATGCCTATATAACTTATGTATCGATCGTATAATTTATACATTGTAATTCTATATCGTTTATAATTTAGAAATCTCACTTTGGGTTCCACTCCTCCAAAAATTATAGGAAGCTCCAAAAATTCCCCGTTCTTTTCTAGAATGTAGAAGACGTCCTCACGGTTCCGGTGTCTATTGTTTCACTGGATTTCGACAACACAACAAAAAGATATGATTTTTACAGTGAAATCAGAATTCATAGCTCTTTAAAGTGCTACAATCCTTTAGAAAATAAACAGCCGTTACCACAGCTCGATCTTCAAGACTAGGTCACGGATTTTTACCCAAACGGTTGCTCGAGACTGATAATAGGTTGCGCCACCTTGAAGTACTCGGAAGGGTGCACAAAAAGAGGGTAGGGCGGTCAGGTGTGGTGGCAGATCGGAGCGGCGACGGGTCTTAGAAGGTTCGAACTTCACGAGGGTGATTCTCTCACAACACTCAACGAAAAATCTCAAACCTTATATGGATTTGAAGAGAATGGGAAGATCTACAAATTTCCTAACTAGAGCCTGTGATTTTATTGCACGGATTGATCGAATTTGAGGACAGAAGGCTGGGACGTTTTCCGTCGTTGCAACCAGGAGCATCGGGGAGTGAGAGTTGAGATGGAGAATTATGATTGTCCAAGGGTTTTAATATTTATTTTTAATTTATTTAAATCCGAAAATACCCCTCGCTCTATACGAACTCCAATTCAAACCCAACGAATGCTGCCTTTAGCTAAATACCCCCATTTCGAACACAATGAGATATGTTTCGTAAGTCTATTCGACTGTTACAGTCAGTTATTCTTCAAATTAAAATATAAAACATTCAATATTTGATTTGAACGTACATTTCAATTTGCCGGGGCCACATACTGATCCCAAAAATCCCAGAAAAATAAATCTAGCCTTTTTTGGATGATAGAGTCCCAACAAAACTAGTTTCATCGAATTTGGAGACCGTTTGAAAAATGCCCATTTTCTGGTCGATCCAAATTGACTGAAATTAACCAAACACATTTCCCTTTGCCACGCTCACATATTAACTCCAAAAATTATGGAATTCGAAACCTAGCAATAATTTGACATCCCGGATCCAACAAAAGTGGTTTTGTCGAAAACGGAGGTCGTTTGCAAAATGGTTATCTTCAAGGGCTATATAAACTCCATAGCGACCTTTCTGAAAATTCATTTGGCCATAACTTTTGATTCCCATTATGAAAATTTGATTTTTTAGATTCTTTAGAAAGATATTCATAAACAGATTTAAATATTTTTTGTTTCACTAAAATCCATTTTATTTTGCATTCAGTACAGTCAGTCAAAGTTCGAATTCAAATTTTCAAACTGCCACGCCATTTCAGGCCTTGTTTTATAATTAAAATAAATATATTTGCTATAACTTCGATCCAAATAGATTTTTGGCCGTTATTATTTAAAATAATTTATTTTAAATATTCAAAATCCAGTAAAATAGCTAAATTAAATTTTTTAAATTGGTTCAGATTTTTCGGGTTGCTACAATCTCCCCCACTTAAAATCTTTTCGTCCTCGAAAAGGAGCGAAGCAGAAAGTTGTTCAACTAACCAACTCCACTTTTATTCTGGCTTTCATTCTTCAACTTTTCAGTTTCTAAGAATTTCCTAATTCTTCAAAAATTTGGCTAATACCCCAAATTTTCGAAAAATTTCGCCATAACCTCCTTTGTACAGGGAGGGGTTTGGAAATTTATTGGGTCGTATTAGGTACCCAATAAATCCTAATAAGCATACCCATATTTATAGTGATATATTCCGGTGTCCATAGGGGAGTGTGTATAGATCATAACTCCAGAGAATAAATTCTTGTCACCCTATAAATGGTTTTTGTGCCTTAATGACCAGAGAGACGTGTTTATTGTCATCTCCAGACCCGTGTGGGGTTTTTATTAATCTGGCAATTTACAGTTACATTTTATATAGTCCATATCAGTCTTCGGTTCAACCTGTAATATAGTCATCGCCATATAAGCCTCTCGCTCGTATGGTAAATCTTCAACCTCGTCACACAAGCTCCAAATGCTTATGTGGTATATGATGAAGTATGCTGTCTTCAAGAAGTATGCCATGTAATGTAGTTCAAAATTAATTGTTACTATCCTATGGCGACGTTTATTATTACACATAGAACAATCAGCACTCCGCATTCAATGGCGTTCACAGGAGTTGATATAATAAATAAAATTGCGCATCCAACTCATTAAGGTTTACCTATTTGTCGGGCATGCAATTAAATTCTTTACTCAACAGCAAATCCATTTACCTGTTCAAACATATATAATGTACATGCATATATTTCTATCTATTTCAAATCAGTTCAATATTTGATTTAATTGCATACATTTACCCTTATCCTCTTACGGGTTTTATTATCCCAATGTTATTTATTTTAAACTAAAAATCACACCACACAAACAACAATCAATTTATTGATTAACCTTTCCAAAAATATTCTAATTAATTCATATGTTCTTTTAAAATCATTCAGACTATATGATTAAAAATTCTACATCCATGAAAAGGAAACAACAACCAAGTAGAAAACAATACGGAAATGAAAAACATGGTAAATGTACCTTGCACCAGAGTTAATCAGAGATATCCACCCTATAATTGGGATAGGCTCTCTTAATGCTCTCCTCAGTTTCCCAAGTACAGTCTCGCAGATCTCCACTCCATTGCACTTTGACTAAGTGAACTTTCTTGTTCCTCAGCTCTTTAATTTCCTTGCCAATAATCTTTATCGGCTCTCTCCTCACCGCTAATTCTAGAGTAATTTCCAAGTCTTGTTGCGTGGCTTCCTCCACGACCAAGTTTGGATCATGCACATGCTTTTGAAGTTGAGATACGTGAAATACATCATGTACTCCAGGCAACCAATCAGGCAATTGAACCCTATAAGCGAGAGTTCCAATCTGTTTGAGCACAGGAAATGGACCAATAAATCTAGGTGTCAACTTCCCCGTTTTACCAAATCGGACTACTCCTCTCATTGGAGAAACCCTCAAATAAACATAGTCACCAACAACAAATGCTAAATCTCTTCTTCTTGAACCTGCATTGCTCTTTTGTCGGCTTTGAGGTGTTAGTAATCGTTTCTTAATGAAATCGACTTTATCCGCAGCTTCGCGAATCATATCCAGTCCCAATACAAGTCTGTTACCAGGTTCTACCTAACAAGCGGGAGATCTGCATGATCTACCATACAGTGCTTCTAATGGTGACATTTTCAGGCTCGCTTGGTAGTTGTTGTTGTATGAGAACTCAGCCAAATGCAAGTGGTCTTCCCATGATCTGCCAAAATCAATAACATAAGCCCGCAATAAATCTTCTAGAATACGATTCACCCTCTCAGTTTGACCATCTGTTTGAGGATGATAACCGGTGCTCAAGTTCAGTTCGTTCCCAATTCTGCTTGGAACGCTTCCCAGAATTTACTAGAAATAATCGAGTCACGATCACTAATGATACTCATGGAAATTCCATGAAGTTTAATAATTTCCTTGAAATAAATCTGCGCCAGACTCTGAGTGGTTCTATTTGATTTGACAGGAATAAAGTGGGCGGTCTTCGTGAAACGATCTACGGTTACCCAAATACTGTCATTTACTTTCCAAGTTCTAGGCAAACTATCTATGAAATCCATAGAAATATGTTCCCACTTCCAACCTGGAATTTCCAACGGTTGCAACAATCCTTCGAGTTTCTGTTGTTCGCTCTTAACTTATTGACAAGTAGAACACCTGCTAACATATATATATATAGCGATATCTCTTTTCATTGCCTTTCACCAAAATGTTCGCTTGAGGTCATTGTACATTTTACTAACCCCTGGGGGGGGTACTCAGCTTGGACTTGTGACACTCGTCCAGTACTTCTCTTTTGAGCTCAAGGATGTCAGGAACACTAATTCTTCTTTTCAATCTCAAAACTCCTGCACTATCCACTTGGAAACTGGAGACTTCGCCCCTTTAAATTCTTTTGATCATCTCTTTAACAAAACTATCATCTTACTGAAGAATAGATATTTTATCAATCAACGATGGTGTAATGATAAGATTGGCGATGATCACATTCTTTCTGTTGAGCGCATCAGCCACAACATTGGCTTTCCCCGGAGTATACAAATATCAAGATCATATGCCACGAGAAATTCTAACCAATGATGCTGCCTCATATTCAGATCTTTCTGGGTGAATAAATACTACAATGATTGATGATCAGTATATAATTCAAATTTCTCTCCCAATAGATAATGTCTCCAGATTTTCATAGCAAACACGATGGCTAACAATTCAAGATCGTGATTTGCATAATTCTTCTCATGTGGCTTCAATTGACGGCTAGCATAAGCGACTACTTGGCATCTTTGCATTAATATTGCGCCTAGACCTTCTTTAGAAGCATCTGTCCAGACTTTCAAGTCTTGATTGTCATCAATAATTGTTAACACGGGAGCAGTTGTCAGTCTTAACTTCAGCTTTTGGAAAGACGCCTCACATTCTGGATTCCAATTGAACCTTGAATGTTTCTTAGTGAGCTTCATTAAGGAACTAGATATTTTTGAAAAATCCTTAACAAGCTTCCGATAATAACTAGCCAATCTAAGAAAACTATGGACTTTTGTGGATGTAATTGGCTGCTTCCAATCTTGAATAGTTGTGATCTTACCGGGATCCACAGAAATTCCTTCTTTTGATACAATGTAACCAAGGAACTTTACCTCTTCTTGCCAGAATATACATTTGGAAAATTTGTCTTTTAAAACATTCTTTCTGAGAATTTCCAACACTTGTTCCAAATATTTTTCATGCTCACTCTCGGACTTAGAGAACATCAATATGTCATCAATGAAAACCAGTACAAATTTATTTAATACTTCTTTGAATACCGGTTCATTAGATCGACAAAATAAGCTGGAGCATTGCATAAGTCGAACGGCATTACTAACCACTCATAGAATAAGTCTGGACCTCTAATGCTGTCAAAGGAGCACATTCTTCGGCAATACGAAGTTGATGGAAACTTGTAGCTAGGTCCGTTCATGAAAATACTTGCGCGCCATTCAATCGATCCAATAAATAATCAATTCGCGGCAATGGATATTTATTCTTTAATGTCTGCTTATTCAAGTCACGATAATCCACACATAGTCTGAGAGTACCGTCTGACTTTGGGACAAACACCACTGTTGCTCCCCAATTAGATAAACTAGGCCTAATAAAACCCTTCAATACAAGCTATCAAGTCTGATTGTCTAATTCTTCTTTTTCCTTCAAGGTCATTCTTCAAATAGCATGAACTACTGGCCTTGTATTCTGGATTAAATAGTTTTTGAAATCAATTTCCCTTGGTGGAGTTAAGCTAACAACTTCTTCAAACATATCCGCATAATTCTTCATGATAGGGATATTTTCTATGTCGACCGGAATATTCTCCATGACGACGGGAACCTTTTCTATTTGAGCAGGAGAAACATCCAGAGCTGACCAGAAATCTTATCTATCAAAGTTCGGACCTTCACATGGAATGACTATATACTCCCCAAACTTTGTTTTTCCTTAACAATTCTTTCGGAGCGTTTAATCTCAGCTTCATATTTGGCTAACCAATCCAATCCTAAAATAAGATCGAATTCGGTAAAATTCATGACGATCGAAATGGTAGGGAACCGATAGCAGGAAAAAGAGACAGGCACCCCACAAATCCAACTAAGATTGACGGAACCCCCAACCGGATTATGGACTGTCATGGATGCTTTAAGCTTTTTCAGATTCAAATCAGTTTCTTGACCGCATTATTTGCAATAAAGCTTCGCGATGTGCCTATATCAAACAGTACTTTAACTGGAATGTTTTTGACAGTAAGCGTGCCTTCTAAAACATCTGGCCTTCCCTGACTAGCTGAGGGTCCAGGAGTTTCTGCCACTTCATTTACATGTACCCTTTCAGATTCCTTTGGTAGTCGGCACTCCCTTGCAACATGACCTGCTTGGTGGCACTCATGGCATTTCCTTTCACCACGTGGGTTCTTTTACTTCTTAGCAGGTTTAAATCCTCTCTTTATTCGTTTCTTTAAAGATATGCAATTTCCCTACAAATGCCCTTACTTATGGCAGTTATTGCATATGGCAATCATTACCGGTTCTTTCTCAGATTTAACCCTTTTTCTATTGACTTTAGGCTTCTTTTTGATCCCAGACATCGTACTTTCCTTGGGCTGCGTACTTGCCTCTGGGCTATCAGCTTCGAATTTCCTTTTGTTGCTAGAACTACATTCCTTTTCATCACCCAAAATACCTTTCTTATCTAGATCTTCATACTGATAATCCAAGTATATCATTTCAGAAATAGATTGTTGCACATGTGCAATTACACTACTTTGGTACTTCCTTTGAAGCCCGTTAATAAACCTCAGATTCTTCATCTTTAGATTTTGAATTAGATGCGGGGCATAATGAGAAAGTTCATTGAATTTCTTATGATATTCTGGAATGGTCTTATCTCCTTGAATCAGATAGTAGAATTCATTACTTAACCGCTCAGTTGCTTCTGAAGGAATAAATCTTTCATTGAAAATTTCTTTGAATCTATCCCAGGTAATATTACCTTCTAGAATATCTTTAATAATGGTTTCCCACCAGATTAAAGCTTCATCTTTGAGCACCCAAGATGCCAGTAATCTTTTCTGATCATCTCTCAGCTTGAAACCTTCAAAATTCTGTCAACAGAACGCATCCAAGCTTGAGTTTGAATAATAGACTCATTGCCCGAGAACGGTACTCCACCCAGATTTCGATATCTCTTTAATATAGCTTCTATATCTGATCCTGGCTGTGGAAGCACTTCTGGCTCATTAAATTGTCGTACCATAGGATTACTTCTTCTGCCACTCATTTTTCTATGTCTGCAAATAGCAGACAAAGTGTCAGGTCAGCAGAAAAGGTATTTTAAAGCATAAAGCCATATACTTGAATGTAAATGTGTCTATCAGGGTGTATTTCATTCTGCTACACTCATTCTTGGATATTCCTGATCCTATCTAAAATGAGTTATCCGTCTTAGAACACTACTGGTTCTATTTCTGACGAGTTCGTTAATATGTTATATTCTAGAACTAAGCTTAACCAAATCTCTGATACCACATTGTGACGACCCCAAATCCCCGTTCCACAGTGGTAAGGGTAATCTTTGGAATATAACACATAAACAAATAATAACAGAACAGAAATAAATAAATACACCAGATAACTTACAACAGAATACACTGGATAAACATAATCAATGGATTTACACAATATACAGGATCATACTTAGTAAAAATACACTTTCAACTTTACATAAAATGTCTACAGCGGAATCAAAACATAATATGTACAACAGGAGATGAACAGCATAAAAAGAAATAAATGATAGAATCCATCTCCAGCTCCATAGTTATCCAGAAAGAAATAAAGTTGTGCTTTGATCATCAACCACAAGGCTCTGCTTTTCAACAAAAGCCTTGATCACAGCATCTCTGCATGCCACGTTGTCAATCTACAACGTCAGACACACATCCATTTACATGTCCGTTCTAGGTCTGAATGAAACCGAAGGCACCTTATTCCTCTCTCGTATGTCCAATACAGGAGAGAGGCCCTCGCACATTCGAACGATCAACAAGTACATCCGGACGACCACCACTGTAACCCCTTCAGGGCAGCAACTCCCATCAAAGGCATCAGTAGCCATTCATTCGATGTGAAGATCCTCGGTCTTGCATTGTCTTCATATCTTTGACTTCTAACCGTCGATTAATTATTTGAAATGAGAATTAACTCGGCCTTTTCAAATAATTCACGTATATTTAGAATTCTAATCAATTCATTTCCATGGTTAAATTATTTGACATCCATAATTCAGCTCATTAATGTAATTTTCACGTCAAACACATTCAACCATCAAATATCCTATAAACCGAGTAAATTCAGTTTATTTCCATTCCATATCATTTATAGTACTTTATAACGATTTATCGCTATTTATATTTATTTAAATATAGCCAATTTATTCAAAACAACGCTTCAGGCCATAACGCGGCCATGGCGCTGTTTTTCTCTAGATTTGATTTACACATATCTGAAAATCTAACTGTTGGATTTTTACATATTTTATATCATTGAAAGATCTTTTCAAAGCGGACCCAACGGTTCCAGTTTTGGGAAAATCCGACGGTCGGATCTCCCGGTACAATCGATTGAAGTTATAATTTCAAAATACGAACTGCAGCGTCGTTATTCGATTTAATTTAATTATATTTATACATATTAATATAATCCATTCTGGCGCTGTTTTCATTCAGATTTGAATTTAACATTTCATAAAATCTAATCGTTGGATCTTTACAAATTTGGTGTCGTTGGAAAGATATTTCCAAAGAGGACCCAACGGTTTCAGGAAAATCCGATGGTCGGATCTCCCACAATGATCATTTAAAATCACGGTTTGAAAATACGAACTGCAGCTTCGTTATTCGATTTATTTTAATTATATATATATATATAAGCCGTTCTTCAATTTCCACACCATTTCATTTCATATATGTGATAAAAAAAATATTTTTATCCAATAAATATCTATTTCAATGCATGACTATTTTTAATACTTCATATATATATAAAAATGTGAATTTTATTGTTAAAACAATTTATTTCAAAAATGAATATTTTTTGCAATTCATATATATATATGTATATATATAAATTTTATTTTTATTGTTTAAACAATTTATTTCAAACATGAATATTTTATATACTTCGCATATATAATAAAAATGTGATTTTTATTGTCAAACAATTCTATTTCAAACATTCAATAAAAATGTTATTTTTATCATTCAAACAATTCAATTCCAAAACATGAATATATTTTAACACATGAATAATAATCAAACATATAAATATTTCAGAAAATTTCGATAGCATAACGGCAGGGTAGTTAAAACCGGCACCGCCCCTAGTACCGCTCCTTGCTCTACATTAAAGCCTCACAGCTTTTGACAATGGGGATTTCAATAATCTAGTTCGTACGCAGACAAATTTTTCCACAACCTAATCCTATTTGTTTTCAACCACAAACAACCATAATCAAATCAATCATTCGTAATATTCACCAAATTTCACGTCAACCAAAATCCAAACGATCACAACCAATATATATCGTCCATGGTCTGTGGACGAGGGGAGTATATATATATATATATATATATGCATATATGTATATAAATATATTTCAATTTCATTTCAACTCGCATATAATTTTACAATGCATATATAACTTATACATCGCACATACAACTTATACAACGCTTACACATGAGGTGTACAATGCCTATATAACTTATATATCGATCGTATAATTTATACGCTGTCATTCCATATCGTTTATAATTTAGAAATCTCACTTTGGGTTCCACTCCTCCGAAAATTGTAGGAAGCTCCAAAAATTCCCCGATCTTTTCTAGAATGTAGAAGAGGTCCTCACGGTCCCGGTGTCTCTTGTTTCACTGGATTTCGACCACACAGCAAAAAGATATGATTTTTACAGTGAGATCACAATTCGTAGCTCTTTAAAGTGCTATTATCCTTTAGAAAATAAACAGCCGTTACCTCAGCTCGATCTTCCAAACTAGGTCACAGATTTTTACCCAAACGGTTGCTCGAGACTGAAATCAGGTTGCGCCACCTTGAAGTATTCAGAAGGGCGCACAGAACGAGGGTAGGGCGGTCAGGTGTGGTGGCAGATCAGAGCAGCGGCGGGTCTTCGTAGGTCCGAACTCCATGAGGGTGATTCTCTCACAACACTCAACGAAAAATCTCAAACCTTATATGGATTTGAAGAGAATGGGAAGATCTACAAATTTCCTAATTGGAGCCTGTGATTTTATTGCATGGATTAATAGGATTTGAGGAGAGAAGGCTGGGATGTTTTCCACCGTTGCGACCTAGAGTATCGGGGAGAGAGAGTTGAGATGGAGAATTATGATTGGCTAAGGGTTTTAATAATTATTTTTAATTTATTTAAATCCGAAAATACCCCTCGCTCCATATGAACTCCAATTCAAACCCAACAACTGTCGCCCCTAGCTAAATACCCCCATTTCGAACACAATGAAATATTTTTCGTAAGCCCGTTCAACTATTACAGTTAATTATTCTTCAAATTAAAATATAAAACATTCAATATTTGATTTGAATGTACATTTCAATTTGCCGGGGCCACATACTGATCCCAAAAATCCCAGAAAAATAAGTCTAGCTATGTTTGGACAATACAGTCCCAACAAAACTAGTTTTGTTGAATTTGGAGACCATTTGAGAAATGGTCATTTTATGGTCGATCCAAATTGACTGAAATTAACCAAACACATTTTCGTTTGCCACGCTCACATATTAACTCCAAAAATTATGGAATTTTAAACCTAACAATAATTTGACATCTCGGGTCCAAAAAAAGTGGTTTTGTCGTAAACGGAGGTCGTTTGCAAAATGTCTATTTTCAAGGGCTATATAAACTCCGTAGTGACCTTTCTGAAAATTCATTTGGCCATAACTTTTGATTCCTGATATGAAATTTCAATTTTTCAGATTCATTAGAAAGATACTCATAAACAAATTTAAATATTTTTGGTTGCACTAAAATCCGTTTTATTTTGCATCCGGTATAGTCAGTCAAAGTTCGAATTAAAATTTTCAAACTATGGCGCCATTTCAGGCCTTGTTTTATAATTAAAATAAATATACTCGCTATAACTTTAATCCAAATAGATTTTTGGTCATCATTATTTAAAATAATTTATTTTAAATATTCAAAATCCACTAAAATAGCCAAATTAAAATTTTTAAATTGGTTCAGATTTTCCGGGTTGTTACAATTTATCCCTTTCAGTTGTGTATTGTATTACTTTTTTGCTGCTATGTATTTAAATGTAATTTAAATCTCTGATATTTTTCAAACGTGTAATATTAATTCATACTCTGTTATATTCTTGTACTCTGATGTAAATTGTTGTAATAAGCAATGAAATGTTCTTCTGTTTGTATTATGATTTGTCTTGTTCTCAAAGCAATCCGTGCTTTCCTTCACGGGGAAGTTTGGGTCGCTACATTTGGTATCAGAGCTTTGGTTTACAGAGCTCGAGAACAAGACATATTAGAATCGAATGAATTCATCAGAGACTGGATTAGTAATATCCAATAAGAAATGACTCGTTAGAGATGAGATCAGTAGTATCCTAGAACGAGTGTGAAGAGTAGTGTTTTAAAATAAAAGTGAAAACAAACTTTGTTTTGAAAAATTAAACCATTTATACGTAGTTGAATATTTATTTTATATTGAATTTGGACAATCCAATATATAAAGATTTTGCTTATATGTCTTGCAAATGTGTATTCGAAGTTTTAATATACTGGATAGATATATAATCACATTCTAGTCGCCCGGAGATGATTCTGATGATCGGTTGACCATCATCAGCATTTATGTTCGAGTTTCAAAAGTGGGATGTCTATATATTTTCAATTGACTGGTGTGAGAACCAAAACTAGATAGGGTCTACTGTTGTGATTTGGCACCAAAAATGTGATTTTTGACTATGTATCCAAGTTATGAATTTGAAAAGATAATCAACTAATTGATTGCTGGTTGTGTTGTTTGATTATTGGTTGATTAATTAAAACTTTGAATCATTAGGAAATTGAACCAAATATTGAACTGTATTGAAAATTTATCGCGTTTGCATACATGTACATGCATATATACTGGACATGTCATAGCAAGGAGGCAAGAGAAGAGGAATAAGATTGTATGCCCGACAGATAGGTACATGTTTACTAATTTCTTGGGTGATGATGACTTTATGAGCCGATTGGCTTTTTCTTTTCCTTTTTGAGATGAGAGGGCCTGTGTGGCGTTTGGGGATTTTCCCAATGCTCCCCGTACAAAGGAGGTTATAGCGAAATTTTTCGAAAATTTTGGGTGTTAGCCAAATTTTTGAAAAATTAGAAATTCTTAGAAACTGAAAAGTTGAAGAATGAATGCCAAACTGAAAGTAGAGTTGATTAGTTAAACAACTTTCAGCTCCGTTCCTTTTTTAGGACGAAAAGATTTTAAGTGGGGGAGATTGTGACAACCCGGAAAATCAGAACCAATTTAAAAATTTTATTTTAGCAATTTTAGTGAATTTTGAATCTTTAAAATGATTGATTTTAAATAATAACAATGAGAAATTTATTTTGAATAGAATTAGAACTTACAAATTTATATAAATCGAATTTAGAATATAAATATATATATATTTTAATTATAAAAGGAATAGGAAATGGCGCGGTAGTTTGAAAATTCAATTTCATATTTCAAATGAATGTACAGGGTTCAAAATAAACCGGATTTTGGGGAAACCAAAAATATTTGAATCTATTTGAAAATATCTTTCCAACGAATCCGAAAAATTGAAATTTCATAGCGGGAATAAAAAGTTATGTCCAGTTGAAAATTCAGAATAGCCGCTATGGAATTTTGGCCCTTAAAAATAGCCATTTTGCAAACGACCTCCGTTTTTAACGAAACCACTTTTGTTAGATCCGAGATTTCAAGTTATTGCTAGATTCCAATTTTCACAATTTTTGGAATCATTATGCGAGCGTGGCGAAGTAAAACCTGTTTTGATAGTTTCAGTCAATTTGGATCGACCAGAAAATGGTCATTTTTCAAACGGTATTCAAATTTAATGAAATTAGTTTTGTTAGGATCGTATCATCAACACAAAGCTAGATTTATTTTTCGGGAATTTTTAGAGTGTGTATGTGCCCCTATAAATTGAAATGTATGTTTAAATTCACTATTTATTGAATTATATTTTAATTTAAATCAAAACTGATCGAAATGATAAAATTGGCTAAAGATACATATCCCATTGTGTTTGGAATGGGGGTAACTGGTTAGGGGCGATAGTCGCTGGGTCTCGTTTGGAGTTCGGATTTAACTACTAACCGTTGATTTTAAGTTAAATAATAATATATAAATTATTATTAAAAGTCAACCCTTTCTTTTACATTAACCCCTTCCTTTATTTTCTCTCCACGCTCAAAAGTTTGAAAAGGAAAAAAAAACAATCGAACGCGCAAGATCGCGCTCAGCCTCCCACCGCCGCCAGGTGCAACCGCAACCCCCCTCTTCCGTCGATCTCCTCTTTCCACCTTCCGACTTCCTCCATACGAGAACCGCAACCCCCTCCCTGAGCCAAACCCTAAATCATGCCGCCCCTTTTTCCCCTACCGCGCCACCCTTGCGAGCCACCGCAGCTCCGATCGCACCCCCTGCAACACTCCGACCACCGTGCGTTGCCCCTCCAGTCAAATCAGCCTCCATCCCCTTTAAAAAAGTGAGTTTTTCCTTTTCATTTATTTCATAAATTGTTTAAGTTTTGATGTATAAAAGGGATTGTTTTTAAGTTATGATTTTTAATAACGAAGAGTTATGATTTTTAATACGATAAAGATTTGATTTTGTTTACATAAAGATTTGATTTTTAATATGGTAAAATTTGATTTTTAATTCATTTGTTAAAATATGATTTCTAGGATGCAGATGGTGCTTAGCAGCACCCGACACTCGTCGTCCACAGACCATGGATGACTTGTTTGTTTGATTGATTGTTTTGTGAAAATTGATTGTGTGATGTGGAATGAATAAAATATTTTGTTGTTAGAAATATAATTTTTAACGTGTATATGAATAAAATAAATATTCATTTACAAATCGGACGATTTGTTTATGTACACACATTTGACTGATATTGATTGGGACGATAAATTTTACACATCGCCCAGCTGCACAAATAAAAATCATTATTTGTTGATTGAAACCCCACACAGGTATTGGGATGATATATGACATACACTAGTCCCAATAATTAGCTGTATAATGATCGATTGATTGAAAGGCTGTTGTAAGCGTTAAATATTTATATTTGATGCTTATGCAGTGTAGAATGCACTCTGGATGGTGATTGACTGTGTTTGATTGTTGTTGTGTACTTGTGTTGTATAAATTCCATATAATGACATCATATGGTAATTGACTGTGTCTGATTCCAGTTCAGAAAGAATACATATTTTAAAATAACAAATATTTTAAAATAATGAATATTTTAAAATAATATCCAGTAAAAGATCAAAATTTGATTTTGATGTCCGATAATATATTTAAATATATAAAGTCGTATTGATTTGATATGTGCCATTTTGACGTGAACGATATTTATATCGATTTTATTCATTTATATAATGAATAACGAAAAGGAAGAGATTTCAAAATACAATGTTTTGAAAATACTATCATTTATATATCGGTGATATGGAATATTCAATTTTGATTTGAAATCGAATATGAAGTTGAAATCGTTTTGAAAACGAATTTCAAACAATTTATAAAATACATTTTGAATCGAAATCGACGAAATATAATATATATATATATATATAATAACCTGCATAGAACGCGCCGCGCCACGGCAGTTCGCGAATTTCGACCATTGACTTCGAATGGACATTACGGGAGATCCGACCGTCGGATTCTCCTAAACCCGGAACTGTTGGGTTAGTATCAAAAAGTGCTTTCTAACGTATATGAGATATTTGAAATCTAACGGTTGAATTTGGAATTATTCCAAATAAAATTTGGAAAAGGTCGCTATAAGTGCAGTTCGATGACCGTTTATGAAAATCGACTGTACGGGCCTTGATAAAATTATTAAAACTATCAATAATTTGCGTAAAATCATAATAAATGATTTGGAAAGAATTGGGATGAAAAATTCCATATTTGAAAAGATAAAAATATATTTTTATCGAAACGAACTAGTTATGATCTTGAATTATAATCCAATATTTTTAAATAAATTGGATTTGAAATGGTTTTAAAAATAACCGGAATTTTCAATATATGAATTGGAATGGATTTGAATTGAAATTATCTTCGGAATATTTCGATATTGGATTCCGTGATTATATGGATATTGTGGAGGAATTTGGGAGATATATATATCGTTATTCCAATACGATATTTGTTGATTTCAGAATTTGATATTGAATATAAGCTGGTACATTTTCTATTCAGAGCCTTGTATTTGATATTAAATGGGATTTAGGTTTGTTGTGAATGGTGTCTTCATTAACACTGTTCTTAAACCCAGTTGAGAAAAGATTAAGTCTTTTTATTTAGATTTAATGAAGTATACCAGTTAATTAATATTTAATGAATTGGAATTGATTTTTGGGTTTATCGTGAACCGTGTTTTAAATAACACTTGTTCTTTAACCCGATTAACAGTAGAATGTGATTTTTGGTTTGTCGTGAATGGTGTCTTAAATAACACTGTTCTTGAACCCCGTTTGAATAGAATAAATCTTTTAATCAGGATTTGAAGAAGAATTACCAATTAATTAACATTTAATTGGAACTGAAAGTGGAATGTGAATTGGGTTTATTGTGAACGGTGTTTTAAATAACACTTGTTCTTTAACCCGATTTACTGTGAAATGTGATTTGGAATTTATAAGTCTTTTTATTAAGATTTAAAGGAATTTTCCAAAATAAAGTTTTCCAATTTAATATATTAAATTGGAATTGAATGGAATTCGATTTGATAATAATCGAAGTGAACTTCTGTGGAGGAAGACTGTTAATACATATGGCATTTGAAAGGCTTTGTCGTTATTCCATTTATATTATTAGTCAGATAAGGAATTTGATATCGATTATATATTGATTTGTTTTTCCGTGAAGATTCCATAATTAATGGAATGTGATTTGTGTTTATCATGAACTGTGTTTTAAATGACATTAGTTCTTTAACCCAGTTAAAGGAAGGATTTCATGTCAGTCATTGTATTTCGAACTGTATGGTTGATCTCTACTAAATATATATCTGTTTGGTGGCGGAGAATTTATTCTCTTGCTTAACACCCTTCTCTGAGACGTACGAACTTAGAGGTTATATATCGACATAAATCAATAGTATGGTATAGATTGTCATGCGGCATGTTTGTGTTTCCAAAGTTAAATAATCAGTAATATTGATTGTTGGGAAGATTAAAACTAAGTGGAGCTTTAATGAATCTTTAAATAGATTGAAAAAGGGAATGTGATAATTTAAATTATCAAGTTTTGGAAATGATCGAGAATGGAGTATCGCCAGTTTTGCTCCTAGCGATAGTTAAATCTTTAATTAGATTTAAATGGGAAATGGTAATTAATTTTACCAATAAGATCGTGGTGTTAGATATGGAGTATTACCAGTTTTGCTCCATGGGATGAATAGGTTGGGATTGGGAAATTAAATAAATGATTACTTCAGTAAGGTGTGTTAATCCCGACTAGTTTGGAAAACCTTAGTATGGTTTGAATTGATATCCAAAGGAAGATTAAAGAATAAATTTTAAAGAATTTATCTTTGATAAAATTAATGGGAACAAATCCCTAAAGATGTGAATATTTAAATAAAAGAATATTCAGAATTGGAATGAGGCGTATGTTGTGTTAATATAACACTTATTTATTATATATGCGAGTTATTCAGAAAGGCCGGGTTTATACCCATTATGAATAACTAATTTGACGATAAATCGACGATGAAGACGGTGGTTGAAGACCGGAGGTCTTCACATCATTTGGATGATTACTGATGTCTTGATTGCGCTGTACATCCAAGACGAGGTAATAAGTGGTGATCATCCAGACGTACTTGGAGTTCAACGGATATGCGAGGGCCTCTCTCCTGTATTGGACATATGGGACGAGGAATAAGGTGCCTCCGGTTTCGTTCAGACCCAGGACGAACTTGTAAATGGATGTGTGTCTGACATTGGATTTTATTCTGTGTTGATTGATTTCTATTAAATATATATCTGTTTGATGGCGGAGAATTTATTCTCTTGCTTAACGCCCTTCTCTGAGATGTACGAGCTCAGAGGTTATATATCGATAGACATCAGTTGCGTGGTGTGAATTGCCAGTGTGGCATGCTGAGATGCAAATGATCAAGGCTTCTGTTGAAAAGCAGAGTCTTGTGGTTGATGATCAAAGCACGGCCTTAAATGGCATAGCTTTGTGTATAGCGTTAATTCTTGAGCCTCAAACCTCGGTATGAGTTAAAAACGGGATCGGACCGTTGGGAGAACACGACGTTTCTTTCTAGCTATGGGTGGTGTCAGCGTTTTACACGCCCTGACATTTATATTATTTTTACTTGTTGGATTGCGAGGCGCCTCGGTTATATCAGTCTCTTCGGAGCCGATGGAAAGGTCCGATAGGACCGGGAAACGTGTGTTCAGGAATTGCCAATCCACTAACGTAAGTGTGGACCGACCCAACCGATCCAGGGTTACCTAGAGTGTGTAGTCCTGAGGCATTTTCTAGAGTGTCTCGAAGCGGAGTGGAGCCATCCCAGGCTATGACTCATAGATGGAATCCAATTTCCAATACGTGACATTTCGGTTTTGATTGTAGAGCCTAGTATGGCGACATGATAGATGGTAACCATGCCGCCTATGATTGATACATTTATATTTGAAGTTGTTTTGGCACTATACACTTATAATAGTATCAAATGATTTGTTTTAAACATACCAAGCAAGTTTGGCTATTATAAGGGAAAACCCTATCATCTGGCTTGTGTTGCATTACATTGTGTAATGGGATCTGGGTCTTATAATAGCTTCATTTTTCCAAAAAGCATTACGTTGTTTATTCTATGCACTAGTATTCTTGGGAGGAAACCCGTTCCATGTTATATGGCGTGGTCCCTTGAATTACTCTCTTTTAAAGTAAAGTTTTAAATAACTGTTTTAGTTCTCACACCAGTCACGTGACTGACCTGGACTTTATTGTTTTAACCTAAACTCTGGGTGCCCCTATTTTCCACACAAGCAGCTAGTAGTTTTGGTTTTGCAGATTTATATTCACAGGATCCTGGTTTACATCTGGAACGATATTCGGAAATCTCTATATCTGTTTATCCCTTTCAGTTGGATATTGTATTATTTTTCCGCTGCTACGTACTTAAATGTAATTTAAATCTTTGATATTTATCAAACGTTTAATATTAATTCATACTCTATTATATTCTTGTACTCTAATGTAAATTGTTGTAATAACCAGTGAAATGTTCTTCTATTTATATTCTGATTTGTCTTGTTCTCAAAGCAATCCGTTCTTTCCTTCACGAGGAAGTTCGGGTCACTACAGCATATCACGGGACCATGCCGCATAATACGGAACGGGTTTCCTCCAAACGAATACCATGCATAAAACAAATGAAACAACGCAATGCTTTTTAGAAAAATAATGAAGCCATTATAAGACTCAGGTCCCATCACACAATGCAAACGCAAACCAGAGGATTGAGTTTTACCTTATAATGGCCAAACATGCTTGATACAAGAATTTTTTTTATTTGATATTATTATTAGTGTCTATATGGTTAAAACAATTTCATAATAAATGTATCAATCCTAGACAGCATAATACCCCCATCCTATTGTGTCGCCATATAGGTTACAACCAAAACCGTAAAATCTCGCATTGGAAATTGGATTCCATCATGAACGAAGGCTAGGGATCTCTCCTTTTCCGATTCAGGACAATCTAGCACATGTCCTAGGACCCAGTCTCAGGTGAGCCCTAGGAGCGGCAGAACCGGTCCACACCTAATGTTTGTGGATTAGTTATTGCTGAACAATACGTTTCCTGATCCTATTGGACATACAACCTGGTCAGTATGTCAACCGTCTTGGCCTTGTGTGGCCATATCCAAGGTACCTCGTTATCCATCATCCACATAAGTAAAATGTCTGGGCTCCATACAATGACATCACTCCTAGCTAGAAAGAAATGCATGTTCTCCCTGCGGTTCTTCGTCCCGTTTTTGGTTCATACCGGGGTATGAAGCTCACGAATTAATGCTATACACAAAGCTATGTTGTATTAGGCGTGCTTTGATCATCATCCACAAATCTATGCTTTTCAACAAAAGCTTTAATCATTGCATCTCAGCATGCTACATTGACAATCCTTACCATACGATTGATGTTTACCAATATATAACCTCTAAGCTCGTATGTCTCAGAGAAGGGTGTTATGTAAGAGAATAAATTTTCCGCCACCGGGTCTCAACGAACTTGGAGGCACCTTATTCCTCATCCCGTATGTCCAATACAAGAGAGAAGTCCTCGCATATTTGAACAATCAACAAGTACATCCGGACAACTACCACTATAAACCCTTTAAGGAGCTACCCATATCCAGGGCATTAGTAGCAATCCATTCGATGTGAAGATTGCCCTTCTTGCACCGTCTTCATTATCTTTGACTTTTAGTCGTCGTTTAATTATTTGAAATGAGATTTAACTCGGTCTTTTAAAATAATTCTCGCCTACATAAATCAAATTCTTTCCTTTGGTTAAGTTATTGACCTTCACAATTCATTTCACTACCTTAAAGCTTTAATCGAGAATTCAATTCGGTCATCGAATTAAATACTCCCGTCATAACATATTCAAAATTCATTTTATAAGTATTCATGCGAAATCATACTCAATCATTTTAATTTTTATAGACCAAGTAAAACTGGTTCACACACATTCTAAATATCTTATAATAATTTAAAATGATTTTTCGCTATTTTTATACATATAAAAATAGCTCAATTTAGTCGAACGACGTTTCAGGTCATTCAGCTGCACTGGTGTTGTTTTCATTCAGATTTGAATTAAAAATTTATAACGACCTAACCATTGGATCTTAACATATTTACTATTGTTGGAAAGATCTTTCGAAACGAATCCATCGATTCTGATTTAAGGAAAATTCGATGGTCGGATCTCCTAGTATACTCGTTTAAAATTACGAGTCGAAAACGCGAATTACCGCTGCGCAATTTGTTTAATTTAATTTATATTTTTCGTATAAAAATATAATTCGTTAATCGACGTCCAAATTTTTTAATTCATCAAATATTTGGCTAACGCCATAAATTTTCGAAAAAAATCACCATAACCTCCTTTGTACGGAGTGCTCGAAAAAACTACAACATGCCTTAACAGGCTCCAATAAATCACCATGACTCAATACAACCATTGCCGATTGGGAGATGTGTGAAAATAAATCATCCCAACAACCGTGTGGGAATTAAAAATCATTGTGAATAACCATTGTGACTTACATCCCACCCCATGCCCATGTGCCGCAACTACATAAGAGTGACATGTATATTTTTGTCATCTCAAGACCTGTGTAAGGTTTATTATTAAATCCTTCAAATTTATTTATAGGTTCAATTTAGTCCAAATCATGTCCTCTATTCATATCTGATCAATATGCCGTATACCTGATCTCTGGTCATTTGTTCTCGTCGTATAGCATCAAATAAATGAATGCAATATGGTTCACATCATAAGCATCAAGCAACTACATTCTTATATGGTTATGTTGGGTTATGCTTATGTAGTATAGTCTAATACCTGCTTTATATCCTATGGTTTAGTTTAATTAATCCAAGAAACCATCACTAACATATAATTCACACACAGTAGTCATAAATAAATAAATACTCGGTCATCTAATGTCATTTAAGGTGCCACAAATGACCATCCACATAGTATGAAATGCGAGTGTCACATATTCATACAACGCTTCTAATGGAAATGGTTTGTGAATAGTTCATGTGTTGAACTAACAAGAATATCAATGAACTCATATAAGAAGTGATGAGCATCAACAAACACGATTAAATAATTTTAATCGCCAACTACTTATCAAATAAAATTAACTTCACTATTTTGCCAATTCTAGTTTGGCGCAAATTTAAATATTCAATTACATAACGATTAAAAATAATATTTTTATGTTGTTAATCACTTACTAGTATCATAATAAATTTTAATTATTTGTAACAACCCGGGAAATCAGAACCAATTTAAAATTTTTATTTTGGCAATTTTTATGGATTTGGAATATTTAAAATGAATTATTTTAAATAATAACGACTAGAAATTGATTTTGAATAGAATTAGAACGTATATATTTATTTGAACCGACGTTAGAATATAAATATTTATTTTAATTATAAAAGGAATTGGAAATGGCGCGGTAGTTTGAAAATTCGATTTCAAATTTCAAATGAACGTGCACGATTCAAAATAAACCGGATTTTAGCAAAACCAAAAATATTAGAATCAATTTGGAAATTTCTTTCCAATGAATTCAAAAAATCAAAATTTCATAACGGGAATAAAAAGTTATGCCCGGTTGAAAATTCAGAATAGTCGCTTTGGAAAATATAGGCCTTAAAAATGGAAATTTTGCAAACGACCTCCGTTTTTGACGAAACCAGTTTTGTTGGATTCGAGATGTTAAATTATTGCTAGATTCCAAAATTCATAATTTATGGAATCAGTATGTGAGTGTGGCGAAGTAAAACGTGTTTTAACAGTTTTAGTCAATTTAGATCGACCGGAAAATGACCATGTTTCAAACGGTCTTCAAATTTGACGAAATTAGTTTTATTAGGACCGTATCATCAATACGAAGCTAGAAATAATTTTTCTGGAATTTTCAGAGTCAGTATGTGGCCCCGGTAAATTGAAATGTGCGTTTGAATATAAAATATATTGATTTATATTTTAAATTTAACGAAAAATGATCGAAATGATCAAATCGGTTTGCGGGACATATCCCAATGTGTTCGGAATGGGGGTAATTAGCTAGGGACAATAGTCAGTGGGGTTGATTTCGAGCTCGAATTAAAATCAAACTTTTTGGAGAAATAAAGGAAAAATATAATATAAAATATATGTGTTGGGCCCCCTCCTTATCCCTTTCCCTCCTCCCCGTAACTTTCTCAGATTGTATCAAATTAAAAAAAAAAGAAAAAAGAAAGAAAGAAGACACGCTCCTCCTCCACGCGACAGACGCCATCGCCACCACCACGCCCTTCTCCGATCTCCTGTCGACCGCCCTCCCCTACCCCCTCTCTCCTCCGCGCCTCTTCCTCTCTTTCCCCCTTCTGATTTGGCCGTTACCCCCTTAACCCGCAAACCCTAGCCACCGGAGCACCTGGTGCCACCATCTGACACCCCCACCACCTTTCGCTGCACCAGCGAGCAGCTCTTCCCCCCTTCAGGCGACGACTTCGAATCCCCACTTGAACGCTGTAAGTTTTTTTTATTTGTTTTTTCTTTCTTTCTTTCTTTTCTTTTCTTTCTTTTTAGCTATAAATAAAAACATAGTTTAAATTTAATTTATATATATATTCATTGTTTTAAAAAGAAAAAAGCTTTGATTTTTTAAAAAGAATAAAGCTTTGATTTTTAAAAAGAATAAAGAATTGATTTTTAAAAAGAATAAAGAAGTGATTTTTAAAAAGAATAAAGCTTTGATTTTTAAAAAGAATAAAGAAGTGATTTTTAAAAAGAATAAATAAGTGAGTTTTAAAAGAATAAAGAAGTGATTTTTTTTTAAAATGAAATGGTAAGATATTTCTTTGAATGGCATATAAAAATATAATTTTTATATGCGAAGAAGTGTATAAGGATATGATTTTTAAGCGAATAAAAATACGGGTTTTATTTATGTACAATAGCGAAGAAAAATAGATTTTTATATAGATAAAGATTCGATTTTTATTATCTAGAGTTGTAGATAAAGACATGATTTTTAAAAACAAAAAGATTAGATTTTTAGCAACAAAAAAATTAGATTTTTAGAAATGAAAAGATTTTGTTTATGATATGATTTCTATGTTATGTGAAAGCAATGATTTTTTATATAGGAAAGATACGATTTTTATCGTTTGAATGACAATGTAAAAAAATGTGATTTTTATATATTCATTAGCGATAGAAAGATTCGATTTTTATCTATATAGTAGCAGTATAAAAATGTGATTTTTATCTATGTAGCGTTGTTATAAAAATATGAAATTATTTTTAGAAAGATAAAAATATAATTTTTAGCCTATGTATGTTATTTATAAAATAATCATACAAAGAAATAATTATTGATTGGTTAAAAATATAATTTTTAACTAGGTATACTTCATAGATCGAAAATCAAAGCACGGCGGAGTGGATCCTGAAGGTGAAAACTTCTCACTTTAATTTATTTTCTAGTTGAAATATATACTAGGATGCAGACGGTGGTTAGCAGCACTCGACACCCGTCGTCCACAGACCATGAACGACTTGTTTGTTTGTTTGATTGTGTAGTGAAAATTGATTGTGTGATGTGGAATGGAATAAATATTTTATAGTTAAAAATATATTTTTTAACTTGTATATGAATAAAATAAATATTCATAAACAAATCGGACGATTTATTTATGTACACACATTTGACTGATATTGATAGGGACGATAAATTTTACACATCTCCCAACTGCACAAATAAAATTCATTATTTGTTGATTGAAACCCCACACGGGTATTGGGATGATAAATGACATACACTAGTCCCAATAATTAGCTGTATGTTGATCGATTGGTTGATAGGCTACTGTAAGCGTTAAATATTTATATTTAATACTTATGCAGTGTAGAATGCACTCTGGATGATGGTTGACTGTGTTTGATTATTATGGTGTACATGTGTGTATGAAATCCATATAAATCAAATTATATGGTAATTGACTGTGTATGATTCCAGTTCAGAATGAATATTTTAAAATAACGAATATTTTAAAATAATGAATATTTTAAAATAATATTTAGTAAAAGATCAAAATTTGATTTTGATGTCCGATTTGGGATGGACACGAATATATTTAAATATATATAGCCGTGTTGATTAGATATGCGCTATTTTGATGCGAACGATATTTATATCGATTTTATTCATTTTTATAATGAATATTAAAAAGGAATTGATTTCAAAAAAATCTAATGTTTTGAAAATATCATCATTTATATATTAATGATATGGAATATTCAATTTTGATTTGAAATTGAATATGAAGTTGAAATCATTTTGAAAACGAATTTAAAATGATTTATGAAATAGTTTTAAATGGAAATCGACAAAATATATTATATATATATATAATATAATGGCCTGAATAGAACGTGCAGTGCTGCGGCAGTTCACGAATTTCGACCATTGACTTCGAACGGACATTACGGGAGATCCGACCGTTTCTCCTAAAACCAGAACCGTTAGGTTCGTATCGAAAAGATCTTTCTAACAAATATTAGAGATTTGAAATCAAACGGTTGGATTTGGAATTATGTCCAAATCAAATTTGGAAAAGGTCGTTGTAAGTGCAATTCGATGGTCGTTTATGGAAATTGAATGTACGTGCCTTGACAAAATTATTAAAAATAGCAATAATTCATGTAAAATCATAATAAATTATTTGGAAAGAATTGGGATGTAAAATTCCACATTTGAATATATAAAAAGGTATTTTTTATCGAAATGAACTAGTTATGAACTAGAATAATAAATCCAATGTTTTTAAATAATTAAATTGGATTTGAAATGGTTTTAAAAATAACCAGAATTTCCAATATATGAATTGGAACAGATTTGAATCGAAATTATTTTCAGAATATTTCGATATTGGATTCCGTGATTATACGGACATTGTGGAGGAATTTGGAAGATATATATATCGTTATTCCAACACGATAGATGTTGATTTCAGAATTTGATATTGAATATAAGCCGATATATTTTCTATTCAGAGCCTTGTATTTAATATCAAATGAGATTTTGTGTTTGTCGTGAATAGTGTCTTCACTAACACTGTTCTTAAACCTAGTTGAGTTAAGAAAATTAGAAGCTAACTAGAGATTAGCTAAGTTGAACGGTTTCCTGGGCATTGATCTGATGTTGGTTTCGGCCTTCGGGATTAATACTTAGGGAATTGTTCTCTTACTAATTAACGGCTAGAGACTGATGGAATGTGAATTGGGTTTATCGTGAACTGTGTTTTAACGACATTCGTTCTTTAATCCGATTTATAGTGAAATGTGATTTGGAATTTATAAATCTTTTGTTAAGATTTAAAGGAAATTTTCCAAAGTGAAGTTTTCCAATTTAATAAAATAATTTGGAATGGAACGGAATTCGATTTGGTGATAATCAAAGTGGACTTCTGTGGAGGAAGACTGTTACTATATATGGAATTTAAGAGGCTTTGCAATTATTCCAATTATAGTATCGTTTAGATATGGAAGTTTATATCTATTATGTATATTGATCTGTTTTCCGTGAAGATTCCATTGTTGATGGAATGTGATTTTGGGTTTATTGTAAGCTGTGTTTTAAATGACATTAGTTCTTTAACCCAGTTAAAGATAAGATTAATTTTTTAACTTTGAATAATCATTAAGTAATGATTTTTGGAAATTAAAACTGAATTAGAGTTTTAATGAATCTTTAAATAGATTGAAAGGTGAATTTGATAACTAAAATTACCAAATTCAAGAAATGATCGAGAATGGAGTATCACCAGTTTTACTCCAGGCGATAGTTAAATTTTTAATTAGATTTGAACGTGAAATGGTAATTGGATTTACTGATAACACCGTGGTTTTAGATATGAAGTATTACCAGTTTTGCTTTATGGGATGAATAAGTTAGGATTGGGAAATTAAACAAATAATTACTTTGGTAAGGTGCGCTAATCCCGACTATTTGGATAAACCATAATTTGGTTTGAATTGATATCCAAAGGAAGATTAAAGAATAAATTTAAAGAATTTATCTTTGATAAAATTAATGGGAACCTTCTCCAAAGAATGTGAATATTTGAATAAAGAATATTCTGGATTGGAATGAGGCGTATGTTGTGTTTTTATAACACTTGTTTATTATATACGTGAGTTATTCAGAATGACTGGGTTTATCCCATTCTGAATAACCGATTCGACGATATGTCGAGGATGAAGACGGTGGTGGAAGACCGGAGGTCTTCACATTGTTTGGATGATTACTGATTTCTTGATCGGGCTGTACACCCAAGACAAGGTAATAAGTGGTGATTGTCCAGACGTACTTGGAGATCGACCGGATATGCTAGGACCACTCTCCTGTATTGGACATACGGGACGAGGAATAAGGTGCCTCCGGTTTCGTTCAGATCTAGAACGAACTTGTATATGGATATGTGTCTTACTTTGGATTTCATTCTGTGTGATTGATATATGTCGGTTGCATAGCGTGAATTGCCTGTGTGGCATGCTGAGGTGCAAATGATCAAGGCTTCTGTTGAAAAGCAGAGTCTTATGGTTGATGATCAAAGCACGGCTTTAATATAGCATAGCTTTGTGTAGCGTTAATCCGCGAGCCTCACACCCTGGTGTGAACCAGAAACGGGAGAGGCCTCAGGGTGGGCATGCGTTTCCTTCTAGCTAGGAGTGGTGTCAGCGTTTTGCAAGCCCTAATGTTTTACTTATGTGGATGATGGATAGCAAGGCGCTTCGGTCATATCGGTCGTTGTGGGATCGATGAATGGTCCTTATACAGACCTGATTTACACCTCATAGAGCGGGGAAACGTAGTGTTCAGGCATTTTAATCCACATCGAGTGGACCGGCCCTGACGATCTAAAGGTCACTCGAGCTCCGACCTGAGGCTTGGGCTAGAGAGTCTCGAAGCAGTAAGGACGATCCCTTGCCTTGGTTCACAGATGGAAATCCAACTTCCAATACGTGAATTTGCGGTTTTGATTGTAAAGCATAGTATTGGCGACATGATATATGGTACCCTGCCGTCTAGGATTGATACATTTATATTTGAAGTTGTTTTATACACTATGCAGTTATAATAGTATCAAATGATTTGTTTTAACGTACCAAGCATGCTTGGCTATTATAAAGGAAAACCCTATCCCCCCGCTTGCGTTGCATTGTGTTATAGGACCTAGGTCTTATAATTGCTTCATTTTTCCAAAAAGCATTGGGCTGTTTTGTTATATGCACTGGTATTCTTGGGAGGAAACCCGTTCTGTGTTATACGGCGTGGTCCCTTGAAATATCTGATTTTAAGTAAAGTTTTAAATAACTGTTTTAGTTCTCACACCAGTCACATGACTGACCTGGAGTTTATTGTTTTAACCTAAACTCTGGGTGCCCCTATTTTCCACACGGGCAGCTAGAAGTTTTTGGTTTTGCAGATTTATATTCACAGGATCACGATTTACAGTTGGAATGATATTCGGAAAGCTCTGTATCCGTATATTCCTTTCAGTTGTGTTTTGTATTATTTTTCGCTGCATTGTAACTTGTAAATCTCTTATATTTGGTAAATGTGTAATGTTTATTCATACTCCGTATATTCTTGTATTCTGATGTAAATTGTTGTAATAAGCAATGAAATGTTCTTCTTTTTATGTTCGGATTTGTTGTGTTCTCAAAGCAATCCGTTCTTTCCTTCAAGGGGAGGTTCAGGTCCTCACAGTTGGTCTCAGAGCTTTGGTTTATAGAGCTTGGAGAACAAGACACATTAGAACCAAACGAAAGAATTCATCAGAGATTGGATTGGTAATATCCAATGAGAATGACTCGTTAGAGATGGGATCAGTAGTATCCTAGAATGAGTCGGAAGATAGTTGTTTTCAAAAAAAGATGAAAATAATTTTTGTTTGAAAATTTAAATCAATTATTCGTATTTGAATATTATTTTTATATTGATTTGGGCAATCAAGTATATAAAGATTTTGCGTATACGTCTAATCCACGTGTATTTGAAGTTTCAATATACTGGATAGATATAGAATCACACACCAGTCGCCCGAAGATGATTCTGTTGATGACTACATAGCATCAATAGTTTGTGTTCGAGTTTCGAAAGTGAGATATCTATATATTTCCAATTGACTGGTGTGAGAACCAAAACTAGATAGGGCTCATTGTTGTGATTGGACATCAAAAATATGACTTTTGACTACTGTGAAAACCCGTGACTTCCCCGTAAAGGAAAGAGCGGATAGTTCGAGAACAAGCCACAACAGAACGCATACAAAAGAACATTTCACTGTATATTACAACAATGCATCAGATTACAAGAATATACAGAGTATAAAAGAATATTACACAGAAATATCAGAGATTTAAATTACATTTAAATACATAGCAGCGGAAAATAATACAATACACAACTAGAAGGAGATATACGGATACAAAGCTTTCCAGATATCGTTCCAGCTGTAAACCAGGATCCTGTGAATATAAATCTGCAAAACCAAAACTACTAGCTGCCCGTGTCAAAATAAGGGCACCCAGAGTTTAGGTTAAAACAATAAACTCCAGGTCAGTCATGGGACTGGTGTGAGAACTAAAACAGTTAATCTTTATTTTTAAAGCTAGGTAAATCAAGGGACCACGCCGTATAACACGGAACGGGTTTCCTCCCAAGAACACCAGTGCATATAAGTAAACAGCGCAATGCTTTTCTAAAAAAGAAGCTATTATAAGACCCAGGTCCCATCACACAATGCAACGCAGCCGAGGATAGGGTTTTCCCTTATAATAGCCAAACATGCTTAGTACGTTTAAAACAAATCATTTGATACTACTATAAGTGCATAGTGTATAAAACAACTTCAAATCATAAGTATCAATCATAGGCGGCATGGGTACCATAAATCATGTCGCCATACTATTTCTACAATTAAAACCGCAAAACGTCGTATTGGAAATTGGGTTATCATTTATGGTATGAACCGAGGCTAGGGGCAAGATCCTCAACCGATTCGAGACAATCTAGCCCATGTCTCAGGCAAGCGCGCAGGCAAGCCTTGGATCGTCAGGGCCGGTCCACCGATGTGGATTATTATGCCTGAACACTACGTTCCTCCGCCCTTTGGGGCGTAAGCCTGGCCCGTCAGCCGACCAGAAGCATCGGCCGAAACCGATATCACGAGGCGCCTCGCTTTTCAGCAAGTAATAATGAGCAACATCCACATGAGTCAAACTCGTCAGCCAGTTCAAGCACTGACGCCACTCCTAACTAGAAAGGAACGCATGTCCTCCCTGATGTCCGTCTCCCGTTTTTGATTCATACCGGGTGTGATACTCGCGAATCAACGTTACACAAAGCTACGCCACAAAGGCCGTGCTTCGATCATCAACCACAAGACTTTGCTTTTCAACAGAAGCCTTGATCATTTGCATCTTAGCATGCCACACATGCAATTCACTCCATGCAATTGATATCCATCAATATATAACCCCTGAGCTCGTACGTCTCAGAGAAGGGCGTTAAGCAAGAGAATAAATTCTCCGCCGCCAAACAAATATATATTTAATAGAGATCAATCACACGAACTAAAATCCAATGTCAGACACACAGTCCATTTACAAGTCCGTTCTGGGGCTGAACGAAACCGGAGGCACCTAGTACCCCGCATATCCATCGATCTCCAAGTACGTCTGGACGATCACCAACTGTTTCCATCTTCTTGGGTGTACAGCCCAATCAAGATCATCAGTAATCACCCAAACGACGTGAAGACCTCCGGTCTTCGACCATCGTCTTCATCTTCGACTTATCGTCGTGTCAGTTATTCAGAATGGGATAAACCCGGTCTTTCCGAATAACTCGCGTATATTTTAAATAAGTGTTACACAAACACAACATACGCCTCATTCCAATTCATTAGTCACTAACCGTAAATTAATCAAGAGAATAATTCCCCAAATATTAACCCCGAAGGCCGAAACCAACATCAGATCAATATTCAGAAAACCATTCTGCTTGGCTAACCGACAGTTAGTTTCTAAATTTCACATTCATAGGGAAAGGTTCCCATTAATTTTATCCAAGATAAATTACTTGAATTTATTCTTTATCTATTTTTGAATATCAATTCAAACTAGTCGGGATTAACGAACCTTACCGAAGTAATCATTTGTTTTAATTTCCCAATCCCAACCTATTCATCCCATGAAGTAAAACTGGTAATACTTCATATCTAACACCACAGTGTTATCGGTAAATTCAATTACCATTTCACGTTCAAATCTAATTAAAGATTTAACTATCGCCTGGAGCAAAACTGGTGGTACTCCATTTTCGATCTTTTCAATCTAATTAAAGATTCATTAAAACTCCACTTAGTTTTAATCTTTAACTGGGTTAAAGAATCAGTGTCATTTAAAACACAGTTCACGATAAACCCAAAATCACATTCATTAATTATCGGGTTAAAGAACGAGTGTTATTTAAAACACTGTCCACGATAAACCCAAAAATCAATATCAATCCAATTCCAATTAAATATTCTTTAATTGGTACACTTCCTTAAATCTAAATAAAAGATTTAATCTTTTCTCAACTGGGTTCAAGAACAGTGTTAGTGAAGACACCATTCACGACAAACCCAAATCACATTTGATATCCAATACAAGGCTCTGAATAGAAAATATATCGGCTTATATTCAATATCAAATTCTACGATTAACAAATGTCGTATTGGAAATAACGATATAAATATATATCTTTCAAATTTCCATAACAACACCTGTATAATCACGAATTCCAACATCGAAATATTCCGAAGACAATTTCGATTCAAAATCACTCCAATGCAATCATTGGAAATTCTGGTTATTTTTAAAACCCTTTTTCAAATTCAATTTATTTACTTAAAAATAAATAGAATTATAATTCTAGTTCAAAACTAGTTTATTCCGATAAAAATCTATTTTTATCTTTTCAAATAGGGAGTTTTTCATCCCAATTCTTTCTAAATCATTTCTTATGATTTTACACAAATTATTACTATTTTTGATAATTTTAACAAGGCCCGTACAGTTGATTTCCACCAATGGCCATCGAACTGCACTTACAGCGACCTTTTTCGAATTTGATTTGGACGTATCTCCAAATCCAACCGTTAGATTTCAAATTTCTAACATTCGTTAGAAAGCTCTTTTCGATACGAACCCAACGGTTCCGGTTTTAGGAGAATCCGACGGTCGGATCTCCCGTAATGTCCGTTTGAAATAAATGGTCGAAATTCACGAACTGCCGCGGCGCGGCGCGTTCTATTCAGGCCATTATATTATATATATAATATATATAATATATACTTCGTCGATTTCTATTTAAAACGAATTATATAAATAGTTTTAAAATCGTTTCAAAAACAATATCAACTTTCTTTTCAATTCAAATCAAAATTGAATTCTTCTTTATAAATTCGTTTTAAAATTCATTTCTATTCAATTCAAATTTCAATTCAATTTGAATTCATTTCAATTCACTTTCAATTCAATTCGAAATCGTTTTCAATTCAATTCATTTCGAAATCGTTTTCAATTCAATTCATTTCGAAATCGTTTTCAATTCAATTCATTTCGAAATCGTTTTCAATTCAATTCATTTCGAAATCGTTTTCAATTCAATTCATTTCGAAATCGTTTTCAATTCAATTCATTTCGAAATGAACAAAATCGATATAAATATCGTTTACGTCAAAATGGCGTCAATCTAATCAACACGGCTTCATAAATTTCTATTTTCAAATATTCTATTTCAAATATTTCTTTTTCAAAATAGTTGTTATTATCAAAATATTTCGTTCAATACATGACCAATCTCAATGGATGAGTACTGTCAACACATGAACTTTTATTTTATATTGATAAAGATGTAAATTTTATTACTAAAATATTTCGTTCAACACATGACCAATCTCAATGGATGAGTACTGTCAACACATGAACTTTTATTTTATATTGATAAAGATGTAAATTTTATTACTAAAATATTTCGTTCAACACATGACCAATCTCAATGGATGAGTACTGTCAACACATGAACTTTTATTTTATATTGATAAAGATGTAAATTTTATTACTAAAATATTTCGTTCAACACATGACCAATCTCAATGGATGAGTACTGTCAACACATGAACTTTTATTTTATATTGATAAAGATGTAAATTTTATTACTAAAATATTTCGTTCAACACATGACCAATCTCAATGGATGAGTACTGTCAACACATGAACTTTTATTTTATATTGATAAAGATGTAAATTTTATTACTAAAATATTTCGTTCAACACATGACCAATCTCAATGGATGAGTACTGTCAACACATGAACTTTTATTTTATAATATTCTTTATTTTTCAAATTGGAATGAGGCCCAATCCATTTCCACATAAAGTTAATTATATGAATTTTCATACATTACACACATATAATAGCATTGGAAAATAATCAACCATCAACCAAAGTGCACTACACTGTATAAGCATCAAATATAGATATCTAACGCTTATAACAACCTGTCAATCAATCGATCGACATATTTAATCAATCAGGATGAGTGAACTTCAAATTTCATCCCAACACCCTGTGGGGTTTCAAACAATCAAACACAGATTTTATTTGTGCAGTTGGGCGATGTGTAAAATTTATCGTCCCAATCAATGTCATTCAAATAGGTGTACATAAACAAACCGTCCGGTTTGTAAATGAATATTTTATTTTATTCACTTCACGTTAAAAATTATATTTTTAACGATAAAACATTTTATTTTAACATATGAATTTCTATTCAGTTCATTTTTTTTATAAAATGATATTCTTATTTTTCTAACATATTTTAGAAAATTTCGGCGGCATAACGACACGATACTAGAAATGGGACGAGGCCTAGCCTTATCCCCGGTCTAGTGAAGGCCCACGCCATTCACACATCAATCAAATCAATTTCATTTCACCAAACAATTCAATTCAAACCAGATCATCCAATTAATTTATGCAACCGAACAAACAAGTCCATGGTCTGTGGACGATTGTGTCGGGTGCTACTAAGCACCGTCTGCATCCTAGTATATATATATAACTAGAGAAAAGAAAGTGAAAGGTGAGTAATTCTCACCGATAGCTATCCAATCATCTTGACTCTTCCTTTATATAAATCTTCTTCATTCTCTCCTTTTTATCATCTTCGTTGTCCGTAGCCACTACATATGTAAAAATCACACATTTTTATATTTTGATGTCTTTAAAATAAAAATCACATTTTTATTTGTTCACTTTCAATTTAAAAATCATATTTTTATAATCACTTCATATATTTAAAAATCGAAGTTTTTATTCCGTTATTCAATATATAAAAATCGAATTTTTACTACTATGTTATATAGATAAAAACTATATTTTTATCACGCTATTTTCCATATAAAGATTTCGCCTTTTCTAAAATAAAGATTTCGCCTTTATAAAAACATAGACTTCGCCTTTTCAAATTTAAAGATTTCATCTTTATAAAAAAAATCTCATTTTTATTTTCCTACACATATAAAGATGATATTTTTAATATTCCTATCATGTAAAAATTATATTTTTAATTCTCTACCTAACCAAAAATCATATTTTTACATCTTCTATATAGTAAAGATTATATTTTTAATACTTTAAAAATATAGAAATCATATTTTTATTACTTCATATATAAAAGTTATATCTTTAACCTTTTTATAAATTAAAAATTATATATTTTATTTTTCTTTTTTATTACCTTTCTGAAATATAGAAATCACATTCTATTTTCTTCATGGGTTAAAAATTATAAAAATCCTAACTTTATTTCAAAAACCCTATTTTCCTATGACTTGAATTCGCAGGTTTATTATATGAATGTAAATTAAATAATAAACAACAAAGAAAATAAAATAAAAAAAGTAAAATTAAACTTACAGCCGTGGGGGGGGGGGGGGGTCTTCCTGCATCGTCGGAGGATGGGGGGCTCTCGAGCAGGCGGAGGGGATGCGGGGTGGGGGTGGTGGATCGCCAGGGGGGGTGCGGGTTCCTGGCGACATCGATTCAGCTGGAGGAGAGCGTCGAGAGAGGGGAGGGGAAGGGAGGTAGGGGTGGCGCGCCTTGGACGCCGGTGGTCTCGGGGAGGGCGGCGGCTGCTAGGTCGTCGCGATTTTCTCGGGTTTTTTTTTCGATCTGATTCGAAGTGAACGGGGGGGGGGGGGGGGGGGCAGAGGAGATAAGGGGAGGAGAGAAGGATTATTATATTTTTTTTATTTAATTCTAAAAGTTGACTTTTACATACGACCTCTAAACGAGGCCCACCGCCTGTCGTCCATAGCGTTTTACCCCCATTCCGAACACAATGGGATATGTATCGTAGGTTGATTCGGCTGTTACAATCAGTTTCCGTTCAAATTAAAATATAAATCTATATATGCTATTTTAAACGTACATTTCAAATTATCGGGGTCACATACTAACTCTATAAATTGCAGAAAAATATTTTCTAGCTTCGTATTGACGATACGGTCCTAACAAAACTAGTTTCGTCGAATTCCGAGACCGTTGGAAAAATGGCCAATTTCCAGTCGATTAAAATCAACTGGAACTGGTCAAACGCGTTTTCCTTTGCCACGCTCACATATTGATTTGAAAAATTATGAAATTTGGAATCTAGCAATAACTTGACATCACGGACCCAACAAAAGTGGTTTCGTCGAAATCCGAGGTCGTTCGCAAAATTCTCATTTTTAAGGGCCCGAATTCCATAGCGACTATTCAGAATTTTCAACTGGACATATCTTTTGATTCCCGCTATGAAATTTCGATTGGTCGAATTCGTTGGAAAGATATTATCAATTAGATCCTAATGTTTTTGGTTTCACTAAAATCCGGATTGTTTTGCACCTGGTACATTCAATTGAAGTTTGAAATCGAATTATCGAACTACCGCGCCATTTTCAATTCTATTTATAATTATATATAAATATTTATATTCTAACGACGACGCGTATAATATATACGTTCGAATTATATTCAAAATAAATTTCTCGTCGATATTATTTAAAATTATTCATTTTAAATAATCAAAATTCGCTAAAATTGCCAAAATAAAAATTTTAAACTGGCCCAGATTTTCGGGTTGTTACAACTATGTATTAAAACAAGGTATTTGAAATGTTAATTCACTAATTGATTGATGGTCATGTTATATGATTTTTTGTTAACCAATAAAACCATTATGTGAATGAATGGTAAATATAACCAAATTGTGTCGAATACCAAAAATTGATTGCAATTGCATACATGCACATGCAAATATATTGGACAGGTCATAGCAAGGAGGCTAGAGAAGAGGAATAAAATTGTTTGCCCGACAAATAGGTACATGTTTATTGTATTTCTTGGGGTTTTTGATGATTTTATGAGCCGATTGGCTAGCCGTTTCTTTTTCTTTTTGATTGGAGAGGCATGTGTGGCGGTTTGGCGATTTTCCCGGTGCTCCAGTACAAAGGAGGTTATGGCAAAAAAAATCGAAAATTTAGGGTGTTAGCCAAATTTTTGAAAAATTAGAAATTCTTAGAAACTGAAAAGTTGAAGAATGAACGCCAGAATGAAAGTTGAGTTGATTAGTTAAACAACTTTCAGCTCCGTTCCTTTTCGAGGATGAAAAGATTTGAGATTGTAATAACCCGGAAAATCAAAACCAATTTAAAAAATGTATTTTGGCAATTTTTATGGATTTTGAACATTTAAAATGAATTATTTTAAGTAATAACAACTAGAAATTGATTTTTAATAGAATTAGAACGTATATATTTATTTGAACCGACGTTAGAATATAATTTTTTATTTTAATTATAAATGGAATTGGAAATGGCGCGGTAGTTTGAAAATACGATTTCAAATTTCAAATGAATGTACATGATTCAAAATAAACCGGATTTTAGCGAAACCAAAAATATTAGAATCAATTTGGAAATATCTTTCCAACGAATCCGAAAAATCAAAATTTCATATCGGCAATAAAAAAGTTACGCTCGGTTAAAAATTTAGAATGGTCGTATGGAAAATATAGGCCTTAAAAATGGAAATTTTGCAAATGACCTTCGTTTTTTATGAAACCACTTTAGTTGGATCCGAGATGTCAAATTATTGCTAGATTCCAAAATTCATAATTTTTGGAATCAATATGTGAGCATGGTGAAGTAAAACATGTTTTAACAGTTTTAGTCAATTTAGATCGACAAGAGAATGGCCATTTTTCAAACGGTCCTCAAATTTGATGAAATTAGTTTTGTTAGGACGGTATCGTCAATACGAAGCTAGAAATATTCTTTTTGGAATTTCAGTGTCAGTATGTGGCCCCGGTAAATTGAAATGTGCGTTTGAATTTAAAATATATTGATTTATATTTTAAATTTAACAAAAACTGATCGAAACGATCAAATCGGTTTGCGAGACATATCCCATTGTGTTTGGAATGGGGGTAATTAGCTAGGGACGACAGTCGGTGGGGTTGATTTCGAGTTCAAATTAAAATCAAACTTTTTGGAGAAATAAAGGAAAAATATAATATAAAATATATGTGTTGGGCCCCCTCTTTATCCCTCTCCCTCCTCCCCGAAACTCTCTTCGATCTTACCAAATTAAAAAAAAGAAAGAAGACACGCTCCTCCTCCACGCGACGGACACCATCGCCGCCACCACGCCCTGCTCCGATCTCCGTCGACCGCCCTCCCCTTCCCCCCCTCTCCTCCGCGCCTCTTCCTCTCTTTCCCACTTCTGATTTGGCCGTGACCCCCTAAACACGCAAACACTAGCCGCCGGAGCACCTGGTGCCACCATCCGAACCCCCACCACCTTCCGCTGCACCAGCGAGCAGCTTTTTCCCCGTTCAGGCGACGACTTCGAATCCCCCCTTGAACACTGTAAGTTTTTTTATTTGTTTTTTCTTTCTTTTCTTTTCTTTCTTTTTAGCTATAAATAAACACATAGTTTAAATCTGATTTTTATATATATTCATTATTTTAAAAAGAATAAAGCCTTGATTTTTAAAAAGAATAAAGCTTTGATTTTTAAAAAGAATAAAGAAGTGATTTTTAAAAAGAATAAAGAAGTGATTTTTTTTTAAAAATGAAATGGTAAGATATTTCTTGAATGGCATATAAAAATATAATTTTTATATGCAAAGAAGTGTATAAGGATAATTTTTAAGCGAATAAAAATATAGGTTTTATTTATATACAATAGCGAAGAAAAATAGATTTTTATATAGATAAAGATTCAATTTTTATTATCTACAGTTGTAGATAAAGACATGATTTTTAAAAACAAAAAGATTAGATTTTTAACAACAAAAAGATTATATTTTTAGAAATGAAATGATTTTTGTTTATGAAATGATTTCTATGTTATGTGAAAGCTATGATTTTTTATATAGGAAAGATACGATTTTTATCGTTTGAATGCCAGTGTAAAAAATGTGATTTTTATATATTCATTAACGATAGAAAGATTCGATTTTTATCTATATAGTTGCGGTATAAAAATGTGATTTTTATCTATGTAGCATTGTTATAAAAATATAAAATTATTTTTAGAAAGATAAAAATATAATTTTTAGCCTAAGTATGTTATTTATAAAATAATCATAGAAAGAAATAATTATTGATTGGTTAAAAGTATAATTTTTAACGTAGGTATACTACATAGATCGACAATCAAAGCACAGCAGAGTGGATCTCGAAGGTGAGAACTTCTCACTTTAATTTATTTCCTAGTTGAAATATATACTAGGATTCAGACAGTGCTTAGCAGCACCCGACACCCATCGTCCACAGACCATGGACGACTTGTTTGTTAGTTTGATTGTGTCGTGAAAATTGATTGTGTGATGTGGAATGGAATAAATATTTTACAGTTAAAAATATAATTTTTAATGTGTATATGAATAAAATAATTATTCGTAAACAAATCGGACGATTTGTTTATGTACACGCGTTTGACTGATATTGATAGGGACGATAAATTTTACACATCGCCCAACTGCACAAATAAAATTCATTATTTGTTGATTGGAACCCCACATGGGTATTGGGATGATATATGACATACACTAGTCCCAATAGTTAACTGTATGTCGATCGATTGATTGGCAGGCTGTTGTAAGCGTTAAATATTTATATTTAATGCAAATGCAGTGTAGAATGCACTCTGTATGATGGTTGACTGTGTTTGATTATTGTGGTGTACATGTGTGTACGAAATCCATATAAATCAAATTGTATGGTAACTGACTGTGTCTGATTCCAGTTCAGAATGAATATTTTAAAATAACGAATATTTTAAAATAACGAATATTTTAAAATAACGAATATTTTAAAATAATGAATATTTTAAAATAATATTCAGTAAAAGATCAAAATTTGATTTTGATGTCCAATTTGAGATGGACAGGAATATATTTAAATATATATAGCCGTGTTGATTAGATATGTGCTATTTTGATGCGAACGATATTTATATTGATTTTATTCATTTTTGTAATGAATATTGAAAAGGAATGGATTTCAAAAAAAAATCTAATGTTTTGAAAATATCATCATTTATATATTAATGATATGGAATATTCAATTTTTATTTGAAATTGAATATGAAGTTGAAATCGTTTTGAAAACAAATTTAAAACGATTTATAAAATACGTTTTAAATGGAAATTGACAAAATATATATTATACATATTGTATATATAATATAATGACCTGAATAGAACGCGCCGCGCTGCGGCAGTTCACGAATTTCGACTATTGACTTTGAACGGACGTTACGGGAGATTCGACCGTCGGATTCTCCTAAAACCGGAACCGTTAGGTTCGTATCGAAAAGAGATTTATAACGAATTTTATAGATTTGTAATCTAACGGTTGGATTTGGAATAAAATTTGGAAAAGGTCGATGTAAGTGCAATTCGACGTCTGTTTATGGAAATCGACTGTACAGGCCTTGATGAAATTATTAAAAATAGCAATAATTTGTGTAAAATCATAATAAATGATTTGGAAAGAATTGGGATGGAAAATTCCATATTTGAAAAGATAAAAAGGTATTTTTATCGAAATGAACTAGTTATGAACTAGAATAATAAATCCAATGTTTTTAAATAATTAAATTGGATTTGAACTGGTTTTAAAAATAACCGGAATTTCCAGTATATGAATTGGAATGGATTTGAATCGAAATTATCTTCGGAATTTTTCAATATTGGATTCCGTGATTATACGGACATTGTGGAGGAATTTGGAAGATATATATATATATATCGTTATTCCAATACGATAGATGTTGATTTCAGAATTTGATATTGAATATAAGCCGATATATTTTCTATTCAAAGCGTAATATTTAATATCAAATGGGATTTTGGGTTTGTCGTGAACGGTGTCTTCAATAACACTATTCTTAAACCCAGTTGAGTTAAGAAAATTAGAAGCTACCTACAGATTAGCTAAGTTGAATGGTTTCCTGGGCATTGATCTGATGTTGGTTTCGGCCTTCGGGATTAATACTTAGGGAATTGTTCTCTTCCTAATTAACGGTTAGAGACTGATGGAATGTGAATTGGGTTTATCGTGAATTGTGTTTTAGTGACATTCTTTCTTTAACCCGATTTACAGTGAAATGTGATTTGGAATTTATAAATCTAGTGTTAAGATTTAAAGGAAATTTTCCAAAGTGAAGTTTTCCAATTTAAAAATAAATTGTAATGGAATGGAATTCGATTTGGTGATAATCGAAGTGGACTTCTGCGGAGGAAGACTGTTACTATATATGGAATTTAAGAGGCTTTGCCGTTATTCCATTTATAGTATCAGTTAGATATGGAAGTTTATATCAATTATGTATATTGATCTGTTTTCCGTGAAGATTCCATTGTTGATGGAATGTGATTTTGGGTTTATCGTGATCTGTGTTTTAAATGACATTAGTTCTTTAACCCAGTTAAAGATAAGATTAATTTCTTAACTTTGAATAATTATTAAGTAATGATTTTTGGAAATTAAAACTGAGTTAGAGTTTTAATGAATCTTTAAATAGATTGAAAGGTGAATTTGATAACTAAAATTATCAAATTCAAGAAATGACCGAGAATGGAGTATCACCAGTTTTACTCCAGGCGATAGTTAAATCTTTAATTAGATTTGAACGTGAAATGGTATTTGAATTTACCGATAACACTATTGTGTTAGATATGAAGTATTACCAGGTTTGCTTCATGGGATAAATAGGTTGGGATTGGGAAATTAAACAAATGATTACTTCGGTAAGGTGCGCTAATCCTGATAAATAGGTTGGGATTGGGAAATTAAACAAATGATTACTTCGGTAAGGTGCGCTAATCTCGACTAGTTTGGATAAATCATAATTTGGTTTGACTTGATATACAAAGGAAGATTAAAGAATTTATCTTTGATAAAATTAATGGGAACCTTCCCCAAAGAATGTGAATATTTGAATAAAGAATATTCTGGATTAGAATGAGGCATATGTTGTGTTTTTATAATACTTGTTTATTATATACGCGAGTTATTCAGAAAGACCGGGTTTATCCCATTCTGAATAACTGATTCGACGATATGTCGAGGATGAAGACGGTAGTGGAAGACCAGAGGTCTTCACATCGTTTGGATGATTGCTGATGTCTTGATTGGGCTGTACACCAAAGACAAGGTAATAAGTGGTGATCATCTAGACGTACTTAGAGATCGACCGGATATGCGAGGACCTCTCTCTCTTGTATTGGACATACGAGACGAGGAATAAGGTGCCTCCGGTTTCGTTCAGACCCCAAACGAACTTTTAAATGGATGTGTGCCTGACATTGGATTTTATTCTGTGTGATTGATATACATTGGTTGCATAGCTTGAATTGCCTGTGTGGCATGCTGAGGTGCAAATGATCAAGGCTTCTGTTGAAAAGAAGAGTCTTGTGGTTGATGATCAAAGCACGACTTTAATATAACATAGCTTTGTGTAGCGTTAATTCGCGAGCCTTACACCCCGGTGTGAACCAGAAACGGGAGAGGACCTCAGGGAGGGGATTGCGTTTCCTTCTAGCTAGGAGTGGTGTCAGCGTTTTGTAAGCGCTGACGTTTAATTATGTGGATGATGGATAACGAGGCACCTAGGTTATATCGGTCGTTCTGGGGCCGATGGATGGTCTTTATACAGGCCAGATTTACGCCCCATAGGGCGAGGAAACATAGTGCTCAGGCATTTTAATCCATATCGAGTGGACCGACCCTGATGATCTAAAGGTCACTCGAGCTCAAACCTGAGGCTCGGGCTAGAGAGTCTCGAAGCGGTAAGGATGATCCCTTGCCTTGGTTCACAGATGGAAATCCAACTTCCAATACGCGACTTTGCGGTTTTGATTGTAGAGCCTAGTATTGGCAACATGATATATGGTACCCATGCCATCTAGGATTGATACATTTATATTTGAAGTTTTTTTATACACTATGAACTTATAATAGTATCAAATGATTTGTTTTAACGTACCAAGCATGTTTGGCTATTATAAGGGAAAACCCTATCCCCCGGCTTGCGTTGCATTGTGTGATTGGACCTGGGTCTTATAATAGCTTCATTTTTCCAAAAAGCATTACGTTGTTTTGTTATATGCACTGGTATTCTTGGGAGGAAACCCATTCCGTGTTATACGGCGTGGTCCCTTGATATCTCTGATTTAAAGTAAAGTTTTAAATAACTATTTTAATTCTCACACCAGTCACATGATTGACCTGGAGTTTATTGTTTTAACCTAAACTCTGGGTGCCCCTATTTTCCACACTGACAGCTAGTAGTTTTGGTTTTACAGATTTATATTCACAGGATCTTGGTTTATAACTGGAACGATACTCAGAAAGCTTTGTATCCGTATATTCCTTTCAGTTGTGTTTTGTATTATTTTCCGCTGCATTGTAACTTGTAAATCTATGATATTTGGTAAATGTGTAATGTTAATTCATACTCTGTATATTCTTGTTTTCTGATGTAAATTGTTGTAATAAGCAATGAAATGTTGTTCTGTTTGTGTTCTGATTTGTCGTGTTCTCAAAGCAATCCGTTCTTTCCTTCACGGGGAGGTTCGGGTCCTCACATTATCATTCCATGTTTATCGTATTACTTCGTGGTTAATTTTAATTTTAACTACAACCAATTAACGCTTAAATCGTTAATTTTACTTAATCAATTCAAGTTACAATTCCATGATATCAATACGGTTTTGTTTACATATCACATATCTAATTTACATCGCATACATTAGTTAAATGTTACATTTTTAACTAATTAAAATTATTTCACAACTTAATAAATTTTATTTACTACCTTACACTAATTGTTTAACTCACTAATTAACTTTCATGCAACTAATTTTCTAATCTACCCCTTTCTAAAGTGAGTTTAGATTTCCCACCGCGAGTTCCACTCCGCCAATTCTTTAACATGGAGGAATGCGTCTTTTCCGGGCTTTTACACGACTATCCGAAAGTCCAAAGCACTCAAAGTTTGCTCAAATGCTCTCTAATGCTTGAATGCTTGTAGATTAGAGAGAATCAAATGGAATGGAGGCGGAAATAGGCACGAACAGGGACCCCAAGCTCTAGGGTTCCGCTGTCCGGACTTGTAGCAATGAATGGAGAGAGTTTTGGAAGCTATAAAGTGGTCTAAAGGAGGTAAGAGGAAGGCTAGGGGATGTATGAAGCTTCCGGAGGAGGAGAGATGGAGTTTTGGAAGAAGAAGAGGAAGAGAAGGGGGCTGCTGCCGTGCGTAGGGGTTTGGTTGCCAACGTGGGGTAGGGTTGTGTGTGTGTGGGGGGGGGAGGGTGGGGGGGTAGGGCACGACTAAGGGGGAGGATATGCTAGGGTTAAGGTAAAGAAGGAGGCCATTGATTTTAGAAATAAAGAGGAAGAAGGAAATGAATGAGAAGTAAAGGACGAATGGGAGAAAATAGATTTATGTTGGAATTTTATCTCCTCTCTCTCCCCAATCGCGCGACTGCAAACAATCTCTGTTTGCTACGAAATTTTGGCACAAGATAATATACAGAATTACGAATCCAACGAATCAAGTTCCACTGAATTCCGAGTTCGTTTGATCCTCCATTTTATTTTTCAATCTAGCTCAAATTAGCTCCAAAAATGTGATTTTATCGCACATTTTCTTCTTGCATGCCCACACTTAGGATTCTTTTATTATTTGACGATACAAATCCAAAAAAAAAGTGTCACCGAATTCCGAGATCATCTCAATGACCTTTCTTTTGTAAATTGATTGTGATCTTCTTAACAAATGTGTTTGCCTCTCACGGCCACATACTAGCTCCGTTTGACGTGAAATTTGAAATCTAGCAATGATTGACTATTCCGAATCCAACAAAAATTTTCTTAGTGGATTTTGAGAACGTTGTCAAAATTTTACTTTTTAAGGGCTATGCAATGATTTAAAAATCAAATTGTTAAATTCTGATGCATTTTCCTATAAAATTATATTAAAAACAATTTTTAAATTGGTTATGAAGTTCCAGGTTATTGCATATCCAGTAGATCTAACCAGATTTAAAAATACCAAAAATAAGTATTAAATGTAAAATGATTGGATACGATTAACAAAATAGTTCGACTAAACATAAAAATTAAAGATAATATAAAGATTATATTAAAATAGGATATCAAGCCACACAATTACGAGCTGAGAGAGAGAGGAAATGAGAGAAGATACTAGAATTAATGAGTGCCTTAAATGTTTTCCAATTTTGCTATCACCTACTCGCTACATTTTGCAATATCTCATTTCCTCATAACATTGTATCACCCACTCCATGTTCTTTTATGTATTAACGTTATCTTTTTTTGTACCCTACAGAACCTTTATCCTTTTTGTGTATAAATATTTGTTTATCTAATGATTCAAATAAATATACCTCTGTGTAAGATATCATATAAAATAGTTAAAGAGAGAGTTAAAGAAAATGCTTTTATTAATAAGAGTCTTAAACAGTCTTTTGTTTTACTACTAATTAATGAAAACAGTTGATCGTAAGTTGTGACTTTTGATTTTCTACATTTCCTCATAACGTTATAGGTCATACACCCATACAATTTTTTTTAATGTAGTACAATTATTTATCTTTGAATACATTACAGAACCTTTCACATGTAGATCTTTATTTATTTAAACATTTAAACATTTAAACAAAGTCAATATTTTTGAATTCAATTCAACTTTTTTCTTCTATAAATTATTTTATTTCAAAAAAGTTCAATACCTTTATCAAACAAACTAATGAATAATAGTATAATGGATTTACGGTTTACTCACTCATTTAATTTAAATATTTAAAAGTAAATGCAAAAAAGAATGATATCACCAATATGAATGCTTTGTAAATGACCGTAGATATTTAAAAAAGGGTAGAAACATTGACTGCCAACTCATAGAAAGAACTGATAGAACTCTTTGAATCCTTACTAAAATATAATAACAATAACCAACGACCTTTGGAAAAAAATACATTTAGAAAAAAAATCTCTAGAATTAATGGCAGGTGTGAAAATATCCTATATGATACTTCTACTTGTTAATAAACAATTTATTACGATAAATAAAATATAAACTTGCTTATACAAATTTTACTGTGCTATTTATATATATTTTTCTTCAAATAAAGAACAATGATTTTCCATATTTATCAATAAAAATATGGTACACGCATTAAAACCTTTCTTTTAGAATGTATAAAAAAATAACAAGTATAAGCTAATTAAAATTATTTAGATAATATAAATATAAGACAATTAAGCTCAAGTGCATTAACATAAACTAAAATAAGTAGAACAAATGAGTAATTTGACTAAATATGGAGATTTGAAGTGGTCAATATTTAAATGGGAATTGATTAGCAAGAAGTAACACTAAAAAGTTGGACTAATTTTGAAGTTTTTTTTGGTAGAATGGATGTGTAGCACGAGACTACACAGCTGATTAAGCATAATATTAATATATATAATCCAGTTGACAACCCAATTGGTGGCTAATAGTACGAGTTTAATAGAGATAATTATATAATAAGTTACAACAAAACAACCATTTCAGCAAAAGCAAAACATCCCAAGAACCACATGGATAATATGCAGTACCATTGCAAGCCAAAAAATGAAACCATAGAAGAAGAACATGCTGAACCATAAAACCATATCAAGATTAATGTAAATCTAGACTTGAATCACCATGATTAGAACCCACTGATTCAGCTGGGCTACTAGACGCTGGCAGAGCAAGCATGAACTTCACCGGAGAAGAAGTAGATTGACCTGTCCAAGAGTTATAGAAGTAAATAATGAGACTGCATAATCCTTTAAACCGCTTCAGTGATTTACTAAAAATCACTGCATTCCTTTCTTTCCAAATGCACCAACAGTGTATTGCTAAAAAGTAATCTAAAGCAACATTAGCAGCATTGAATTCCCAATAATCAAACACTGAAACAATGGTAGGCACAAATCCAAGCAAATAAGAGCGAGTGGTTGCAAAGATTTGGAATGAGAATTCACATTCAAAGAAAAGATGATCTATATACTCTGCATGATCTGCACAAAAAGCACAGAGAGGACTCTTAATCAAGTTAAGTCTATGCAACTTAACTCTGGTACTGATTTTACCATGAATCAAACACCAATTAAAGAAGAGAACTTTTGGTGGCAGGCGAATTTTCTAAAGTATTAGGAAAGATAATACTCTACCAAAGAAATTAATGAAATTGTATATTGAAGCAATTGAAAATCCTTTTCTAGGAGATAAAGCCCAAAGGTAGTAATCTGGGGAGAAAGAAATACAAGTGTGCATAATCAAATTAGAAGCATCAAGAAGATTATCAAGGACATTAACATCAAATAAAGTTGATGGGAAAAGCGCAGAGGGACCAGTATGAATCATATTTGCCACAGAATAGAACTCATTAGAAGAAAAAGGGAAAAGAGATGAAAATGTTTGATAAAGGGGAAAATGACCATGCCAAATGTCATGCCAAAACAAACAAGATTCTCCATTCCCCAACTTGACATGAAATAAGTTTTTAATATGAGGAATACAAGACATTACACCAAACCAAAAGGGAGAAGGCTTAACTGAGGGGGAAGAGTGCAATACTAAGTGAGGATTGCTTGAATAGTAGAGAGAAAGGATCCAGTCTTTCCAAATGAGGGACCCTGATGATACTGTGCGCCATAACCATTTCGATAGACGATCCACATTGAAAGTAGAGAGATTTAAAATACCCAAACCCCCCTGATTAACATGTAAGCATATAGTTTGCCAATTAACCAATTTTTTGACCTTACTTCCATTCCAAAGGAAAGCACTCCTTATTGAATCAACTTTTGAAATTACCCACTTGGGAAGTTTATGAAAAGACATCCAATAAGTTGGCATAGCAGATAAAACCGCTTTAACCAACACTAAACGACCAGCAGAGGATAGAGAATTAGCCTTCCAGGAAGATAACCTCTGTTCGACCTTGTGAATGAGTCGCAACCAATCTGATTTATGAAGTTTAGTGGGTCTGAGAGGGATTCCCAAATACTGAATTGGGAACTTATGGATAGAACAATAAAGGAAGGAAGAGATGGAAGGACCAAGATGATCAACATTTCCCAACATAATGATTGAGCTTTTAGAAAAAATAATGGGCAGACCTGAGATAAGCTCAAAAACATAAAGCACCACATTCAGACAATGAATGTGATTTAGATCAGGAGAGGTAAAGATAATTGTATCATCTGCAAATTGGTGGTTAGAAATTGCTATAGAGGAATTGGGAAGATGAATTCCATCAAATAGATTGTTGGCAATCACTCTTTTAATCATCCGGTTAAAAACATCTGCAATTAGAACAAAAATGAGGGGAGATAATGGATCCCACTGTCTAAATCTCCAGTTGGATTTAATTAAACCACCAATACTACCATTAATCGAGATAGACGAATAACTCTTTTGAAGAATACATTCAATCCAATTACACCAACGCTGAGAGAAACCCCTGCGCTTAAACATTTGTAAAATAAATACCCCGTTCACATAGTCAAACACTTTTGAGAAGCCTAATTTGAGGAGGACACCAGGTGTATTAGAATTATGACAATAAGAGGTTACCTCTTGTGTAGCTGCAATACAGTCGAATGTGTTGCGTCCTTGAATAAAAGCTGATTGTTCAACACCAATAAGATCAAAAACCACATACTGAAGCCGATTAGCAAGAGTTTTAGTAATGATTTTGAAGGTGGTGCTGAGCAAACTGATGGGACGAAAATCGGAGATCGAGTTGGCACCAGAGAATTTAGGAAGAAGCACAATGTTCGCATAATTTAGACGAGAGATAAGACAAGGGTTATCATAAAATTCATTGCACGTGTCCAATATATCTTTTTTCACCACAACCCAAAATGTTTTAAAGAATGAAGGCCCAAAACCATCAGGCCCAGAGGCTTTTTCATCGTTCATTTCATTTAAAGCAGCCCAAATTTCTTTTTCAGTGAAAGGTTGGTCAATAGAGAAACCTCCAGGAGAAGGGTAAAGAGAGCTCCAATCAATGAATGGGATATCTTCAGATGAACGACCAAGAACGGAACGATAGAAATTAGTGAAAAGAAGAAGGTTATCATCATGATTTGAATATGATTGGCCTTCATGAGAAATTTCAAGAATGCAGGAAGCTCTTCTCCTTCCATTGGCAATTCTATGGAAGTAAGCTGTATTTTTGTCCCATTCTTCTAACCATTTAGCTTTAGATCTTTGTTTCCAACCAATTTCTTCATGCTTAAATAGTCTATCCAGTTCCATTTCAAGATTTTTCAAGGAGTTGAATTCCTCCTCATTTAAGGGATGAGATTCTTCAAAGATGTTTAGATCTAAAATGGCTTCTTGAATATTAGAAATACGAGAATGAATTGAACCCCAAATATTTTTGGCCCATGGTTTAATTAGTTTTCTCAGAGATCTCAATTTAAGGACAATTTTATGAGAGGCCGATTGAGATTGAATAGGTTGAAGCCAAACTGTTTGGATAAACTCCTTAAATGATGATTCAAGTAACCATAAACGTTCAAATCTAAATGGATGCTTACGATTAGAAAGGGAACCCGAATCAAGGGTAATAGGGAAATGACCATAAATGATAGTGGCAAGTCCAGCTGCAAAAGATAAAAGATGAATCTCCTCCCAAGAAAAATTAAAGAGAAAACGGTCAAGTTTAGCAAGAGAAGGATTCATTCTATGACTTGACCATGTATAAGAACGATTGCAAATAGGGGGGGGGGGGGGGTCAATGAGGCAACAATCAAAAATAAAGGAACTGAAAGCATCAGTGTCAGCTGAAATAGTTCTAGATTTTCTCTCATTAACACTTCTTATGGTGTTAAAATCACTCCCTATAACCCAAGGACCTTGAAAATAGTTAGCCATTTCTTTGCAATGTTCCCAAAGAGATATTCCTTCATGAGAGTCTTGAGGACCATATATATTGGAGAAGAAGTAAATTGTATTAGAGGCAATATGATTAAGAGCAACGTGAAAAGGAGATTAGGAGGGAAAAGTTTGATATAATGACCATACAGATTCATTCCATGCTGCAATGAGACCACCTCTATTTTTAGTTGCATTATCATATGTCCATCTCCTCAAAGAAGACCCACCAATCAAACTAAAGTGGAAATTCGAAGGATCAGAGAGCTTGGTTTCTTGAAGGAAAAGTACATCTAAATTAAGAGGAGACAATACTAAATTAATAGCATGACATTTTGAATGGTCCCCCAACCCCCGTACATTCCATGTGACCACTTTCATTGATGTCTATTAATACGCTCTTGTTCTAATGCCTGCATGGCTTTATAATGTGAGTCACGTAAATTCACACCCATGCAGCTTGATATCTTTTTGTTCAAACGTTTATTAGTAGAGGAAAAACAACAGGAGTTAGAAAACTACCTATGACATGAGGATTGTTGCATCTCCCACTTCGACGAATGGAAATAGGAGAGAGAAATTGCGGCTAATCTTGGTCACCAGACCACGGTTGCTGAGGAGGAGATTGCGGCGGGGGGATAGAGCTAATGTCAAATGGGATAGTTTGAAAGGGGATTAAAGAGATCATTGGCTTGGGGGGAGGATGATTGAAAGATGGATTCAGATTAACATGCAAATTCAGACTCTGATCAACTTGCCTATCTTGATTTACTTCATCTTGATCATTTAGCCCTTGAGAATCAAAGTCAGGTAAGTTGAAGTTCGAATTGACTTCTCTAAAAATGGATGGAAGTGGTGGTAGCATCATTGCCTCTTCGATCATAGCATCTACCTGATCCTCCGAGGTACGGTCTTGAAAGTTATGGATACAAGGCACCACTTGCTCCTCCTCATTACCAATAAAGACAAGTTCTGGTCTTGTTACTGGATGTCCGTGTTTACAACGCTGTACTTTAATAATATGGACTTTGTTGTTAAAACGGGCTGCAAATTCGTTTTTTGAACCAATTCCTTCGAAAAATTGCAACTTCACCAGAAAATCTCTATGATCAAAGTGACACCAATCGCAATCATCAACAGCGAGAACCCTACCCATAGGTTTCAAAATTTCCTTCATAGCTTCATTATTATTTTTGAGAAATTGTGGAAATCCTTCCACCTTAGCCCATGACTCAGTTTCCAATGCAGGTTCCGGTTCTCTCTCGTCTTCAACCCAAGATTCCAAACTTATCGCAGCTCCAGGTTTGGTTAAAATTTTGAGGAGTAATGCATGGTCTCTTTTACCATAAGTGGGACAGTAAACCAAGAAGGAGTTATTTGTGATGATCGACATCGGCCAATAGTCATATTCAAGTTAACTTCCAAAGCATGATGCAAAGTTTCTATATTCCATTTTCCAGCCAGTGTTTTGGCTACAATGCATTTTGAAGAATTCGCCATTCTGAAGTTTCTTTTTTTAGGGGATTGAACTTGTGGAGACTGAGATGAAGGTTGATGTAAATTAGGCTCAGTAAATTTCCTGATATTTGAATTTACATGGTAATTAAGCTGACGGGTGGTGTTACGAAGCGATGGGTGACAAGCAGTATTTGCAGAGCAATTGATTTGTTTTGGGACCCATCGAGCACAATAATTAGTTTTATTACTGACGGCTTCGTGTGCAGAAGGCAAGGAGCTTCCAACATAAAAAAAATTCTTTAGACAATGATTCGCAGAGTGGCCCAACGTACCGAATTTGAAACAAATTTTTGGGTCTCTGCGCATGCTTGCCACGTGACCCTTGCATGAACATTGTAAGCATGTCCTTTCTTTTTTCAACTGAGCAATTGTCTGATGAATGGAGATGAATTCTGACAGAGGAGGTTTAACCAATTTTTTAGGTGGAGGTTTGGGCGGCGCTGAAGGTGGCGAAGCTGCCGCCTGATCATAGGACTTCGGTGGTATTTCTGCATGTTGATTAGAAAGAACAAAAAAACGATTTGATGAGTGGAGAAAAGAAGAACGGGAATGAAAAGGACGAGAATGATTAGGGGCAGATACATCAACAGATTGAGAGAAGGCAACACGAGGTGGATTACGATTAGGATTCAGCTGGGAACGATCATAATGAGGACGAAAGGATGAAGCACGAGATGGCAAACGAGGAGCTTGAGAGTGAGCAGAATTAGGATTATAAGACCAAGCATGCTTGAAGGAAGGATTAATGGAAGAAGGAACAAAAGAGCGATGAGGAGGAGAAGACGAGGAGGAAGGAACGTAACTGGGATGAAGAAAGGACCTGTATCTAGAAGGATACTTTGAAAGAAACGGAGGAGAAGAAGGAAGAGAGGACGCCATTAACGAGTATTAGCAGCTTCCTACATGCCACAATTTAACAATTAAATCCAAGGAATAATATTCTCATTGGACTAATTTTAAAGTTGCAAACTGTATGAAGATTCTTTGAAAATGAGTTGACTCATTGTTACCATATTCGTCATTTCCTTCTTTTCTCATAAATTTATTTCTTACCCAATTCAAACAATAATTGTTTCATTCATTTTTGATCTTTTTTATATTGAAATTTTTTTTTGTCCTTTCAATTATATATCTTTGCATATATTTAACCAGTTCGATAAAAGGTTATCAACTTAAAGTTAAATTGAGCTTTCTCCATTTGGGAAATAGACTATTCTATTACTTATAAAATGTTAAATTCGAGAGCATCAATGTTTTCCAAACTTATGAAAAGAATACAAATTACAAATTTTCAACAATTGATGTTACATGCAACCCTAAGCTGAAATATAAAAATATCAAAAAACTCCTACTTAAATAAAAAATCAAAATTAATTATTTCCTTGTGTCTTTATTTCTTACTAAATTCACTTAACCCTTTTGCATTTTTTTAATCTAGCTCAGTTTGATGCTTTAAATATCATTCAAAAATTAATAACTAAAGAACATGGCTTATCATGTTATGCTTAGTTCTTTTATTAGGACTGACCTTTTCATATCTATAAAATTGCCGTAGGTTAAAAATAGAATAATAAAATTATGATTTTGCTATCCAAATTGAAATTTAAAAAATTGATATAATAGCTTATTATGAGGTATGTAGGGTGAATCGGATTATTGAATAAATGTTACCTTCTTAAATTTTGTCTTCGGTGTAAAAAGTGTAAAAGATAGTTTTTCCATAGTAGCACATCAATAGAATTGATGATCCAAAGAATTAAATTTTTAATTTTTAAATATATTTTTTACTTCTTATTTTAACAAGTATAGCCATTTATTTATATCCATGTTTTATTTAAGACTAATAATTTTGTTTGTATTAGTTTTGGATTGCATTAGTGCAATACATAGTTCGATTTGTATTAAATATTAATTTGGTATAATGTTTTACTCAACTCAAATACTTCATTATCCTTAATTTGTTGATTAACTCTAATTTTACCCAATAGTAAAATCAAATGCGTCCACAAACAAAAACAATACCAACACTAATTTGACAATTAATGCTACTTACATCCCTTATCCGTAAAAAAAAACTCTAAATCCGGTTTATTCTATAAAGAAAATTACCTAAGAATTAATAATTTCTTTTCTTCATTTCTTACTAAATTGGCTAAAATTCCTTTTGTATACTCAATCCATATAATGATTCGAGTTTTACGTTCTAAGTAATGTATGTGTGTCAATTCTTCTCCCTAATCTTAATTTAAGTTTTACTTTTCAAATATAGGGTATGCTTTTTCAGTAATAGATTAGAAGAATATCATAATTTATATGACTCACAAATCAATTTTATTTCGTAAAAGATAGGTATTCCAAAATTTGTTTCATGAATAATCCTTAATTTACAAATATTTTTAAATTTTGAAACTAATTTCTCACTTAAATACAAAAACTTTTAATCTTTTAACTTTTGTTAAAAAAGTCCGAATATGCAAGTGTGTATATCATGTTATATTAACCATGTGTTATTCGATACAATGGTTACAAACCAAAAGATGTGTTCACATTGATTACTTGTTTGAAATAAATTGCATTATAACATTAGTATTAATATGATATGAATTTTTTTATTTCTTTTATTTTTGGAAGAGCTGTTAAAGTTATTGCTACATGGCTACCACAAAATCTTCTATTGGTTGGTAAAACTGTTTGTATGAACTATTTTTTATCTAATGCTATTTTTATTTTTATTTTATTGTATTCAGGTGGTTATGAAAATTTTTTAGTTATTTTTTTGCAGCATGATTTCTTCTTTAGACATAAGCACCAAATAATCTTTTATTTTCTATATACTCTATCAATCGTAAAGTTGATTCATATTCCATCGTTAATTATTAGAAAGTATATAAGGAAATCAAATCATAAAAAATATGCAATAAAAAAACTAAAACAATAATTTTAATTGTATACTTTAGGAAATAATATAGTTGTGTAAGCAGCTCATTTATGTTGGCTACTAAAGATAATTTTGCTCTTTTCTATGGATACTTGCCTTTTAAGAAATCCATGATTTCCATTGAATGCAGACTATATCAAATTTTTTTGGATACCACAAAAACTGTAAGGTAATTTGTTTTCTAAAATTATTCAAGCATATTTAATATTTATAATTTGTTAGTAGTTTTCAAAAATATTAGCAAAAAAACAACGATCCAAAAGTTATTTCGCACCTTCATATAATAGAAAAACTTCTAAAATTGCCCACTTCAAAAATTATGCAAACACCGTGTGTGTAGCTTGCGCTCCATCCCGAGACCCACGTTAACAAAGATAATTACATAGTAATTCCATCTGCTAATGTAGACCTAATCTTAACAATCTATTAAGTATGTTGACAAGTTCTCTTTTTTTTAACTCAAATGGATCGACATACTCAATAAATCATTAATGCAAAGCCATAGATAACTATGGATCTATCAAAAAACACACCATCTAACGACTATCTCAACATAGAACAATACATATACGCATATACATACTTACATATACAATGATACATCTCAATATAATACAATACTACAAAAAGTGGTATGATGACCAATTGTATTATATGAAAGCAAATTGTTCCTCTAGAAACCTTTCGGTTCCAATTTTCTCAAAAAATTTCATGAAATGTTATGTGCCATGACACTTTAATTATCATGAATTTATCATTACTTTTTGTTTATTGCAGTTATTTCTTAAAAGAATTCTAATGTACTCACTAATGTTTATTAGATCATTTTCCCATTAGATAGTTAAAAATAAATAACTAATGTGCGCATTTGTCATTTCCATTTCTTTTACTTCCATTTCATTTTCTTACAATATTGTCCCTTTTTCATTTCCAATTCTCTAAGCATGTTACGGTTAAATGAAATTCAAATCCCAACCTAAATCAAATTAAAAATTCTTTCCAAACAAATTTTAGTTAAGTACTTTAATTTTTTTATTCTAACATGAATTTGACTAAGTTAGTTAATAGTTTTTTTGCTTCATATTCAACTTGAATTATTTATGATTTTATTTGTACTTTATAGCATTCTAATCTTAATGTTGTTTTTTTATTTTATTGTTTTTATGAAAAATAATTTGATGATCTCCAAAAAAACTAGATTGATTGGTTTGATAGAGTTTCAGTAAAAGGATAGAATTTTATTTTCTTTTTATTTAATTTGATGTTCATTTTGTAACATTTGTTCTAAATTCTTTTACATAATTTGAGGTTAGATTATGGATATATTCTCTTTATCTATCATTGATTTCGTAAATATGCTGATAGCATAAACTCACCCACTGATTAGTAAAATATATTGAAGATAAAGTTGAAAATTTTGGTTTATTCTCAAATTTTGTATAATTGACTTTTCACTTAACTTCTGTGTTTGGTATAATTTTGTATTGTCTTTAGTTAGTTTCTCATTATAATTTAATGTTAGATTTTGCAACTTGTAACATTATAGATATATTCTTTTAATTTTTCACTGATTTACATTTTGCATTATTATTATTTAATTCACTTTGTATAGAATTACTGGTTTATTTTTACATAAATGTCAACTTCATTTTTATAATGTTCACCTTTCCTTAATTTTAACCTACATAATTACATAAGAAGGTAAATGCTGTAAGAATATTATATTTGAAGTAAAAAAACGTTGAAATAATAAACTCTTATATTAATGGAGTAGGAAACTTTGAAAATTGGTTAGAAGTTTGATACTAAATATACTTTTTTACTTACATTCTTTAATATAAATGCTTTGTACAATGTTATACCATATATATTTATTTAATAAATATTACAAATACCATTTATGCTTTGAAAGCGTAATGATATCATCAATGTCCGAATGTTTTATACATCTTTTTATATTATATAACTACATAAAAAATTTGACCTTTTGTACTCCTATTTCCAAATACAACAATTATGCATTCATTATTTATTATTTATGTTTATCAAGACATTCATCATCAGCTAATTCATCATCTGCTAATTCTTTAACCACCATCTCATTCTCCTACAATATTGTCAATTTGTAACACCTCGAAATTTTAATAATACTAAAGAGGAAAAATTAAAGAATAATTAATTTAATATTCAGAATTAAGGGAAACATACTATGCCATTGTGTCCATCTAGAAATTCTGGTCAAAATAGACACTTGGTTTGCATAAAACAGACAACATATGAAGAAGTTATGAAGGATTGAAATTTGTATATGCAAAAGAGAATTATATATATATATATATATATAGTTGAGAAAATCAGAAATCGGTTCAAAACTCAAAATTTTGTGGGAGGCAAATTTCCCGCCCAGGGGTGTCGATCCATGGGTCGACCACACAAGGGGGGTCGACCCCCCTGCGCAGATCTGGGAAGATTAGGGTTCGAGGTTCAGCTATAAATATGGCTCCATTTCTCTTGTTTTCTACACTAAAAAAATAATGGAGGACTAGATGCTGTCACTGTCCAAACCGAACCAAAATTTTTCTTCTTCTGCAATCAAGATAACCAAGTTCTTCAAGTATAGATCCGTGATTCAACATCTGCTATTCTTCTTCTATCTTTGTAGATCCAAACACTATGAGTTTAAGTTAATTTTAGATTTAAATAATTAAAAAGTAAAACATGATATGACTGAAATTTGGATATATGCCTGTGACTGTTTGAATCATATCAGATCTGTTATAACTTGTGAACCTATGACATTCTGACATAACTATGACTTGGATCTTAACCTTTATCATGTTAGATTTACCTTTGATTATGGGTTTAATTCACTATTTAGATCACCTTGTACCTATCATGTTGTGGTTAAATTGGATCTGTTATTAGTTGGACATCTAAATTATTGTTTAGATCTTAGCATGCCTATTGTGACATCCCTGTTATGTTAGAATCAGTTCTATTATGTCATGTTCACCGGATCTATTCTTATATGACCATTTTATCAGTATGTCTCTATGTGTTTATGTCAATCCTGTTAGTATAATTATTTCTATCATCTTCCCTTCCATCCTTTCCCTTTTATTTTATATAGCCAGGCTACTTCCAAGCCTAGGCATGCCGCTGAAATATGCGAACGTGTTAAATGGGGAAAGAGGGGAAAAACATTGAAATTGGGCATAATTTGTAAATAGGGAATTTGGCATAACTTGAATAATGTTTATGAATATTAAATTAGGGCATATAATTCACTATGAACATAATTGGGGAAAAAGGGGCGTGAAAACCTATAATGCATAGGTAAAAATTTGCTAATAACGAAATGCCTAGAATTACAGTAATTAGAAACTGTAACTGCGCCTATACATGAGGTTAGATTACACTTATGGTAGAAGCCTACCTAGAACCGCCCAGCATATCCAGTGACCACAAGTGGTGAATCTAATGTGAGGGGTCTAGGTGCATAAATAGGAGACGTGCTAAGATACGAGGTTAAGCCCGACTTATGGAAGAAATCTGTTCGGAACCGACCGGCATATCCAGAATCCACAAGTGGCAGGCTTAATGTGGGAGGTCTAGCACATTATAACCATAAATGGATATGGTAATGAATAGGAATACTTAACCTAGTTGAATCCATAGGGATTGCATGAACATGAACTTGAATAGGGGCTAAGTAAATTTGTTTGTACAGTGGGTGGGTTAAGTAAATCCGAGGGGGTGGCTAATATTAATATATAGGGCCAAAAACTTAACCTGAGGGGGTTATGTAATTAAAGACACCAATAGGTATACATAACATGTGAAATCCTAGTGGGGATGTAAGACAAAGGGGAGAGCATGCATCATCTCGTGTATGGGATCTGTTTCAGTCAGTGACCCATATAACGATATCGAACGAGTACTCTTCCCTAGATCGGAGTTGGGGTATGCTTACTGGGCTGATTGTAAGAGATCCAAACATGGAGGACAGTGTGAACAGCGCAAACCGACCGGGATATGTGCGTGCATGTCCAGGCAGAGGGGGATAAGACGATCGTGACACCTGTAGATATGGTTGTGCACATCAACGAAGGGTTGCCATTTTAGGAAGTGATACATCCTACTGTGGGGCCGGCATAGGGTATCTACGGAGTAGGGAGCCGATTGATTAGGGTAGTAGTTAGAGTACATCCAGACTCTGGTAAAGTTTAGGAGCCTATTAGGTTGGGCTGCTTGTGGATTGTATGGGGTTAAAACCTCTCACTAGAAGTACGCCTAAGTCTACCATCTGATAGTTGTTGGGATCATCTTATTCTGGTTATACTAGTATCGGTGCAGAGTAATCTTTAGAAGCGCAATATACCCTATCGTGTTCATCCAATTTACCTAGTCATACCCGCCTTTTGTGATGTTATCTTTCTTATCCACTTTATATGTTTGTCATGATACTTTTACTTATTTACTTTCTAAAAGTAACTAGACTCGCCAGACTTTATGTCTGACTCTTTTTGTTTCCTCTTCTTTCTTCTGTTTCCCCATTCCTCCCCCCTTTGGTTCTCCGGGTGGGAATACTCAAGCTTGACCAGGATTCTGTTGTTATTTTGCTGAAGCTGCTTAGATGTATTGCTCAAGCTCCTATCTTTGCTACTATGGCTATGTTTTTATTTGGGGATTATGCTTCTTTATTTTGTATTCTGATGTTTAAGTGCAAGACATAAGTTTTTATGATGTACTGGTTTTTATGTAATTCAGGCATATGATGTTTTGAACCATAATGCTTTATGATTAATAAAGTTTTTAATTCTGCTGCTATTTTATATCTGTCTTGTAATGTTTCTATTTTTGTTTACCTATAATGCTTCACGAAACTTATTACAATCTCTTATTGAGTGATATTAACGGATGTGGGGTGTCACACTTGGTATCAGAGCTAAAGGTTACCAAATTAGATAAAAAATTTGAAAATTATTTTCAAAAAGGCTTTAAAAGAAAGCATTTTCAAAACGAAAAGTCCGTTTTGAAAAACATATTCCCCAAAGCAATATGTAATATCTTTCGATCCTTTGTCTGAATCCCTTTCCTTTTCTTTTCAGCATGTCTGGGGAACCTAATATTCCAGAGGGCGTTATGATGCCAGGCTGGTTCTGTAGGTATCTAGAGGCCACGACACCTGCTGGTGGTCAAGCTAACGTTCCTCCCCCAGCTGCACCAGTTGTTCCTCCTCCTCTTCCTCCTTCTCCTCCTCCAAGAGCAGATAATTTTGCTAAGATCTACAAAGATTTCTGTGCCATGGGAGGGAGGCCATTCCGTGGAACCGAAACATTCGTAGAGGCAAGGAACTTCCTCAAGGAGACCGAGACTTGTTTGGAATTTTTGAAGTTGAAGATTGAAGGAAGATTCAGTTAATTGTCTAACTACTGAAAGATGAAGCTTCATTCTAGTGGGGAGTTACCCAAGCTGGACGTCCCATGGAGACATTGGATGATTTTAGAATGAGGTTTGAAATGAAATTTCTTTCTCAAGCTAAGAAAAGCATGAAAATTGAGAGGTTCTTGGCGCTCAAACAAGGGAGCATGACTGTTAAAGAATATGTGAACAAATTCAACTAGCAAGATTTGAATTGGAACTGGCAGATACTCCGCATAAGAAAGCTTTGCGGTTTGTTAAAGGGATGAATGAACCCCTTCATGGGTTAGCTATGTCCCATATTCCAATGGGAGCTACTTTTGAAAGTCTCGTTGATATGGCCTTGATGCATGAGGAAGTCAAAGGAGAAAATAAGGAAGTTAAGACTGAAGAAACAATGCAAAATAAGAAGGTATGACCCAAGAAAGGACAACAACAGCAACAGAAGAAGGGCGAAAAGAATGACAAGGCTAAGGATAAGAGTAAGTGTCACAGTTGTGGACGTGAGGGTCACTTGGTCAAGGACTACAAAAGAAGGAAGAATACTTACTTCAAGTGTGGAAAGATCAGACACTTTGCTGGGGAGTGCCCGGAGGAAAAGGGACAAGGGACAAGGTCAAAGGGCAGGAGCTTCTGGAGGGCAGGTGCATGCTCCAGCGGCCAGTGCTCCAGATAGAGGTAGGAAAGCTTATGTAGAAGGTTTGATTTCTCTTTCCAATCACCCTATTAGAACTCTTTTTGATTATGGTGCTTCATATTCATTTATATCTAGTTCTGTGGTTGAATCTCTGCACCTAAACACTAGTATGGTAGTTAATCCCGTAGTTGTCTCAAACCCTATTAATGGTTCGGCTCATTTGTCCATGATTTGTTGGGGTTTGAGAATATCTGTGTTAGGCGTCGATTTTGAGTGTTACATATGTGCTCGAATTTATGGACTACGGTTTGATTCTAGGGATGGATTGGCTAACCATGTATGGTTCTATTCTGGATTGTGAGAGGAGGGTTGTTAGGCTTTTGACTTGTCATGGGTGGACCCTCGAGATTTCTTGTGGCCCACAAGGGTCTGTTATGATTAGTTTCTTAGAGTCTCTTGATGCACTATCGATGATCTCCAACCTGTTCCAGTAGTCCGAGATTATCCTGATGTTTTCGATGAGGTACGCGGCTTACCTCCGAGGCGTGAAACTGGTTTTCATATATATATATATATGTTGGACAATGCAAAGCCAGTTGCATTACCTGTGCGCCATATGGCTCCAAGGTAAAGGAAGGAGCTTAGCAAGCAAGTAGGGGAGCTACCTGAGAAAGGATTTATTAGGCGAAGCATATCTGAATGGGGTGCTTCAGTAGTATTCGCGACTAAGATGGATGGTTCACTTCTCTTGTTTGTAGACTATAGGGAGTTGAATAAATTCACTAATAAGAACAAGCACCCACTCCCAAGGATAGATAACTTGTTTAACTAGCTTGTTGGTGCATCAATATTCTCTCAGTTAGACTTGGCCACGGGGTTTCATCAGTTGAGGGTGGCTGAGGACAGTATAGATAAGACCGCTTTTAGGACTCCAGATGGTTTCTTTGAATGGCTCGTTATGCCTTTTAGGTTGACGAATGCGCCCGCCTATTTTGTTGATCTGATGAGTAGGGTGTTTTGGGAGTTTCTAAATAAATTTGTCGTGGTCTTTGTTGATGATATCTTAATTTTCTCCAAGAGCGAGGAAGAGCAAGCCTTGCATATAAGGGAGGTTTTGAAAAATCTCCGTGTGCATCAGCTTAAGGCAAAGTTTTCCAAGTGCCATTTTTGGAGAAAAGAGGTGAGATTCCTAGGGCATGTGGTTTCTAAAGATGGGATAGCAGTAGATCCTGCAAAGGTAGCTGCAGTTCAAGATTGGAAAATTCCAAAGAATGCAACAAAAGTGAGAACTTTTCTTGGACTGGCTGGCTATTATCGGAAGTTCATTAAGGACTTTGCAAAGATATCAACCCCACTCAACAGGCTGACGAAGAAGAACCTGACGTTTTCATGGGATATAGATTGTGATGTTGCTTTCCAACGATTAAAGAGGGCTTTGACAACAGCCCCATTCTTGACCTTGCCTAATGGGAATAAAGCGTTTATAGTATACACTGATGCATGTAGTACAGGGCTTGGTGCAGTTCTGATGTAAGAGGGAAATGTAATGTGTTATGGGGGTAGACAGCTAAGAGTTCATGAGAAGAACTACCCTATTCATGATTTAGAGCTAGCTGCCGTAGTGTTCACACTTAAGACGTGGCGTCATTATTTGCTTGGAGAGAAGTTCGAGTTGTACACCGATCATAAATCTCTCAAGTACTTGTTCTCGCAGAAGGATCTTAATTTAAGGCAGCAGAGGTGGATGGAGTTCCTAGCATCTTATGACTTCGAGAATGCTTATACCCCTAGCAAGGGTAATGTGGTGGCAGATGCACCGAGTAGGCAGAGAATGACCTTAAGTCCTCTGTTTGTGGAAAGGAAAAGCTTGGAATTCATATCGAATTTGGACTTTAGACCCTCCACCGAGTTTTTGCCTGTTTTATTTGCATCACTAGAAATACGACCTACTCTTAAGGATCAGATAGGAGCCTCGCAACAAGATGATCCACAAATTTCAGACGTCTTGGATAAGCTCAGTAAAGGGGAGACTTCTAGTCACCTCAGTGGATATTCCATAGACGGTAAAGGGTGGTTGTGACGAGATGAAGGCTTTGTGTTCCCTATACTGGAAGTCTGATAAAAACAGTCCTTGAAGAAGCCCATCGTTCCAAGATGACTATTCATCTAGGTGACGATAAAATGTATAGGGACATGAAGAGGGTTTTCTTTTGGGCTGGGATGAAGAAAGATGTGGCAGAGTTTGTTTCTCAATGTTTGATTTGTCAGCAAGTCAAAGCTAAGCAAAAGAAGCCCGGTGGTTTACTTCATCCTTTGGAGGTTCCATAGTGGAAGTGGGAGAGCGTCTCTATGGATTTCATAGATGGTTTGCCTAGATCAAATAAAGGCAATACCAGTATTTGGGTTTTGGTGGACATGCTTACTAAGAGCGCTCATTTCATTCCAGTTAAAAGCAAGAGGACGACAACATGGTTGACAACAGTTTATGTTTGTGAGATAGTCCGTCTTCATGGAGTACCTTCCAGTATCATAAGCGATCGTGACCCCATTTTCACCAGTGAATTTTTGAGGAGCTTGCAAGAAGCATTAGGTACACAGTTATGACTAACACTGCTTATCATCCTCAGACCGATGGAAAGACAGAGAGAGTGAACAGAGTTCTTGAGGATCTTTTAAGGCTGTGCATCCTAGACTTCAGAGGGACTTGGGAAGAGCATCTTCTTGTAGTAGAGTTTGCCTATAACAGTAGTTATCAAGCTAGCATCGGCATGACACCCTTCGAAGCATTATACGGACGACCCTGTAGATCACCGACTTATTGGTGGGAATCTACAGAAAGGCTATTACTTGGACCTGATATGGTTAGGGAGACGTCCGAGAAGATTGGTCTTATTAGACGACGAATGAAGACTGCTCAAGACAGGTAGAAATCCTACGCTGACAAGAGAAGGACTAGCATTGAATTTGAAGTAGGAGATATGGTTTTCATCAAGGTGTCACCGTTGAGGAATGTGGTTCGCTTCAGATCTGTAGGGAAATTGGCACCAAGATTTATAGGGCCATTTCCCATAATAGAAAGGATTGGCCAAATGGCCTATCGAGTAAAGCTACCAAAGAGACTATCCGACGTTCATGATGTTTTCCACGTTTCTCATTTGCGGAAGTGCTTACATGATACTGCAGAAGTAGTTGAGCCGAGTATGCTGGAGGAAGTAGAAGTGGAACGGGAGGCGACTGTTAGATGAGTTCCTACCTGTATTTTTGGATCAGAAGTTAAGAAGCTACGCAACAGAGAAGTCAAGTTGATGAAGGTTCAGTGGGGAGATAACCCAGAGGATGCGACTTGGGAGACCGAAGACAAGATTCGTGCTTTGTACCCTTTTCTTTTCGATGGTATGTTCTTAACTCCTTTTCCAAAGCTTTTACACTTGCTTGTTTCATCATTTGAGTATGTCCTATCGATCGAATCTTTGACCTTTAGGTAGGAATCTCATGGATGTAAACATGTGTTTGAGACATGTTATGTTTGATGGATGCAAGTGGATGTAAGTGTTTGCTAGTGGTTGCCTGTGGATGCATATACATACACATTAAGCACTAGATCAGCTCAATCACTCTCATATGCATATGGATGTGTGTGCATTTTTCTTCCTTTAATGGATGGAAATGGATGTATCATCGTATGGATGTTGCATTTGGACAGATGATTGTGCACACATATAAAACTTACATGTTATAACAAGATTGTTGCATACATGTTGGATTCATGACACTAACATACGTTGCATTAAGGAGGTCGATTGAATCAGTAGACCGCCTGATCTTCGCATTAGTGTTGGGACATATACACACACCTTTGCATATGTTCATATAAGCATTAGAAATCTTTAAAGGATAATGGATGCCTGTGATTGGTGGATGAGTAGATGGATGTGGATGGTAGGATATACATTCTTCTTAACTTGGAGATTTCGAGGATGAAATCCTTCGAGTAGGGGAGAATGTAACACCCCGAAATTTTAATAATAGTAAAGAGGAAAAATTAAAGAATAATTAATTTAATATTTAGAATTAAGGGAAACGGACTATGCCATTGTGTCTGTCTCAAAATTCTGGTCAAAATAGGCACTTGGGTTGCATAAAATGGACACCGTATGAAGAAGTATGAAGGTTTGAAGTTTGTATACGCGCAAGAGAATTATATATATATATATAATTATTTCAGAAAATCATAAATCGGTTCAAAAATCAAAATTTCGTGGGTGGCAAATTTCCCGCCCAGGGGTGTCGACCCCTAGGTCGACCCTTCAAGGGGGGTGTCGACCCATAAAGGGGGGGTCGACTCCCCAGCGTAGATCTGGACAGATTAGGATTTGGGATCGGCTATAAATATGACTCCATTTCTCTTGTTTTCTACACTGAAAAATAATGGGGACTAGATGCTATTGCTGCCCAAACTGAGCTAAACCTTTTTATTTTTCTGCAATCAAGATAATCAAGTTATTCAAGTGTAGATCTGTGATTCAACATCTACTGCTCTTCTTCTATCTTTATAGATCCAAACGCTGTGTGTTTAAGTTACTTTTAGATTTAAATAATTAAAAAGTAAAACATGATATGACTATAATTTGGATATATGCCTGTGACTGCTTGAATCATATTAGATCTGTTATAAGTTGTGAACCTATGATATTCTGACATAACTATGCCTTCGATCTTAACTTTTATCATGTCAGATTTACCTTTGATTATAGATATAATTCACTATTTAGACCACCTTGTACCTATCATGTTGTGGTTAAATTGGATTTGTTATTAGTTGGACATATAATTATTGTTTAGATGTTATCATGCCTATTTTGACATCCCAATTATGTTAGAATAGTTCTATTATCTCATGTTCACCGGATTTGTTCTTATATGCCCATTTTATCAATATGCCACTATGTGTTTATGTTAATCCTATTAGTGTAATCATTTCTATCATCTTCCCTTTCATCCTTTCCCTTTTATTTTATATCGCCAGGCTACATTCGAGCCTAGCATGCCGCTGAAATATGCGAACGCATTAAACAGGGAACGAGGGAAAAAACAATGAAATTGGGCATAACTTGTAGATGAGGAATTTGGCATAACTTTAATAATGTTTATGAATATGAATTTAGGGCATATAATTCATTATGAACATAATTAGGTAAAAAGGGGTGTGAAAACCTATAACGACATAGGTAAAAGTTGGCTAATAAAGAAATGCCTAGGATTACAGTAATTACAAACTATAACCGGGCCTAGACACGATGTTAGATTACACTTGTGGTAGAAGTCTGCTCAGAACCGCCCGGCATATACAACGACCACAAGTGGTAAATCTAATATGAGGGGTCTAGGTGCACAAATATGAGACGTGCTAAGACACGAGGTTAAGTCGACTTGTGGAAGAAGCCTGCTCGGAACCGACCGACATATCCAGCATCCACAAGTGGCAGGCTTAATGTGGGAGGTCTAGCACATTATAACCATAAATGGACATGGTAATGAATTAGAATACTTAACCTAGTTGAATCCATTGGGATTTTATGAACATGAACTTAAATAGGGGTTAAGTAAATTTGTTTGAATAGTGGGTGGGTTAAGTAAATCTGAGGGGGTGGGTAATATTTATATATAGACCCACAGACTTAACCTGAAGGGGTTATGTAATTAAATACACCAATAGGTATACATAACCTATGGAAATCCTAGTGGGGATGAAAGACAAAGGGGAGAGCTTGCATCATCTTGTGTGTGGACCCGTTTCAGTCAGTATCCCATATAATGGTATCGAACGAGTACTCCGCCCTAGGTCGGAGTCAGGGCACGCTTACTGGGCTGATTGTAAGAGATCCAAATGTGGAGGACGGTGTGGGCGATGCAAACCAACTGGGATATGTGCGTGCATGTCCGAGCAGAGGGGAATAAGACGACCATGACACTTGTAGATATGGTTGTGCACATCAACGAAGGGTTGCCACTTTAGGAAGTGGTACATCCTACTGTTGGGCCGGCGCAGGGTATCTACGGAGTAGGGAGTCGATCGATTAGGGTAGTAGTTAGGGTACATCAAGACTCCAGTAAAGTTTAGGAGCCTGTTGCATTGGGATGCCTATGGATTGTATGGGGTTAAAACCTCTCACCAGAAGTACGCCTAAGTCTACCATCTGATAGTTTTTGGGATAATCTTATTCTGGTTATACTAGTATCGGTGCAGAGTAATCTTTAGAAGCGCAATATACCCTATCATGTTTATCCAATTTACCTCGTCATACCTGCTTTTTGTGATGTTATCTTTCTTATCCACTTTATATGCCTATCATGATACTTTTACTTATTTACTTGCCAAAGTAACCGGACTGGCCAGACTTTATGTCTAACCCTTTTTGTTTCCTTTTCTTTCTTCTATTTCCCCCTCCACCTAAGGTTCTCCCGGTGGGAATACTCAAGCTTGACCTGGATTCTGCTATCATTTTGTTGGAGCTGCTTAGATGTAATGCTCAAGCTCCTATCATTGCTACTATGGCCATGTTTTTATTTAGGGATTATGCTTCTTTTATTTTGTATTCTGATGTTTAAGTGCAAGACAGAAGTTTTTATGATGTACTGGTTTTTATGTAATTCAGACATATGATGTTTTGAACCATGATGCTTTATGATTGATAAAGTTTGTAATTCCACTATTGTTTTACATCTATCATGTAATGTTTCTGTTTCTGTTTACCTGTAATGCTTCACGAAACTTAATGCATTCTTTTAATGAGTGACATTAACGGACGTGGGGTGTCACACAATTCCTTTTTTAGTTTCACGTGTACAGTATGATTCAAAAATAGTTATATTACCAAACTAAATAAAATTAGAAATTCCTTCTAGACTATTTTTAATGAAACCTTGAAAAAATCAACCTAATTAGATTCTTATTGAATTCATTAACAAATTTTCACTTCATGCTCATCTTGAATTATCTAGGATTTTCATTAATATTGTGCAATGGTTGTCTTCCAACTACATGCTTTCACTATTACAATTTTACGGAGAAATAATCCGAAGGCTTCCAAAAGATTTATACTATTGATTCAATCGAGCTTGATGAAAAGGTTAGACTATGTTATTATTTCTTTTCAAAGTTAATTTGATGCTAAATTTTTAGCTTCTACTATAATTTTCAATCGAATGTATATTCTAAAGTTTAATTTAGGGTTCCACTATTCATACCCCAATTTACACTTTTGACCACCAAAACTAAAAGCACCCCAAATACTTCAAATTTCCTTTGTTATCCACCATCTAAATTAATAACTTAAAAATGGAGAGGCCACCAACACCTTTCTTTACACGAGCGCTTCCTTCCTCACTTACATCATGCATTTATGTCTTTTGAGCCATTTAATCAAACATTTTGCATCATATTATCACAACCATCATGTTTATCGTCCAATTTATCATCACTCAAATACTCCATCTATCAAACGACAAAAAAGTTAATGTATCAATTTATAAAAGAAGATACGTAAGTTATATGGATAAAAACCCTACAAGACAAAACTTACATTGCCATTTTCTATTACAACGTTGCCAAATTTAATGTCCTTCAAGCTTGAAATTTCCAATGGATTGGAAAAAATATCCTAAAATGCAATGGATAACCCTAACCATTAAAAAACTCTAACAAAATGTTCTATAACATAATAGAAAACAATAAAAATCAAGTAATTCTAATTTTTTTTTTCATTTAATTTTCCATCTTTATTCGGCACAAAAGAATATCTACTTTTGTTAGGGTTTAGGGTTCGAAAATTGTAGATAAGTACGTGTTTTTCTTAGGAGAAGTACGGTGGTAACTAACCGAGTGAAAGAATAATATATGGTGGCTAGAAAAATATAAAAAATAATCATTTGTATTAAATTTAGAAAGGTGACCGGAAGTGTAAACTGGGGTGAGAATGGTAGCACCCTTAATTTAAAGCTTTTAGGATTGGTATAGTTCTCTTTCTTTTTCTTGCAACAAGTAAATGGTTTTATAAGTATGTGTATGCCACAAAATTTGCTACTAATTGTTAAAATCAGTTATAAACGAAGTTGAATGCTTTTGTATTAGATTATATTATAAATATGTATGTACTACATAATAAATTTTCTACTTATGCGATTTAAGATTATTCATGAAAAAAATAGCAGAAAAGTTTTGCTAGCTGTGTTCAAGAAAAATCTATTCAAAATAATTAATCTATAAACATATATATCCAATTCAATATAACTTCAAATTAAAAAATACAATGTTAAAAAAATATCAGAAAACCCGTGTGCACAACATGGGTTCGCATTTGTATGACTATGAAATATTAACCTATAAAATTCTATCCATCTGGGATAATTCTTTGACAAAAAGCTATACTATTGACATGAATGTCTAGTAGTCCTCATGTCAATTTTCCTAGTTTGACTATAAAGGCCCACAATTTTGTACCCTTTTAATCGACTGAATATAACACACATCAAACACAAATTGCATGAAAATACGAATCTTCACGAATAAAGAAAAAGAGATAGAAGACAGAACTGAACAATAACACAGAATCTCACAATCGCAGCAGGATAAAATAATATATATATATAATCTCCTTTGAAATAAAAAACTGTAATTTCAAAAAAAAAAACAGAGAGATGCAAAACTGTATCTAGGCTTACATACATCATCAGAGTACATTACATGTACAACACAATGGAATAAACTCTATATATCTAATGTTGAAGCCTCCTACTCCAAGCTCCTCCAGTATCTGCAAAATTCTAAACTACTTGATTGCCCATACAAATTTAGGCACTCAAGAGTTTAGGGAAAGCATAGAAAAACAAACTCTTGGTCAATAATAGGACTGGTGTGAGTAAACGATTTGAAAACAGCTTGAGAAATGAAAGGTATCTCAAAAGACCACGCCGCTTATAAACACGGAACATATTTTTCTCTTATGAGAACCAAAACACTTTGTATTTTGAAATCAGTACTATGATAGTGTCTAGGGTTTTCAAATAAATCAGAATCTAGCAAAATGCTTGCATCTCACATTTCACTACATAGTTTACAAACAAAAATGCATGGCACTTATGGATAATGGATTCCCAACTATGACAAGGTATGGAACCACCTTCCGATAGTGTATCTCTAGAGAGGAATACACTTTCAATAAGAACATCTTGTAACCCGGCTACGCATGACCGACCAATCATTTCGTTTGAGTGTACCGAATATATTGTCGGTTGAGCTCAAACCACCGTTTCCAAAGCATAAAGCAGCGGTAGAATAAAGAAGCAAGCAAATATTTCTCTAAACAGGTGACAATACACCCTAATGGGAGCGACCCACATAGCTGTGCTCCTGCCCGATTTTTTTAATTTTCCGATTGTAAAGCTTGAGGCTATGCTAACCTTTTTGACATATCACATCTTCATTCACTTGTAATGCCACATCGTCAACCCCTTCAAATCACAAATTGATTTCTCCAAATGTACAAGTATAAAGCTAAGAGAAATGAATTCCTCTGCCACCAAATATAGTTTGAAGAGATCAATGTACATGATCAGTTAGGCATACTCCGTCAAATATTCATCCATACAAGTTGTGTTGGAACTAGGCAAACTAGAAGGAACAATTGCATAAATCCATCATACGTAATTTCTACCTAGGATTTGCAGAACACCACTTGCATAAACTCCATCTTCTGTTATCTTCAATATAATCTGACTTTCAATGTATAAACCGGATCAAAGTGGAATTTAGATTCCGGACTCTTCGAAATGACAGCATTAATATCTTTTTGGGTTAAGTGATATTTAATAGCATCAAGGAAACATATTTCATATGGATTTCTATACTAAAATTTATTATCATGACTCGTCTACCATAATTTATTTCTTGGATAATATTAACATTCTATATTTAAAAAAGTGATCTATATAAGATGATTTAAATGGACCAACATTAATTTAGTCTATTCAAGTTAATTGGGTCAAATCATAGTATTACAATCAATTCAATCAACAAATCAACTATCGTAACCTATTTTGTCGATTTTTGGTCAACAATTCAAATTCAACCAATTGTCGTACATAATTCAGTTAATCTTGGTTCTTGACCCGATTTTGAGGTTATTTTGGCTGCCCTATCTTCGCGTTGTTCTGGTCCGATCTCCGTTGAAGCGAACGGCGCCTCGTCCTTCATGGTTTCAGTGGAATCGCTGGAATCATTTGAGGCACTTAACCGGCATTGGTTTGTGGTTATTTATGGTCGTTTTGTGGAATTGGTTCCTCATTATTCTGGAAATCTTACGACGCCAGATCAGGTTTTTTTCCTGCCGTAAGGAGGTTGTTCTCTCTCAACGCTCTATTGGGAGGTGTGGTGTTGCACCTAAGGTTTTATAGTGCACTGGGGATTTAACCACCCCTTTTGTGACTAGATTGGACTTTACTGGTCGTGGCAGCCACACTGTGGTGGCTCTGGTGATGGGTTTTCTTGTTGGTTCTAAATTCTGCGGCGTTGGCTTTTTAGATGGTTTGACCATTTCTTCGATCGTTGATGAAAGGTAAGCGATCACCCCAAACCAACGGTCAACAAGGAATCGACTAGTCCGGCCAGAGGTTGTGTCGCAACACCTTGTAATGGATAAGAGTGCAGGCCCTTTTGTTTTCTCTCGACGACGTCGCCATTCTAAGTGCTCTAAGAGAGTGAACAAGGTGGTTTCTCAATCTCATCCACCTGTCAGTGATTTGCGGGGGGATGGATCTGAGTCTTCAGTGGATGTGGGTGCATTATGTACAGACCCTTTTGTTATTTACAATAGTTTTGTAGCTCTTGCCGCCCTTGCTCCTCCCTTGTTGGTGGAGTTGTCACCTTACTCAAAGGTGGTTGTGAAGCAGATGGAAGCTTCTTATTCTACTTGGTCTTAGATCCGAGGCGCCAAGTATATGAACAATAGTAAGCTCACCTAGTTGCATTTGGTTTCCAGTAATGGTTCATCTTCTTGGCAGTGTCTCTGTTTGCTGCAAGGCTTGAGGTCTCTAGCGGGCAACGGAGACACGCCTTATGGCAGCTGAGACTGGATTTCGGACTTTATACGGTTTGGATGTGGTTCAGAGTGTCTAGTACATTTCTGTTTATTCTTCCTTCCCCAGGCATGCACATTTTTCTTGTTCTATTTCATTTTCTGCTACTTGTACATTTACCGTGACTTTACCTGATGTTGCTTGGGCTAGGCACTTCATGCCTGACGTCTGCCTGTCATTGACATGTGTCCCAGCCTTGGCTATGGACCTAATAACTTGTTCGTCTGTTTTTCCTATTCCTTGTCCCTTGGTATTGGTTTCAGGGGGCATTGGTTTCAACTTGTTTTCCTTTTGTTGGTTTAATGGGTATTGGATTGGTTGTTGCGGCTTTGGCTTGTTGATATCTTACTGCATTTGCAGTTTGGTTGTTGCACTCCTTATGCTTTTGCAAGAGTTTGTTGCTTCTGGCTTTAGGTGGCTCTCTTAAGCCAATAACATTACGACCGTGTCGAGAACTGGCTCGAGTCATTACGAGGCCTATTTTGTGTCGTACATGACTATTGGTGCTAAGTTTCAATGGACGGTTAGATGCGGATTTTGTAGGAAGGCTTCAGCAGAGGTGGCAATTTAGGTTTGGCGATACTCTTCTCGTACACGCATAGCGTGTCCTACTGCGAAATACTATATATGTTACACTAGAGTATGCCGCGCTATGTAACACCTCACTACGACTTATATTGAGAGACCTGCAATTGTTTTTCCTTCACTTAGATGTCCCTTAATCGGTCTTCGAGCTGCTCCTATTTTGCGGGTCTGTCAATCTAACGACAGCTCAGCTATGGTTATGTCCATACATAGACTAGAGTCATTTGCTAGGAACGACTCTACATTCTATCTAGTTCCTTTTTTATGTCCCGTTGTGCCATCACACTTCCTTCCCTTCTACCAGTCGATGTCTTCTTGCTCCTTTTCTCCTCCTCTTCTTCTTAGTAAGAACGAGATAGTGATTGTCAAGATTTCCTAGCTCATCTTACTAAGAACTCATATATGTCTTATTCCGACTCTTCGGTCTCTCCTTCTTTCTGTCCATCCAAGGGGTTTCGGTGGTTCTTGAGAACCAGGTGATAGGAGGCGGTCCCGTACCTATTCAGACTCTCTCTTTGCACGGGAGACTGAGGAAGGTGCCTCGCACTTCCCACTCTATTCGCACACGCTCTATTGGGCGTCCCGAGCATATCATAAGGTATACTCGATTTATGCTATATCTTATCTAATTGGGTGGTTTTCTTGTTTTTAGACTTTTTCCTTTTGCTTTCGTCATCGATTTTGGATGGATTTTTCTTGTTTTGGAATGTTCGGGGAATTGGGAATGAGGCTTCCTTGAAAAGGCTTAGGCACATTGTCAAGAAGCACTCAGTTAGTTTGGTGGTGCTTCTTGAGCCTTTAATGGGTCCAGAGGTGCTCACCAATTCTATTTTGTCTCTTGGGTTTGGGGAGCTTTAGCCAATGTATCCAACAAGATTTGGATTATTTGGTCCAAAGCTGTTGTTGTTCGGCCAGTTTTTGATTCCGACCAGCTTCACTCGGTGGCTTGTTCTTTCTCGTCCCTAACTTCTTCTTTCTTGTACTCAGCGGTTTATGTGAAGTGCAATCGATTGAGAGTTGGTTACATGGTCATATATCATTTCGCTTTCCGATATGAACTTCGCAGAATCGGTTATTGGGGGCGACTTTAATGTCGTCACCTGCCAAGCCGAAAAGCGTGTTGGTTCCTCTATTAACCGGGTAGCGGTAGCGGATTTCAATTTGTTTATCATTATCTCTGGTCATTCAGAGGTCTTTTTCTTCGGTTCGGCCTTTGGTGTAACAACCAAGAAAGGCCAAACTGCATCCTTTCTTGTTTGGATATGGTGATCAGATTGGAAGGTTGGTTTAACCTTCCTTTCTCCTTCAGTATTGCTCACCTCCACCGGACCTTCTCGGATCATGCTCCGATGATTCTTCGATGTTCTCCCTTTACCATATCAAGTCCCTCTTCCTTCTTCTTTCAAAGTATGTGGAGATCCCACCACACTTATCACAGTATGGTGGAAGACTCCTGGAACTCTCCATCTTCTGGTGACCCTTCTTTTGTGTTTTCTCGAAAGTTGGATTAGCTCAAATCTTGTCTTAAGGATTGGAACGTGTATATTTTCAATAATATCTTCGACTGTGTCGGGGTGGCTGAAGAATTGCTTATTATAGCATTTTCTTCTTTCGATGAGTCTCCAATGATCGCTAACAAGGAGTTATGGACACTAACCTAACTCGTCTTCTCGTAGGAACTTCGTGTCGAGAATGATTTCCTTTGAGACCTCTAACCTGGCTTTATTAGCTTTCATCCCCCAAATCTTCCTATCTGATTCCGAGGAAATCAGGGATAGCATTTTTGCACTTAGTGAGGACAGCGCGAGCGGGCCTGCGGTTTGAACATTGTTTTTTTCCAGAAGTGTCTGGCCTATCATTCAGGCAGATTTTTGTGTCGCCATTTTGTTTTTTTTTCCCCGGAGGAACCCTACCCTAAGGTTAGACTTCCTTCTCATACCCAAGTGAAAGAACCCTCGCTCTTGTGCGGACTATCGCCCTACTAGTCTGTGTAACTTCTCTAGCAAGGGCATCTCAAAGGTGTCATCTTCTTGACTAGCACCTTTTCTTAATCAAGTTATATCCCCCTATCAAGCTGTGTTTGTCAAAGGATGTCTGATTACGGATAATTTCCTTTTTGTTCAAGAGCTGGTCTCTCAGATCGATCGTAAGATCAGGGTCTCTAATTTGGTCATCAAGCTTGATATGGCTAAGGCAAATGATTTTATGTCTTGGTTTATCATTATTATAGTTCTTGGAGATTTCGGATTTCTGAGCCACTTACTGATCTTATTTTTAGACTTATATCCAACCGTTGGTTCTCCGTTATCATCAACAAGTCTGCATGCGGATATTTCAAGTCCGGTAGGGGTCTTCGTTAGGGAGACCCACTATCTCCGACTTTGTTCATCATCGACGTTGAGGTTTTTGTTCGTGGTCTGCACTCGCTTATGATTGAGGGTCAAATTCACTGATTTGACACCCCAAGGGGTTTCTCCATCATCTCTTCCATATCGTTTCCTTATGACATTATCATTTTCACAAATGGTAATCATTCGTCTTTTCGTCGTTTCATTGCCTTAATCCATATGTACGAAAGGATTTTAGCCCAACTCGTATATTCAGATAAGAGCTAATTTGTTCCAACTAAAGACTTATCTTCTAATAGATCTGCCTGGAGCGAAGAATTCTCTGGGTTCAAGGAATATTCTTTACCCTTGCCTTATATAGGAAATTTTCATTACATAGGAAGGGAACACAACGTTATTTTCGAGCCCCTTACTGATCGAGTAAGGTGTAAGATTATTCATTGGAACATGACTCTCCTCTCTTAGGAAGGTAGATTGGTTCTTTTAAAATTAGTTCTTGATTCTATATGATCGCATTTCTTTGCTGCAATGACTCTTGCTTCTTCTTTTTTCTGTTCTTTTCGGTCCTTAGCAGCTTCCTTTTCTAGGGGAAAAAGAACAATGTTAATCATCATCATTGGATTTCTGAGGACACCATTTGTCATCCAAGATTAGAAGGAGGTTTAGGCCTTCGAAATCCAAATAATGTTTGTGTTGTTTTCACTTGTAAGTTGTAGGAGCAGTTTAGAGCAAATAACTCCCTTTGGGCATTGTTTCTCCATGCCAAGTACTGTAGGGTATCCTCCACAAATTGCATCAGATCTCTGACTTACTCTAGTGAGACGTGGAAGCGTATGCAATCATTGAAGGCCTTCTCTGACTCTCACGATAGTGGAGTTGGATGGGATGGCAACGCCTTCTCCATTCGGGTGGCTTTGGATTCAGCTAAAACTTCGGGTCTATGGAACCAACTGTTCATTCATCTGGGATGCTCATATCCCTTCCAAAGTTTCTCTGTTTATATGGAAAATTCTTCATAATGGGTTACCACTAGATGGTAACCTAAGGAGGATTGGCATCCCTATCGTTGTCTGGGTGCTTATGCTGTCGAGCAGGTGACTGGAATCTAGTGCTAATTTATTCTTTGTGGGCGATTGTGCGACCTCGCTTTGGAATTACTACCAAATCCTGTTCAGTGTCTGTGGTAGTGCCTCTTCTGTTGTTCATTTGTTGAGATATTGGTGGATCGACATCTCATGAAAATATCTTCGTTCTATCCTTCTTCACCTGTTCCATGCCTTATTTGCTGGCATCTTTTGTGCTCTAGGAATAAGGCAGTCTTTGATCCTCCTTCAATTATTCGGATGGTTAGGAATGATGTTTTCCTACCTTTTCGTGGCAGGCCTTTCAGGGGAGCCGTTGGCTTCCGCTCAAGGGGTTTGGCTTGATCTTTCGATGTTGCGTCCGGTTCACTTCCTTCCCATGCTGGGATTGGCTGACTTTGCTGTTGGTTTGTGTGTGGTCATTGGTTTCTTGTTTTCCCAGTTGTTCCCTCACTTCCTCCATTTTTTATCTTATTTGGTAGGCTACTTATACAGGTGCTAGATTACAGGTTTTGGTTAGTTCAATCTTTAGGATTTCTGTTCTCGAGGATAGATGAAGCTGCTGCAATCTAGGAGCTAGAGAGATGGGTTGATGTCGGGATACTGTTGTTGCAGCCATTGTCTTGGTAGATTTTTGTTGCTTCGAGATGTCATTCTTTCTTAGCCAGTGTTGTGTTTATCGGAAGTGGTTTTGTGAGTGGTTCGTCTCTATGTTGGTGGGGTTGCAGTCTTGTATTACTACTAGTCAGTGTCATTTTGTGTCCTGTCCGAGTGGTATTTTATTGTATCTTGATTACTACTTTGTATTTGTGTATGTGCCATAGTTTCGTAGAACATTTCTATAGAATTGTTTTTGTGAGTCGTTGGAGAATGGCATGATTCTCCCTTTTGATATTATGGTTATTTGGTTAAAAAATAAAATAAATAAATTATTTAATTCTTTATTTAAAATGGAAAGTAAATGATGCTTTCTTGAATTTGACATAGTTGATTTTTAATTCAAAATCTCTTTTCGAATTATTTTCTGAACTTTAGAATAATCTGATCGTTACAGGTCAATCCCATTTCCCTACCCTTTGATAATTAACTTATCATCAACACTTACTTACTTAAAGGATTTATTAAGTTTAAAACATCCTTCTTGGATAATTTATTCAATTCTAAATTCTCTATTTAACTGCACCATTAACTTACCAAAATCTGTTAATTAAAACATTAATTAACTTCTTAGAATTCATTTAACAAAATAATTAACTTAAATGATCTTAATTACAAAGATAATCATTTTAATTATTACTGATTTAAAAAATAATTAACTTCAACATTAACCAAAATAAAGTAGTTAATCTCTTTTACAACGTTATTATAAACAACCTTATAAATAATTATTTACTCAATAATTACCTTTAAACATAGTTAACTAGATTAATTGATTACGATTATTCTTTCCTTTTAAATTAATTAATAATACAATTATTTAAAATAATCCATTTAGTAGTTTCTTAAAGGCAATTTATATCCAACTATTAAAATTTAAGTTTATTTCTGACTTACTTTACAGAAATTATAACTTAGTGGTTCCAATGGCATATAACGATTCTTTTAACAGACGACATTCAAGTCGTTAACCCATTTTACACCAATATCTATGTAGATACAATTATATATTATCAACTGATAATACAGTATCTAACCATCACTTATTTACCGATAAAATATGTCAAACTAATATAATAGCAGAACAATGTTTATTTCGGCTAGCAAGGTGTCCAAACAATTCGGTTTAATGGAACAGTGTTTAACTCCACTAACAGATGTCAATATATAATATATAATTACAATATACGTAATTAAACATAATCCAATCAATTAAACAACCAATTCAGAATTTACTGAATTCACAGACCATTACCGATCAATTGTTAATAGTTTACGCGTTAATTTAGTTCAATGGCTAAATTTACGTTTGTTATATAAACGATTTTTAGGATTTAAACCCCATTTTAATTACTTAATTAAATTCTATTTCAATTCAAATTATTTAAAACTTGACAAACTCTATCGGGTTGCTAACACGAAAACCCAATATTGATCAACTCACTACACACTCGTGCCAAAATCTATTCGAACTGTGCTCATAACATAAGCATATATATATATATATATATACACACATATTAACATATATACATATATATATCTAAATGCTATTTAAATTTAAACTCTTTCTTTTTTTAATTTTTAATTGGGCCAAGCCCAATACAACCAGCTCAACCTGAATTTACACAAGCCAATGCCCAATCCCTCTCCTTATATTTCTTCTCCCTTTCCTTTCAATTTCCTTTTCTTGTTCTTTCTTTTTTCCCCTTGTTTTAATTTTATTTTAAATTGGGCCAATCCCAGCCCATTAGACCCACTTTATAACACTCACGCACGTACTCCCCTCTGCCCAACTTTAATCCCAGGCACAACAAGATGTGCCAAACCTAAACACTTCGGCCTTTAACCAGAACACACACTAAATCCAAAAAAAAAAAACTCAAATGTCCACATTCACGCATGCCTATCCCCTGTGCACCTACTCCGTTGCTCTGATCACCAGAGAGCCACTACACCCTTACCCGTAAGTCACATTGCCATTCCAGTTCATCACCGACCAACTGCCACGACCACACACCATCTCCTCCTTAAATTCACCATCCCACTCCATTAAAACCCAAAACAGCTTCCAGGTCATCATCAGAAACTCGCTTCCCCAGGACAATTCCGGCAACCGTGAGGCCTTCCTCCACCACAACATCGAAGCCCAACCTCGTACGCTCCTCCATACTAAGTTTTTTTGAACTCGATCCATCCTACAACCCGTGCAACCAAATCAAAAACCAAAACCCAAAACACCAACCAAAACCTAAATCGACCTTGTCCGCCCTCCTTATCGGACCATTAGAACTCACCAAACTCCTCCCGCACCTTCGTCTACCTCTAGTGCAACTCCCCCAAAAGCAATTTTCATTAATACTAATTCACGAATTAAATTTTTAAACTAAAATTAAACACTAAATGCTAACACAAATATTAGGACACTAAAAGTATTGAAACTTACTTAAAAAATCATGATTTAAATACCAACACATTCGTATGCTTGAATCCAAAAATTACGATGATCAAAATTTGAGTTTTAAAAACCCTTTTGCTGTATATTATACATATATATATATATATATATATATATATATCTAAAATTATACATCATTGTTTGGGGTGAGACTATTTTTAAAATAAACTATGGACATATACCATCAACTTTCATGTTGAACTCATATTCTCAAACACAAAATAATTAGAATTCTAGATTTTTGATTCAAGGTACAAGCTTTTATACACAAACAAGGCCTAATGTATTATTTCTAGGTTTCAATCATTCAGGTTTTAGTTTCGTTTTAACATGAAGATTGAGCTAACTCAATACACACATTCATAATTATATATGCATATATATATATGTATGTCTACATTAATATATATATATATATATATATATATATACAGACACAATCAGTAAATAAACGGGGTAGTTTACTCACATAATTATTTTTTTGTTTTTAACTTTTGTTCATTTTCGGGTTGATCTCTGGTTTCATATCTCCCTCTCCCGTTTAATTCCATGCTTAAGGCTTGAGTTCTAATTTATGAAGGATTTGGTTGAGGGTGTTGGCATGTATTTATAGAGGAAACAATTGTATAATACTGTAAAAGCAATAATTGGTTGTAGGGATAACAAGGAGCAAGGATAGAGATGTTTCAGGCTGGCCTTAACTCTGATGGAATGTTGCTTAGGTTATCTATATTTAGATTGGAAGAACATGTGCTTAGGTGCCCTTCATTTGATTGTTTACTAGTTTGCATGCACGACCATGTGTTGCAGCATACATTTATGTGTACAAAATCATGTACTAATTTTTTTTAAAAACCACTCATAAATGGCATGTACTAAATAGATTTTTCATTTCAAATAGGTACTTAACGGTTTAAAAAGCCAAACTTCATCCTTAGGAAAAATCATCTTATTAAATGTTAAGATCTCATCAAAATCTTATCACATAAATGCCATATATTTTAGTTACTTAAATGTGAAGTAATTGTAATTTTACTTTAAATATTCATATTTATTTTTCATAAGAAGTAATCTAATTTTTGCTCGAAGTGATTTTCTATTTTTACAAGAGTTTAAGACAAATATAAAAATACAAACAAAAATTACAAAAAGTACTTGGTTTACATATATACATATATTAATGAATAAAATAAATTTAAATATACACTTAGGATTTTATGTAATTGTTTATAAAAAATTCATAATAAAAAAAATGACAAAATATTACTTACAGGAATTTATATACATATATAAATTAGTTAAAGAATTTTAACCATTAAATATGTATTTGGAATTTTCCTAAATTTATTATTCTAAATTTATTTAATTTAAATGAATTACTAAAATAACCCACACTAAATTGTATTACTAAGTTTGTCAAATACCGGGTCATTAAAATTTACCTCCTTTAAAAGAAATTTTGTCCCCGTAATTAAAGAGTAACGAGGAGATTTGTAATAATCCGGAATTTCTGAACCAATTTAAAAAATTTATTTTAGCTATTTTAATGGGTTTGGAATATTGAAAATGGTTTATTATAAATAATAACGACTAAAAATTATTTAAACCAAAGTTAGAGCGTATAAATTCATTTTAATTATAAAACGAGCCAGAAATGGCGTAGTAGTTTGAAAATTTGATTTCTAATTTCAATTGAGTATACAGAATTCAGTTTAAATCAAAATTGGATGAAACAAGAAATGTTAGAATATGTTTAGTAATATCTTTCTAACGAATGCGAAAAATTGAAATTTCATAATATAAATTGAAAGTTATGTCTAGTTTAAAATTTAAAATAGTCGCTATGGAATTTATATATATATATATATATATTTATTTATATAATATACAGCCCTTAAAAAAGCCATTTTGCGAACTACCTCCATTTTCGATGAAACCACTTTTGTTGGATCCGGAATGTCAGATTATTGTTAGGTTTCAAAATTCATAATTTTTGGAATTAATATGTGAGCGTGGTGAATTTAAACATGTTTTGTCAATTCAGTTTGAATTTAATCGACTAGAAAAGGCCATTTTCCAAAGGGTCTCCAAATTCGACGAAATTAGTTTTATTAGGACCGTATCATCAAAACATAGCTAGATTTATTTTTTTGGAATTTTTGGAGTTAGCATGTGGCCTCAGTAATTTAAAATGTACATTGAAATCAATATTGACCGTTATATTAATTTATATTTTAATTTTGATAAAAATTGGTCAAATCATTAGAATTGGCTTATGAAACATATCCCATTGTGTTCGGAAAGGGGGTATTTAGCTAAGGGGTGACATTCGTTGGGTTTGATCGAAGTTCAGATTGATAAATGTGTATAATTGAAATTAAATAATATTATAAAATATATATTAATAAACTTTAAACCCTAACTCTTCCTCATTAGTTAGCTGCCTCCTTTCAGGATTGAACGATTTAAATCGTTCAAATCTTCTTTACTAATTTTCGCAAAATCAAAGCAATGATTCATGAAATTTATAAAACAAATGTTGTAGAGGAAAGCACAAGCTTCAAATCCATATCCGTAAGAGGATTTATCGTGGCATGGTTTGCGAGTTCTTTCAGCTCAAAATGGCTGCGTTCAAGATCAAATTTCAAGATGATGGGGGCGCGAGTTTTGAGGGGTGGTGCCGGTGGTGCGCGACGCGTAGGTGCGTCAGACAGTGAGGGATGATCGAGGTACGACACTGTAGGAAGGAGCAATGTGCAACCCTAGTTTTTGAGCGTGAAGGTTTTTGGACCTGATGGCAATCAGAAAGAAAGAGATTAGGGTAGGAAAACTTAATTAATTATAATTTAATTATCCTGTAAACCCGTATCTTCTTCATACGAGGTCCAAAAATTGCAAACTCAGTTGCGTTGGATTCGCAACGACGAACACTACAACGTGCAACTGACCAGAATGGAAACGGAGAAAATTAAAATTTGAGGCAAATTTTAATCCAAACAATACTGTAATCCTCAAATAAAGACTAATAGAGTGAAAACCAAAGTGAGAACTCCTTCTCACTAAATTATATTTTGTCATGTTATTGTATTCATATATAAAAATATATAGAATTGCTAGTATTGATTTTTATCAATTTTAAGCATTATAAATTTTATACGACGCCTGTTAGCTTACCTCCCTCGTCCACAAACCATGGACGATTTAATGGACTGTATTGTGTGTTGATTGTGTTGTTGAAATGTTTAACATATTAAAAATAATGTTAACATTAATGTGGTAGTTTAAATTAAATTATAAATATCTATTTATAATTTTGAGCAGTGAAAATTAGTAAATCGGAAAAATAATTCAAATCGAATTAGAAATGGCTAAATTATTTAACCAATGATCATTTTGAATAGACTGTTGTTGTTTGAAAACCCCACACAGATCTAGGGATGGTAATTTATTCACATCTCCCCTGAATTTAATTATATATCAATCGATGGGTTGACAGACCGTGACGAGCGTTATTTATTTATTTTAACGCTTATACAGTGGTAGAATGAACTCTGGATGATGTGTGGAAGTTTAATGATTATTTATCATTATTACTAATATATGCGATGTATGGAAATCCATACAAATATATTTATATGGTAAGTGATTGAGTCTGATTCCAATTCAGAAATAACGAATAGTTTTAAAATAATATATAGTATAGTTTTCAAATATTATTTCATATGGTTTTAAAATAATATACAGTATAGTTTTAAAATATTATTCTGCATAGTTTAAAAATAATATATAGTATAGTTATCAAATATTATTCAATATAGTCTTAAATTAATATTCTGTATAGTTTTAAAATAATATTCAATGAAGAATCAAAAATGTGATTTTGATGTCCGATTTTGGATGGACACGAAAATTTTGAAATAATGAAGCCGAGTTAAGTATGTACGCCATTTTTAACCCGAACGGGTTTATCGATTTTGTTCATTCATATAATGAATATCGAAAAGAATTGGTTTCAAAATATGATATTTTGAATGATTAAAAATTGAAAATGAAGTTGAAAACATCTTAAAATGGATTTATAAATGATTTATAAAATACGATTTAAATAGAAATCGATGATATATATTATATATATATTTAATGGCCTGAATAGGACGCGCCGCATAGCGACCGTTCGCGAATTTCGACCATTAACTTCAAATGGGCGTAACAGGAGATCCGACCGTCGGATTCTCCTAAAACAAGAACCTGTGGGTTCGTATCGAAAAGAGATTTCCAAGGAATATAAGAGATTTAAATTTTAACTGTTGGATTTCAAATTATGTCCAAATCAACTTTAGAAAAGGTAGCTATGGATGCAGTTCGGTGGCCGTTATTGGAAGCTGATTGTAAGAGCCTTAATAAAATTATTAAAAATATGGAAAAATAGTATAAAATCATAATAAATGATTTAGAAAGTTTTTGGATGAAAAATTCCAAGTTTGGAAAGATAAAAATATATTTTTATCTAAATGAACTAGTTATAAACTAGATTAGTGATCCAAGGGTTTTGAAATTATTAAATTGGATTTGAAAATGGGTTTTTAAAATAACCAGAACTTTCCAACATATGAATTGGAATGGATTTAAATGGAAATCATATTCAGAATATTTCGATATTGGATTCCGTGATTATATGGATATTGTTGAGGAATTTGAAAGATATATATATATATATAGTTATTCCCAATACTATATTTGTTGGTTTCAGAATTTGATATTGAATATAAGCCGATATAATTTCTATTTATAGCCTTGCATTTAATATCTGGGTTCGTCGTGAATGGTGTCTTCATTAACACTGTTTTTGAACCTAGTTGAGAAAAGAAAAATCTTTTAATTAAGATTTAGGGAAATTTACCAATTAATTAATTTAATTTGAATTGAAATTGGATTTTGGTTTTATCGTAAATGGTATTTTAAATAACATTTGTTCTTTAACCCAATTAACAGTGAAGAGATGATTTGGAAATTGTAAATCTTTTTATTAATATTTATTGGAAATTTTCCGAAGTAAAGTTTTCTAATTTAATATGTTAAATTGGAATTGAATGGAAATCGATTTGGTAATAATCGAGATGAGCTTCTGTGAATGAAGACCGTTACTATTTATGGAATTTAGAAGGCCATGCCGTTATTCCATTTATAGTATAGATTTCATACAAAAATTTATATTGATTATATACAGTTATGATTTCCATGAAGATTCCATTTTTATAGAAGATGATTTCGTGTTTATTGTGAACTGTGTTTTAAATGACATTCGTTCTTTAACCCAATTAAAGACAAGATTAATTTCTTAAAGCTGAATAATCATAAAGTAATGATTTTTGATATTAAACCTAGGTTGAAGATTTAATAAATCTTTAAGTAGACTAAAATGAGAATGGGAAAATTAAATTTATCAAATTCAAGAAATGATCGAGAATGGAGTATCACCAGTTTACTTCAGGCGATAGTTAAATCTTTAATTATAATTAAACGTGAAATGGTAATTAAATTTACCAATAGCACCGTGGGTGTTAGATATGAAGTACTACCAGCTTTGCTCCATGGGATGAATAGGTTGCGATTGGGATTAATGAATAAATGATTACTTCGGTATGGCTCGATAATCCTAACTAGTTGATAATCCTTAAATTGTTTTAGAATTGTTAAAGGATAAAATAAATCTTTTGAAAATGATATTCAAAAGAAGACTAAAGAATAAATTTACAAGAATTTATCTTTGATAAAATTAGTGGGAACCTTTCCCTAGAAATGTGAATATTTGAATAAAAGAATATTCTGAATTGGAATGTGGCATATGATGTGTTTTTCTAGTACATGATTATTGATTATAAAATATGCGAGTTATTCGGAAAGATCGGGTTTATCCCATTTTGAATAACTGATACGACGACTAAAAGACGACGATGAAGATGATGGTTGAGGACTGGAGATCTTCACATCGTTTGGATGATTACTAAGGTCTTGATTGGGCCGCACACCCATGACAAGGTAATAAGTGGATATCTTCCATACGTACTTAGAGATCGACCAAATAAGCGAGGACCTCTCTCCTGTATTGGACATATGGGACGAGGAATAAGGTGCCTCCGGTTTTGTTCAGACCTAGAATGGACTTGTAAATGGATGTATTTCTGACACTGGATTTCATTCTATGTTGATTGATTTCTATTAAATATATATCTATTTGGTGGTGGAGAATTTATCCTCTTGCTTAACATCCTTCTCTGAGACGAACGAGCTTAGAGGTTATATTGATAGACATCAGTTGCATGGCGTGAATTGTCAGTATGGCATGCTAAGATGCAAATGATCAAGGCTTTTGTTGAAAAGCATAATCTAGTGGTTGATGATCAAAGCACGGCTTTAAATAGCATAGCTTTGCGTATAGCGTTGATTCGCAAGCCTCACACCTCGATATGAATCAAAAACGGGATAAGGAAATGCAGGGAGTGCACGACATTTCTTTCTAGCTAGGAGTGGTTTCATGGTATGGAGCCCAGACATTTTTACTTATGTGGATGATGGAATGAGGTGTGTAATGAACTGGGATTTTCGACTCCGAAAATCAACACAAAACTACCATGTTGACTATTCAAACATCGGAAGTACCTTATCATTAATAGAAAGAAGTTAGAGGGTGAGAATATATAAGATCGAAAATAAGAATAGAAGAAGAAGATGATCACCCAGAACATAATCAGAGTAATACGAATCTCACAGCAGAACAAATAAAATATAATATATAACATAACTTTGAAATAAAACAGTATATGTATATAATAACATTATCAGAGTACAACACTTACACACAGCGGAAATAAAAATAGCTATATAATCCTGAAGCCTCCTGCTTCAAGCTCCTCCAAGTATATCTATAAAGACCTGAAATACTTGACTGCCCGTAGAAATTTGGGCACCCAAGAGTTTTGGGAAAACAAAACAAAATAAACTCTGGGTCAGTCATGGGACTGTAAACTCAAATCATTTTGTTTAACTTTCCAAAATCCTTTTCAAAAGAAAAGGTAATTGTAAGACCGATCCACACATAAACACGGACGGTTTTTACCTTATGATAACCCAAAACAACTTTGGATATCAATACTTCTCTGATATTATAATAATGTCTAATCACAAGTAATTAACAATCTAGCAGAACACTTGCATCTCACGTTCCACATATATAGTATACATATCAAAACCGCGGGCGCTTATTGGGGATTGGATTCCGACTAAGACAAGGTATGGGACCACCTACCGATAGTGTATCTCTAGAGGCGAATACACTGGGTTCGACAAGAACGTCTTGCAAACTGGCTCACACATGAATGACCATTCATTTCGCTTGAGTGTATCGAATGTATATCACCAACGGTTGGGAGCTACCCACCGTTTCCCGAAAAGGGACAGCATCGAAAATAGATAAATAATGAAATGGATTTTCTCTAGATAGGTGATATACACTCTAATGGGAGCGACCCACCTAGCCATGCTGCCTGCCCGATTTCTGTCATTTCTCGGTTGATGAGGCTTGAGGTCATGACGTATCTTTTGGAACACCTGACCACCATTTACTTTGAATGCCACATCGTCATACCCACCAAATCACAAATTGATTTCCCCAAAAATACCACGGGTATAAAGCTAAGAGAAACGAATTCGTCTGCCACCAAACGTAAGTATGTTTGAAGTGATCAACTTACGCGATCCGTTAGATATACTTTGTCAGACATTCGTCGATTCAGGTTGTCTTGGGACTGGACAAACCGAAGGCACTATTCTCTAAACATGATAGTCCTTGCATAACTTCGTCTTCAATTATTTTCATCATATTTGATCGCAACGTTAACGTCCATACAGAGTGGTTTTCAGATAATGAATCTAATCCCGGTCTCTCCATATTGACGACGGAAAAATGGTCAAAAACTTCGATAGTCGGTGATTTAACTATCAAAGAAAAATAGGTGTATAACCAAAGATCTTATTTCATAATAGAAATTCAATCGATCAATCATCAATCAACACTGATCTCCTTTAATTTAATTTATCATTAATTTATCCATTTCCCCATTTCCTGTCTCCATGTATTCGTAAATTCTTATTTTCTAAATTTAGAAAATGTACTTTATTAATCATTCGGAAACATCTCCATATTGACTCTCATTTCTTGTTTTCTATATTAGAAAACATTTCTGATTCTTTTATTTGGAAAACGTTTTCGAAACTCCTTTATTTGATTTAAACATATGTTTAAATAAAACATCACTAAGCCAATTCAAACCATTACACTCATTAACTAAATTCACTTAACCAACCTCCGCTATCGAACCTTACCCATCCCTTAGTTAAAAATGAAGTCAATCAAGTTGGGGTATAATTACCTCTCAGACCTTAACTAAACAATATTTCTAACCTCGAAATAGACAAAGTTCACCCTTTTAAATATTTTAACCAACTTCCTTACGTAACTCGGATTCTATTTACGAATCCACTTCTTTTACCAAAATCATTTGATTATAACGATGGTGTTATAATCCCATACTTCCAAAATAAAATAACTTAAATATAACTGTTCCTTATTAATTTGGATAAATAAACAAATAACTAATTTATTAATGAATAAATAAATCTTGGTTTTAAAAACGGAAAGTAATTGGTATTTTCCCTAATTCGATATAATCGAATTTCAACTTACAACTCTCTCTCGAATAGTCTCTATTCGATAACTCCCCTTTTGAATAACTATATTTGATTATCCCTCTTCGAATAACTATATTAGATAATCTCTCTTTCGAATAAACTATATTCGATAACTCTTCCTTTTCGATAGCTTATATTCAATTACTTTCTTCTTTGAATAACTTATATTTGATAATCTCTCTCGAATAACTTTATTCGGTAAATCCTCTTCCGAATAGCTTATATTCAAATTCTCTTTCGAATAACTTATATTCGATTTATCCTCTTCGAATAACTTATATTCGATTATCAAATATCGGTTTTCAACCGAATACTAATTATCTTGTTAAATCATGATTTATTCAATATATAATTTCTTCAAATAATTTATTTTTAAAACATCTGGCTTAGTTGAATACTAATTACAAATCTTTATGGATTTTATTTAATCCTTTTTTTTACATTTCGAGTATCGAAATGGATTTCGTCATTCCCTTTTAAAAACAACTCCAATTATCCCATTTTCCAAATTCACTATTGAATTTGCAATCTCAATTATCCCCTAATAATTATATTATAGTTCATTTATAAACACTGTTTATAAATCACAACACTTGTTTTCATTATTTAACAAGTTATTTATTTCTAACCATTTGAAATCCCATCTCTGTTTAACTTCTATTTCAAAAACCCAATTTCCTTTACAAACTTTTTTATTTCTAAAATCTTTACTTAATTCCATTTTCCACATTGAATGTGAATAATATCCCTTTTATATAATCCCTTTAGTTTGATTTCGTAATTTAAAACAATATCCCAATTCCAACATCTATTTATAGATTTATTTATACGAAATCTTCTTTTTATATATAACACTTAAATCTAATTTAAAATTCCCTTTATAAATGCTGAGTTCACATTCTATTTAAAATATCGGTGTTAAAAACCGATCTCTACTTCTCTATAGAAGTTCAAACTTATATATTCCATTTATCAAAAGATAAATATTCTTTTTAATTTATAAACATCGTTTATAAATTCATTTGCTCAATTTATCTGTTAAAACGGATTTCTATTTAAAATCTACTTAGAAACCATCTTCTCGTTGTTCTTTTACATCTTCTCAATTCTGTTTTATAATTCTATTTATTTCCCCAAATAAGTTCTTTTATAATTCAATTTGATTTCCGAAATATTTCCTTTCAATTCTATTTGTTTTCCTAAATATTATATTTAATCCATAAAGCTCTTTATTTACTTCTTATTACTTTCATTTAGTATTTTAACCAAATCGGTCTTTCAAGCTTCCATATAACTGTTGTTAACTTCATACAGAAGTCTTTTATTTAATTTTCAAATATCTCCTTTTAATAAGTCCCTTTGATTTTATAAAATTCCAAAATCCCATATTCGCTTCATACATTTCTTTTTGTAACATACTTTGATTTTATACGAATATTTTTATTTCAATATACACTTTGAAAATTTCCTTTTTATATAAAATCCTCTGATTTTATATAAATATTTTATTTCAAATTATAGTTTGAAATTTCCCTTTTCACACTCCAGTATTTCCTTTGGTATTTAAAAGTACCAAATAACAATGATCAAACATACATAATCGACAACAAATTATAAATCACATCATATATCACAATATATGAAAAATAGTAAAATAAATGCTGAGGAACCTAGTTGGGTCCCTCCGACCTGTTTCCCTGCAACCATAGATGTTAATCACATGAATAACACGAATATGAAATATTATGATAAACAAAATTAATATTCGATTAACGATTTATATCTATATCGTTATCTATATTTTCAACCACTTAACTAGCAACTCAACCAAACAACTAACACACATCAAACAACCATTATTTATCATTTCTAAAAATACGTTATAAATATATAAGTTGAGCAGAGTCAGTGAGATTTATTCACATTGGACAGTTATTGTTAAATAATGATTAACTATCTTTGGTTCAGACGGACGATTTATTTTGCAATAAATTGTAGTGAGCTCCAATTAACTCCCTGTTAGTTCCATGGCGTAGCCACCGTCCATACGATCCCATCGGATCCTGTTTTGTCCAATTCCGATACCGTATGATAAAGTTATAACATTTCGAAGTTAAAGTATATTTAAATTAAATAAATCATTAATTTATCCCCTATTGGGCTCACCCAAACATTTTCCAGCCCATCTTCCCCTTCATAAGCCCACCCGCTTAATCCATCTTCTCCAATCGTGAAAACAAACTCCCTGCTCCTTGTTTTCAATATTTTCGCAACCCCTCCTTCAAATAACTTCATGCACGAAATCACGATTTTTCAAACAAACCCCACCGAACAACTTGCTCACTCCCCCACTTCAATCGGAGCACCAAGACTTGGAGGCCGATGCCCTTATTCGATTTCCGTCCTGCCATCCTCGACCACAACAACACAAAATCGCACCTCCAATCATCCCATCGCACCATGCAAAAACCCCAAATCCAGGTACTCCTCCAACCGACCAACCCATTTCCACTAGCCTCGAGGCCTCGCGTTGCACAGGTCGACTAAAAGTCGAAACCCTAGTTTACTGCTCAAAACTCGAGCAACCGAAAAAAGTATCGCACCATGTAAAAAAATATAGGAATGAAGCTGGAGGCAAAGCAAATTTAATGATACACGTTTTGAGATTTATAGAAATTTATATGAATTTTGTTTATATTTTTCTTTGAATTTTGAAGTTGGGGTTTTACTGTTGGAATTGTTTCTCGGTGGCGGCTTGTGTTTTTGACTGGAGAAAGTTTTGGTTAGGGTTTGGGATGAGTTGGCATATTTATAGGATAAGTATATTATTTTTTTATTCGATTTTTATATTCAATTTTAACCAATCATTGTTTCTATTTGTCATATAAAATTCCTATGGTCACACAAAATATCCAAAAATCATGGAAATGGACATACATCTTCAGCTCTACGTTACGGACCCAACAAAACTGGTTTCATCGAATTCCGACTCCATTTGCTCACACAACATATTTTTAACCGTTGAAATACTGACTGTTTTTCACATTAAAAACTGGTACGGCCACATACTGATTCTAAAAATCACAAAACCTGAAATCTAACCATAATTTAATGTTACAGATCCAACAACATTAATTTCGTCGAAAACAGAGTTTGTTTGCAAAACTAGCTATTTTTAAAGCTCTAAATAACCCATTTAAATATATAAATGTATTTAAAAATAATTAAATTTAATATAAATGTAATATAAATAAATTAATATTTTCACATATATTCACAACAAAATATCATACAGCTCCAATTGGATTTATAACTCGATATTTCAAAATTCCTAGTTATATCGATATTCGATTTATATATAAAATCCTTTTATAATATAAATATATATTTATAAATTTCAATGGAATTCCATAGCGACTTTTCTAAAATTTGATTTGGACATAAATCAAAATCTACACGACAAAATCCCGAATTTTCTCTTCCACTAGAAAAATATACTTCACCAACTATAAACGTTTCTAGTTTCACAGAAATCCGATTTAAAACGGACCCTATACATTCAATTGAAGTTCGAATCGCCAAATTACGAACTACAGCGCCATTTCGAGCCCTATTATAATTATAATATAATTATATGTTCAACTATCGTTCAATAATATATTCGTTATTCTAATTCAATTCTAAACTAAATTAAATATCACAGATGATCCAATTCACACCATATTGTGAATTCCACTATTTCTGACTATTTCAGAAATTAAATATATTATTATATTATTTATTTTAATTAAATATTCAATATTATTTAATTCTGGTCATTTTAAATAACCTAACCATTATTTTAAATAATTAAATTAATTAATCATTCGACTGTAAAATACGGGTCATTACAAGGCGCCTCAGATATTGGGTCCCGAGTGGCTCAGAGATAGGTCCTATAGGACTGGGAAACGTGTGTTCAGGAATAACTAATCTACTAAAGTAAGGAGACCATCCCTTGCATTGACTCATGATGGAAATCCAATTTCCAATATGCGACTTTCCGGTTTTAGTTGTAAACCTATATGGCGACATGATATATGGTACCCATGCCGTCTATGATTGATACATTTATATTTGAAGTTGTTTTGACACTACACACTTATAATAGTATCCATTGAGATTTGTTTTAAAATGTACCAAGCATGTTTAGGTATTATAAGGGAAAACTCTATCCTCCGGCTTGCGTTGCATTGTGTGATAGGACCTAAGTCTTATAATAGCTTCATTTTTCCAAAAAAGCATTGCGTTGTTTTATTTTAAACTGTGATTCATGTGAGTAAACCCGTTCCGTGTTATAATGCATGGTCCCATGTTTTCCCAACATTTAAAGATTTAATAACAGTTTTAGTTCTCACAACAATCCCATGACTATCTCGGAGTTTATTGTTTTAACCTAAACTCTGGGTGCCCATATTTTCCACACGGGCAGCTAGTAGTTCGGTTTGCTGATATTTCTTGTCCTAGGATCCTAGATTACAGCTAGAGCTATATTCGGAAAGCTATGTACCTGTGTATTTCTTTCAGTTGTGTTAGTGATGTATTTCTGCTACGCATTGTATTTATACATTTTAAATTTCCGCTGCTATGTATTTTAACCTCTGATATTGTATTTTTCTATTGTAAATTATTTGAACTTTGATATATCTTTTACTCTGATGTAAATTGTTGTAATAGCAATGAAATGTTCTTCTGTTTGTGTTCTGATTCATTGTGTTCTCGTAGCAATCCGCTGTTTCTCGTCTCTTCAGAGATCGGGGGATTTCAGATCGTTTTAGTTGGTATCAGAGCTTTAGTTTACAAAGCATGAGAACAAGACACATTAGAACCGAATAAAAGAATTCATCAGAGATAGGATTAGTAATATCCTATAAGAATAACTCGTTAGAGATAAGGTTAGTAATGCCCTAGAATGAGTTTGAAGAGTGTTGTTTACTAAAAAAATTGATTTTGAAAAATTATACCTTATTATACGAGTTTTAGTATTTTAGTTTATATTGATTTGGACTATCGAGTATAAGAAGATTTTGTATATACGCCTTGCAAACGTATATTCGAAGTCTAAAATATACTTGATAGATATAGAATCACACTCCAGTCGCCCGGAGATAATTCTAATGATAGTACGTACATCATCAGTATTTATGTTCAAGTTTCGAAGGTGGATATCTATATAGTTCCAATTGACTAGTGTGAGAACCAAAACCTTAGCTAAATTTTTTTGTTTGTGTTTTGGCATTGAAAATATGATTTTTGAGTATATATAGAAAAGTTATATGATTGAAAAGACAATCAACTAATTGATTGCTAGGTGTGATGTCTGATTATTAGTTCAACTAATTTAAAAATGTTGGAATGATCAAAACAATCTGTGAATGAAAGATAAAATTTAGTCAAATTGAATTAATATTGAACTAAAATGAAAATTGATTGAAATTGCATACAAATACAAATATATGTATGAACAGGTCATAGCGTGGAAGCTAAGAAGAGGAATAAAATTGTATGCCCGACAAATAGGTACATGCTTACTATATTCACTGGGTTTGATGATTTTATGAGCCAATTAGCAAGACGCTTGGCTTTTTCTTTTTCTTTTTGATTGATGAGGGCCCTGTGAGGCAAGTTGCGGTTTTATCGATTAGCCTGTACAAAGGAGGTTATGGCGAAATTTTTCAAAAATTTAAAGTGTTAGCCAAATTTTTGAGAAATTTGAAAATTCTTAGAAACTGAAAAGTTGGAGAATGAAAGCCAGAATGAAAGTTGAGCTGGTTAGTTAAACAACTTTCAGCTTCATTCCTTTTCGAGGATGCAAAGATTTTAAGTGGCGGAGATTGTAACAACCCAGAATTTCTGAACCAATTTAATTTTTTTATTTTAGCTATTTTATTGGGTTTGGAATATTTAAAATGGTTTATTTTAAGTAATTATGACTAAAAATTTATTTAAATCGAAGTTAGAACGTATAAATTTATTTTAATTATAAAACGAGCCTGAAATAGCATGGTAGTTTGAAAATTTGATTTCTAATTCCAATTGAGTATGCAGAATTCATTTCAAATCAGAATTGGACGAAATAAGAAGTGTTAGAATCTATTTAATAATATCTTTCTTTCTAACGAATGCGAAAAATTGAGATTTCATAATATAAATTGAAAGTTATGTCCAGTTTAAAATTTATAATGGTCGCTATAGAATTTATATATATTTTTACATAATATACAGCACTTAAAAACAATCATTTTGCCAACGACCACCGTTTTTGACGAAACCACTTTTGTTGGATCCGGATTGTCAAATTATTGCTAGGTTTCAAATTTCATAATTTTTGGAATTAATATGTGAGCGTGGTGAATTTAAACGTGTTTTGTCAATTCAATTTAAATTTAATCGACCAGAAAAGACCATTTTTCAAATGGACTCCAAATTTGATGAAATTAGTTTTGTTAGGACCGTATCATCAAAACATAGCTAGATTTATTTTTCTGGAATTTTTGGAGTCAGTATGCGGCCTCGGTAATTTAAAATGTACGTTGAAATCAATATTGACCGTCATATTGATTCATATTTTAATTATGATAAAAACCATTCAAAATAGTAGAATTGGCTTATGAAACATATTCCATTATATTCATAATGGGGGTATTCAGCTAGGGGTGACAGACGTTGGGTTTGATTCGGAGTTCAGATCGATAAACATGTATAATTAAAATTAAATAATATTATAAAATATGTATTAATAAACTTTGAACCCTGTCTGTTCCTCATCAGTCAGCCGCCTCCTTTCAGGATCGAACGATTTAAATCATTCGAATCTTCTTCACTAATTTTTGCAAAATTGAAGCAATGATTCGTGAAATTTATAAAACAAATGTTGCAGAGGAAAGCACAAGCTTCAAATCCATACCCGAAAGAGAATTTATCGTGGCGTGGTTTACAAGTTCTTGCAGATCAAAACTGCTGCGTTCAAGCTCAAATTTCGAGGTGATAGGGGGTGCGAGTTTCGAGGGATGGTGGCCGGTGGTGCGCAATGCGTGGGCGCGTCAGACGGTGGGGGACGATCGAGGTACGACGCTGGTAGGAAGGAGCAAGGGCGCAACCCTAGTTTTTGAGCGTGAAGGGTTTTGGACCAGATGGCAATCGGGAAGAAAGAGATTAAGGGTGGGAAAAATTTAATTAATTATAATTTAATTATCCTAATTATATAATTAACTTTGTAAACCCGTATCTTCTTCATACGATTTCCAAAAATTGCAAACTCAGTTGCGTTGGATTCACAACGACGAACCCTGCAACATGAAACTGACCAGAACAAAGACGTAGCAAATTAAAATTTAAGGCAAATTTTAAACAAACATTACTTTAATCCTCAAATAAAGACTGACGGAGTAGAAACCAAAGTGAGAACTCCTTCTCACTAAATTATATTTTGTCATGTTATTGTATTCATGTGATACCAACTGAAACGACCCAAACTCGCCCTTATGAGAAAGCTCGGATTGAGTTGAGAACACGACAAATCAGAGCACATACTGAAGAACATTTCATTGCTATTACAAAAATTTACATTAGAGTACAAGAATATAACAGAGTATGAATAAATATTACACATAAGAAAATATCAGAGATTTAAAATTACAATGCAGCGGAAAAATAATACGTAACACAACTGGAAGAAATATACGAATATAGAGCATTCTGAATATAGCTCCAGCTGTAAATTGGGATCCTATGAAAATAAATCTGCAAAACCAAAACTCCCAACTGCCCATGCGGAAAATAGGGGCACCCAGAGTTTAGGTTAAAACAATAAACTCTAGGTCAGTCATGTGACTGGCGTGAGAACTAAAACAGTTATTTAAAACTTTACTTTAGAATTTGGCAAATCAAGAAACCACGTTGTATAACATGGAATGGGTTTCCTCCCAAGAATACCAGTGCATAAGGCAAACAGCGCAACGCTTTTTTGGAAAAAGAAGCTATTATAAGACTCAGGTCCCATCACACAATGCAACGCAAGCCGGAGGATAGAGTTTTCCCTTATAATAGCAATATATAGAACTGCCAATATTGATTTTTATTTGTTTTAAGCACTATAAATTGTATACGGTACCTATTAGCTCACCTCCCTCGTCCACAAACCATGGACGATTTAATGGACTGTATTGTGTGTTGATTGGGTTGTTGAAATGTTTAACATATTAAAAATAATGTTAATATTAATGTGGTAGTTTAAATTAAATTATAAATATCTATTTATAATTTTAAACAATGAAAACTGGTAAATCAGAAAAATAATTCAAATCGAATTAGAACTAGCTAAATTAATTAACCAATGATTATTCTGAATAGAATGTTGTTGTTTGAAAACCCCACACGGGTCTGAGGATGGTAATTTATTCATATCTCCCCTGAATTTAATTATATGTCAATCGATGGGTTGACAGACTGTGATGAGCGTTATTTATTTATTTTAACGCTTATACAGTGGTTGAATGCACTCTGGATGATTTGTGGAAGTTTAATGATTATTTACCATTATTGTGAATACATGCGATGTATGGAAATCCATATAAATATATTTATATGGTAACTGATTGAGTCTGATTCCAATTCAGAAATAACGAATAGTTTTAAAATAATATATATTATAGTTTTCAAATATTATTTTATATAGTTCTAAAATAATATATAATATAATTTTAAAATATTATTCTGCATAGTTTAAAAATAATATATAGTATAGTTTTCAAATATTATTCAGTATAGTTTTAAATTAATATTCTGTATAGTTTTAAAATAATATTCAATGAAGAATCAAAAATGTGATTTTGATGTTCGATTTTGGATGGACACGAAAATATTGAAATAATGAAGTCGAGTTAAGTATGTACGCCATTTTTAACCCGAACGGGTTTATCAATTTTATTCATTCATATAATGAATATCGAAAAGAATTGGTTTCGAAATCTGATATTTGGAAAATAATATCATTTTAATATTATAATGATATGGAATATTCAATTTTGATTAAAAATTGAAAATGAAGTTGAAATCATCTTAATGTATATCTATAAACGATTTATAAAACATGATTTAAATAGAAATCGACAATATTTATTACTCTCTCTCTCTCTCTCTCACACACACACACACACACACACACACACACACACACACACACACACATATATATATATATATTTAATGGCCTGAATAGAAAGCGCCGCACAGTGACTGTTCGTGAATTTCGACCATTAACTTCAAATGGACATAACGTGAGATTCGACCGTCGGATTCTCCTAAAACCAGAATCGTTGGGTTCATATCGAAAAGAGCTTTACAATGAATATAAGAGTTTAAATTTTAATGGCTGGATTTCAAATTATGTCTAAATCAATTTCAGAAAAGGTCGCTATGGATGTAGTTCGGTGGCCGTTATTGGAAACTGACTGTAAGGGCCTTGATAAGGTTATTAAAAATATGGAAAAATAGTATAAAATCATAATAAATGATTTGGAATGTTTTTGGATGAAAAATTCCAAGTTTGGAAAGATAAAAATATATTTGTGTCTAAATGAACTAGTTATCAACTAGATTAGTGATCCAAGGGTTTTGAAATTAATAAATTGGATTTGAAAATGGGTTTTAAAATAACCAGAATTTTCCAATGTATGAATTGGAATGGATTTAAATGGAAATCATTTTTGGAATATTTCGATATCGGATTCCGTGATTATACGAACATTGTTGAGGAGTTTGGATGATATATATATATATGTGTGTATATATATATGTATATATCGTTATTCCCAATACGATATTTGTTGGTTTCAAAATTTGATATTGAATATAAGATGATATAATTTCTATTTAGAGCCTTGCATTTAATATCAAATTGGATTCTGGGTTTGTCATGAATGGTGTCTTCATTAAAACTGTTCTTAAACCCAGTTGAGAAAAGAATAAATCTTTTAATTAAGATTTAGGGTAATTTACCAATTAATTTAATTGGAATTGAAATTGAAATTGAAATTGGATTTTGGGTTTATCGTGAATGGTGTTATAAATAACAATTGTTCTTTAACTCAATTAACAGTGAAGAGATGATTTGGAAACTATAAATCTTTTCGTTAAGATTTAATGGAAATTTTCCAAAGTAAAGTTTTTCAATTTAATATGTTAAATTGGAATTGAATGGAATTCGATTTGGTAATAATCGAGATGAGCTTCTGTGAATGAAGACCGTTACCATTTATGGAATTTAGAAGGCCATGCTGCTATTCCATTTATAGTATTGATTTGATGCGGAAATTTATATTGATTATATACAGTTATGATTTCTGTGAAGATTCCATTTTTATGGAAGATCATTTCGGGTTTATTGTGAACTGTGTTTTAAACGACATTCGTTCTTTAACCCAATTAAAGACAAGATTAATTTCTTAAAGCTGAATAATCATAAAGTAATGATTTTTGATATTAACCCCAAGTTAAAGACTTAATAAATCTTTAAGTAGATTAAAATGAGAATGGGATAATTAAATTTATTGAATTCAAGAAATGATCGAGAATGGAGTATCACCATTGTTTACTTCAAGCGATAGTTAAATCTTTAATTAGGTTTGAACGTGAAATGGTAATTAAATTTACCAGGAGCACCATGGGTGTTAGATATGGAGTACTACCAGTTTTGCTCGATGGGATGAATAAGTTAGGATTGGGATTAATAAATAAATGATTACGTCGGTATGGCTCGATAGTTCCTACTAGTTGATAAACCTTAAATTGGTTTAGAACTGTTAAAGGATAAAATAAATCTTTTGAAAATTGTAACGACCCGTATTCTACGCATCATAGAATCGTAGAATATTTATTTCTGTCACATACGAAGTCGTATGGTCATGTAACTTTGGGGGACGACTATTGGGGTCATTTCCCATGTTCGTGATTTTTCCCGATTTTTAAATGACCATTTTACCCCTAGTTATCACTGTTTTGGCCATAACTTTTGACTGGAAAGGAATTTTGACCTGAAACCACTTCCATTGGCTCCGGATGATGGTTTCTCTTTCCGTAGAGTGGTCACATTAGCCAAACGGACTCACCGTTTGGGAGATATGGCTGAAACAAGTTTCAGATGGTGAAAAAACAGCTTAATTGGGCTTAAACGGGTGATTAGCAGCTAGGCCCAAGGGGAATTTCGGGTTTAGGGGTATATAGGTGCTGATTAGGGTTAGAAAACATTTCTTTAGACATTTTCCAGCCGTCACACTTGGTATCGGAGCTCTAGGTTGCGTAGTTAACCTAGGGAAGCTATCAGGGAGAGATAATATACGTATACGAGAGAGCGTATTTGTGATTATTTTGATTTTTAAAAAGCTATATATATGTATATATACTATTAGTAGTATAAGGATGAAGTCGTACTGCACTAGCACCACTATGGAGTCGTTAATCGTTTCCTTTTTCAGATTGACGATGAGCCGATATACTAGAGGTGCTGGTAGGGGAGCCAACAATGAGAATGCTGCTGACATGAGGACGATGTTTACAGACCTCATGAGAGAGATGCTTAGAGATGTTCAGAGGGCAGCTCCCAATGGTGGAAATGGTGGTGGTCCAATAGTGCAGGCGCCAAGAGTCGACTTCGCCAAGTTGAATAAGGATTATACTAGTCTTGGTGGAAAGCCGTTCCATGGAACGGAGTCGGCCACGGATGTTCAGGATTGGTTGGATAGTTGCGAACGTATCTTCGAGGATTTGGGTATCGAGGATGCGATGAAGAGAAAGCTAGCGTCCCGTCAGCTGCAAGGGCGGGCAATGAATTGGTGGAATGCTATAAAAGCAGCTACTCCCGAAGATCATATTACTTGGGAGCAGTTTAAAGCTCGCTTTAGCGAGAAGTTCATTCCAGCTGCTCAGAAGTCAGTGCTGTTTAAGAAATTCTTGGAGCTCAAGCAGAATGGCAGAGCTGTCTCCGAGTATATTGCCGAATTTGACACTTTGTCAAAATATGGGTTATCTCTTATTGATACTGCCGAGAAAAAGAATGAGAAATTCATAACCGGTTTGGACCAGTACTTGGGGGAAAGACTTATTAACCACATCGATGAGTCGTTTGAGGCGATTGTAGGGAAAGCATTGAGGTCAGAAAGTCTCTACCCTAAGCCGAAGACTGAGGTTGCACCCGCAGAAGAGCCAAAGCCACAAGCAAGTGGTGGGGGCAAGGGTGGTTCCCAGAATAAGAGAAAGCAGAACCAAGCTAAGGATGGCCAGAAGAAAAAGAATAAGCAAGATGTGGAGTGCTTCAGTTGTGGTAAGAAGGGCCATTATGCTAGTAATTGTCGGGCCAAGCCAGCAGATAGGAAGTGCTTCAACTGTGGCCAGATGGGACATCACAAGGACAAGTGTCCACAGCCCCCTAAGGAAAAGCAAATGGTGAAAGCATACGCCCTTAATGCTATTCCTTCTTCGTCAAATGCCCCAACAGCGGCGGAGAAGGGAAAGAATGTCGTCATTCAAGGTATGCTTTCTGTTTATGATGTTCCTGTTAGAGTTTTGTTTGATACCGGAGCTTCCAGTTCTTTCATATCTAGTGACCTGGTAGATAGGTTGGGATTGGAGCCCGAGATAGTCGATAGACCTTTAGTGGTGACGAACTCGATTGGTGGTTCGACTAGCCTTAGCATGATTTGTCGTAATGTGGTCTTATCGAGTCATGGATGCATGTTTGTTTGTGATTGCTTTGTTTTGGGCTTTACTGGGTTTGGCATTATTTTGGGAGTAGATTGGCTCCAAAGGTACGGGGTGGTGGTAGACTGTGAGGGCTTGTTGGTGACAGCTAGAGCGGATGATAGGCGGAGGATAGTGTTTGGTGGTCTACCCAGTAAGGGGGTATTGGCTAGTTTTCTAAACTCCCTCGACATTCCGCATAGTGAGTTGTCAGGTTTGCCCGTGGTTGGCCAGTATCCGGATGTTTTCGAAGAAGTGACCGGACTTCCACCACACCGAGAGATTGAGTTTCGTATTGATTTGGTAAAAGATGCCAGGCCTATAGTGATGCCACTTCGTCGTATGGCATCAAGAGAGCAGCGAGAGCTCGAGGTGCAAGTCAGCGATCTTTTGAAGAAGGGATTTATCAGAAGGAGTGTTTCTGAATGGGGAGCACCAGTTGTGTTTGCTACCAAGGCGGATGGTTCCCTTCGTTTGTGTGTAGACTACCGCGAGTTGAATAAAGTGACGAGGAAGAACAAGTATCCTCTACCGCGGATAGATGATTTGTTTGATCAGTTGAGTGGCGCGAGAGTATTTTCTCAGTTGGATCTCGCGACAGGTTTTCATCAGCTTAGAGTGGAAGCTGAGAGTATAGATAAAACGACATTTCGGACGCCGTCTGGGTTTTATGAGTGGTTGGTCATGCCGTTCGGGCTGACCAATGCCCCAGCATATTTTGTGGATCTTATGAATAGGGTATTCAGAGATCAGTTGAATAAGTTTGTCCTTGTGTTCGTTGATGATATTTTGGTCTACTCGAGGACAGAGGAAGAACACAAGGGACATTTAAGAATAGTGATGGAGGTGTTGAGAAAACACCAATTGAAAGCAAAGTTTTCTAAGTGTCACTTCTGGAAGAGGGAAGTGAGGTTCTTGGGCCATGTTGTATCAGAAAATGGGATTGCCGTGGACCCGGCGAAGGTGGCTACGGTACAGGATTGGCCTACGCCCAAGAATGCAACAGATGTAAGAAGTTTCTTGGGGTTAGCGGGATATTATCGTAAGTTTATCCAAGGTTTCTCCAAGATAGCAGCACCATTGACCCAGTTGACCAAGAAGAATCAAGCTTTTGTCTGGGATGAAAGGTGCGAGAATGCATTCAAAAGTCTAAAGGACAAGTTGACAAGCGCACCAGTGTTAGTCATTCCTAAAGGGAATGAAGAGATGACGGTATACACGGACGCCTGTGGTACCGGACTGGGTGCTGTATTGATGCAAGGCGGTAGGGTTATAGCTTACGCAAGTCGGCAATTGAAACCGCACGAAAGAAGATACCCTACCCATGATTTAGAATTGGCAGCGATCGTGTTCGCGTTAAAGATGTGGAGACACTATCTCTTGGGAGAAAGATTTGAGCTGTTTACAGATCATAAGTCGTTAAAGTATCTCTTCTCTCAGAAAGATCTGAATCTCCGTCAGCAGAGATGGTTAGAGTTCTTAGCTTCCTATGATTTTGACATCGCATACACACCAGGAAAGGGCAATGCGGTGGCTGATGCATTGAGTAGAAGACATGCCAGCTTAGGGGCTATGTTCCTTGAATGGGAGCAACTGGAGTTTATCACGGGGTTTGATTTCAGACCAAAGTGCGAATTGGATCCAGAAATGTTAGCAAGTTTGACGATCAGACCCACTTTGATTGAGCGGATCGGCTCTAGTCAGAGGGACGATCCTAACCTACTGGAAATCATCTCCAAGTTAGAGATGGGTATCGATGAGGAGATGAACAAGTATGGGCTTGATCGAGATAGATGGCTTAGAAAGAATGGAAAGCTTGTTGTACCCAATGTCAATGGATTGAGGGATGAAGTACTTAGAGAATGTCATCACTCAAAGCTGACTATACACCCCGGTGGTAATAAGATGTATAGAGACATGAAACAGACTTACTACTAGGAAGGGATGAAAAGAGACGTTGGGAAGTTTATATCCAAGTGCATGAATTGCCAGCTAGTTAAAGCCGAGCAAAAGAAGCCTAGTGGATTGTTACAGCCATTAGAAATTCCCGAATGGAAATGGGAGCAAGTCTCGATGGATTTCATCGATGGTCTACCAAGGACTAGATCGGGACATGATAGCATTTGGGTAATTGTGGATCGGTTGACTAAAAGCGCAAGGTTTATACCAGTCAAATCGACCAGAACGGCAGCTAAGTTAGCAAAGTTGTATATGAAGTGGGTAGTGAGATTTCATGGAGTACCTAAAGGCATTGTGAGCGACCGAGACCCATTGTTCACTAGTGGGTTTTGGAAGAGCTTACAAGAGGCTCTAGGGTCAGAGTTACATCTCAGTACCGCATATCATCCTCAGACCGACGGTCAGATGGAGAGGGTGAACCGTATTTTGGAAGATCTCTTGAGAGCATGTATATTAGATTTTGGTGGATCATGGGATGACCATTTGCATCTAGTAGAATTTGCATATAATAATAGCTACCAATCCAGTATCGGTATGGCTCCGTTTGAAGCTTTGTACGGAAGACCGTGCAACTCACCATCATGTTGGATAGAGACTGGCGAGAAGTTTATGCTTGGACCAGATGTGGTGAGGGAAACTTCGGATAAGATTAAGATCATTCAACAACGAATGAAGGCTGCCCAAGATAGGCAGAAGAGTTATACTGATAAGAGGAGAAGAGACCTAAAATTCTCCATTGGTGACTTGGTGTTTGTCAAGACTTCCCCGTTGAAGAGCGTAATACGATTTGGCAGGAGAGGCAAGTTGGCACCAAGATTCGTTGGCCCATTCCCTGTTCTTGAACTAGTCGGGAATTTGGCATATAGAATTGACTTACCGGTGAAGATGGCGGGAGTTCATAACGTATTTCATGTTTCCCAACTAAGGAAGTTCGTTCACGACTCAGATATGACTATTTCATCTGATCAGTTGGAGGACTTCGAAGTAGAACCCGAGGCGGTTGGGAACCAGCAGCCGGCCCGTATTGTCGAGCACGACAGGAAGCAACTTCGAAGGAAGGCGGTGAAGCTAGTCAAGGTACAGTGGAGCGAGGAAGAGAAAGATTGTACTTGGGAGACAGAGGAGAACATTAGGAAGTCACACCCAGAACTCTTTGCCTGGTAAGATTTTGACTTCGATTTAGTTTTCCGCATGCTAGGATAGGCTTGTTTGCTTGTTTTGCATGTTTGATTGTTGTACGTGGCTGTTAGGCATGCGGGATCCTTTGTATGTTTTGGATTAAGGAATTTCGGGGACGAAATTTCTTAAGGGGGGGAGAGTGTAACGACCCGTATTCTACGCATCATAGAATCGTAGAATATTTATTTCTGTCACATACGAAGTCGTATGGTCATGTAACTTTGGGGGACGACTATTGGGGTCATTTCCCATGTTCGTGATTTTTCCCGATTTTTAAATGACCATTTTACCCCTAGTTATCACTGTTTTGGCCATAACTTTTGACTGGAAAGGAATTTAGACCTGAAACCACTTCCATTGGCTCCGGATGATGGTTTCTCTTTCCGTAGAGTGGTCACATTAGCCAAACGGACTCACCGTTTGGGAGATATGGCTGAAACAAGTTTCAGATGGTGAAAAAACAGCTTAATTGGGCTTAAACGGGTGATTAGCAGCTAGGCCCAAGGGGAATTTCGGGTTTAGGGGTATATAGGTGCTGATTAGGGTTAGAAAACATTTCTTTAGACATTTTCCAGCCGTCACAAAAATGATATTCAAAAGAAGATCAAAGAATAAATTTACAGGAATTTATCTTTGATAAAATTAATGGGAACCTTTCCCTAGAAGTGTGAATATTTGAATAAAAGAATATTCTGAATTGGAATGAGGCATATGATGTGTTTTTCTAGCACATGATTATTGATTATAAAATACGCGATTATTCTGAAAGACCAGGTTTATCCCATTCTAAATAACTAATATGACGACTAAAAGTTGATGATGAGGACGGTGGTTGATGACCGGAGATCTTCATATCATTTGGATGATAATTGATGTCTTGATCGGGCCGTACACCTAAGACAAGGTTATAACTGGTGATCGTCCAGACCAACATGGAGATTGACCAGATATGCGAGGACCTCTCTCCTATATTGGACATATAGGACGAGGAATAAGGTGCCTCCGGTTTCTTTCAGACCCAGAACATACTTGTAAATGGATGTGTGTCTGACATTGGATTTCATATTGTGTTGATTGATTTCTATTAAATATATATCTGTTTGGTAGCGGAGAATTTATTCTCTTGCTTAACACCCTTCTCTGAGACGTATGAGATTAGAGGTTATATATTAATAGACATCAGTTACATGGGTGAATTATCAGTGTGGCATGCCAAGATGAAAATGATCAAGGCTTTAGTTGAAAAACAGAGTCTTGTGGTTGATGATCAAAGCACGACTTTAAATAGCATAACTTTGTGTATAGCGTTAATTCGCGAGCCTCACACCTCGGTATGAGTTAAAAACGGGATAAGGGGACGCAGTGAGTGCATGACGTTTCTTTCTAGCTAGGAGTGGTGTCATGGTATGGAACCCAGACATTTTTACTTATGTGGATGATGGAATGAGGTACCTCGGATACTGGGTCCCTAGTGGCTCAGAGATAGGTCCTATTTGACCGGGAAATATGTGTTCAGGAATAACTAATCCACTAAAGTAAGTGTGGACTGGCCCTGCAGGATCCAGGGCTCACCAGCGTCCGAGCCCTGAGGCATTTGCTAGAGTGTCTCGAATCGGTAAGGAGACCATCCCTTGCCTTGACTCATGGAAATCCAATTTCCAATATGCGACTTTTCGTTTTAGTTGTAAACCTATATGGCGACATGATATATTGTACCCATGCCGTCTATGATTGATACATTTATATTTGAATTTGTTTTGACACTATACACTTATAATAGTATCCAATGAGATTTGTTTTAAAACGTACCAAGCATGTTTGGCTATTATAAGGGAAAACACTATCCTTCGGCTTGCATTGCATTGTGTGATGGGACCTGAGTCTTATAATAGCTTTATTTTTCCAAAAAGCATTGCTTTTTTTTAAACTGAGATTCAAATGAGTAAACCCGTTCTGTGTTATACGACGTGGTCCAATGTTTTCCTAACTTTTAAAGTAAAGATTTAATAATTATTTTAGTTCTCACACCAGTCCCATGACTGACTCGGGGTTTATTGTTTTACCCTAAACTCTGGGTGCCCATATTTTCCACATGGGCAGCTAGTAGTTTGGTTTGCTGATATTTCTTGTCCCAAGATCCTGGACTATAGCTGGAGTTATTTTCCGAAAGCTTTGTATCCATGTATTTCTTTCAGTTGTGTTAGTGATGTATTTCCGCTATGCATTGTATTTATACATTTTAAATTTCCACTGCTATGTATTTTAATTTCCGATATTGTATTTTTCTGTTTTAAATAATTTGAACTCTGATATATCTTATACTCTGATGTAAATTGTTGTAGTAGCAATGAAATGTTCTCTTGCTTGTGTTCTGATGCGTCATGTTCTCAAAGCAAACCGCTATTTCTCGTCTCTTCAGAGATCGGGGGATTTCGGATCGTTTCAAGATTCTAGTTATATTCAAATTCATAGACTTATCTCAGGCACACATACATAGGTCATACACTAACATCGCAGTAAACAAGGCATCCAAAACACACAGGTTATCTATCAAACATTTTATCTCAGGCAGCCTCATTACCTTATTTTCTACTTAAGAAAATATTTCTGATTATATTTGGAAAATAATTTCAAAACTCATTTACTTCGTTAGTTTGAATCAAACATGCTCATACACAATTACCTGTTTCAATTTCTCATTTTAAACTCAAATCCATATTAAACTCAACAACCTAATTCACTTAACTATGTTAAATCTTACCCATATCGTCCATTAACTAATAAGTTCCCCAAATTAACTATCTTTATTATGGAACTCAAAATTCTAATTTTTATTACAAGAATAAATTTACTGAACTCACATGAGTTCTTATCTAGTTAACAATTCAAGTCTGAACTTTATAACTAGAAAAGAAGTTAATATTCGATTAAAATTCCCTCTATTTCATTAAATAAATCGTTATAGTTTGTAAACAATTATACCATTGTTATTCTGGAAATTTGATTTTGACATAACTCTAAATCTACCAGATGAAATTCGGATTTTTCTCTTTCATTAGAAAACTATGATTCAATAGCTCCAAAAGATTCTTATTTCAAATAATTTCGACTCCTATTGGATTCTATACATTCAACCGAAGTTCATATCTTCAAATTACAAACAACCGCGTCACGACAAGCTCATTTTTATTTATATTCAATTGAATAAATTTAATAGTTCCAATCTCATACTTTAATACAAACCAAGTCAAGTTTCAAATTTGATAATTTTGAATATCCAAAATCGTCGAATATTTCCATCCAAGTCCATTACCAAGTTATAGAATCATTTATAATATCAATTCCCTTTGTACCATTCTAAACCAAATTCTACTCTACTCAATATAACCTCAGACAAATCCTAATCCATTTAAAAATGATTTACTTTCAAATCCTACCAAAGTAAAAATATATTACTTTTATCATATTCCTGAATATTTTCTTCCAACTATAAAAGATTTCAAATTCAATTTTCTGGTTTGTCTTATTTGTATATCTCATTCTTATACAATTTCAATTTGGTTAAATGTTTTTTTGGCTTGGCCGACCGGTTTTTAAATGAAGTCTATGTTATAATTTGATTTGATTATAATAACAACAATCGACACATCCATGTATAATAATAATTTCAGAAAATTATTCTTTTATAACAAAATATAATTATGGGAAAAATTATTTCATTTACCCAGCTTTTAAAACAATACTCTGCCATATCACTTTGTTGAAGTGTTTAGAAATCCATATTGACTCTGTTGGCTAAACACGTCTATTTGGAATTTTTATACCACTCAACAAATCAATTAACACAATATAAAACAATTTTCTTAACACCATCTAATACGCGTTTATATATATATATATATATATATATATATATATGTGTGTGTGTGTGTGTGTGTGTGTGTGTGTGTGTATACACACACACTCAAACTCATTCTAAGGTATTGTTGACCCTATCTCTAATGAGTAATCCCACCAAAGTCTGGGTATAATTCCAACCTAAGCTTTGATACCAAATATAAGGCCCACAAATTCGTACAATTTGAGTCAACTGAATACAACACACGTCCAACTCAAATTGCATGGAAATATGAATCTTTATGAATAAAGAAAAAGATATATATGATAGAACTGAACTACAACACAGGATCTCACAATCGCAGTGGAATAAAATATAATATATATAATCACCTTTGGAAATACAAAACTGTATCTCGACTTACATACATTTTCAGAGTACATCATATATACAACACAATGGAAATAAACTTTATATATCTAATGTTGAACCCCTTGCTCCAAGCTCCTCTAGTATTTGTAAAATTCAGAATACTTGACTACCCGTACACATTTGGGAACCTAAAAGTTTTGGGAAACATAGAAAAATAAACTCTAGGTCGGTCATGGGACTGGTGTGAGTAAACAATTTTAAAACAACTTGGGAAATAAAAGTTATCGCATAAGACCACGCTACTTACAAACAAGTAACGACTTTTTACCTTATGATAGCCAAAACACTTTGTATATCAAAATCAGATATTATGATTGTGTTTTGGGTTTTCAAATAATTAGAATCTGGCGAAATTCTTGCATTTCACATTTTACTACATAGGTCACAAACAAAACCACATGGTGCTTATGGATAATGGATTTCCAACTATGATAAGGTATGAAACCACCTTCTGATAGTGTATCTCTAGGGAGAAATACACTGGGTTCAACAAGAACATCTTGTAACCTGACCACACATGACCAGCCACTCATTTCACTTGAGTGTACCGAATATATTGTCACCAACGGTTGGGATCAAACAACCGTTTACAAAGAATACAACAACGAAAGAATAAAGAAGCAAGTGAATATTTCTCTAGATATGTGACAATACACCCTAATGAGAGCGACCCACATAGACATGCCACCTGCCCGTTTTTTACCATTTCCCACTGTTGGAGCTTGAGGCCATATTTACCTTTTCGACATATCACATCTTCATTCACTATGAATGCCACATCATCAAACCCGTCAAATAAAAAATTGATTTCTCCAAACATACAAGTATAAAGTTAGGAGAAATGAATTCCTCTGCCACCAAACATAGTTTGAAGAGATCAATGTACATGATCTGTTAGGCATACTTTGTCAAACATTCGTCCATAAAAGTTATCCTTTGACTGGACAAACCGAAGGCACTATACTATAAATCCATGTTGGGCAATTTCTACCTAGGATTTGGATAACAGCCCTTGCACAAACTTTGTCTTCAATTGTTTTCAATATAATCTAACTCATAACATATAAATCAGATCGAAGTGGAATTTGGATTCCACACTCTTCGAAACGACAACATTAATATCTTTTAGGGTTAAGTGATACATAACAGCGGTCAAGTAAACATATATCATATGGATTTCTATATTCAAATTTATTCTCATGACTTGTCTACCATGATTTATTTCTCATATAATATTTACATTCAAAATTTAAATAGTGATCTATATAAGATGATTTAAATGGACCAATGTTAATGTAACGACCCGAATTTCCATACCCTTTGAGTTGACTTATTACACCACACGCCCAACCCAAATTGCACAGAAATACAAATCATTAATAGAAAGAATTTAGAGGATGAGAAATAGAAAGAAAAGTTAGAATAGAAGAAAAACGAAGAACACAAATCTCACAGCGAAACAAATAAAATATATTATATAACATAACTCTTGAAATACAATTCTGTTTTACAGATACATATCATAATCAGAGTATAACAAAACTGTGACAACCCCAAAACCCCGTACTATGGTGTTAAGGGTAATCTTTGGAATATAACACATAAACAAATAATAGCATAACATAATTAAATAAATACACCAGATAATGTACAAATAATACACTGGATAAACATAATCATCAGAGTTACACAGTATACAGGATCATACTTAGTACAAATACAGTTCAGCTATACATAAATGTCTACAGCGGAAAACAAACATGATATGTACAATAGGAGCTGAACAACATAAAAAGAGATAAATGATAGAATCCAGCTTCAGCTCCAGCTATCCAGAAAGAGCCTGCTAAAACCTGAATACAAGGTTGCCCATGTAGAAAGAGGGGCACCCGAGTTTGCAAGTGAAACAAACTACGAGTCAGTCATGGGACTGGTATGAGAAATCTACTTAACACGTTTCATAATATGGCTAATCACAGGACCACGCCACTTTCGCGGAACGGGTTTACTCCATTGGATTGCCAGTGCTTTAAAACAAGTAAATCTTTTAAATATCGCAATGCTTTTTATAAAAATGAAGCCATTATAAGACTCAGTTCCCATCACACAATGCAACGCAAACCGGAGGATAGAGTTTTTACCTTATAATGGCCAAAATATGCTTGATACGAATAAAACAAAAGCTTTCAATATTATTACTAGTGTTTATATGTTTCAAAAACAATTTCAAATCATAAGTATCAATCATAGACGGCATTAATGCCCCATGCCACAATGTCGCCATATATAGGTATACAATCAAAACCGCACAGTCACGTATTTGGAAATTGGATTTCCGTCATGAACCAAGGCAAAAGATAGTCCTTACTGACTTCAAGACAATCTAGCCCATGTCTCCAGAACAGCCGCAACTTCCCCTTGGATCGTCAGGGTCGGTCCACCGATGTGGATCATTATGCCTGAACACTGCGTTTCCCCACCCTTTGGGGCGTAAATGAGCCAAATGACTCCATCGGCTCCACATAGTCACCGATATATCCGAGGCACCTCGCAACAGCAACAACCACACAGGTGAAAATAATATAAATGTCAGCCAGTTTAAGCACTGACACCATCTCTAGCTAGAAGGAAACGCATGCCCTCCCTGAGGTCCTCTCCCGTTTCTGGCTCATACCGGGGTGTGAGGCTCGCGAATCAACGTTATACACAAAGCTATGCCACACAGGCCGTGCTTTGATCATCAACCACAATACATTGCTTTCCAACAGAAGCCTTGATCATTTGCCACCTAGGCGTGCCATATAGGCAATTCACTATATGCGACTGATTTCTATTGGTATATAACCTCTGAGCTCGTACGTCTCAGAGAAGGGCGTTAAGCAAGAGAATAAATTCTCCGCCGCCAAACAGATATATATATATATATATATATATTTAATAGAGATCAGTCAGCACAGAACAAAATCCAATGTTAGACACACAGTCCATTTACACGTTCGTTCTGGGTCTAAACGAAACCAGAGGCACTATATACCTCGCATATCCATCAATCTCCAAGCACGTCTGGACGATCACCACTCATTATCTGTATTTCGGGATGCCTCCCAATCAAAACATCAGTTATCATCCAACCGAGGTGAAGATCTCCGGTCTTCAACCACCGTCTTCATCATCGACTTCTCATCGCCGATCAATTATTTGAAATGAGATTTAACTCGGCCTTTTCAAATAATTCACGTATATTTAGAATTTAAATCAATTCATTTCAATGGTTAAATTATTCGACATCAATAATTCTGTTATTAAATGTAATTTTCACACCAAAAACATTCAACCATCAAATATCTAATAAACTAGGTAAATTCGGTTTATTTTCCATTCCAAATCGTTTATACTATTTTATAACGATTTGTCGCTATTTTTATTTATTTAAAAATAGCCAATTCATTCAAACGACGCTTCAGGCCATAACACGGCCGTGGCGCTGTTTTTCTTCAGATTTGATTTACACATATCTGAAAATCTAACCGTTGGATCTTCACAAATTTTATATCATTAGAAAGATCTTTTCAAAACGAATCCAACGGTTTCAGTTTTGGGAAACTCCGTCGGTCGGATCTCCCGGTACACTCGTTTGAAGTTTCGATTTCAAAATACGAACTGCAGCGTCGTTATTCGATTTGATTATATATATATAATCGATTCTGGCACTGTTTTTCTTTAGATTTGAATTAAACATTCCAGACAATCCAACCGTTGGATCTTCACAAAGTGGGTGTCGTTGGGAAAGATATTCCAAAGGCGAACCCAACGATTGAGGTTTCAGGAAAATCCGATGGTCGGATCTCCCGCACTAATCGTTTGAAATCACGGTTTCAAAACACGAACTGCAGCTTCATTATTCGATTTATTTTATTTATATTTATAAATATATATACATATATATATATAATAAATTCATTCGTTGATTTCAAAATCATATCCACTTCATATATTTGATAAAAATGGTAATTTTATCATCAAACATATTTATTCAACACATGAATATTTTCAGCACTTTATATTCATAATAAAAATGTAGATTTTATTGTTCAATCTATATATTCAACACATGAATTTTTTCGACTTCACACATGCGATAAAAATTTGATTTTTATCGTTCTAGTTCTTTATTCAACACATGAATATTTTCTATAATTGATATATATATATATAACAAAAATGTTATTTTTATCTTTCAAACAAATTTACTCGACACATGAGCTTCATTCAGCACATGAATTTCTATTCAACACATGAATATTTTCTATTGTTTATATTTATAATAAAAATGTGATTTTTATTGTAAAACAATTTATTTCAAATCACGATTATTTTATATAGTTTATATATAAGGTAAAAATGTTATTTTTGGTGTTAAAACAATTTATTTAAAACACTAGTATTTTATATAATCTATATATATGATAAAAATGTTATTTTTATCTTTCAAAGAATTTATTCAATACACGAACTCCATTCAACACATGAATTTAATTCAACACATGAATTTTATTTCAACATTCAAATTTAAATCAAATACATAAATATTTCAGAAAATTTCGGCAGCATAACGGCAGGGTAGTTAAAACCGGGGCCGTCCCTAGTATGGCTCCTCGCTCTACCTTAAAGACTCACAGCTTTTGACAATGGGGATTTTCAATATCTAGTTCGTACGCAGACGAATTTTCCCATATACTAATCCTATTGGGATTTCAACCACAATCATTTATTTCAAATCAACCATTCATGATATTCACCAAATTTTCACATCAACCAATAATCCAAACTATATCACAACCAATATATATCGTCCATGGTCTGTGGACGAGGGGAGTATATATATATGTATATATATATACGTATATAACTATATTTCGATTTCATTTCAATATCACTTCAATTCATTTGACGCACATATTATTTTTACAACGCATATATAACTTATACATCGAACGTACAACTTATACAACGCTTATGCATGTGGTGTACAACGCTTATATAACTCATATTTCGAACATATAATTTATACATCGTTGTTTTCCATATCGTTTATAAATTAGAAATCTCACATTGGGTTCCACTCCACCAAAAATAGCAGAAGGCTCAGAAAAATATCCGGTCTCTTCTAGAATGTAGAAGCCGTCGACATGAGTCCACTATCTCTTGTTTCACTGAATTTCGTCAACAAACGAAAAATATATAATTTTTACAGTGAAATCATAAACCATAGCGCTTTAAAGTGCTATTAAACAGTTTAAAATAATACCAGCCGTAACTCTTTGAAGTTGTTCAAAACTAGGTTTTCGATTTGCGACCAAACCGTGCAGCGATTCGTCGATCGGTCTTTACCACGAGGAAGAGGGAGGAGAGGCGCACGTGCGCAGGGGGGAGATGGCCAGTTTGATCGCCTGAGGCGGCGGTGGCGGCGGGTTGAAGTTCAAAACTTCCAGGAGACGAATCTCTCAAATTACATAATGAAAAAAATCCAAACTTGCTATCGATTTGAAGATCTTGATGTGCCCTACAAAATCCCCAACAGGATGGAGGTCTAATTTTGAGCGGATTGAGAGGAATCGAGGAGAGAAGGGGCCTGTTCTTTTCCACCGTGCGTCGATCGGCGAGAGAGAATGTCGGGGGGGAGAGAGAAGTGTGAGCCAATCAGATTTTTTTATTTTATTTATATATTTTAAAAATCCCAAAATACCCCTTACCTCATACGAACACCAATCCGAACCCAACGACTGTCGCCCCAAGCTAAATACCCCATTCCGAACGCAATGGGATATGTTTCGTAGGCCCATTCGACTGTCTTAGTCAGTTTTCCTTCAAATCAAAATATAAAACATTCAATATTCGATTTGAACGTACATTTCAATTTGCCGGGGCCACAAACTGATTCTAAAAATTCCAGAAAAATAAATCTAGCTATGTTTTGATGATGCGGTTCCAACAAAACTAGTTTCGTCGAATTCTGAGACCGTTTGAAAAATGGTCCTTTTCTGGTCGATCCAATTTAATAGAAATCGACCAAACACATTTTCCTTTGCCACGCTCACATACTAGCTTCAAAAATTATGAAATTTGAAACCTAGCAATAATTTGACATCTCAGATCCAACAAAAGTGGTTTCGTCGAATTCTGAGGTCATTTGCAAAATGGCCATTTTCAAGGGCGATATATTCTCTATAGCGACCTTTCCGAAAATTCATTTGGCCATAACTTTTGATTCTCGCTACGAAACTTCGATTTTCCAGATTCGTTAGAAAGATATTCACTAACAAATTTAAATACTTTTAGTTTCACTAAAATCCGTTTTAATTTGCACCTGGCACAGTCAGTCAAAGTTTGAATTCAAAATTTGAAACTGCCGCTCCATTTCAGGCCTTGTTTATACTTCAAAGTAATTATATTTATTTTCCAACGTCGATTTAAACTCACTTTTCGTCATTATTATTTAAAATCCACTAAAATAGCCAATTTAAAATTTTCAAACTGGTTCAGATTTTCCGGGTTGTTACAAAAACACATCACAACAGAAATAAATAATGGTTATCTAATGTTGAAGCTTCCTGCCCCAAGCTTCTCCAAGTATATCTGTAAAATCCCGACTACTTGGCTATCCATACAAATTTGGGCACCCAAGAGTTTAGGGTTAAACAAAACAAAATAAACTTTGGGTTAGTCATGGGACTGGTGTGAGTAAACTCCAACCATTTGTTTAACTTTCAAAAATCCTTTCAAAAGAAAAGATAATCGTAAGACCGATCCACACATAAACACGGAAGGTTTTTACCTTACGACAACCCAAATTATTCTTTGTATCAAAACTTTACTGATATTACAATAGTGTCTAAATCAAATAAATAGCAATGTAGCGGAACGCTTGCATGTCACGCTCCATATATAATATAAAATTAAAAACTGCAGGGCGCTTAATGAAGAATGGATTTCCGTATATGACAAGTTATGGGACCCCCTTCCGATCAGTGTACTCTAGAGGGGATACACCGGGGTTCAACAAGAACATCTTGCAACCCGGCCACACATGACCGACCACTCATTTAACTTGAGAGTATCAAGCATATTATGACCAACGGTTATGGTCAGCAATCGTTACCGAAAGCATACACCAGTGAAAAGAATAAGAAGCAAATGGAATTTCTCTAGATTAGGTGATAGTACCCCTAATGAAAATGACCCGCTTGGCTATGCTGCCTGCCCGATTTCTGTCATTTTCCGATTGGTGAGGCTTGAGGTCGCGATTACTTTTTAGAGCACTTTGCCACCATTCACTTTGAATGCCACATCATTAGATCCATCAAATCACTAAATGATGTCCACAAATATACTCTAGGTGTTAAGCTGAGAGAATAAATTCTCTGCCTCCATACTTGGTATATTTGAAGAAATCAATGTACGTGATCATCTAGAAACACTCTGACAGACATTCATCCATGTACATTGTCCTGGGACTGGACAAACCGTAGGCACCATTCTATTAATCCATCTCGGGAAATTTCTATCTAGGATTATCAGAACAGCCCTTGCACTTTACTCTGTATTCAATCATCTTCAGCATATTTCGATTTGCAACGCTTATTCCTATACGGAGTGGTTTCCAGAAAATAAATCTGATCCCGGTCCCTCTGTATTGACAAACAAAGGTATAAAATAAATCAAAACTTTGATAGTCGGTAATTTAACTATCAAAGGAACATCCATTCAACCAACAATCCTATTTCCAAATGGAAATTCTACTGATCAAGCATCAAACAATACTGGCCCCTTTTTATATTAATTTCTTATTACATTAACAATTCTAAATTCCAATTCTCATCTTCCATATCCTTTGAAAGCTCGATTGTCTCTCTCAGTTCTTGGAAAACATTTCCAATATCATAATTTCTTTATTCGAGAAAATATCTCTTAACCCAGTCATTTCCATATATTCAGAAATTCTTATTTTTTATATTTTAGAAAATTTACATTACTAACATCGGAAAACATTCCCATATTCCACTTCTTAACTTCTCATTAACCAATTCATTTCATTTTCTATGCTTTGAGAATATCTCTGATTTTATTTGGAAAACGTTTCCAAAATCCTTTTATTGGATTAAACTGATGTTATATAGACCATCGTTATTATAACTCATTTCATTAATTATTCACTAACTAACTGTTTTACTAACCAATCTTCGCTACCCAACCTTAACCATTTCTCAGTCAATCATGAAGTCAATCAAGTTTGGGTATAATTACCTCTCAGATCTTAATTGAACAATATTCTCAACTTTGAAATAGTCAAAGCTCACAACTTCGAGTAAAAGAACGTTTACACGACTCTTGGATTCAATTTAAGAATCCACTTCTTTTTACAAAAAAATATTGATTTTAACGATAGCGTTATAATCCCTATTTCCAAAATATTGTAATTTAAAAAATAATTTTGATTCCTCAATTTAAATAAATAAACAATAAATAGTTAATTAATTAAATCTTGATTAAAACGACAAATAAAAAGTACTTTCCTGAATTCGATAGATTCAAATTCCACTAGATAACTCTCTTTCAAAAAAAAAAAAAAAACTTCGATTAATATTCTGAACTTCGGAATAAATCTACTATTTCAGATTATCTCAAATTCAACTTTGTAATTATTTCCATTTGTGAAACATTTTCTTTCCAATCGTTATTTATTTTCAAATATGACTATCGTTCCTTAATAGGAAATCTGGACCCGTTTTATCAATCAACTTGATTTTTACTTGTAAATATCATTACAGGTTCAACTCCTGTTTATCGAGATACCTTATTAATTTACATCATGTTTCACTTCAACCATTTTTGAAGTCTGTATCCTTTATATTCTGATTTATAAGATTTATCTTATAACATTCCATTTGTTAATTAAATTTTGATTTACAAATCTCAAGAGGGTTTCCAATTTCCAAAGCTCTTTTATAACAAATAGGCTTATTAGTAAAAATATTATTTTTTATATAAAGGAAACTCTATAAATTCTTCTCTCGATCTATTAACAGTCCATTTATACTTTTGAATCCATAACCACTTTTCGAAATAGGATTCACTATTTCGCTTTATTCAAATTCCCATTTGAAATCGTATTTCAAACCACAAATTTTCCTTATAAATATGCACATTTGCAAAATATTTGCTTTGTCGTTATTCACTTCAAACATGAGTACTATTTCCTTATATAATCAAATCACTTGATAATATCTCAATCTACATTTTCTTTATAGTTATTTATTTATAATTATTCATACAAAATCTCTTTTATTTCAAGCATTTTAAAATCTCGTTAATAATTTTTTTATAACTGTCGACTCCTAATCCAATTACAATTATCGATTTCAAACTCGATTCCCACTTTTCAATGTAAATTCAAACTTGAATTTTATTTCAATTTATCCCAAGATAAATACTTTACTGAATTTATCAATGTCGTTTATAATCACTTCTTGTATTATCCATTTAAACTAGTTTCTATTTTCAAGTACATTTGAAATTTAATTTCTATTTTGGAAATAAATTTTCTTTTTAAATCTCAAATTTCTTTTCTACATTTGAAAACATTTTACCGTATTCAAATACCAAAATTCAAGGGCCAGGGTAATTCAAACACAAAATAATCAATCATAAATTATATATCACATCATATATCACAATCAATGGAAAACAGTAATATAAATATTGAGGAATCCAGTTGGATCCCTCCAACCAGTATCCCTGCATCCACAGATGTTAATCAACATAAATAACAATAATTTCATTTCAATACGGGATATCATGGTAAATAACATCAATATTCAATCAAAGATTTAAATATATAACTATAACAATCCTTTTAATCTAATTTATCAACCATTTATCCAAACAACCATAACACAATATAAAACTACTATATATAAATTTAAAACACACTTATATAATAATATAAATGAGCCAAAGTTAGTGAGTTTACTCACATTGGTTCACAATTGATGATTCTTTTTTCATTTCGTTTAAAATCAAACAACAGTTTGATTATATCATGAAATTCCAATAGCTCGATTCTCAGTGAAATCAGTTCCACAATGTAGATCTCGTTGCTATGATTCAAATGTGACCAGTTTCGTCAAATTCTGTTTACATATGCAAGAGTTATACCGTTATGAGCATTTACAATTTAAGTAGTTAACCTAACCGGCTAATGACCTCATCAAAACTAATTATCGTTTTAAAATAGTTAATCCCTTCCTAATCTCATTACTACTTACTCCTCCTTTCCCGAACAAAAGATCAGTACCCGACTTCCCAACCCGTTCCTGACATTCTTCCTTCGCCACTGTGCTTCACCAATTCAAAAAAAATTGAGTTCAACCACACCATCCACTTCATCTCCAATAGCTTCTACCTGTCTGAACTATCGCAATTTCGTGCATAAACATCCATTATCAAATTTGAGAAAAAACGAGTCATGGCATCTCAATCACATCGATTTCCAAATTCACAGTCCAAGATAAAAATTCAAGGTAATTCCGACTTCAGAATGGAAAAACCTCCTGATCGTCCTTCATCTTTGAGACATGCAAGCGGAGGTCGTACTTCAATTCAAAGAAACTTAAAAAATCCAGATCTGAAATCAAATCAGGAATTCCCAGATCTTGTACATCATTCTCAGGCAAGTTCCAATTTGTATAACTCGATTCAATCTAAAAAATGGTTAGAAGCTGTAAAGGAAAATAATTTACACCCGAATATTATTCAATTAAAATGTTACTGGCCTGTTATTCGGGAAAATTTTAGAGTTGCAATCATCAATGATAATCTTTGAGTATGACAAGAGAAAAATGGCTCAACTCAATAGCCTTTTACGTTTACGGTAGTAAGCCATACTATAATTTCTTAAAGGATTATATCGATAGAAATTGGCAATTAAAAGGTTCCTATCAGTTATATACGAGAGAGAATGAGTTTTTATTACTTAAGTGTGAATTAACTGAGGACATTGATAAGATTTTAACGACAGGGCCTCATTTCTATAATAGAAGGCTGATTTTCATGAAAAAGTGGATGCCTGGAATGAAATTAACAAGAAAATTTCTTAACTCCATTCCGATTTGGATTAAGTTACCTGATTGTAACATCCCGGAAAAAGTCGATCTTGGTTATCCGATATACAACACATATCGAACATCCAAGGATCGAAAATACCGGTAGTTAATGAAAGAAATTAGAGGGTGAGGATAGATAAGATAGAAACTTAGAATAGAAGAAGATGATGAACATACAACATCAGAGTAAACACGAATCTCATAGCGGAACGAATAAATATATTTCATAACATAACTTTGAAATATAAATCTGTACTTGAATATACATATCATTTCCAAAGTACAGCACTTACAACACAGCGGAGACACCATAGCTATATAATTCTGAAGCCTCCTGCTCCAGTTCTTCAAGTATCTGTAAATCCCGACTACTTGACTGCCCGTACAAAATTGGGCACCCAAGAGTTTAGGGAAAACCAAACAAAATAAACTCCGGGCCAGTCATGTGACTAGTGTGAGTAAACTCAAATTATTTGATTTAACTTTTAAAATCCTTTTGAAACAAAGGATAATCATAAGACCGATCCACACATAAACACGGATGGTTTTTACTTTATGATAACCCAAATCATTAGTAAAACAATATTATTTTGATATTATAATAATGTCTAATACAAGTAATATCCATCTAGTAGAAACGCTTCCATCTAACGTTCTACATATATAATATACAATCAAAACCGCGGGCACTTATTTTGGTAATGGATTCCAACTATGATAAGGTTTGGATCCACCTTCCGCTCAGTGTACTCTAGAAGCGATACACTGGAGTTCAACAAGAACATCTTGCAACTCGGCCACACATGACCGACCACTCATTTCGCTTGAGTGTAACAAATATATTGTCACCTTACAATTGGTAAACCAACATAACCATTCCCGGGAGATACAGAATTGAAAGAAGTAACAAATATGAATATTCTCTAGATGGTGACAATATACCCTACTTGGTTGCGGCCCACTTAACCATGCTGCCTGCCCGATTTATGTCATTTCCCAGTTGATGGGGCATGAGGTTATAATGTATCTCTATACAGATCACGTCTTCATTTACTTTGAATGCCACATCATCATACCCGTCAAATCACAAATTGATTTCCCCAAAAATACCACGGGTATAAGCTAAGAGAAACGAATTCCTCCGCTACCAACGTAAATACGTTTGAAACGATCAACTCACGTGATCCACCAGATATACTCTATCAAACATTCTTCCATACAGGTTGTCCTGGGACTGGACAAACCGAAGGCACTATTCTGTGAACATGATAGCCCTTGCATAACCCCGTCTTCAATTTGTCTTCGATCTATTTGATTCGAAATGCTAACGCCCATACAGAGTGGTCCTCGGATAATAACCCAACCGGTCTCTCCGTATTGATGACGGAAAAATGGTCAAAACTTTGATAGTCTATGATTTAAATATCAAAAGAAAACTCGTGTGCAAACAACGATATTATTTCCAAATGGAAATTTTATCGATCAATCATCATTTAACATTTATCTCTTTAGTTCATTAATTTACTTATCTCCTATTTCCATATATTCTAAATTCTTATTTTCTATTATCAGAAAACATTTCTGATTCTTATTTGGAAAACATTTTCAAAACTCCTTCACTGGATTTAAACTGATGTTTACATCAAACATCGCCAAGCCAACTCAAACCATTTCACTCATTAACTAAATTCACTTAACCATCATTCACTATCAAACCTTACCATTACTTAGTTAAGAAGGAAGTCAATCAAGTTGGGGTATAATTACTTCTCAGACCTTAACTGAACAACGTTTTAACTTCGAAATTGTCAAAGTTTATCTTTTAAATCTTTAACAAACTTCCTTACGTAACTCTCTTTCGAATAAATCTCTATTCGATAACTCTTTCCTTCAAATAAACTATATTCGATAATCTCTCTTCTTCGAATAACCTATATTTGAATAACTCTATTCAATTAACACTATTCGATTAACTCTAATCGATTTACTCTTATCAGTTAACTCTATTTGATTAACTTAATTCTATTAACTCTATTTGATTAACTCTATTGGATTAACTCTATTTGATTAACCCTACTGGATTAACTCTACTGGATTAACTCTATTCAATTAACTCTAACTAATTTACTCTTATCAATTAACCCACTTTCGAATAAACTATATTCGATTATCTCCTTTCAAATAACTAATATTCGATTAACTCCTTTCGAATAACTAATATTCGATTAACTCCTTTCGAATAACTAATATTCGATAACACCTTTTGAATAACTAATATTCGATAACTCCTTTCGAATAACTAATATTCGATAACTCCTTTCGAATAACTAATATTCAATAACTCCTTTCGATTATTTGATAACTCCTTTCGAATAACTAATATTCGATAATTTCTTTCGAATAACTAATATTCGATAATTTCTTTCAAATAACTAATATTCGATTAACTTGTTTCGAATAAACTATATTCGATAATTTCTCTCGAATAACTAGTATTCGATAATTTCTTTCGAATAACTAATATTCGATTAACTTGTTTCGAATAAACTATATTTGATAATTTCTCTTCTTCGAATAACCTTATTCGATAACTCTTTCTTCGAATAAACTATATTCGAATAACTCTAATCCGACTAACTCTAATTCAATTAACTCTATTCGATATAACAAAAATTCGACTAACTCTTGTTCGATTAACTCTATTCGAATAACTCTAGTTCGATTTAACTCTAATCGATTAACTCTAACTAATTAACTCTAACTGGTTAACTCTAACTGATTAACTCTAACTCTAATCGATTAACTCTAATCGATTAACTCTAACTCTAATCGATTAACTCTAACTGATTAACTCTAACTGGTTAACTCTAACTCTAATCGATTAACTCTAACTCTAATCGATTTACTCCTCTAACTCATTTTGATTAACACATTTTGATTAACTCCTTTGATTAACTCTACGTCCATATTTAGTTTCAAATATCGATGTTGAAATCGATTCTTACTTCTCTATATAAGTCCTAACTTATATATTCTATATATCCAATGATAAATATTTTATTTAATTTATAAAATATTGTTTATAAATTAATCTTCTCAGTCTATCGATTAGAACAGATTCTATTTAAAATCTTTGCTTTAAATCTATACCATGTTATACCCGTGTGTGAAGCACGGGTTTAAACCTTTCAAACGTAAAGTTCTCTTTTTATAAAATACTTTTCATTTTCCAAATATTCCTTTTATAATTTTATTTATTTTCTAAATAAATATTCCTTTTATGATTCTATTTGTAAATGTTTTACAAATATTTCCCTTTCTATTTTATTTGTAATTGTTTTACAAATATTCCTCTTTCTATTTGTTTCACAAATAGTTTCCTTTATATCTGGTTTACAAATATTTTCCTTTTTCTTTGTTTTACAAAGATTTTACTTTATATTTTTTTACAAAGATTTTCCCTTATATTTGTTTTACAAATATTTTCCCTTATAACTCTTTGATTTTATAATTATTTCCTTTTATAAAATCCTTTTCCTTTTTATATATAAAATCCATTGATTTTATATAAATAATTCATTTTTAAAATACACTTTGAAAATTCACTTTGTATATCCCAGTATTTCTTACGGTATTTTAAAATACCAAATAACAATGATCGATATCATTCAAACACACAGAATCAACAACAGATTATATATCACATCATATATTACAGTATTTGAAAAATAGTAAAATAAATGTTGAGGATTCCAGTTGGATTCCTCCGACCTGTTTCCCTGCATCCACATATGTTAAACAATACAATTAACATCAATTTCATTTCACTATGAAACATTCTACTAAACAGAATCAATTTATATATATATATATATAACAAGATCTATAATTTCAACCAATTACTTAGCAGTTCAACCAAATAGTCAATACATAGCAATCAATAATCTTTTATTAGTTCTAAATATACGTTATAAAAATATGAACTGATAGAGTTAGTGAGTTTTACTCACACTGGACGATCATCGTTAATAATGATAACCATCGGTTGATTCAGACCGACAATTTATTTCGCTATAAATTGTAATGAGCTTCGATTCACTCTCCGTCAGTTCCATGGTGTAGCCACCGTCCATACGATCCCAACGGATCCAGTTTTATCGGATTCTTATCGGGCCTCATTCCTTTTGACATCGGCCCACACTCGCTTAACTACCCATGACCGCTATTGTGCAAGCTTTTCTTCCTCCAGGACTTCGACGCGGTCCTCCTTTCTCACAGCCATTACGGATCCTTAACGCCATTCACACTCCTCCATCACTCCACCAATTTACAACCGAATACCACCATTCTTCTCCTTATCCACTCCTCTTCTATTTCTACTAAGATCACCAACTTTTGCCCAAAACAGGAATTCGTGTTCCCTGTACTCACGGATGCTGAAGCACCATTAATTTTGGTTGACAATTTTTCTCAAGAAAAACCCAACTTTTTGCCAACAAACCAAACTCGATTCCCTCGATCCTAAAACAACAACGAATCGAACCATTACTCCCTCATTTCACATAAAAATCGAACCCTAAAACCCACTGTAGAAAACCCATCACCAAAAACTTGCATCGAACCCCTCAACATGGATACCAGAACGCAGAGAAACTTCAGCATATCGAATACATATGCATTTTGATTTATGGAATTTTATTTGATTTCTCTTTGATTTTCTTACTTGGATTTTTTCATGTTTGTTTTGCTGGTTTGGAAAGACCTTGACGGCGCAAAACATTGACCAGTGAAATTTTAGTTAGGGTTAAGAAGTTAAGGATTATTTATAGCGTAAAATATTTTTTTATATTCATTATTATATTTATTTTTAAGCGACCGTTACTTGTAATTGTCCTTAAAAATTCCTATGACTACATACGATACCCAAAAATCACGAAAATGGACTTACAGCTACAGTTCGACATTACGGTCCCAACAAAACTGGTTTCATCGAATTCTGACTCCGTTTGCTCACACAGCTTATTTTTAAAGGTCCAATTATCGGCTGTTTTTCACATTAAAATCCCGTAAGTCCACATACTGACTTCAAAAATCATGGAAATTGAAATCTAACAATAATTTGATATTGCGGATCCAATAAATTAGTTTCGTCGAAAATGGAGTTTGTTTGCAAAACTGGCTATTTTTAAAGCTCTAAATAACCCATTTAAATATATAAATATATTTAAAAATAATTAAATTAAATATTTAAAAATAAATATTATCGTATATATTCACACTAGAATATCAACAGCTCCACTAGGATTTACGACTCGATATTCCAAATCCAGTGTTACATCGATATTCGATTTATATTTAAAATCCATTTAAAAATATAAATAAATCGATACAAATTATAAAGGAATTCCATAGCGACTTTTCTAAAATTTGATTTGGATATAAATCAAAATCTACACAATGAAATCTCGATTTTTCTCTTCCACTAGAAAAATATACTTCACCAGCTCCGAACGTTTCTTGTTTCACATAAATCTGATTTAAAACGGCTTCTGTATATTTGTTTGAAGTTCGAATTGCCAAATAGCGAACTGCAGTGCCATTTCGAGCTCGATTTTAATTATAATATAATTATACGTTCAAAATTCGTTTAAATAATATATTCGTTAATATAATTCAACTCTATACTGGATTATATATATTATACATTGTTCAGTTCACATTATGTTGTCAATTCACTATTTCTGACTATTTCTGAAATAAATATATTATTATATTATTTAAGTTAATTAAATATTCAATATTATTTAATTAAACAACCATATAAATCTCTAAACCATTATTTAAATAAATAAATTATTTAACCGTAAAAATATGGGACATTACACTAATTAAGATCTAGACTTTTGGTCTATCGAAGCTATAAGTAGGATAGCCTCTATCCTAGGTCGTTCTCTCCGTATGGATAGTATTACTGAAAATGCTTGCCGTATTTCCTATGCTAGAGTATTGATTGAGATTCATATAGACTTTAAATTTCCTGAGGAAGTCCCAATTCTGTATGAGAGTGGAAATATTATTTGGCAATGGGTATGCTATGAATGGGCTCCTTATATATATTCTAACTGTAATGTTTTTGGGCACTCCATTGATACGTGCAAGTCTGCTAAAATCTGGATTCCAAAGACTAGTATTAAACCTAGTAGTGGTATGGATATAGACGAATCAATGGATACTCAAGATAAACTTGTAAATGATTTTGTTAATGACCTTACACTAAACCAGAAGGATAAATCTATAGGAACTAAGGTTAGACTTTAAGATAGTCACTGTAAACAGTCCAATACAGCAGAAATTCCTGAAGTTGATCGTATTATTCTTGGGGATATGGAAATGTATCAAAATAGAGGAACGGAACTTTATATTCATCGAAAAGAAGATCCAGTTAATAATGTGAATATACTAGAGTGTAGTGAGGAAGTGAACAAATACGATAAGGATTTAAGCAATCAGGATGTCAAATCTGGTGAGATTGGCTCTCAAAACACATGCAATAAGGTAGTTCTTGGAGGGTGTCAAGATATACTCAGGGAACAGAATGAAGTTGCAGGTTTCTCAAAAAAAATGTTCATTTAAATGTCGGTTAAGTTTTAACTCAGAAAAATGTTGATATGCATGAAGAAGGTAAGAGGGATAGGATAGTGAACTATGGCATCACTGGAACATGAGTGTAATAACCCGGAAATCCAAGCCAATTTAAAATTTTTATTTTGGCAATTTTAATGAATTTTAAAATGATTTATTTTAAATAATAGCGACGAGAAATTTATTTAGAATAGAATTAGAATGAATATATTTATTTGAATCGACGTTAGAATATAAGTATTTATTTTATATTATAAAAGGAATTGAAAATGGCGTGGTAGTTCGAGAATTCGATTTCAAATTTTAAATGAATGTACAAGATTCAAAATAAACCAGATTTTAGTGAAACCAAATATATTAGAATCTATTTGAAAATATCTTTCTAACGAATCCGAGAAATTGAAATTTCATAGCGGGAATCAAACGTTACGCTCAGCTTAAAATTCAGAATAGTCGCTATGAAATTTTGGCCCTTAAAAATGGAAATTTGGCAAATGACCTCGGTTTTCGACGAAACCACTTTTGATGGATCCGGAATGTCAAATTATTGCTAGGTTCCAAAATTCATAATTTTCTAAATCAATATGTGAGCGTGGCGAAGTACAACGTGTTTTGTCAATTTCAGTCAATTTCGATCGACCAGAAAATGGTCATTTTTCAAACGGTCTTAGAATTTGACAAAATTAGTTTTGTTAGAACCGTATCGTCAATACGAAGCTAGAAAATATTTTTCTGGAATATATGGCCCCGTAAATTGAAATGTGCGTTCAAATTCAATATATAGATTTATATTTTGTTTTTGACGGAAACTGATCGAAACAGCCGAACTGGATTACGATATATATCCCATTGTGTTCAGAATGGGGGTAATTAGCTAGAGACGATAGTCGGTGGGTCTCATTTGGAGGTCGAAATAAAAGGTTGCTTTATGGGTATTTAAAAATAAATTAAATAAATAAATTTATATAATACCCTACCTTATCTCTCCTTATACTCAGCCAAACGAGAAAGAAAAAAATAAAAATCAAAGGAAAAAAACCCGGCTCCCCTCCATCGTACGCCGCCACCCACCACCCCTACTCCGACGCGCCGCCCTCCCCTTCCAAGCCGCGCCCCCTTCTCAGATCCATCTTCTCCGCCCCCTCACTCTCTTCTCTCTCCTTTCCAATCGAAACCCCCTTCTTCCCCAATCCGGCACCACCAACTGAGGTCGATGCTGCCCTGCTGGCGCACCACCCCGACGGCGACATCTCCCCTGGCCACCAGCGACTCGAGCCTCACCTCCTCGGCCACCAACTCTGACCAGAAACCAAACTTTGGTAATCTTTCTGATTTTAAACTTCTTAGAAAAAAATAAAACCGTTAGTTGATAGAAATTATGATTACTAGGATATGATTATACTTTTAAAATGAAAAAGACTATATTTTTAGAATGTAAAGTTTTGATTTTTATAAAATAAAAGATTGAATTTTTGAAAGATAAAAGATTTGATGTTTATATTAGGAAAGATTTGATTTTTAAAAGAGAAAAGTTATGATTTTTAAAATATAAAGAGACGATTTTTATTTATGTAAATGTAAGATTTTTAAATCGAAAAAGGTTTGATTTTTATAAACAAAAAGATTTGATTTTTTTTACTTCGAAAAGAATAGATTTTCATCGTATAAAAGAATAGATTTTCATCGTATAAAAGAATAAATTTTCATCGTATAAAAGAATAGATTTTCATCGTATAAACGAATAGATGTTTATCATATAGAAGTATAGATTTTTATAGTAATTAAGTATATATTTTTATAACGATGAAGTTATGATTTTTATAATGTAAGGAGCGAAGTAAAAATATAATCTTTACAGTATATGAGGTGAAATAAAAATATGATTTATTTATACTAGAGAATATAAGAATGTGATTTTTATATTAGTGGCGATATAAAAATATAATCTTTATATAGGAAGTAACATTGTTAAAAATATAATTTTTAACACAAACGGTGTTGAACAGATCTCATTGGAAACATTAATAAGAATTTCTACATATGAAGAGTCACGGCGTTTGGTTTAGCTCTCGGTGAGAACTCCTCACTTTTATTTTAATTTCTAGTTTGAAATATATACTAGGATGCAGACGGTGCTTAGCAGCACCCGACACCCGTCGTCCACAGACCATGGATGACTTGGTTGTTTGATTGATGTGTTGTGAAAAATTGATTGTGTGATGTGGATTGAATAAATATTTTATAGTTAAAAATATAATTTTTAACGTGTATATAAAATAAATATTCATTTACAAATCGAACGATTTGTATATGTACACCCATTTGAAAGATATAGATTGGGACGATAAATTTTACACATCGTCCAACTGTACAAATAAAAATCTGTGTTTGTTGATCTGAAACCCCACATGGGTATTGGGATGATATTTGACATACACTAATCCCGATTGTTTAGTTGTATGTCAATCGATGGGTTGACAGATTGTGTAAGCGTTAATTATTTATATTTAATGCTTATGCAGTTTCGTGGTGCACTCTGGATGATGGTTGATTATTTATCGTTGCTATTATATACATGTGTTGTATGGAATCCATATAATTAACATTATATGGTAATTGATTCGGACTCATTCCAATTTGAAAAATAAAGAATATTATAAAAATGAAATATATATTCATGTGTTTAATAGAATAAAAATTCATGTGTTGAATAGAATAAATTCATGTGTTAAATAGAATAAATTCATATGTTGAATAAAATATATATTCATGTGTTGAAATATAGAAAAATTCATGTGTTGAATAGAATAAATTCATGTGTTGAATTGAATAAATTCATGTGTTGAATAAAATATATATTCATGTGTTGAATAAAAAAAAATATTCATGCGTTGAAGAAAATATTCATTTGTTGAATAGAATAACGAAGTTATTAAAATAAATAAAGCCGTGCTGATTAGATATGCGCCATTTTGATGTGAACGATATTTATGTCGATTATATTCGTTTTTTTAAAATGAATATAGAAAAGGAAGTAATTTCAAAATACAAAGTTTTGAAAATGTTATCATATATATATATATATATATATATATATATATATATATCGATGATATGGAATATTCAATTTTGATTAGAAATTGAACAGGAAGTTAAAATCATTTAGAAAACGAATTTAAAACGATTTATAAAATACGTTTTGAAAGGAAATCGACGAAATATATAATATATATTTATATTATATATATAATGGCCAGAATAGAACGCGTCGCGTTGCAGTAGTTCGCGAATTTTGACCATTGACTTCGAATGGACGTTACGGGAGATTCGACCGTCGGATTCTCCTAAAACCAGAACCGTTGGGTTCGTATCGAAAAGAGCTTTCTAACGGATATTAGAGATTTGAAATCTAAGGTTGGATTTGGAATTATGTCCAAATCAAATTTGGAAAAGGTTGCTGTAAGTGCAGTTCGATGGTCGTTGATGGAAATCGACTGTACGGGCCTTGATAAAATTATTAAAAATAGCAATAATTTGTGTAAAATCATAAGAAATGATTTGGAAAGAATTAGGATGAAAAATTCCGTATTTGAAAAGATAAAAATAGATTTTTATCGAAATGAACTAGTTTTGAACTAGAATATTTGAAATAAATAAATTGGATTTGAAAGGGGTTTTGAAAGTAACCAGAATTTCCAATAATTGAATTGGAATGGATTTGAATCAAAATTGTCTTTGGAATATTTCGATGTTGGATTTCGTGATTATACAGATATTGTTATGGAAATTTGAATGATATATTTATATCGTTATTTCCAATACGATATTTGTTGGTCGTAGAATTTGATATTGAATATAAGCCGATATATTTTCTATCCAGAGCCTTGTATTTAATATCAAATGGGATTTGGGTTTGTCATGAATGGTGTCTTCATTAACACTGTTCTTAAACCTAGTAAAGAAAAAGATTAAATATTTTTATTTAGATTTAATGAAGTATACCAATTAAATGGTATTTAATTGGAATTGAATTTGAATTGATTTTTTGGTTTATCGTGAATGGTGTTTTAAATAGCACTTGTTCTTTAACCCGATAATTAATGGAATGTGTTTTTGGGTTGTCATAAACGGTATATTTAATAATACTGTTCTTAGACCCAACGGAGTTAAGAAAATCAGAAATTAACCGAAGGTTAGTTAAGATGAATGGTTTCTTGGGTATTGATCTGATATTGGTTTCGGCCTTCGGGGTTAATACTTAGGGAATTGTTCACTTGCTAATTTACGGTTAAAGGCTGATAGAATGGAATGTGATTTTGGGTTTATAGTAAATTGTGTTTTAAACGACATTGGTTCTTTTACCCAGTTAAAGACAGGATATGATTTCCCAAGTTAAACAATCATTAATATTGATTTTTGGGAAGATTAAAACCAAGTGGAGTTTTAATGAATCTTTAATTAGATTGAAATGATCGAGAATGGAGTATCACCAGTTTTGCTCTAGGAGATAGTTAAATCATTAATTAGATTTGAACATGAAATGGCAATTGAATTACCGATAACACCGTGGTGTTAGATATGAAGTATTACCAGATTTACTTCATTGGGTGCATAGGTTGGGATTGGGAAATTTAAAACAAATGATTACTTTGGTAAGGTTCGTTAATCCCGACTAGTTTGGATAAACCATAAGTTGGTTTGAATTGATATTCAAAAGAAGATTAAAGAATAAATTTAAGGAATTTATCTTTGATAAAATTAATGGGAACCTCTCCCTAAGAATGTGAAATTTTCAATTAACTAAAGATTAGTTAAGATGAATGGTTTCCTGGGTATTGATCTGATGTTGGTTTCGGCCTTCGGGGTTAATATTTGGGGAATTGTTCTCTTACTAATTTACGGTTAGTGACTGATGAATTGGAATGAGGTGTATGTTGTGTTTGTGTAACACTTGTTTATTATATACGTGAGTTATTCAGAAAGACCGGGTTTATCTCATCCTGAATAACTGATTCGACGATGTGTCGAGGATGAAGACGGTGGTTGAGGACCGGAGGTCTTCACATCGTTTGGTTGATTACTGATGATCTTGATTGGGCTGTACACCCAAGAGGAGGGAATCAGTTGGTGATCGTCTAGACGTACTTGGAGATCGATGGATATGCGAGGTACAAGGTGCCTCCGGTTTCTTTCAGACCTAGAATGAACTTGTAAATGGACCGTGTGTCTGACATTGGATTTTATTCTGTGTGATTGATTTCTATTAAATATATATCTGTTTGGCGGCGGTGAATTTATTCTCTTGCTTGACGCCCTTCTCTGAGACGTACGAGCTCAGGGGTTATATATTGATGGATATCAATCGCATGGAGCGAATTGCCTATGTGGCATGCCTAAGTGGCAAATGACCAAGGTTTCTGTTGAAAAGAAAAGTCTTGAGGTTGATGATTAAAGCACGACATGTGTGGCATAGCTTTGTGTAGCGTTGATTTGCGAGCCTCACACCCCGGTTGTGAACCAGAAACTGGAGAAGGACCTCAGGGAGGACATGCGTTTCTTTCTAGCTAGAAGTGGCATCAGTGGTTTTACACGCCCTGACGAGTTTGACTTATGTGGTTTTTGGATTGCGAGGCACCTCAGATATATCGGTGACTGTGTGGAGCCGATGGAATCATTGGACTCATTTACGCCCCAAAGGGCGGGGAAACGCAGTATTCTGGCATTTTAATCCACGTCGGTGGATCGGCCCGGACGATCCAAAGGCTTGACTGAGTACTTTCCTAAGGGGCGGGCTAGAGGCTCTCGAATTCGGTAGAGGACGATCCCTTGCCTCGGTTCACATATGGAAATCCAACTTCCAATACGTGACATTTGCGGTTTTGATTGTAGAGCCTAGTATTGGCGACATGATATATGGTACCCATGCCGTCTATGATTAATACTTATGATTGAAATTGTTTTGACACTATACACTTATAGTAAAAATAAAAGATGAAATTTAGCGTATCAAGCATTCTTTGGCTATTATAAGGTAAAACCCTATCCTCCGGCTTGTGTTGCATTATGTGATGGGACCTCTATCTTATAATAGCTTCATTATTCTTTATTTAGCCTTCCGCTATTGTTTTATGCACTGGTATTCTTGGGAGGAAACCCATTCCGTGTTATACGGCGTGGTCCCTTGATTTACCTAACTTTAAAATAAAGATTAATAAGTGTTTTAGTTCTCACACCAGTCACATGACTAACCTGGAGTTTATTGTTTTAACCTAAACTCTGGGAGCCCTTATTTTGACACGGGCAGCTAGTAGTTTTGGTTTTGTAGATTTATATTCATAGGATCCTGGTTTACAGCTGGAATGATACGCGGGAAGCTCTGTATCCGTGTATTACTTTCAGTTATGTTTTGTATTATTTTTCCGCTGCAGTATTGTATTTAAATCTCTAATATTGAATAATGTGTAATTTTTATTCATACTCTGTATATTCTTGTATTCTGATGGAATTGTTGTAATAAATAATGAAATGTTATTCTGTTTGTGTTCCAATTTGTCGTGTTCTCAAAACAATTAGGGGTTTCGAACGGTCTTGGTCGGTTTAGCGATCGATTCGGATTGAGCGAAAATCCTTATTGTTATAATGAGACATAGTTAATAAGTTGAACATAAATCCTTTCAATGAGGATAACATGTTAGAATATTCAGATTGTTCATCCACAAGTAGCATTAAAAGAAGAAGAAAAAAAACTCAAAGGTTGCAAATGAATAGGAGACAGTATTATTAGAGAATCCTGAGTGGGCGAAACTTGTATTTCAATATAAAACAAGATCTAAATCAAATAAATCAAAAGAGGTAGGAGGAAGTTCAGGTGGAGTGATGAATAGGGGCATTTATAAAAGGTAGTATTTCTGTTTGAGTTGATTGTGCTGAAGAAGTTACTTGTTTTTTGGATGTCGATGCATTTGTTTTCTTTTTCTTGTTGTATGGGGAATGGAGTTGTTTTGTTTGGGGCGGTCTGCATGATTTAAAGATTTGCTTGTTTTGATGGTCGAATTTCAGCACTGGGTTTAAGGCTGGTTTGTGTTGCTGTTGAGTTCTCTGAATTTAAGGCTTGTGTTTATCAAGCACTGGATTTGGGTTTTGTTCTATTTGGTGACATTGTTCACTACACAAAAATCAAACAAACAAGTCATCCATGGTCTGTGGACGACGGGTGTCGGGTGCTGCTAAGCACCGCCTGCATCCTAGTATATATTCCAACTAGAAATTAAAATAAAAGTGAGGAGTTCTCACCAAGAGTTAAACCAAACGCCACGACTCTTCATATGTAGGAAAACTTCGTCTTGTTTCCAACGAGACCTGTTCAACACCGTTTGTGTTAAAAATTATATTTTTAACAACGCTACTTCCTATACAAAGATTATATTTTTATATCGTTGCTTCGTATATAAAAATCATATTTTCCCCTCACCATTCCCTATACAAAAATCACATTTCTATATATAAAGATCGTATTTTTATATCTCTACAACATATGTAAAAAATCAAAATTTTATCATCTATATATTATAAAAATCATATTTTTATTATTTCTATAATATAAAAATCATATTTTTATATCTTCTATAATAGAAAAATAATATTTTTATATCTTATTCAAATAAATAAAAATCCAATTTTTATCATGTATAAAAAAATCCTACCTTTCTGCTTCTTTCTCTTTTATAAAAATTCAATCTTTCTTCTTTATAAAGATCTTACCTTTAAGCGAATAAAAATATAATCTTTAAGCGAATAAAAATATAATCTATAAATTGAAAACTGATTTATAAAACAATGATTAATACATATAAAAACTGATTTGATATATATAAAAACTAACTTAAATAAAGTCAGATCTTAAACAAAACTGATTTCAAATCCTTTTGTAAGTAATTATATTAAATAAATAAAAATAAACAATTCAATAATAAAACTTACAGTAGAAAAGGGAGAGGGGGCTACTTCGACTAGAGGTGGGGGAGAAGGGCGCTGCGATGCTCGGCGTCGGACTGGGCGTGGTGTGGCACGAAGTGGTGGTTGGCGGCGGCTTAGGGGCGGTGGCGTCCTCTGGTGCAGTTTCTCGTGGGTGCTAAAGTTTCGATAGAAGAAGGGGCGGAGCGAGGAAGGAGCGTCGGTGGTGAGAGGGGGAGCGCCAGCTCCGGCAGCGGCGCGGTGGACGTTGGTTGGCGGTGACAGTAATCGTTTAGTTTTTTTCCCTTTTTTTCTTTTTCGATTTTGAATGTCAGGTTTGACTAGTGAGGGTAGAGAGAGAGGGTGCAGAGATAATATTATATATATATATTTAATTATTTTAAATTCTAAAAGCAACTTTTTATTTTCAACTCGAAATTGAACCCACCGACTGTCGTCCATAGCTAATTACCCCCATTCCGAACACAATGCGATATGTATCATAAGCTGATTCGATCGTTTCAATTAGTTTTCGTCAAAATCAAAATTTAAATCTATATATTGAATTTGAACGCGCATTTCAATTTACCGGGACCACATACGAACCCCAAAAATTCCCAAAAAATATTTTCTAGCTTCGTATCGATGATACGGTCCTAGCAAAACAAATTTCGTCAAATTCTGAGACCGTTTGAAAAATGACCATTTTCTGGTCGATCGAAATTGACTGAAGCTGTCAAAACACGTTTTCCTTTGCCACACTCACATATTGATTCAGAAAATTATGAATTTTGAAACCTAGCAACAACTTGACATCACGGATCCAACAAAAGTGGTTTCGTCGAAAACCGAGGTTGTTTGCAAAATTTCCATTTTTAAGGGCCAGAATTCCATAACGATTATTCTGAATTTTCAACTGGGCATAACTTTTGATTCCTGCTATGAAATTTCGATTTTTCGGATTTGTTGGAAAGATATTCTAAAATAGATTCAAATATTTTTGGATTCGCTAAAATCCGATTTATTTTGAATCCTGTACATTCATTTGAACTTTGAAATCGAATTTTCAAACTACCGCGCCAATTTCAATTCCTTTTATTATTTAAAATAAAATATTTATATTCTAATAACGATTCAAATAAATATATATGCTCGAATTCTATTTAAAATAAATTTCTCGTCATTATTATTTAAAATAATTCATTTTAAATATTCAAAATTCAATAAAATTGCCAAAATAAAAATTTTAAATTGGCTCGGATTTCCGGGTTATTACAATCTCCCCCACTTAAAACTTTTCGTCCCCGAAAAGGAATAAAGCCGAAAGTTGTTTAATTAATCAACTCAACTTTCATTATTTTCATTACGGCTTAAATTCTTCAACTTTTCAGTTTCTAAGAACTGTTCAACATTTTCAAAAATTTGGCTAACACCCTAAATTTTCGAAAAATTTCGCCATAATCTCCCCTGCACCGGGAGCTTCGGGATATTTCAAATAGCCTCCCATGGCCCTCACCAATCCAAAAAGAAAAAGAAACAGCCAAGCGGCTAGCCAATCGGCTCATAAAATCACCAAAAACCCAAGAAATACAATAAACATGTAACTATTTGTCGGGTAAACAATTTCATTCTTCTGCTCTAGCCTCCTTGCTATGACCTGTTCAATGTAAGTACTTGTACAAGCATAAAAATGTGATAAATTTTCAATACAACTCACAATTTGGTTCAATTTTGCTAAAGGTTCAACATTTTAATTAATCAACCAACAATCAAACAACATAATCAGCAATCAATTCGTTGATTAGCTTTTCAATCACATAACTTTAATATATATCCAAAAAAAAATCAAAATTTTGATGCCAAATCACAACTATAAGCCCTGTCTAGTTTTGGTTCTCACACTAGTCAATTGGGAATATATAGATATCACACTTTTGAAACTCGAATACCAATTCTGATGATGTTCGAACTATCATCAGAATCATCTCTGGGCAACTAGAGTGTGATTCTATATCTACCCAGTATATTAAAATTTCAAATACATGCGGATCAAACGTATACAAAAAATCTTCATATACTTGATTGTCCAAATCAATATAAAATAAATAATCAAATACGTATAATTGATTTAGATTTTCAAAACAAAACTTGTTTTCATTTTAAAAATATACTCTTCACACTCGTTCTAGGATACTACTGATCCCATCTCTAACGAGTCATTCCCATTGGATATTACTAATCCAATCTCTGATGAATTCTTTCGTATGGTTCTAATGTGTCTTGTTCTCGAGCTTTGTAAACCAAAGCGTTGATACCAAACTGAGACGACCCGAACTTCCTCGATAAGGAAAGCACAGATTGAATAGAGGACAAGACGAATCAGAACGCAAACAGAAGAACATTTCATTGTTAATTACAACAATTCCATCAGAATACAAGAATATACAGAGTATGAATAAATATTACAAAGAAAATATCAGAGATTTAAATTACATTTAAATACATCGCAGTGGAAAAATAATACAAAGCACAACCGAAGGAGATATACGGATACAGAGCTTTTTGGATATCATTCCAGCTGTAAATCAGGATCCTGTGAATATAAATCTGCAAAACCAAAACTACTAGCAGCCCGTGTCAAAATAAGGGCACCCAGAGTTTAGGTTAAAACAATAAACTCCAGGTCGGTCATGTGACTGGTGTGAGAACTAAAACAATTATTAATCTTTATTTTTAAAGTTAGGTAAATCAAGGGACCACGCCGTATAACATGGAACGGGTTTCCTCCCAAGAATACCAGTGCTTAAAACAAACAGCGCAATGCTAAATAAAGAAAAATGAAGCTATTATAAGACCCAGGTCCCATCACACAATGCAACACAAGCCGGAGGATAGGGTTTTACCTTATAATAGCTAAAGCATGCTTGATACGCTAAATTTCATCTTTTATTACTATAAGTGTATAGTGTCAAAACAATTTCAATCATAAGTATCAATCATAGACGACATAAGTGCCCCATACCACTATGCCGCCATATATAGGTATACAATCAAAACCGCAAAGTCACGTATTGGAAGTTGAATTTTCATCTGTGAGCCGAGGCAAGGGATCGTCCTCTACCAAATTCGAGACGCTCTAGCCCGCCCATCAGGAACAACCTCAACTGCCCCTTGGATCGTCAGGGGCGGTCCACCGATGTGGAGTATAATTCCTGAACACTGCGTTTCCCCGCCCTTTGGGGCGTCAATGAGTCCAATGACTCCATCGGCTCCACATAGTCACCGATATATCTGAGGCGCCTCGCAACAGCAAAAACCACACAGGTGAAAATAATGTAAATGTCAGGGTTGGTAGGTCACTGACATCACCCTAGCTAGAAGGAAACGCATGCCCTCACTGATGTCCTCTCCCGTTTCTGGTTCACAACCGGAGTGTGAGGCTCGCGAATCAATGTTACACAAAGCTATGCCACACAGGTCGTGCTTTGATCATCAACCACAAGACTCTGCTTTCCAACAAAAGCCTTGATCATTTGCCATTTAGGCATGCCACACAGGCAATTCACTCCATGCGATTGATATCATCAATATATAACCCTTGAGCTCGTACGTCTCAGAGAAGGGTGTTAAGCAAGAGAATAAATTCTCCGCCGCCAAACAGATATATATTTAATAGAAATCAGTCACACAGAATAAAATCCAATGTCAGACACACAGTCCATTTACAAGTTCGTTCTGGGTCTGAACGAAACCGGAGGCACCTTGTACCTCGCATATCCATCGATCTCCAAGTACGTCCGGACGATCACCAACTGATTCCCTCCTCTTGGGTGTACAGCCCAATCAAGATCATCAGTAATCACCCAAACGATGTGAAGACCTCCGGTCTTCGACCACCGTCTTCATCTTCGACACATCGTCGAATCAGTTATTCAAAATGGGTTAAACCCGGTCTTTCTGAATAACTCGCGTATATAATAAATAAGTGTTACACAAACACAACATACGCCTCATTCCAATTCAGAATATTCTTTTATTAAAATATTCTTATACTTTGGGAACGGTTCCCATTAATTTTATCAAAGATAAATTCTTTAAATTTATTCTTTAATCTTCCTTTGAATATCAATTCAAATTAGTCGGGATTAGCGAACCACACCGAAGTAATCATTTATTTTATTTCCCAATCCCAACCTATTTATCCCATGAAGTAAAACTAGTCATACTTCATATCTAACACCACGGTGTTATCGGTAAATTCAATTACCATTTCACGTTCAAATCTAATTAAAGATTTAACTATCGCCTGGAGCAAAACTGGTGATATTCCATTCTCGATTATTTCAATCTAATTAAAGATTCATTAAAACTCCACTTGGTTTTAATCTTCCCAATAATCACTATCAATGATTATTTAACTTGGGAAATCACATCTTGTCTTTAACTGGGTTAAAGAACCAATGTTATTTAAAACACGGTTCACTATAAACCCAAAATACATTCTAATTCAATTCCAATTAAATATCATTTAATTGGTATCCTTCATTAAATCTAAATAAAAAGATTTAATCTTTTTCTCAGTTGGGTTTAAGAACAGCGGTAATGAAGACACCATTCACGACAAACCCAAATCCCATTTGATATTAAATACAAGGCTCTGAATAGAAAATATATCGGCTTATATTCAATATCAAATCCTACGACCAACAAATATCGTATTGGAAATAATGATATAAATATATCTTTCAAATTTCCATAACAATATCTGTATAACCATGAAATCCAACATCGAAATATTCCAAAGACAATTTCGATTCAAATGCATTTCCACTTTATATATTGGAAATTCTGGTTATTTTCAAAACCATTTCAAATCCAATTTATTTATTTAAAAATAAATGGATTTTAATTTTAGTTCAAAACTAGTTCATTTTGATAAAAATCTATTTTTATCTTTTCAAATTTGGAATTTTTCATCCCAATTCTTCACAAATCATTTCTTATGATTTTACACAAATTATTACTACTTTTAATAATTTTATCAAGGCCCGTACAGTCGATTTCCATCAACGACCATCGAACTGCACTTACAGCGACCTTTTCCAAATTTGATTTGGACATAATTCCAAACCCAACAGTTAGATTTCTAATTTCTTGTATTCATTAGAAAGCTCTTTTCGATACGAACCCAAGGTTCCGGTTTTAGGAGAATCCGAAGATCGGATCTCCCGTAATATCCATTTGAAGTCAATGGTCGAAATTCGCGAACTGCCGCGGTGCGGCGCGTTCTATTCAGGCCATTCTATATATATATAATATATATATTATATACTTCGTCGATTTCCTTTTAAAAAATTATTTTATAAATAGTTTTAAATTCATTTTCGAAACGATTTCAACTTCATATTCAATTTCAAATCAAAATTGAATATTCCACATCATCGATATGCAACTGATAATATTTTCAAAACGTTATATTTTTAAATCACTTCCTTTTCTATAATCATTATAAAAACGAATAAAATCGATATAAATATCGTTCGCGTCAAAATGGCGTTAATCTAATCAACACGGCTTTTATTCAGCACATGAATGTTTTCTTCTATTCAACACATGAATATTTATTTTATTCAACACATGAATATTTATTTTATTCAACACATGAATATTTATTCTATTCAACACATGAATTTTTTCTTTATTCAACACATGAATATTTTCTTTTTTCAACACATGAATATTTATTTTATTCAACACATGAATTTTTATTTTATAATATTCTTTATTTTCCAAATTAGAGTGAGGCCCAATCAATTACCATATAATGTTAATTATATGGATTCCATACAACACATGTATATAATAGCAACGATAAATAATCAACCATCATCCAGAGTGCACCACACAACTGCATAAGCATTAAATATAAATAATTAACGCTTACACAGTCTGTCAACCCATCGATTGACATACAACTAAACAATCGGGATTAATGTACGTCAAATATCATCCCAATACCCGTGTGGGGTTTCAAATCAACAAACACAGATTTTTACTTGTGAATTTGGGCGATGTGTAAAATTTATCGTCCCAATCAATATCAGTCAAATCGGTGCACATAAACAAATCGTTCGATTTGTAAATGAATATTTATTTTACTTCATCACATGAATATATATTTTATTTCAACACATGAATATATATTTTATTTCAACATATGAATATATATTTTATTTCAACACATGAATATTTATTTTTATTCAACACATGAATATTTATTTTTATTCAACACATGAATATTTATTCTATTCAATACATGATTTTTTTTATTCAACACATGAATTTTTATTTTATTTCAATACATACACTATCAAATTTCACTACACAGAAATCAAACAAACAAGTCATCCATGGTCTATGGACGACGGTTGTCAGGTGCTGCTAAGCACCGTCAAGCATCCTAGTATATATTTCAACTAGAAATTAAAATAAAAGTGAGGAGTTCTCACCAAGAGCTAAACCAAATGCCACGACTCTTCATATGTATGAAAACTTCGTCTTGTTTCCAACGAGATCTGTTCAACACCGTTTGTGTTAAAAATTATATTTTTAACAACGCTACTTCCTATATAAAGATTATATTTTTATATCGTTGCTTCGTATATAAAAATCATATTTTTCCCTCGCCATTCTCTATATAAAAATCACATTTCTATATATAAAGATCGTATTTTTATATCTCTACTACATATGTAAAAAAATCAAATTTTTATCATCTATATATTATAAAAATCATATTTTTATTATTTCTATAATATAAAAATCATATTTTTATACCTTCTATAATAGAGAAATCATATTTTTATATCTTATTCAAATAAATAAAAATCCAATTTTTATCATGTATAAAAAAATCCTACCTTTCAACTTCATTTACATGAAGAAAAATCCAATCTTTCTCTTTTATAAAAATTCAATCTTTCTTCTTTATAAAGATCTTACCTTTAAGCGAATAAAAATATAATCTATAAATTGAAAACTGATTTATAAAACAATGATTAATACATATAAAAACTGATTTAAATAAAGTCAGATCTTAAACAAAACTGATTTCAAATCCTTTTGTAAGTAATTATATTAAATAAATAAAAAATAAACAAATCAATAATAAAACTTACAGCAGAAAAGGGAGAGGGGGCTGCTTCGACTAGAGGTGGGGGCAGGGGGGAAGGGCGCTGCGATGCTCGGCGTCGGACTAGGCGTGGTGTGGCGCGAAGTGGTGGTTGGCGGCGGCTCAGGGGCGGTGGCGTCCTCTGGTGCGGTTTCTCGTGGGTGCTAGGGTTTCGATAGAAGAAGGGGCGGAGCGAGGAAGGAGCGTCGGCGGTGAGAGGGGGAGCGCCAGCTCCGGCGGTGGCACAGTGGACGTTGGGTGGCGGCGACGGTAATCGTTTAGTTTTTTTCCTTTTTTTCCCTTTTTCGATTTTGAACGACAGGTTTGACTAATGAGGGTAGAGAGAGAGGGTGTAGATATAATATAATATAATATATATATATATATAATTATTTTAAATTCTAAAAGCAACTTTTTATTTTCAACTCGAAATTGAACCCACCGACTGTCGTCCTTAGCTAATTACTCCTATTCCAAACACAATGGGATATGTATCGTAAGCTGATTCGATCGTTTCGATCAGTTTTCATCAAAATCAAAATATATATATATATATTGAATTTGAACGCACATTTCAATTTACCGGGACCACATATGAAACCCAAAAATTCCCGAAAAATATTTTCTAGCTTCGTATCGACGATACAATCCTAACAAAACTAATTTTGTCAAATTCTGAGACCGTTTGAAAAATGGCCATTTTCTGGTCGATCGAAATTGACTGAAACTGTCAAAACACGTTTCCTTTGCCACACTCACATATTGATTCAGAGAATTACGAATTTTGAAACCTAGCAATAACTTCACATCTCGGATGCAACAAAAGTGGTTTCGTCGAAAACCGAGGTCGTTTGCAAAATTTCTATTTTTAAGGTCTAGAATTCCATAACGACTATTCTGAATTTTCAACTGGGCATAACTTTTGATTCCCGCTATGAAATTTCGATTTTTCGGATTCGTTGGAAAGATATTCTCAAATAGATTCAAATATTTTTGGTTTCGCTAAAATATGATTTATTTTGAATTCTGTACATTCATTTGAAATTGAATTTTCAAACTACCGCACCAATTTCAATTCCTTTTATAATTTAAAATAAAATATTTATATTCTAACGACGATTCAAATAAATATATACGTTCGAATTCTATTTAAAATAAATTTATCGTCGTTATTATTTAAAATAATTCATTTTAAATGTTCAAAATTCAATAAAACTGCCAAAATAAATTTTTTTAAATTGACTCGGATTTCTGGCTTATTACAACTTAGCGGTTCCAACGACATATAGCGGTTCTTTTAACAGATGACATTCAAGTCATTAACCCAACTTATACCAATAGCTATGTAAATGCAATTCTATATTATCAACTGATTATACAATAACTCAACAACATATATTTACAGATAAAATATGTCAAACTAACACAATGTCAGAACGGAGTTTATTTCTGTTAGCAAGGTATCCAAACAATTCAGCCTAGTGGAACGACGTTTATTTCCACTAACAAATGTCAACATATAATATATAATTACGATATACGTAATTAAACATAATTTAATTAATTAAATAATTAATTGAAAAACCAATTTAGAATTTACTAAATTTACATATTATTACCGATCAATACTTAACCGTTTACACATTAGTTTAGTTCAATGACAAAATTTATGTTTGTTATAATATAAATAATTTTTAGGATTTAAACCCCATTTTAATTACTTAAATCAATTAAATTTGAATTCAAATGATTTAAAACTCAACAAAATCACTCGAATTGCTTACACGAAATCCCACTATTGATCAACTCGATTACTTACTCGTGCTCAAATCTATTCGAACATATGCTCATGATTTAAGCTTATATATATACACACATATCAATATATATTTATCTAAATGCTCTAAAAATTTGAATTTAAATTTAAAATCTTTCTTTTTTCATTTTAATTGGGTCGAGCCCAATACAACCAGCCTAACCAGAATTCACACAAGCCAACACCCAATTCCCCCTTTTTATATCTCTCCCGCCTTTCGTTTATTTATCTTTTTCTTTCTCTTGTTTTTTTTTAAATTATATTTTAATGTAGGCTAATCCCAGCCTATTAGACCCACTCTCTAACACTCACGCACGTACTCCACTCTTCCTGGCTTTAATCCCAAGCACAACAAAATGTGCGATAGCCAAACACTTTGACCTTTAACCAAAACACACACTAAATCCCAAAAAAAAAGTGCACAACCACACATATCTCACCATATGCACCTACACCATCGATTTGATCACCGGAAATAGCTTCCAGGTCATCGCCGCAAACTTGCTTCCCGATGAGAACTCCGACCACCTTGAGGCCTATCACCACCACCACATCAAAGTCCTTCCCCGTACACTCCTCCACACTACATTTTTTCAACTCGATTCATCGTACATCCTGTGCAATAAAATCAAAAACTAAAAACCCAAAACACCCACCAAAAACCAAATTGACCTCGTCCGCCCTCCTCAGACCATCGTAACTCAAAAAACTCCACCCGCACCTTCGTTTACCTCTAGTGCAGCGCCCCCGCAATGTTTCATTTTGTTAACACTAATTCACGAATTATAATTTTAAACCGGAATCAGGAATTAAATCCAAACACAAATTATAGGGCACTAAAAATCTTGAAACTTGTTTGAAATAAATCACGATTTAAATACCAACAAACTCGTTTTCCTGAATCCAAAATTTTCGATGATCAAAATTTAAGTTTATAAACCCTTTTTCTATATATCATATATATTTGAAATTTTACATCATTATTTGTGGTGAGACTATTTTTAAAATAAACTAGGGACATATACCATCAACTTTCAAGTTGAATTCAGATTCTCGAACACATTAGAATTAGAGTCCTAGATTTTTGATTCAAGGTACTAGCTTTTATAAACAAACAGGTCCTTATGGGGGTATTTCTAGATTTCAATCATTCAGGTTTTAGTCCAGTTTTGACATGAAGATTGAATTAACTAAATACACACATTCAGAATCATATATGCACACACACTCACACACACGCACATATATATATATATATAGATATAGATATATATATAGATATATAGATATATAGATATATATATATATATCTACATCAATATATATACAATCGGTAAATAAATGGGGATGTCTACTCACATTATTATTTTATTATTTTTAACTTTTATTCATTTTCTGGTTGCTCTTTGGTTTCAGGTCTTCCTCTCCTATTTAATTCTAGGTTTAAGGCTTGGGTTCATATTAATGAATGATTTAGTTAATGGTGTATGTATTTATATAGGAAACAAATATATTATATTGTAAAAGCATTAATTGGTTTATAGGGCTAATAAGGAGCATGGATGGGGATGTTCAGGCTGTCCTTAAATCTGATGGAATGCTGCTTAGGCTGCCTATATTTAGATTGGAAGAACATGTGCTTAGGTGCCCTTCATTTCGTTATTTTTAGGTTTGCATGGACGACCATGTGTTGCAACATACATTTTGTTGGATCTAGAATAACCCTAGGGGGGGTGAATAGGGTTTTTCACAGTTTTTAACTGAATTAAAAATTTAACGAGATATATAATAATAAACTGATCACAGAATATAGCAGAAACAGAAATGCAGAAAATAAATCACACACAGATATACCCAGCTTCGGCAAAACCCTGCCTACTGCTGCATTTTTAAGGTTTCTACTAGGTGATAGAACAGATCCCGCATACAAGACCGTGTACACTCGCAAACCCTTCTCCTATTATAACCCTCCGCTCAAAACCCTAGACTGGTCGATATCCCCTCAATCAGATTTCCGCTGATTACAACCCCGTAAGCAGTAACCCAGATTTTACAGACTCTGTCAACTGTCAGTCAACTCCTTGACTGAATTTCCCCTAGATCTTACAGACTCTAGAACTGATTATTTGTTTTACGGTTTACAAAGGAATTTAAAACAATACAAACTAAAAACAAAAAGAAAAACAAAACCCCTTTGAATTAGTCTAAACAAAAACTCCCCCCTTTTTATTAATCTTGGCTTAGCCAAGTCAAAGTAGACCGGCCCACTCCATTTAGCATTTGCCCGATCTCTTCTCTGTGAAAATGGCGGTAGGGAACTGGAAATTAAAACTAGGGTTTCCTCAATGTTCCCCAAATCGATTTCGATGCTTGATTGAATGATTTTTTCTGGTGCTCGACTTCTCTATGGCTATCTGGTTCTTCGATTTTGGAGTTGTGTTGATCAAAACACTGGAAAAAAAAATGATGTGAGTTCTCTGTTTAATCTCTTCGAATTTCTCTTGAAAATATTTGTGGTGTTCGATGATTTTAGCCAATGATGTATGGGTGTATATATAGGGTTTTAGAAACCCTAATCGATTTCTCTGATTTCGTATGAATGACTTGGCTGATTGATTGTCGCTTTCCCCCTTTTGAAGTTCTCGGCTTTGAAAAAAAAATCAGCGTGAATTGTTGGCTTTTGAATGAATTAGACAGATTCCTCTTGAAGTACTTGAATTGTTGCCATGAATAATTAACATGATTTCTTGCCAAAAAATATTGCCGAGAGCAGTTTCATGATTTGGTTTCCTGAAAAAGATACATCTGGTCGACTTTGTTCGCATTGACGAAATTGAGATATAATTCACCCCTGGAATGATCTCTTGAGTCAATTCTGGAAAGAATTAAAAAAAAATTCCTGGATGCCATAAATAAATTTCCAGATTTGCTTGATTGATTCCCTTGCTATGAACAATCGAGGAAATTAGGGAAACAAAAATAAAATCTTGCTAAAAAATAATTCCCTGATTGAACAAAAACAATTCTAAAAATCATTTATGTCTTTCCCAAAATTGGAAATAAAACTTTTGTCTTGAAATCGATTTCTGGAAATTTTATTTGCTTCCTTTGATTTTCATGAATAAATTCGATTGCCTCATCATGCATGCTTATATACAAATCCTTTGCACTGAGTTGATCATTCACACTTTCATATAACTGAACATGCATTGTACTGTCTTGTACTCATTCTGCAATTTCGGCCTTGTCTTTGAACATGTATGCAGCTTCATATATGTTGGCTCTTGTGAACATTTGCTTAACCTGATCACCATCCAAAAGCTTGTTTATGCTGTCCCATTTATTGTAAATCTGAGCTGCATCAACTTGTGCATATCATGGTGTATTTTCCATACACATTGCATCCATTTCCACTTGTTTATGAATCCATATATGAACTGCTTGACTGCTGTGTACCGCTGTCTTGAACCTGCCATGTTAGACTTATTCTTGCTTGATCATGCATGATTATGCGCTTGAGCCACTTATGTCCATGCTGCTATGAACTTTGTACTTCCATTCTTGCTTGAATGATGAGCTGTATCACCATGTATTGCTGCTTCACATGACCATGCTGCTGCCTTGTCCCACTTGTAATATGCTTGTGCTATATTGCACGATTCATCACTGTTCATGCTAGTTCACACACTTGTGTTTTGCAGACATGTTTTGCCATTTTGCTGCTGATCTACCAATATAAATCACTTCGTTTAGAGTGATCTTGCCACTTGCTTTGCCTGATCTGTTCTTCACCATATATGTTTTTGTCACACTGAACATACATGCTTCGTGCTTCTTTGCTGTATTGTTTAGTATTGCTAAGCTGTTATGGCTCGACCACTTTGACATGAGTTGACTATGAATGAAACGACTTCACTTGTATTTGCTGCTTTCATCATGTATGTGCATATTTGTTGTACTGAGTTGATACAAGATACACTGAGTCGAGATGGTCCACGTGACTACTCCTCAGTTGCACTGGATTGGCGAGGCAGTGCACACGTGTATATATACACGTGTGTATATGCAGACCATTCAGAAAAGATTTTTCTGTCCCTGCACTATAATATGTGTATATACATACACATGTATGTGTATACATGTATCGTGCACGTGCTATATTCACATATCAGATCAAGTCATGAAAAATGATGAGAAACACACCGAAATTCTGAGGCAAATAAAAATTTAAAAAATAAAATTTATATTCGCATGAATTCTGTTTTATTTCTATTGCAGTGTACTGGGTGTGTGTGTTTCATGTGACAGGTAAGAAGATGATGACTGGACTGACTGAGCTATGAAGATGCTGTAAAGACAGAAGACTGAAAGACTGAAGATAGAAGACTAAGAGAGAGTGTCAGTGAAAGTATAAAAGTATGTATGAATGTATCAATAAAAAAATATGTATACAGAATTGTAAACTGAGTGAATGTATGAGTGTTGTAGTGAGGAGCTGTATATGTATATGAATTGTATTGTTGTTTGTAATGAACAAGTTTGATAGAAATAAAATATTATTTTATTGTTATCAAACAAACTTGTCTATTTTATTCTGTTTATCTATAAGTACAATATTCTGTGAAGTGATTAAATAGTGTAGTTGTAAATAATTGTACTGTTCGAGTGTTTGAAATATATTTTTTAATTTAAATAAAATACTGAAAGAAAATATGAATATCTATACAGTCGTATTCTATTTAAATATAAATATAATATTTCTGTATGTGATGTAGAATAACAGTACGATTTCAAACACATTAATAATAATATTTATTTGGTTGTTATCATCAAACAAAAATCATATAATTGTGTATACAACACCATTATATACAACAATCTCCCCCTTTTGATGATGACAAACAAATAAAAGATTTTGTATACAATAAATGTGTTTGACAGTGAATTTACAACTCTCCCTATTTATTAGCTCCCCTACAACTAAACTCCCCCTATAACTGTGCATGAGTGAAATGAATGAATTTAATAAATTTTCAAAATTAAAAATATTTGTAAAATATTCACTCATAAATCAAAATCTCAACCCATTCTCCCCCTTTTGTTATCATCAAAAGGATACAGAAATTTAAAATATAGATGAAAAGTGATAAAAAAATATAATATCAGCATAAGAGGAAGAACGGTCATCATAAATCTCAATCAGTCAAACAAAAATCATAATAAACTGAGAACTAGTGGCATATTTCACATTGCAGAGAATGACGGATTTACGATGAAATTTATATAAATGAGGAGAGTTATATAAAAATGAATTTCAATAAATTTTCAAAAAGATTTATAAGTTGAACAATAAAAACAGTGACGGAATTGGACTATAATTAATAATTCAATTTAAGCGACAAAATCGTATACTCTCAAATCCCAATATCTATCAATCAACAAACCATAATACATCATAAGATTTTAACACATTTCACAGATTAGAAGATGAATTGATAGGCTGGTTTTTATACTCAGAGAAGAATTTCAAATTTATTTCTATTTTTAGCACTTTATTTCCTTTTTATTTTTTTTATTTAAGAGCACACTTATCACGCATAACCAGAGCTTGGATTTTTATATGGGATCAGTCGCAGCTTAAATTATAAGACGTCTCATAACCAATCATAACCAGAGCTTGGATTTTTAAATGAGGTTAGAGACACTCTTATATATTAATTATATTTTTATCATTTTCAGCTTTATAAAGGAAAAACTCCTCGGTATATGAAACCAATATGGATGATAGAAATGTGGTAGGTATAGAAATGGACTGAAATAAATTGCTAAATTAATTATATTATGAGATAGGCTCGACTGTACCGGGATTATAGAAAATTTTCAATTATCACTAATTCTGAATAATAATCTAGTCCCATTTCTATCACAAATAATTTTCACTATTTTAAAACAAGATGATTTTTCTTAAAAAAAAATAAACTCTCCACATTAATATAAAATCATGATGGATGGCAGATGGGTGATAGATAAAGGAGATGGTCGTGAAATAATTGCCAGTTCAAAGATATTATAATAAATATTCAACCATCATGAAAATTTAAATAAAACTACTCTTGTTTTGAAATATACTGCAGTCACAATTCATCACAATTTCAAAATCTGATAATATGTTTTGATGAATTATAAATACAGTTCAATTCGGATATTGATTTCAATTTCTGAATGAATAATCAATAAATAATTTTAAAATTGAAAATCAATTACAAGAGGAAATTAAACAGATTTATAAAAAAAAATTGAATCTATACAGGGTGATAATTCAAAAAACAGATGAGTGAACAAGGCTGATACCAATTGTAGTCTCCTTTATCGAGGAATTTAATTACACCCTGATGGACTATCATGGACATCTCAGGCTAAAGAAATTTAAACACAAACCCAGCCAGACAAATTTAGCACATTTATTTGTATAAGGCAAAAAAATTTATGGATCTATACAAGGTGAAAATTTGAATCTCAGTACAGATGGGTGAAACAAATATAAGCACTTCTGATACCACTTGGTGTCTTTATTCACAAAGCCCAAACAGACAGACTTAACAAATTTGCACATTTTTCAAAACTGCAGAAAAGAACAAGCAATTATTTGAAAAACAGTATCAGAGCAGCAAACAATTCTTCTCAATACAAGCAGTCATTTAGAGCATTTTCACACCAGTATCAGAGCGGCACAAAAATCGTTTCAAAGCACACTTGTCAAGACATTTCTGATGGTCACAGAATATGATTCATGATCCAAGATTAAAAGTACTGTTTATTTGAAATCATTTGATGGAAGATGAAGATATCAGGATTCAATGAATCGATCACACTAGATTGTATTTTTTTATATATATATTCCAGATATGTGTGAGTTTCAGTAAATCAATAAATTCAAATGATTTTAAACAAACAGATATTCAAACCAAATAATCATAGAATAACAGAGAATTTTAAGACCAGTTTTACAAAAGAAATTTTCACAAGTATCTCTGACAAGTGTGGGATTAAATTCAGATAATTTACATCAAATTTAAGAGGTATTCATGAACTAGAAAATTAAAGTAATTTATTTGAAATCACTTGAATCAATGTCAAGTTCTGGGATATAATGAATCAGTCACACAAGGTTGATAATTTCAAATTTAGGAGGTATGTGAGATTCAAAATATCAGGAATTTCAGATGATTTCAAACAAACTAATTTCAACTGTACTAATCATGAATAAAAATGAATTTTAAGATGTATCACTAAGACAAGGCATTTCAAAAAGATATTCAAGCCAATCTGAAAATTACTGGAATTGTCACAACTGATAAATAACAGTGTGCTGTAATGAGTATAATATCTTGAGCTTTTCTAAAATGAATTAGAATAAACTTAGAACAGCAAAGGTGTGTGAATTTCCATATAATTTTCAGATCTTCAAAACAATTTAGAATTCAGATTAACAGTGTTCAAGATATAACAAGAATACGTCAACACCGTTAGGAATTCAGAAAACAGAAAAAGAACTTCAAAACAATTGCTGAAGAAAAAAAATTAGTATCTGGGCATGATTAAAAGTATCAGAGTTCTATACACACAAAACAAATTTCCAGAATATCATGAATACTGCAATTCAAATACTGCAATTCAAGAAGCACAAAAAAATATGGCAGTGATAAATCAAATCAGAAAAGACAGAAGAAAGAGATAGAAGGGAGAAGAGGAAGAAATAAGCAAAAGAAGAAAAAAAATACAAACAGAAAATATTTACAGAGGTGAGTTTAGAGATCATACCAGAATCCAGTGTAAATCGGAATCTCTAACTCAACAGATCTTGGCCAAGGAACTGTAAAGAATACAGAAAAATAGAAAGCTTGAAATCAACCTCTTTTCAGCATAGCAGTTCCTCAACCTTCACTGGTACCTAGCAGTTGAGTGAATCAAGTGGTCTAACAAAATTTGTAAAACCGCTCTGAAATATGTTTACCACTTTTGGTACCCAAACCTGTTTGGATAACAAACCATCAGAATTAACCTTTGTACCCTTAGGAACCCAAATCTGTTTAAACTTAACAAAGTCTGTTTTATTTCCTTTAAGGTTCAAAAATGTTTAAATGGTTTATTACAGAACAAATTCACATTTTGCATTTGATTCAAAAATCCTTTGGAGTTATCAAAGTTCAAGTTATCAAAACAATTATTTCCAAAGCAGTTTGAGGGACTTTTCAAATCACTTGAATTTTGTTTTCCAAAAACATCATTTTTCCCGAAGCCAAGACCAGATTTATTTCCAATAGAAACTTGGTTTTGTACGATTTTTCCCCATTAGAAAATTTATCCAAAGTTGATTCTAATCGTTGAATTTTGGATTTTAGATTGCCATTTTCTTTTAGTAAATTTGAGCAATTATTTATAGCGATCTTTTGTTCAGTACTGGACTGTTTCAAAACCAAATTCTCATTTTCAAGCAATTTAACTTTGGCTTGGGATTCAGAAATTTCAAGTTGAAATCGATTTTGCTTTTCAGACACAAAATTCTTGGATTTTTCAATCTCATTTTCAAGTTCTTTCAAAATCAAACCACTTTTCACCAAATTTTCATTTTCAGAAATTTCAAATTTGGAATTTATATCTGTTTTAAAATTTTCAAATTCCTTTTGCAGAAGGTTATTCAAATTTGACAACTCAGTCTTGTTCTCATTTAAGATCAGAATTTCATTTTCAAACTTTTGAATATTTTTATTGAGATGAACAAGATTGGTTTTCAATTTCAAACAATTTTTGCAAACAGAATTTAAAGAATTTTTAACATATTCAAGTTGTGATTCCAAATCATCAATTTTGCTGGTCGACTCAAAATTCTTAGATTTCAGAGACTTATTTTTCAGTTGGAGTTTATCAACAGATTTCGTTAAATCAAGACACATGTAAACCAGATCTTCATATGAGAAATTTTCTATCTCAGTATTTGTTGAATCTCCATCGACTGATCCATCTGAATTTTCATTTGTAAATTCTGTCAAGCAGAACTCTGAATCTGAGTTGACTTTATCGGGTTTTGAGCTGTGGTTGTCAGATCTTCCATACTTCGTATTGAGAGTATCCCAGATTTCCTGTGCAGATAAACAATGACAGGTAAGATTAAACTGTCCAGTACTAAGATAATCAAATATAATTTTCATAGCACGAGTATTGAAAGTAATATCTACACTATCAAACCCATTGATAACAACTTCCCAACATTTAATATTAATAGATTTTAAATAAAATTCCATTTTAGATTTCCAGTTTGAAAAATCTGTTCCATCAAAAATAGTTGGAAAAGAACTGGACTGACTCTCTATGGACTGACAACTAGGAATCACCATTACTCTAGAGTTAAATGAGAATACCTGCTCTGATACCACTTGTTGGATCTAGAATAACCTTAGAGGGGGTGAATAGGGTTTTTCACATTTTTTAACTGAATTAAAAATTTAACGAGATATATAATAATAAACTGATCACAGAATATAGCAGAAACAGAAATGCAGAAAATAAATCACATACAGATATACCCAGCTTCGACAAAGCCCTGCCTACTGCTGCATTTCTAAGGTTTCTACTAGGTGATATAACAGATCCCGCATACAAGAACGTGTACACTCGCAAACCCTTCTCCTATTCTAACCCTCCGCTCAAAACCCTAGACTGGTCGATATCCCCTCGATTAGATTTCCGCTGATTACAACCCCGTAACCAGTAACCCATATTTTACAGACTTTGTCAACTGTCAGTCAACTCCTTGACTGAATTTCCCCTAGATCTTACAGACTCTAGAACTGATTATTTGTTTTACGGTTTACAAAGGAATTTAAAACAATACAAACTGAAAACAAAAAGAAAAACAAAACCCCTTTGAATTAGTCTAAATAAAAACTCCCCCCTTTTTATTAATCTTGGCTTAGCCAAGTCAAAGTAGACCGGCCCACTCCATTTAGCATTTGCCCGATCTCTTCTCTGTGAAAATGGCGGTAGGGAACTGGAAATTAAAACTAGGGTTTCCTCAATCTTCCCCAAATCGATTTCGATGATTGATTGAATGAGTTTTTCAGGTGCTCGACTTCTCTGTGGCTATCTCGTTCTTCGATTTTGGAGTTATGTTGATCGAAACACTGAAAAAAAACGATGTGAGTTCTCTGTTTAATCTCTTCGAATTTCTCTTGAAAATATTTGTGGTTTTTGATGATTTTAGCCAATGATGTATGGGTGTATATATAGGGTTTTAGAAACCCTAATCGATTTCTCTGATTTCGTATGAATGACTTGGCTGATTGATTGTCGTTTTCCCCTTTTTGAAGTTCTCGGCTTTGAAAAAAAAATCAGCGTGAATTGTTGGCTTTTGAATGAATTAGACAGATTCCTCTTGAAGTACTTGAATTGTTGCCATGAATAATTAACATGATTTCTTGCCAAAAAATATTGCCGAGAGCAGTTTCATGATTTGGTTTCCTGAAAAAGATACATCTGGTCGACTTTGTTCGCATTGACGAAATTGAGATATAATTCACCCCTAGAATGATCTCTTGAGTCAATTCCGGAAAGAATTAAAAAAAAATAATCCTGGATGCCATAAATATATTTCCAGATTTGCTTGATTGATTCCCTTGCTATGAACAATCGAGGAAATTAGGGAAACAAAAATAAAATCTTGCTAAAAAATAATTCCCTGATTGAACAAAAACAATTCTGAAAATCATTTATGTCTTTCCCAAAACTGGAAATAAAACTTTTGTCTTGAAATCGATTTCTGGAAATTTTATTTGTTTCCTTTGATTTTCATGAATAAAGTCGATTGCCTCATCATGCATGCTTATATACAAATCCTTTGCACTGAGTTGATCATTCACACTTTCATATAAATGAACATGCATTGTACTGTCTTGTACTCATTCTGCAATTTCTTCCTTGTCTTTGAACATGTATGCAGCTTCATATATGTTGGATCTTGTGAACATTTGCTTAACCTGATCACCATCCAAAAGCTTGTTTATGCTGTCCCATTTATTGTAAATCTGAGCTGCATCGACTTGTGCATATCATGGTGTATTTTCCATACACATTGCATCCATTTCTACTTGTTTATGAATCCATATATGAACTGCTTGACTGCTGTGTACCACTGTCTTGAACCTGCCATGTTAGACTTATTCTTGCTTGATCATGCATGATTATGCGCTTGAGCCACTAATGTAAATGCTGCTATGAACTTTGTACTTCCATTCTTGCTTGAATGATGAGCTGTATCACCATGTATTGCTGCTTCACATGACCATGCTGCTTCCTTGTCCCACTTGTAATATGCTTGTGCTATATTGCACGATTCATCACTGTTCATGCTAGTTCACACACTTGTGTTTTGCAGACATGTTTTGCCATTTTGCTGCTGATCTACCAATATAAATCACTTCGTTTAGAGTGATCTTGCCACTTGCTTTGCCTGATCTGTTCTTCACCATATATGTTTGTGTCACATTGAACATACATGCTTCTTTGCTGTATTGTTTAGTATTGCTAAGCTGTTATGGCTCGACCACTTTGACGTGAGTTGACTATGAATAAAATGACTTCACTTGTATTTGCTGCTTTCATCATGTATGTGCATATTTGTTGTACTGAGTTGATACAAGCTACACTGAGTCGAGATGGTCCACGTGACTACTCCTCAGTTGCACTGGATTGGCGAGGCAGTGCACACGTGTATATATACACGTGTGTATATGCAGACCATTCAGAAAAGATTTTTCTATCCCTGCACTATAATATGTGTATATACATACACATGTATGTGTATACATGTATCATGCACGTGCTATATTCACATATCAGATCAAGTCATGAAAAATGATGAGAAACACACCGAAATTCTGAGGCAAATAAAAATTCAAAAAATAAAATTTATATTCGCATGAATTCTGTTTTATTTCTATTGCAGTGTATTGTGTGTGTGTTTCATGTGACAGGTAAGAAGATGATGACTGGACTGACTGAGCTATGAAGATGCTGTAAAGATAGAAGACTGAAAGACTGAAGACTAAGAGACAGTGTCAGTGAAAGTATAAAAGTATGTATGAATGTATCAATAAAAAAATATGTATACATAATTGTAAACTGAGTGAATGTATGGGTGTTGTAGTGAGGAGCTGTATATGTATATGAATTGTACTGATGTTTGTAATAAACAAGTTTGATAGAAATAAAATATTATTTTATTGTTATCAAACAAACTTGTCTATTTTATTCTGTTTATCTGTAAGTACAATATTCTGTGAAGTGATTAAATAGTGTAGTTGTAAATAATTGTACTGTTCGAGTGTTTGAAATATATTTTTTAATTTAAATAAAATACTGAAAGAAAATATGAATATCTATACAGTCGTATTCTATTTAAATATAAATATAATATTTCTGTATGTGATGTAGAATAACAGTACGATTTCAAACACATTAATAATAATATTTATTTGGTTGTTATCATCAAACAAAAATCATATAATTGTGTATACAACACCGTTATATACAACACATTTATGTGTACAAAATCGTGTAACAAATCGTTTTAAAACCGTACTTAGCTCTTAAGCAGATTCTAGCTCATATGGCACGTACTAAATAGATTTTTCATTTCAAAATCCTTGAATAAACAAGTACTTAATGGTTGAAAAAGCCAAACTTCATCCCCAAGCAAAATCAACTTATTAAATATTGATCTTATCAAAATCTTATCACATAAATGCCATATATTTTTAGTTACTTAAATGTGAAGCAATTGTAATTTGACTTTACATATTCTTATTTATTTTTCACGCGAAGTAATTTATTTATTTTTTCTAAGTGATTTTCCATTATTACAAGAGTTTAAAACAAATATAAAAATATAAAATAAAATAAGAAAAAGTACTTGTTTTACGTATATACATATATTAATGAATAATATACACTTAGGATTTTATAATAGTTGTTTATACAGAGTTTGTATTAAAACAAAATGACAAAACATTACTTCCTGGAATTGATATACATATATACATTAGTTAAATAATTTTAAACCATTAAAATATAACTTCAAATGTTTTCTCAATTAATTATTCTAAATTTATTTAATTTAAATCAATTACTGAAATAATCCATACTAAATTGTATTACAAAGTCAATAAAAAACTGGGTCATTACATTTCCAAATTTTTCAGAATGACTTACAAAATTATCCATAATTTTGATTGTATTTATTAACTACTTCTAACAGTTTTAATATTGAAGTGTGCCCTTAAATTAAAATTTCTTTATAGATGCAATTTGTATTCTCTTTTAAAAATTTAATATTTTTTAATGCGCCTATGAACTAGCGGTTTAATTTAAAATTTTGGATAAAAATTAAATCAACCTTTTTGAAGCATTACTTTAAATTAAAAAAAAGTGAAAGAAATGGATTCATTACTTTATTCCTACATATTCATTATAACTTATAATTCCGCTATTTTCTAAATAAATTGTTAGATTATATTATCAACCATATGATAAATTACTACACACTTATAAAGCATTATTGAATTTGCTTCTTTTATATGGAAAGGCTAGAAAAACTACACTTTTATTATTAAAATTATTCAAATAATATCTTTCACTTAATGTTCAAGATTTGCTTTTCCTAAATGTAGACATATTAACTATTATTAGTTAAATTAAATAGTTTTATATTAAAAATTGATCCAGTTTTATGTCAATTTAACTACGTATTAACTATAATTATATTCCCACTTTAAATAAAGTTCTTTACTTTTGCAACCTGGAAATTATTTTAATAAACTTATAACAACAATGCTGCTAAAATGGAAGAAAATATAAGCATCAAAATGGTGGAAAAAGTGGACAAGATCAATTGGTAAAGTGAGAAATATATATTAAAAATTGAAAATCAACATATAAACTTAATAGTTACCTCAATATTATGTTATTTAATCTAAAATTATTATGTAAACACGAGGCCTCGTCATATGTTGCTTTCAGTGTGACTTAAATATTTTTACTAATACACCGATTATCTTATTTACTATGCAATCTATGTGATCCACCTGTAATGTAACGAACCGAATTTACGTACTATCTGAGTTGACTAAATACACCACATGTCCAACCCAAATTGTACAGAAATATGAATCATTATGAAATAAGAAGAAAGAGATAGAAGAAGAACAGAAATAACACAGAATCTCACAATTGCAACGGAATAAAATATAATATATAAATAATCACTTTTGAAATACAACTGTATTTGGACTTTACATTATCAGAGTATATGACAAAAACAACACAGCAGAATAAACTCTAAATATCAACAATGAAGTCTCCTACTCCAAGCTCCCTCATATAAATATGTAAAATCCTGAACTACTTGACTGCCCGTACAAATTTGGGCACCCAAGAGTTTAGGTAAAACAAAATAAAATAAACTCTGGGTTAGTCATGGGACTGGTATGAGTAAATAATTTAAAACAGTTTGAGAAAATAAACGATATCTCATAAGATCACGCCGTACAACACGGAATAGGTTTTTCCCTTATGAGAATCCAAAACACTTGATTTAACAATGAAAATCCTTTTGAAAGAATCGATAATCTTTATATTAGAACTCTTTTGATATTAAAATAGTGTCTAACTCAAATAAATAACAATCTAGTGGAACGTTTGCATCTCACGCTCCACATATATAATATACAACCAAAACCGCGAGCACTTATTGGGTAGTGAATTTCCAACTAAGACAAGGTATGGAACCACCTTCCGATAGTGTATATCTAGAAAGAGATACACTGGGTTCAACAAGAACATCTTATAACCCGACCACACATGACCGACCACTCATTTCGCTCGAGTGTATCGAATGTATATAATCAATGGTTGGGATTAGCAACCATTTTCTTGAATGGGACAACATCAAATAGAATAAAGAATGAAATGAATTTCTCTAGATAGGTGATAATACACCCTAATTAGGAGCTACCCACTTAGCCATGCTACCTGAACGATTTTTGTCATTTCCCGGTTGTTGAGGCCAAGGCTATGCTTACTTACTTGTCATTGGTAGCACAATCACTTTGAATGCCACATTGTTTGTTCCATTAACCATTAATTGATTTGCATGAATATAATCTGGATATTATGTTAAGAGAATAAATTCTCCGCAACCATGTATATTTATACATACCAACATATGCGATTATTGGAAATTCTCTGTCAGACATTTGTCCATACAACTTCGTTTTGGGACTAGATGAAACCGAAGGCACAATTTCCATTAATCCATCTTAGGCAATTTCTACCGAGGATTAATAGAAAAAGCTCTTGTACTTGACTCCGTCTTCGATTATCTTCATATAAATCTAATTCGTAATGCTACTGCCAATACGGAGTGGTTCTCGGACAATAATCTAACAGGTCTCTCCATATCGACAACGATATTGGTAAATACTTCGATAGTCGGTTATTTAACTATCGAAGAAAAACAAACATCCATTCAAAGCATCAAATAATCACTGGGATCCTTAATTAATATTCCATCAATTAAATCACTTCTCCATTTCCTTATCAATATTTGTTAACCAAATATTTTCAATAATCATCTTGGCCTCTTACGCTATTTGGAAAACATTCTCATATCACGCCTACTTTTATTTTCTATACATAGAAAATATCTTCTATTAATAATTGGAAAACATTCCAAGTACTTCTCCCTTTTACGATCATTCATTTTTATACTTAGGAAATATTTATTACTATATTTCCAAAATTCCACTTGTCTAGGTTAAAACAAATGTTGTGTAAAACATTGTTACAACAACCCAAAATACTGCATTAAACTAAATCTGATTAAAAACATTTATCTTTGAGCCTGAATCTTGTTATTTATTAGTTAATAATGAAATCAATCAAGTTGGGGTATAAATACCTCTCAGACCTTGATTGAATAACATTGTTAACTTCAAAATGGACAAGACTACTTATCTTGAATAATCAACATCATAATAAACCAATTACTCATTTTTAAAACGTGTATACGTTTCTCTTTCTATTTTTACCAGATTTAATTATAGATTTCCTTTTTGTTTATAATATTATATTTTAAGTTTGTTTCCTTATCGAATTATATATATATACATATATCAATATACTGATTTCTAATTATCAAGTTTTCCTTAAATTTCCGAAAAATTTCACTAGCACCTCCTTTGTACCGGTCAATAGCTCAAACCTCAACTTGCCTCTCTAGGCCCTTTTCCATTCAAAAAGAAAATCAAAAAGACAAGCGGCTTGTTGATTCGTCGCATAAAAACCCATACAGAATTTAAACGTGTACCTTTTTGCCTGACACACGAATTATAATCTTCTTACACTTCATTCTATACCTATCTATTCCATATACATCCATTCCTAATTTATTCTAATTCAAGTCCGTCATTTTTAACTCAATTCGCTAATTTATTCTTTAATTAGCTCTTTGGCCCATTCACTTTTTAATTGAACATAACACGTTCGGATGTATTTTTAATTTACTTAAAACCTAATCTAATTCCATTTCAACTCGAGTTTCATATTCATTTCGAATATAAATTCATAAACCCCATTCACTTATCCAACGCCCAATTTCAATTTAAAACACAATTAAATAATTATTCTTCAAATTAGTTAATAATATTCAATAATTAAAATATGATTTTTGTTTCAAAAATTAGTTCACTTACTCCACTTGCATTCATATTTATTTTTTTCTCAAGTCTGGATTTTCTAATGGAAATTCGGATTTTATTTACTTAAAATCCTTTTATTTATTTAAATAATCCTTTATGGTTTTATAATGGATATGGCGCTGTTTTTCTGAAAAATTGATTTTGACATAATTCATAATCTATAAGACAAAATCTAGAATTTTCTCTTCCATTATAAAACTATTATTCAAACAGTCCTGACGATCAATGTTTCAAAGAATTCTGACTTAAATTGAGTTCTATATACTCAATTGAAGTTCGAAATGACAAATTACGAATTACCGTGCTGCGGCGAGTTCTTTTTAATTTTATTTATATATATAAACGTTTAAACTTCGTTTATAAATAAATTTCAACTCCATTCTAGTATATTTTAATATATTTTCAGCCCATTTACCAAATCCAACTTAATATTCTTGATTATCCCCATCCGTTGATTTTTTTAACCCTATTATAAATTTATTTATAACTTAATCTCCTATTCTAAATTCCAATTCCTTTATAAATAAATTATTTATAAAATTTGATATAATCAAATTTTAATTATAAATCCATTGGATTTTTTCTCAATTCAGTTTATATTCCAAGTTCCAGAATAGAATTAATCGTTCTATTTCAAACCGTTTTCTAATTCACTTTTAAATTCATACTTGAATTTAAACATCTAAATTATCTAATGATAATTTATTTTACTAGATTTATAAACATCATTTATAAATCCAACTTCCTTGTTTTAAATATTAAAACAAGTTTCATTTCAAAATCTGTTTGAAACTCAATTCCTTTTATATTCCGAATTCTCGTTCCCTTTTCGAAATGATTTCAAATTCTATTTTTAAAATCATACTTGAATTTAAAATTCTAAATTATCTTAGGATAATTAATTCACTATATTTATAAACATCATTTTTAAATTTACTTGTTTTATATATAAAAATAAGTTCTATACAAATCTATTTAAAACCCGATTCTTTCTTTCGAATATTTTATTATTTTGACTTATATATAAGTATGAAATCTATTTTCTTAATTTATTTCAGTTTCTATCTAATACAATTTAAATATCCTATTTGGGAATAATTTATTTTGTAAATCCGACATAGTCGAATCCAAACATAAATCATTTAAATTTATTCAATTTAATTTCCATTCCGAACATTAGAATAAATTTCATCGTTCACTATTTAAAACGATTTTCAATTCACTTTAAAATTCACATTTAAATTTAAATATTCATATTATCCAATGATATTTTATTTACTTTCATTATAAACTCAGTTTATAAATTCATTTCAATTCCCCACCTTTTCCAATTAAACTTATTTCATTTAATTTATAAACACCGTTTATAAATGTATTACTTGTTTTTATTTCTAGTCATTTTGAAATTCAATTTTGGAAAAATAGTTTTTTCATTTTAAACCTCAAAACCCTTTTTGATATTTTTAAAATCAACATTTAGGGTAAGTGATATTCAACCAATCAAAAGTACACAATTCTCAACCACAGATTTTCCAAACACATGATATATGATAATATATATGAGAACAAATAAATAATAATATTTTTGAAGAATCCACTTGGATTCTTCCAACCTGTTTTACCTGCATCCACAGACGTTAGCCAACATAAATAATACCCATCCTGCTTCGAGGCAGGATATCGCGGTATAGAACGTCATCCACTATCGTGCATAGGGTCATCCACCAATGATACTGTGGGCATCCGCTAATGGTACTGCAGGAACTATCCAATCACCAATATATATATATATATATATATATATATATAATAGCCACAAACACCAAGCCTAAATAACTAATATATTTATAATATAGCCACAATAATATTTAATTGCATCCAAACAACCAACAAACAATTATTTTTAACTAATAAAAATAATTCTAAATAAAAATCTAAGTGAGATTTACTCACTATGATTTTTATTTGAGCTGAACACCCACTAAAGCATATTATATAAATTTCACAGCGATCGCTCCATTTGTTTGTTTTCCAATGTAAAACAAAAATAAATAAAATTTCAGTTATCAAATTTATACCAATTTAATTTAATTAATTACTCATGTATAAACTAAATTCGAATTTAAACCTTAACTGATTAGTCTATAGATTTTATTTCTTTACTAACTAATTTCTATACATTTTAATCAGTTACCAATTAAATAAACTAATCTCCTTATAATTTATGAATTTCAAAAATAAAAAATTACCGCATTAACTATTTATTTTAAATATAACTTAAGTAATTTTAAAACATCATTAGTCTTTAATTAGATAGTAATTAAATTACCTTAAATCCTGATCTAATCCTTCTTCCATCATTTTACATTGTTTCAACCATCTTCCGAACTCTCTAACAACTATTCCTAATCAACACAAACCTAACATCACCATACATCCACTGGCAAAATCCCAGTTGAAACTCCCAATACACATTTCAACAGATGCTCCTCTGAAATCGTGTCTCCGGTAAAGCTCGACACTTCAAATTGCAGGTGCGTCTCTTTTAAATGTTGAATTGCCAAAAACTTTATAGTGGAACCCTCTTTACTTCATGAGTTCTACCCCATCATTCCCATCGAAATCCAACAAACTAGTTCCTGTTTATCTTACCCTAACACATGTTGTACCAACTCGAAAACACCCCAATTTCGCATCGCACCACAATCAGATGTAGCTGAGCCTTCGAGTGATTGGTCCTACGCTCGCCTTGAATATAGGACGAACGACAACCCTATGTTGAACACTACAAGCCATCGTGCTGTTCAATTCCCATCTCAAACGAACAAGTTCACCTCACAAAGATCCGTGCTCTGAAATATAGAGGAATTTACATATTTTATTTCGATTTTCCTTTTTAAGAAAATAAGGTGGATTTCATATTTTGATTTTGAAACTTTCGATTTAGGGAAATAGAAATGGATGGCACGACTTGGATTGATTTTGTTTGGGAGTAAGAAGCAAGTGGGTGCGGTTGGTAAGGGAATAACAATATCCAATATGAAGCTTTCCATTATTTTTGTTCCAAATGAACGAAAATGTAAAGAGAATTAAAAAGGGAAACATATTGTAATTTTATAGAGGAAAAAAGCTTAGATTTGAAGGAATGTGATCTACGGGAGGTACATAGGGTAGGGTAGCTTAAGTACATAGTTTTTAATACGATTTGATTTATGAATTAATGCAATTAGATGTAAAGATATTTTTATTTTATTTAAATGGATTCTGATTTAATTTCAAGCTTATCCATAAATCAAATATCTCGGGTCCGCAACTTGAGATCGTGAACCGCTATTTTAAATTACTGACCGATGTTTCAATATTATAGCATTATACTGAACTCAACAAAATATATTCTAAAATTTAATTTGAACGTATATATAAAATAACCATAGAAATTTATATGATATAATTTGAACTCAGAAATTATTAATTCCTCAGTAATAAATTATTTTTATTACCGATTCTATTCAAATGGAATTTCTATAAATCATTTGAATTGTTTTGACTCAGTTTCTAACTTCGATTTCAATTATATTTCATATTACGAAAATTATATATATTCAAAGTAAATAATATTTCAATTATTAAATCGATAACTCAATATAAAATATCATTTACATTATCAACTCAATATTTAAAACCATATCAAATATTTAAAATAAATCAACAAAAATTCGGGTCATTACATGTAATCTACCAGATGATTCTCTTATTGGAAGGTCGTATTATCAGATATCACATCGTGTGAGTTATATGATTGATATGTCATTCCTCATTTTCATAGAGAAAATTTCCATATTAAATTTTTATAATGATTGGCACTTTACTAAAAAAACATTACTTAATGGCAAATTTATTATGCTTTTTTGGATTATATACTTTATTTTTTATTTATAACATTATTTATTGAATGTGAAACTAGAAAATGGTTGGTCTAAGATAAAACTGATATTACTTTGTTTACCAAAAGGAGAAAAGTACACTCTCTATGCTAAATTGAGTTTGATATTTCTACAAAGGCTCTGTTTTTATAATAACACTACCATTAAAGCAATAGTTGATATAATCTCAATATGAAGAAAGTAGAAATAAACTCGTAATGAAGGAAGAATATAAAACGCAAGAGTTTACATTATAGCTTAATTAGTGTAATAAAACAGAATTATGCAACCTAAAGTTAATAACATAACGCAACTTCAAATTGTGATAACGTGGTGGGATCACAATGCGTCTTTTAAAATGCAATCTAAATATTTTACTTATATGCTAATTATATTATTGTGACACCCCAAGTCCGTTAATGTCACTCTATATAGAATGCATTAAGTTTCATGAAGCATTATAGGTAAATAAGAACATAATATCACAAGACAGACTTGTAAAATAGCAGCGGAACTAAAAAAATTATTTAAATCAAAACATCTTGGTCCCAAATACTGAGTTTACATCATAAATTTGAAGTAACCATTTACATTAATAATTTGTCTTGCCAAAAATATCAGAGTACAAAAGCATAAAACCATATTTCCCATGCGAAGCCATAAGAGAGTTGATAAGAAGTCAAAGCGGTACATCAATATCCAAAATCTAAGCTAAGCCGAAAGAATACAAATCAACTCTAAGCACTTCCACCCTGAGAACCTGGGGAGAAACGGAAGAGAGAGAAGAGGAAACAAAAAGGGTCAGACATAAAATCTGGCGAATCCAGTTACTTTTAAAATAAATAAATAAAAGTATCATGGCAGATATTAAAAAACTAGAAGAACAAGATAACCATAACAAGGACAAGTGTGAACTGAGCAAGATAAGTTTGAACAAAATATATTGCGCTTCTTAAATACGTTTCTCTGCACCGCACCAATACTAGTATATCAGAAACAGAGTGATCCCTACAAATACCGTTCCATTACATTTTCTTGATTTTTAGGTTACTTGTGTTAACGACACTCAACGCTTATACACACGCCGTACCATTTACTCCCCAGTGGATTAACCTAATATGGTATATGTGTAGCTACCTCTCAATACTGAGGTACAGCCCATGGTACCCCACTCGCACTGTCTCCCTCGTAATACCACAGAAAGGTATGCAGTCCCTCATCCTATGCCAGAGTGACGTACAGATCTCTATATAACAATGTTACATTCCGCATATATTTGTCATTACTATGTTATGTAAGCGTACGGGCTGCCATTGTCGACCGAATCAGATTTCATTCCGGAGTAATGTCCTCAAGTCTACGATACATCACTTAGAGTATTCATGCATGTCTCATGACTGTCCCACGTACGTATTGTAATTGTAGCTCGATGCCTCAATCACACATCCTCTAATGTGCACCGAGTTCCATGGCAGGGCGATACAAGAAACACGGAACTCGGTCAAGAGCTTTTCCATACCTATATAGTCCCGCCTTTAAGAACCTCGAAATACAGGTATTCCTAGGTTATGTTTTTAATGGTGGCTATGGCCCTACCTCGACCCCTCCCTCAACTAGTAAAGACTACAAGAGCTAAGCGACTACCCCTAATAACAAACAATCTAAAAATCCATTGGTATCTCCCCTCAAACCCTTACTTCGATAGTGAAAGGTTAATGGTATCCTGGGTTTAGCTCTAGTCTTTTCGCATCCCACTGGCTGCCGATAACGGGTACCCGACGATGTATAATCATTGTTGGTCCTAACCCCGCCTCCGGTTGAGCCAATCGCCAAATCACCCTGGTGTCACCTCGTTACAACATTCCGACTGCAAAGCTACTTTTGCAGTCAAGGCCCACCCACCTACTAGTTACGCGCAGACCCTACCTCTGTGAGCACAGCCTAAATATATGCCACCACACAGAGGATTACTAGGAGCACCTTACGTATCTCAGGAAGCCGCGTGCTTACCCTTCCAATCCTTCGGAGCCGACAGAATAATCAGATAAAAGTGCGCTCCGTTCGTGCCTTATAACACTACGATGATCTACCCCATTGGGTTATTCACCCTCAAACGTGCAGACTGATCCAAGCACCTCAATTTAATATGTTGTTAACCCTATGTCTAAACTTTCTTTTACGCACTTTCCTTACCTCATCAGGTTTCCATTTAACTTGGTTATTCATATTCATAATGAATTATTAAACAAGTTACCAGGTTTCTCTTGCTTATTAATTTTGGTTATATAACTTAACCCCTTTAAGTTTATTAATAATCCCACAACATGTTATTCTCTAGATTGTGGCCCGAGGTCTGTAATTTTGTAATCCACAATCCCTTTATATTTTCATTGTTCGATTCCATAGTTACAATAACATGTTCTTACTTAAGGTGTAATTAAGTACGTCTCATTTTACATGTTTCCTTTTTAGCATATCATTTATAACTTATGATTAAATATAACTTATACCATTTCATAAGTTTCCTCATTCTTTCTCATTTAATCATAATTCCATCTTATCATTGTATACTTATTAACATAGTTCTCTTAACTAAGATTTACTAATAAGTTTCCTTTCCATAAATATAAATTACGTTATCCTCAGCCGTAGATTTCAGATTCTTATTCTTGTAAATAACTTAGTTTACAATTAAGTACAGCTTATCCCCTTACATAAGTTATTCTATTCCCTTTTTCATTTATTATAACCTAAGTTACAAATTCTACTTGTCCCTAGGATAAGCCTAAACATCTTATCTTTTCTATTCATACCTATTAATGCCCCAAACCTCTCACATTAGGTCAACCACTTATGGATGCTGGATATGCCGGGCGGCTCAGAGCGGACTTAAACCACAAGTTTAGACTTAACCTCGTGTCATGGTGTTGTTATGCATTAGAACCCTCACATTAGATTAACCACTTATGGTCACTGGATATGCCAGGCGGCTCCGGGCAGACTTATACCACAAGTGCAATCTAACCTCATGCCTAGGTGTTAGTACGGTTCCATTATTTTAGGCATATTCATATTAATAAAATTTTCCTATTCCAAATATAGATTTTCATGCCCTTTTTAATTCATATTTCATTATTCACAATATGCGTTTTCCCATATCATAAATCAAGGTATATATATTATGCCCAAATCCATATTCACATATTTGCTAATTTATGTCCCTAGTTTATATTCACATATTTCAGTACAAATTATGCCCAAATTCATATTCACATATATTACATATGTCCAATTTATGCCAAATCATATTTTACATATGTTCCAATTTACGCCCAAATCATATTTTCCAATGTATGCCTAAATTCATATTCATATTTTCCAACACGATATATGCCCCCAAATCCATATTCGTATATTTCCAAATTTTGTGCCCAAATTTATTCATATTTTACGATACCAATTATCTCCCAAATTATGTCTTTACCAATTTCGCATGTTCGCATATTTCAGCGTTAGGCCTAGGCTCGAAGGTAGCCTGGCTATATAAAAATAAAAGGGAAAAGATGGAGAGAAGAGAATCAAGAATAAGCATAAAAGTGAATCAATAATAAACTGATAGAAATAGGCATAAAAACTAAACAGGTATATTATGACAAGATTTGACATGGTGACGGCATGAACATATAAAGGCAGATCTGATAATTATTTCATAACAGAACTTGTTTAGGCATAAATCCAATATCCAATTTTTATATACATTTTATAATTACCAAATAAATATTTAGATCTAAAAATAACATGAACTCACAGTGAGTATATCTAAGGACATGGATCCAAATTACTGCGAAGAACACGTTGGATTTGTATTTGTAGCAATCGTTGAATTTGTATAATCTTTGCTGAATTGGATTTGGAGAAGAAAAGGCCATTCAATTTACGTTGCAGCAGAGCTCTGCCATCACCACCATTTTTTTAGATGAATAAAACCTAGGTTTAGGGTTTTTTTATAGCGTAGAACCAACGAATCTAGCTTTGAAATCGGTCCATGTTCAGAAAAACTTATACTACCCAGATCTGTAGGAGGGTCGACCCCCTACATGGGTATCTACCCCGGTGTCGACCCCAAAGAGCTGGGCCGTCCCCGGGGTCGACCCCAAATAGTTGGCCCTTTCCCTGTTTGGCGCGTCAATTTCGTATTTTTTGACTTTTTTTTGAATTTCTTTGAATAATAAATAAATATATTCCTTGTATGCATACAAACTTCAAACCTTAATAACGTCTTCATACGAAGTCCGTTTTATGCAAACTTGGTGTCTATCTTGACTAGATTTCCGAGACTGACGCAATGGCGTGGTCCGTTTTGTTTAATTCTAAATATTTAATTAGATTTTCCTCAATTCATTGTTAATAGTATATTTCAAATTAATTATTCTTTAATTTATCATCTTTAGTGTCATTAAAATTGTGGGGTGTTACATTCTCCCCTTCTCAAAGGATTTCGTCCCCGAAATCTCGAAGTTAAGAAGAATGTATATCCTAACATCCAACAATCATACATTCATCTAGCAATCACAGGCATCCGTTTTCTTTAAGGAATTTCTAATGCTTTTATGAACATATGCGATAGTGTGTGTATATGTCCGTAAACTAATGTGAAAGATCAGGCGGTCTACTGATTCAGTTGACCTCCTTAATGCAATGTATGTTTGTGACATGCAACCAAAATGTATGCAAGTCATCCTAATACATGTAAGTTCTATATGTGTGCACAATAATCCATCCGAATGCAACATCAATGTAATGGTACACCCATTTTCATCCATAAAAATTTAAAATGCATACACATCCATATGCAATATGTAAGTGATTGAGCCGATCTAGTGTCTATTGTGTGTATATATGCATCCACAAGCAACCACTAGCAAACACTTGCATCCATCAAACATAACATGTCACGAACACATGTTTACATTCATTAGTTTTCTAACTAAAGACTCGATCGATAGGAGATATTCAAACGATAGATACAAGTATTAATTCGAAGCTTGGAAAAAAGAAGTTAAGAACATATTCTCGAAAAGGAAAGGATATAAAGCGCGAATCTTGTCTTCGGCCTCCCAAGTAACATCCACGTGGTCCTCTCCCCATTTCACTTTTACTAGCTTCACTTCTTTATTGTACAATCTCTTAACCATCGATCCAAGTATGCAAGTCAGAACTCATCCAATCATTGCTTCCTTCTCTACTTTCACTTCCTCTCGAAAGTTTGGCTCCACTACCTCGAACTCTATACATTTAATCGCCTCTTGGATGAATAGTCATCTTAAAATGATGGTCTTCCTCAAGGACTGTCTTCAATAGGTTTCCCATTCCGATATAATTCACATATCAAACCTCTTCTCAAGTAGCTCCCATACTTGCTTATAAAGTTCCCTCTTTTCTTTTAGGAGTCACATGTCGCACAGGCAATGCAATTGGCTTTGCATTGTCCACCAAGTATATGCAAAAACCAATCTCATGCCTCGGGGGTAAACCCCTAACCTCATCAAAAACATCACGATACTCACAACTATTGGTACATATCGCAATTCATCGATAGATATATCAAGAGGTTCTAGGAGACTAAGCATGACAGACCCTTTTTGGGTCATAAGAAATCTCGAGAGTCTTTCCATGGCAAGTCAGAAGTATAATGACCCTCCTCTCACAATCTAGAATGGCTCCATATATGGTTAACCAATCCATCCCTAGAATCAAACTGTATCTTATGAAATCAAGAACATATGCATCACAATCAAACTCGACGCCTAACATAGAGATTCTCAAACCCTGACAAATCCTCAATAAGTGAGCCGTACCTCCAATGGGGTTTGAGACAATAACAGGATCTAAAACCATACTAGTATCTAGGTGTAGAGACTCAACTAAAGGATCAAATATGAAAGAATGCGAAGCACTAAAGAAAGAATCCTAACAGGATGATCAGTAATAGAAATCAAACCTTCGACGGAAACTTTCATACCCCTATCCTATCCACCAGCTACGAGAACATCAGCTTGTCCTCTAGACATTCCTGCCCTCTGTCCTTGTCCTTGTCTCTTTGGGCACTCCTTAATAAGGTGTCCCACCTTACCAAAGTGGTAACAAACACCTTTCTTCTTTCTACAATCATTTTTCATATGACCCACCATTCCGAAGTTATGGTATTTCCTCTTTTCCTCTTTCATCTATATTCCCTTCTTAAGCCACCATTTTCTTTCATCTTTGGGCTGTGTTCCCTAGCCCCAACTCCCTTATTATCCTTTTTAGCATCCTTATGAAAAATGCTAACAAGTCTCTTGAAAGCTGCCTCCATCACACGGAAATCCTTACGAGGCTTGAGAGAAAATAAACCGTATGTGAAACTGCTACGGCTACAGATGGAGGTTGGGCACTTCTTTGCCCTTCGACATGTACCGTAGTTTTAACATGCCTACGGAACCATGCCGAAATAGAGATACTCTTTTGAGAAGAAACGGTACCCCGAACAAAAAGGAAAAGGAATCAAGTGGAGAATCGAGAAGATATTTATGGCTTTGGGAAATATGCTTTTCAAAAACAGACTTTTTATTTTTAATATACTTTGTTTTTGAGACCTTTTGGAGAACCATTTTCAAAATATTTTATCTGATGTTATAATCATATGCTCTGATACCAAATGTGACACCCAACGTTCGTTAATGTCACTCTATATAGAATGCATTAAGTTTCGTGAAGCATTATAAGAAAATAAGAACATAATATCACAAGAAAGACATGTAAATTAGCAGCGGAACTAAAAACTTTATTTAAATCAAAACATCTTGGTCCCAATACCGAGTTTACATCATAAGTATGAAGTAACCAATTGCATTAATAATTTTTCTTGCCAAAAATATCAGAGTACAAAAGCATAAAACCACATTTCCCATGCGAAGCCATAAGAGAGTTGACAAGAAGTCAAAGCGGTACATCAATATCCAAAATCCAAGCTAAGCCGAAAGAATCCAAATCAACTCTAAGCACTTCCACCCAGAGAACCTGGGGGGAAAAGGAAGAGAGGGAAGAGGAGACAAAAAGGGTCAGACATAAAGTCTGGCGAATCCAGTTACTTTTAAATATAAATAAATAAAAGTATCATGGTAGGTATATAAATTCTAGAAGAACAAGATAACCATAACAAGGACAAGTGTGAACTGAGCAAGATAAGTTTGAATAGAATATATCGCACTTCTTAAATATGTTTCTCTGCACCGCACCAATACTAGTATATCAGAAACAGAATGATCCCTACAAATACCATTCCATTACATTTTCTTGAATTTAAGGTTACTTGGGTTAACGACACTCAACGCTTATACACACGCCGTACCCATTTACTCCCCAGTGGATTAACCTAATATGGTATATGTGTAGCTACCTCTTAATACTGAGGTACACACCATGGTACCCCACTAGCACGGTCTCCCTTGTAATACCATAGAAAGGTACACAGTCCCTCATCCTACGCCGGAGTGACGTACAGATCTCTATATAACAATGATATGTTCCGCATATATCTGTCATTACTATGCTACGTAAGCGTACATACTGCCACCGTCGACCGAATCAGATTTCATTCCAGATTAGTGCCCTCAAGTCTACAATACATCACCCAGAGCTGTCATGCATGTATCTAGGCTGTCCCACATATGTACTGTAATCGTAACTCGATGCCTCAATCGCACATCCTCTAATGTGCACCGAGTACCGTGGCAAGGCGATATGAGAAACATGGAACTCGGTCGGGAGCTTTTCCATACCTGTACAGGCCCGTCTTTAAGTGCCTTGAATTACAGGCATTCCTAGGGTCTGTTTTGCATGGTGTCTATGGCCCTACCTCGGCCCCTCCCTTAACTAGTAAAGACTACAATAGTTAAGCGACTGCCCCATATAACAAATAATCTAAACATCCATTAGTGTCTCACCTCAACCCCTTACCTTGATAGTGAAAGGTGAACGGTATCTTGGGTTTAGCTCTAGTCTTTTCTCATCCCACTGGCTGCCGATGACGGGTACCCGACGATCTACTACCATTGTTGGTCCTGACCCCGCCTTCCGTTGAGCCAATCGCCGAATCACCCTGGTGTCACCTCGTCACAGCATTCTGACTGCAAAGCTACTTTTGCAGTCAAGGCCCACCTACCTAGTAGTTACGTGCAGACCCTACCTCTTTGAGCACAGCCTAAATATCTGCCACCACACAGAGGACTACTAGGAGCACCTTACGTATCTCAAGAAGCCACGTGCTTCCCCTTCCGGTCCTTCGAAGCCGAAAGAATAATCAGATAAAATTGCGCTCCGCTAGTGCCTTTGTAACAACCCGAAAATCTGGGCCAGTTTAAAATTTTTATTTTGACAATTTTAGCGAATTTTGAATATTTAAAATGAATTATTTTAAATAATATCGACGAGAAATTTATTTTGAATGGAATTCGACGTATATATTATATACGTCGTCGTTAGAATATAAATAATTATATATAATTATAAAAGGAATTGAAAATGGCGCGGTAGTTCGATAATTCGATTTCAAACTTCAATTGAATGTACCGGGTGCAAAACAATCCGAATTTTAGTGAAACCAAAAATAATAGGATCTAACTGAGAATATCTTTCCAACGAATCCGAAAAATCAAAATTTCATAGCGGGGATAAAAAGATATGTCCAGTTGAAAATTCTGAATAGTCGCTATGGAATTCAGGCCCTTAAAAATGGAAATTTTGCAAACGACCTCGGATTTCGACGAAACCACTTTTGTTGGATCCGTGATGTAAAGTTATTGCTAGATTCCAAATTTCATAATTTTTCAAATCAATATGTGAGCGTGGAAAAGGAAAACGCGTTTGACCAGTTTCAGTTTATTTTAACCGACTGGAAATTGGCCATTTTTCAAACGGTCTCAGAATTCGACGAAATTAGTTTTGTTAGGACCGTATCGTCAATACGAAGCTAGAAAATATTTTTTTCGAGAATTTTTAGAGTTAGTATGTGACCCCCGGTAATTTGAAATGCACATTTAAAATTCAATATAGTGATTTAAATGTAAATTCAACGGAAACTGATTGTAACAACCGAATCAGCCTACGATACATATCCCATTGTGTTCGGAATGGGGGTAAAATGCTATGGACGACAGGCGGTGGGCCTCGTTTCGAGGTCGTATGTGAAAGTCAACTTTTTGCAAAATAAAAAAAATATTTAAATTAACCTTTCTCTCTCCTTTCCTATTACCCTATGGCCCCCGTTCAAAATCATTCCACCAGAAGAAAAAAAAAAGAAAAAAAAAGGAAAATCAAATCGCTTCAGCCTCTAGTCGCGCCTCCTCCAAGGCGGACGCCGCCGCCAGGGCGCCCACCGCCGCCTCGTCCAGACCGCTTCCCCTTCCCTCCAGCCTCCTCCCAATCTTCTCTCTCCTCTTCTACTCCTAAAACCCGCAATCCCCTTTTTAACCCTAGCCCGCCTCCGTTCAGCCCTAGCCACCCATCCTCCCACCGCCGCCTCGTCCAAACCGCCAGACCCCGGCGTCGACAGCACCCCCCTGCGAGCCTCACACCCCGGCTTCCTCCCCCCTTCGTTTCACAGTAAGTTTTTTTATTTACTTTCTGATTAGATGAAAAATTATTTTTGTTTAGATAAAAAAAAACTGATTTTAGTTTATTTTGAAACTGAATTTTCTTTGAAAGAAAATGATTTTTATTTATAAAAAGATTAGATTTTCTTTTATTTCTAAAAGATAAGATTTTTTATTTATATAATGCTAAGGATTTTAATTTATATAAAGTTATAATATTTTCATATAAAGAAGGATCTTTATTTATGTATAAGATATAAAGAAATGGGTTTTTATATATAGAGGACAAAGATTCGATTTTTATTTGGCGAAGCTATGATTTTTTTAATATATGAGGAGCGATATAAAAATATGATTTTTATATTTTTAAAGTATTAAAAATATGATTTTTATATTTTTAAAGTATTAAAAATATAATCTTTATTAAGTAGAAGATGTAAAAATATGATTTTTACATAGTAGGAACTAAAAATGTAATCTTTATGAGATAGAGAATATAAAAATATCATCTTTATATATGTAGCAAAATAAAAATCTGATTTTTATTATATATACGTTGAAATAAAGTGGTATTTTTATGAAGGCGAAATCTTTATTTTTGAAAAGGCGAAATCTTTATATAGAGAATGGCGTGATAAAAATATAATCTTTACTATATAGAAATAGTAGAAATATGATTTTTGTTTATGAAAAGAGTTAGAAATATAATTTTTACATGATAGGAATATTAGAAATATCATCTTTATATGTGTAGAAAAATAAAAATGTGATTTTTATAATGATAATATTGAAAAGGCGAAATCTTTATAGTATAGTAAAAGTTCGATTTTTATATATTGAATAGCGAAGTGAAATTCGATTTTTACATATATAGTGGCTACAGCAACGAAGATGACAAAAATGCGAAAACGACGAAGACTTCTGCAAAGAAAGAGTCAAGATGATCGGATAGCTATCGGTGAGTATTTCTCACCTTTCAATTTCTTTTCTAGTTATATATATATATATATATATATATATATATATACTAGGATGCAGACGGTGTTTAGTAGCACCCGACACCCGTCATCCACAGACCATGGATGGCTTGTTTGTTTAATTGTTTGGTTGTGTATTTGGTTTGAATTGAATTGTTTGGTGAAATGAAATTGATTTGATTGATGTGTGAATGGCGTGGGCCTTCACTAGACCGGGGATAAGGCTAGGCCTCGTCCCGTTTCTAGTATCGTGCCGTTATGCCGCCGAAATTTTCTAAAATAAGTTAGAAAAATAAAGATAACATTTTATTTAATAAATGAACCGAATAGAAAATTCATAGTTTGAATAAAATAGTTTGATCGTTAAAAATATAATTTTTAACGTGAATGTGAATAAATAAATATTCATTTACAAACCGGACGGTTTGTTTGTGTACACCTATTTGAAGGACATTGATTGGGACGATAAATTTTACACATCGCCCAACTGCACAAATAAAATCTGTGTTTGATTGCTTGAAACTCCACACGGGTATTGGGACGATATTTAACGTACACTAATCCCGATTGTTTAGTTGTATGTCGATCGATTGATTGACAGGCTGTTATAAGCGTTGAATATTTATATTTGATGCTTGTACAGTGTAGAATGCACTTTGGATGATGGTCGATTATTCATCGTTGTTGATATATACATGTATTGTAGAAAATCCATATAATTAACATTATATGGTAATTGATTGGGCCTCATTCCAGTTTTGAAATAGAAATATTTGAAAAAGAAATATTTGAAATAGAATATTTGAAAATGGGAATATATGAAGCCGTATTGATTAGATTGACGCCATTTTGACGTGAACGATATTTATATCGATTTTATTCATTTTATAATGAATATCGAAAGTGATTTCAAAATCTGTTATTTTGAAAAGAATTGAATATAAATGAATTCGAATTGAATATAAATGAATTCGAATTGAAATTGAATATAAATGAATTCGAATTGAAATTGAATACAAATGAATTCGAATTGAAATTGAATTGAATTAGAACAGAAATTGAATTAGAAATCAATTTGAATTGAAATCGATTTGAAATGAATTTAAAACGAATTTATATTGGAATATTTAATTTTGATTTGAAATTGAACATGAAGCTGAAACCGTTTTGAAAATGAATTTAAAAACGATTTATAAAGCACGTTTTAAAAGGAAATCGACGAAATAAATATTATATATATTATATATATATAATATAATGGCCTGAATAGAACGCGCCGTGGCAGTTCGCGGATTTCGACCATTGATTTCAAACGGATATTACGGAAGATCCGACCGTCGGATTCTCCTAAAACCAGAACCGTTGGGTTCGTATCGAAAAGAGCTTTCTAACGAATATTAGAAATTTGAAATCTAACGGTTGGATTTGGAATTATGTCCAAATCAAATTTGGAAAAGGTCGCTGTAAGTGCAGTTCGATGGCCGTTGATGGAAATCGACTGTATGGGCCTTGATAAAATTATTAAAAATAGTAATAATTTGTGTAAAATCATAAGAAATGATTTAATAAGAATTGGGATGAAATACTCCATATTTGAAAAGATAAAAGTAATTTTTATCGAAATGAACTACTTTTGAACTAGAATTATAATTCTATTTATTTCTAAATAAATAAATTGAATTTGAAAAAGGGTTTTAAAAATAAACAGAATTTCCAATGATTGCATTGGAGTGGATTTGAATCGAAATTGTCTTCGGAATATTTCGATGTTGGAATTCGTGATTAGACATATGTTGTTATGGAAATTTGAAAGATATATATTTATACCGTTATTTCCAATACGACATTTGTTAATCGTAGAATTTGATATTGAATATAAGCCGATATATTTTCTATTCAGAGCCTTATATTGAATATCAAGTGTGATTTGGGTTTGTCGTGAATGGTGTCTTCACTAACACTGTTCTTGAACCCAGTTGAGAAAAGATTAAATCTTTTTATTTAGATTTAATGAAGTGTACCAATTAAATAATATTTAATTGGAATTGAATTGATATTGATTTTTGGATTTATCGTGGACAGTGTTTTTAAATAACACTCGTTCTTTAACCCGATAATTAATGGTAGGTGATTTTGGGTTTATCGTGAACCGTGTTTTAAATGATACTTATTCTTTAACCCAGTTAGCGATTAAAACTAAGTGGAGTTTTAATGAATCTTTAATTAGATTGAAAAGATCGAGAATGGAGTATCACCAGTTTTGCTCCAGGCGATAGTTAAATCTTTAATTAGATTGGAACGTGAAATGGTAATTAAATTTACCGATAACACCGTGGTGTTAGATATGAAGTAAGACCAGTTTTACTTCATGGGATGAATAGGTTGGGATTGGGAAATTAAAACCAATGATTACTACGGTAAGGTTCGCTAATTCCGACTAGTTGAATCGAAATTCAAAGGAAGATTAGAGAATAAATTCAGGAATTTATCTTGGATAAAATTAATGGGAACCTTTCCCTATGAATGTGAAATCAGAAACTAACTGTCGGTTAGCTAAGCAGAATGGTTTTCTGGATATTGATCTGATGTTGGTTTCGGCCTACGGGGTTAATATTTGGGGAATTATTCTCTTGATTAATTTACGGTTAGTGACTGATGAATTGGAATGAGGCGTATGTTGTGTTTGTGTAACACTTATTTAAAATATACAGGAGTTATTCGGAAAGACCGGGTTTATCCCATTCTGAATAACTGATACGACGATAAGTCGAAGATGAAGACGATGGTCGAAGACTGGAAGTCTTCACGTCGTTTGGGTGATTACTGATGATCTTGATTGGGCTGTACACCCAAGAAGATGGAAACAGTTGGTGATCGTCCAGACGTGCTTGAAGATCGATGGATATGCGGGGTACTAGGTGCCTCCGGTTTCGTTCAGACCCAGAACGGACTTGTAAATGGACTGTGTGTCTGACATTGGATTTTAGTCCGTGTGATTGATCTCTATTAAATATATATCTATTTGGCGGCGGAGAATTTATTCTCTTGCTTAACGCCCTTCTCTGAGACGTACGAGCTCAGGGGTTATATATTGATGGATATCAAACACATGGAGTGAATTGCCTGTGTGGCATGCCTAAGTGGCAATTGATCGAGGCTTCTGTTGAAAAGCAAAGTCTTGTGGTGATGATCAAAGCACGACCTTTGTGGCGTAGCTTTGTGTAACGTTTACTTCGCGAGTTTCACACCCGGTATGAACCAAAAACGGGAGACAGACCTCAGGGAGGGCATGCGTTTCTTTATAGTTAGAAGTGGCGTCAGTGGTTTCACACGCCCTGACGAGTTTGACTTATGTGGTTGTTGCTGTTGCGAGGCGCCTCGGTTAGATCGGACGATCCGGGTCCGATGGAGTCATTCGTTGGCTCATTTACGCCCCAAAGGGCGGGGAAACGTAGTGTTCAGGCATAATAATCCACATCGGTGGACCGGCCCTGTCGCTCCAAGGCTTGCCTGCGCGCTTGCCTGAGGCTCGGGCTAGAGAGTCTCGAATCGGTAGAGGACGATCCCTGGCCTCGGTTCATAGATGGAAATCCAATTTCCAAATACGTGACTTTGCGGTTTTATTTGTAAACCTATATATGGTGACATAGTGGCATGGGACGCTCATGTCGCCTATGATTGATACTTATGATTTGAAGTTGTTTTATACACTATGCACTTATAATAGTATCAAATGATTTCTTTTAAACGTATCAAGCATTCTTGGCTATTATAAGGTAAAAAACCTATCCCCCGGCTTGCGTTGCATTGTGTGATAGGACCTGGGTCTTATAACAGCTTCATTTTTCTTTATTTAGCATTGCGTTGTTTGTTTTATGCATTGGTATTCTTGGGAGGAAACCCGTTCCGTGTTATACGGCGTGGTCCCTTGATTTACCTAACTTTAAAAATAAAGATTAATAACTGTTTTTGTTCTCACACCATTCACATGACTGACCTGGAGTTTATTGTTTTAACCTAAACTCTGGGTGCCCCTATTTTGACACGGGCAGCTAGTAGTTTTGGTTTTGCAGATTTATATTCACAGGATCCTGGTTTGCAGCTGGAACGATATCCGGAAAGCTTTGTATCCGTATATCTCTTCTAGTTGTGTATTGTATTATTTTCCGCTGATATGTATTTAAATGCAATTTAAATCTCTGATATTTCTATGTAATATTCATTTATACTCTGTAAATTCTTGTAATCTGATGCATTGTTGTAATATACAATGAAATGTTCTTTTGTATGTATTCTGTTGTGGCTTGTTCTCGAACTATCCGCCGCTTTCCTTTACGGGGAAGTTACGGGTTTTTACAGTTGGTATCAGAGCTTTGGTTTACAAAGCTTAGAGAACAAGACACATTAGAACCTTACGAAAGAATTCATCAGATATTGGATTAGTAATATCCAACGAGAATGACTCGTTAGAGATAGGATCAGTAGTATCCTAGAACGAGTGTGAAGAGTATATTTTTAAAATGAAAACGAATTTAGTTTTGAAAATCTAAATCAATTATTCGTATTTGATTATTTATTTGTATTGATTTGGACAGTCCAGTATATAAAGAATTTGCATATACGCCTTGCAAACGTATATTCGTAGTTTTAATATACAGGATAGATATAGAGTCACATTCTAGACACCCGGGGATAATTCTGATGATGTGGCCACATCATCAGTATTTATATTCGTGTTTCGAAGGTGTGATTTCTATATATTTCCATTAGACTGGTGTGAGAACCAAAATATAGCTAGAATACATTGTTGTGAATTGGCATCAAAAACATGATTTTTGTATATGTATCAAAATTATGAATTGGAAACTCTAATTCACTAATTGATTGATGTTTGTGTTGTTTGTTTATTTGTTTGATAATTTTGAATCATTATGCCTAACTGTATCAAATATTGAATTGTATTGAAAATTGGTCGCATTTGCTTGCATATACTTGCACTTACATTGAACAGGTCATAGCAAGGAGGCTAGAGCAGAGAATAAAATTTGTTTGCCCGACAAATAGGTACATGTTTACTACATAATTTACTGTTTTGTTTGGGTGATGATGATTTTATGAGCCTATTGGCTAGCCGCTTGGCTTTTTCTTTTTCTTTTTGAGATCAGAAGGCCTATATGGCAATTTCTGGATTTTCCAGTGGCTCCCGGTGCAGGGGAGGTTATGGCGAAATTTTTCGAAAATTTAGGGTGTTAGCCAAATTTTTGAAGAATTTGAAAATTCTCAGAAACTGAAAAGTTGGAGAATGGAAGCCAGATCGAACGTAGAGTGGATTAATCAAATCACTTCCGACTTTGTTCCTTTTCGGGGACGAAAACTTTTAAGTGGGGGAGATTGTAACAACCCGAAAATCTGGGCCAGTTTAAAATTTTTATTTTGACAATTTTAGCGAATTTTGAATATTTAAAATGAATTATTTTAAATAATATCGACGATAAATTTATTTTGAATGGAATTCGACGTATATATTATATACGTCGTCGTTAGAATATAAGTAATTATATATAATTATAAAAGGAATTGAAAATGGCGCGGTAGTTCGATAATTCGATTTCAAACTTCAATTGAATGTACCGGGTGCAAAACAATCCGGATTTTAGTGAAACCAAAAATAATAGGATCTAATTGAGAATATCTTTCCAACGAATCCGAAAAATCAAAATTTCATAGCGGGTATAAAAAGATATGTCCAGTTGAAAATTCTGAATAGTCGCTATGGAATTCAGGCCCTTAAAAATGGAAATTTTGCAAACGACCTTGGATTTCGACGAAACCACTTTTGTTGGATCCGTGATGTAAAGTTATTGCTAGATTCCAAATTTCATAATTTTTCGAATCAATATGTGAGCGTGGCAAAGGAAAACGCGTTTGACCAGTTTTAGTTGATTTTAATCAACTGGAAATTGGCCATTTTTCAAACGGTCTCAGAATTCGACGAAATTAGTTTTGTTAGGACTGTATTGTCAATACGAAGCTAGAAAATATTTTTTCGAGAATTTTTAGAGTTAGTATGTGACCCCGGTTATTTGAAATGTACGTTTAAAATTCAATATAGCGATTTAAATGTAAATTCAATGGAAACTGATTGTAACAGCCGAATCAGCCTACGATACATATCCCATTATGTTCGGAATGGGGGTAAAATGCTATGGACGATAGGCGGTGGGCCTCGTTTCGAGGTCGTATGTGAAAGTCAACTTTTTGCAAAATAAAAAAAAAATTAAATTAACCTTTCTCTCTCCTTTCCTATTACCCTATGGCCCCCGTTCAAAATCATTCCACCAGAAGAAAAAAAAAAGAAAAAAAAGGAAAATCAAACCGCTTCAGCCTCCAGTCGCGCCTCCTCCAAGGTGGACGCCGCCGCCAGGGCGCCCACCGCCGCCTCGTCCAGACCGCTTCCCCTTCCCTCCAGCCTCCTCCCGATCTTCTCTCTCCTCTTCTACTCTAAAACCCACAATCCCCTTTTTAACCATAGCCCGCCTCCGTTCAGCCCTAGCCACCCATCCTCCCACCGCCGCCTCGTCCAGACCGCCAGACCCCGGCGTCGACAGCACTCCCCTGCGAGCCTCACACCCCGGCTTCCTCCCCCCTTCGTTTCACAGTAAGTTTTTTTTATTTTATTTACTTTCTGATTAGATGAAAAATTATTTTTGTTTAGATAAAAAAAAACTGATTTTAGTTTATTTTGAAACTGAATTTTCTTTGAAAGAAAATGATTTTTATTTATAAAAAGATTAGATTTTCTTTTATTTCTAAAAGATAAGATTTTTTATTTATATAACGCTAAGGATTTTAATTTATATAAAGTTATAATATTTTCATATAAAGAAGGATCTTTATTTATGTATAAGATATAAAGAAATGGGTTTTTATATATAGAGGACAAAGATTCGATTTTTATTTGGCGAAGCTATGATTTTTTTAATATATGAGGAGCGATATAAAAATATGATTTTTATATTTTTAAAGTATTAAAAATATGATTTTTATATTTTTAAAGTATTAAAAATATAATCTTTATTAAGTAGAAGATGTAAAAATATGATTTTTACATAGTAGGAACTAAAAATGTAATCTTTATGAGATAGAGAATATAAAAATATCATCTTTATATATGTAGCAAAATAAAAATCTGATTTTTATTATATATACGTTGAAATAAAGTGGTAGTTTTATGAAGGCGAAATCTTTATTTTTGAAAAGGCGAAATCTTTATATAGAGAATGGCGTGATAAAAATATAATCTTTACTATATAGAAATAGTAGAAATATGATTTTTGTTTATGAAAAGAGTTAGAAATATAATTTTTACATGATAGGAATATTCGAAATATCATCTTTATATGTGTAGAAAAATAAAAATGTGATTTTTATAATGATAATATTGAAAAGGCGAAATCTTTATAGTATAGTAAAAATTCGATTTTTATATATTGAATAGCGAAGTGAAATTCGATTTTTACGTATATAGTGGCTACAGCAACGAAGATGACAAAAATGCGAAAACGACGAAGACTTCTACAAAGAAAGAGTCAAGATGATCGGATAGCTATCGGTGAGAATTTCTCACCTTTCAATTTCTTTTCTAGTTATATATATATAGTAGGATGCAGACGGTGTTTAGTAGCACCCGACACCTGTCATCCACAGACCATGGATGGCTTGTTTGTTTAATTGTTTGGTTGTGTATTTGGTTTGAATTGAATTGTTTGGTGAAATGAAATTGATTTGATTGATGTGTGAATGGCGTGGGCCTTCACTAGACCGGGGATAAGGCTAGGCCTCGTCCCGTTTCTAGTATCGTGCCGTTATGCCGCCGAAATTTCTAAAATAAGTTAGAAAAATAAAGATAACATTTTATTTAATAAATGAACAGAATAGAAAATTCATAGTTTGAATAAAATAGTTTGATCGTTAAAAATATAATTTTTAACGTGAATGTGAAAAAATAAATATTCATTTACAAACCGGACGGTTTGTTTATGTACACCTATTTGAAGGACATTGATTGGGACGATAAATTTTACACATCGCCCAACTGCACAAATAAAATCTGTGTTTGATTGCTTGAAACCCCACACGGGTATTGGGACGATATTTCACGTACACTAATCCCGATTGTTTAGTTGTATGTCGATCGATTGATTGACAGGCTGTTATAAGCGTTAAATATTTATATTTGATGCTTATACAGTGTAGAATGCACTTTGGATGATGGTTGATTATTCATCGTTGTTGATATATACATATGTTGTAGAAAATCCATATAATTAACATTATATGGTAATTGATTGGGCCTCATTCCAGTTTTGAAATAGAAATATTTGAAAAAGAAATATTTGAAATAGAATATTTGAAAATGGGAATATATGAAGCCGTATTGATTAGATTGACGCCATTTTGACGTGAACGATATTTATATCGATTTTATTCATTTTATAATGAATATCGAAAGTGATTTCAAAATCTGTTATTTTGAAAAGAATTGAATATAAATGAATTCGAATTGAATATAAATGAATTCGAATTGAAATTGAATATAAATGAATTTGAATTGAAATTGAATACAAATGAATTCGAATTGAAATTGAATTGAATTAGAACTGAAATTGAATTAGAAATCAATTTGAATTGAAATCGATTTGAAATGAATTTAAAACGAATTTATATTGGAATATTCAATTTTGATTTGAAATTGAACATGAAGTTGAAACCGTTTTGAAAATGAATTTAAAAACGATTTATAAAGCACGTTTTAAAAGGAAATCGACGAAATATAAATTATATATGTTATATATATAATATAATGGCCTGAATAGAACGCGCCGCGGCAGTTCGCGGATTTCGACTATTGATTTCAAACGGATATTACGGAAGATCCGACCGTCGAATTCTCCTAAAACCGGAACCGTTGGGTTCGTATCGAAAAGAGCTTTCTAACGAATATTAGAAATTTGAAATCTAACGGTTGGATTTGGAATTATGTCTAAATCAAATTTGGAAAAGGTCGCTGTAAGTGCAGTTCGATGGCCATTGATGGAAATCGACTGTATGGGCCTTGATAAAATTATTAAAAATAGTAATAATTTGTGTAAAATCATAAGAAATGATTTAGAAAGAATTGGGATGAAATACTCCATATTTGAAAAGATAAAAGTAAATTTTTATCGAAATGAACTACTTTTGAACTAGAATTATAATTCTATTTATTTCTAAATAAATAAATTGAATTTGAAAAAGGGTTTTAAAAATAACCAGAATTTCCAATGATTGCATTGGAGTGGATTTGAATCGAAATTGTCTTCGGAATATTTCGATGTTGGAATTCGTGATTAGACATATGTTGTTATGGAAATTTGAAAGATATATATTTATACCGTTATTTCCAATACGACATTTGTTAATCGTAGAATTTGATATTGAATATAAGCCGATATATTTTCTATTCAGAGCCTTATATTGAATATCAAATGTGATTTGGGTTTGTCGTGAATGGTGTCTTCACTAACACTGTTCTTGAACCCAGTTGAGAAAAGATTAAATCTTTTTATTTAGATTTAATGAAGTGTACCAATTAAATAATATTTAATTGGAATTGAATTGATATTGATTTTTGGGTTTATCGTGGACAGTGTTTTTGAATAACACTCGTTCTTTAACCCGATAATTAATGGAAGGTGATTTTGGGTTTATCGTGAACCGTGTTTTAAATGACACTGATTCATTAACCCAGTTAGTGATTAAAACTAAGTGGAGTTTTAATGAATCTTTAATTAGATCGAAAAGATCGAGAATGGAGTATCACCAGTTTTGCTCCAGGCGATAGTTAAATCTTTAATTAGATTGGAACGTGAAATGGTAATTAAATTTACCGATAACACCGTGGTGTTAGATATGAAGTAAGACCAGTTTTACTTCATGGGATGAATAGGTTGGGATTGGGAAATTAAAACCAATGATTGCTACGGTAAGGTTCGCTAATTCCGACTAGTTGAATCGAAATTCAAAGGAAGATTAGAGAATAAATTCAGGAATTTATCTTGGATAAAATTAATGGGAACGTTTCCCTATGAATGTGAAATGTAACGACCCGGGGAAAAGAACGACAATCGGGTTCTCGACAACAATACATAAACCAGTATCACTTGCCAAAAACCCAAGTATCGAACCCCTAGATTGTCATGAGAAAGAAGTTAGAAGGTGAGAATAGAAAGGAAGAAATATTAGAATAGAAGAAAGAAGAAGAACACATCAGAATCTCACAGCGGAACGGATAAATATAATATCAAGTATCTTTATACAAAGGAACTTTGTATGCATACCAATCATCAGAGTACAACATATCAGTCACAGCGGAATAATAACTTCATAACTAGCGGTGAAGCCACCTGCTTCCAACTCCTGAAACTCCAAGAGAACCTAACCTGTAAATATGCTTGGTCTGACCCGAGCACATTTGATTTAAAACAAAATACACCGGGTCAGTCTGGAATACTATCAGTGATAAATTCACAAACAAACAACTGGTTTAACTTTGGAAAAATCCTTTCGAAATCAAAGGATAATAGTAAGACCAGTCCACACATAAACACGGACGGTTTTTACCTTACTATAACCCAAAATATTTTTCGAAATCATAACTTATTCTGATATTATCATAATGTCTAAATACAAGTAAATATCAATCTAGAGGAACGCTTGCATCTCACGCTTCCCATATATAGTATACAATCAAAAACCGCGGGCGCTTATTGGATATTGGCTTTCCAACTTGACAAGGTATGGGACCACCTTCCGAACGTGTATCTCTAGAGGCGAATACACTGGGTTCAACAAGAACGTCTTGCAACCCGGCCCACACATGACCGACCACTCATTTCGCTTGAGTGTATCGAATGTATATCACCGACGGTTGGGATCAGCAACTGCCACCCGAGTAGGGTCAGCATCGAATAGATAAAGAAGCAATAGGAATTTCTCTAGATAGGTGATCATACATCCTAATGGGAGCGACCCACATAGCCATGCTGCCTGCCCGATTTTTGTCATTTCCCGGTTGATGAGGCTTGAGGCTAGAACTTTACCTTTTAATCATCTGGTCATCATACACTTTGGATGCCACATCATCAGATCCGCCTGACCACACTTGATTGACGTCCACAAACATACTCTAGCTATCAGGCTAGAGAATGACCATTTCTCCGCCATCAACTATGGTACGTTTGGAGAAATTAACGCATGTAAATCCTTTTGGAAATACTCTGTCAGACATCTGTCCATACAGGTCATCCAGGAACAGGATGAACCGAAGGCACTCTCCTACTGCATCCAATATAGGAATCACCCCATGGATCAGTAGCGAGAAGTTCTTGCAACCCGTAGATTCCAACCACGACTGAATCACTTCAGAATAACTCTGGTTGCAACACAGAGAATATTCGTCAAGCAATCCCTCCGCTTAGGAAGATCCACGGTCTTCACTTGCTCCGTCTTCAACGACGTCTTCACGTATTGTTGGTCGGAATGGTATTCGAATATAATTCGACCCCGGACTTTCCATACCAACAAGCGTATTGGTCAACTTCGACAGTCTGTGATTTAACTATCGAATAACAATAGTGTGAATACAATCAGTTTGGTAATACAACACTTAACACAACCCGACCTCTTTAAAATATATGTATATACCAAGTTTATTCTGATTAACTCTGATTGGTTGACTTTGATTGATTTACTCTACTTAACTAACTCGACTCATTTAACTTGACCAGGCTAACTTGATTTGATTATTCTTATCGATTAACTAATACTCGACTTAACTCCATTCGCTCGACTCTAGATCACAGCGATCACAATGGTTACGCCTGATTCCCTTAGGAAACATCCGACCGCCGTAGGCTATCTGCAGCCCTGCGAATTACGCTAGCAGTCGCACGCAATGGAACTTCTCCTAAATAACTTTGTTTGACTAACTCTAACTTAAATACGATTTAGATCAATTCTAATTGCATAACTAATGTTTGATATCATTTGAAAACCCTATTCTTATTTCCCTTGAACTAATATTGCAATGTTATCTATTTTCCAAAACTTTGCATTTGAGTTTGACATTCCTCGAAAATAGATAAACCAATTCTCAACACTTCACGGGTTTCCAAATAATACTATTCCTTGATAATAGGGATGCCAACCAAGTTGGGGTATTTTAGTTACCTCTCAGACCTTAGTTGACAACCTTCTCACCTCAGAATAATATTAGTTCGACACTTATCCTTTAATATCCAAATCTCGTTTACCATTCTCGATTTCAAATCTGGGTTTATGCAACTGTTTCTTATATTTGAAATCTCGTTTAACGTCTGTTACTCAATTCCTATATCTAAACAAATATCCATTTAACATCACTTTAACTTCAATATTCTTTCACTTAAAACCCTTTTTGATTTATAATATAAATCCCTCGCCAAATCATTTGATTCCATTTATTGGGATACTTATAATTAACCTCTATCGCCTTCTTGGCTAAACCTCATCGTCATTTGATCACTTGTTAAATGAATTCATTTATCAAACCTTGCTGAACTTGAATTCTACAAATCCCTTTAATAAATCCTTACTTAGCATTAAATTGAATTCACCACTTTAAATCATTTGAAATTTAAAGAATAACTTGCTTTAACATCTACTATATCAAAATATAGTTAACTTTAATCTTAACCCAAAATAGCATTATTATCATGTTTACGTGCTTACTCGATAATAATCCAGGTTATTAACAATAACCAATTCAACTATCTCGTTAGACTATAGTAAATCGAAGATTAACTAATATCCAACACTATTTGATAACTTTAATAAATATTTAACCAACATTTATTTCCTTTGACCATTCTACTTGCCATGGTGGATTTACCAACCATACACATCAGTTAACTATTAACTGAAATTCCAATTGTCATTTCCCATTTCTTAAATTAATTAATTAACTTAATTAATTTAAGTCACATTTTTATCTGTTTGGAAACAATTATTTCCCTTTTTACCCATTCGTGGAAAATTCTTGATTTCTGCTTCTCAACTGATATAAACCATTTTACTAAATTTTCTTAATAACTTGATATAGTCTATTTAATTTAAATTTCCAATTTAAATACTCGTATACAATAATTAAATAACTTTAATTCGGTTATAAATTAATTATAACCGTGAAACACCATCAATTTCTCTGACGGTAGAACAACGTTAAAACCCTACGACTGGACCCTTACTGCCCATTTACTTAGTCAACACAACAGTTGATTGTAACCACAACACGATGGGTATATATATTCAACCTATCAACATTTGAACCAGTTTTGATGTCAGTCAATGTGAACAATATATATATATGTACACAACAACCAAAAATACAGTTTATTTGAGGAATCCGGTCGGATCCCTCCAACCTGTCCTTCTCTGCATCACAGATGTCAGTTGATAACAATATACGAGTTAAACAATTGGCAGAATATAATTAACTGCAACCATCAACCAACAACAAGCAACTTGCATCCATCACATTCAATCAGCCAATTTAAACTGTTAACTGTAAATTATATTTAACTGTGACTTTACCACATCACAGTATTCCAGAAGATGTGAGAATTAACTCACCAGAGTTTGTTCTGGTCGACGGTTGACGCGTTCGTTGCATTTAATTTGGGACGACCGTCCAATTTTAGCTGAATTTTCAACGGTGTCGGATTGACTCCTAGTCAGTGCCATCGGATAGGTCTCGTCCCTGCGATCCCAATGTATCTTGTTTCGTTAAATTTCGTTAACGTATGCAAAAGTTATGCTTATTCGAAGTTTAAACAAATTAAACGAGTTAAATTAATTAATTAATAAATTAATTTACCTTAATTATCCTTTAACCCATATACCACGTCAGCCTCCCCACGTTTTTCTCCCACCGCGTCACACACTTCTTCAATTCCTGGAGCTTGAACCCAATTCCCCCTTTCAACCCAAAGCCTCGAAACATTCCTCCACCCCCCGGCCGTCCGTCTGAGCCACCGGAGACCCTGGCGACCGCCCTACCAGAATCGCCTCACCTCGTTCTTCCTTCGTCAGCGATGCTGCCTCCCCTCGACGTCCCAAGCTGTCGGAGTCTTCGTCCAAACCGAAGATGAACGGAGTAAAAATTCTCCGACCTGACAGCGTCTGAAACCGCCCCACCACCGTGATTCTGACCGGCTCCTCCCCTTCTTCCTTTTCCCCCTCAGGACCGACGCCAGCAGTGGCCATCGACGCCGGAATTTGGCTAAACCCAACCGTGACTCAAAAGAACGAACCCAAAATGTAACTCCACGTTCATTTCCACCTCACGACCACCCCACTCCGTTATACGACCTGAGGCCGGTGCCAAATCAAAGGTATTTCTTCCCTCTTCGAAAGCCCCAAAGTCCCCTCACCTGAAATTAACCATAGCTCGCCAATTTTGCTAAAAACCGAAGGTCATTTTCTGCTGTTTAACCCCGATTCCGGCCACCACGCTCGACAATATCACCCCAACTTTTTACAGCGGGTAGAGCACATCCCGATCTACGACTTTGCTCTGGGTCGCCTTGGCAAATTATTGACGGATTGTGAAATATAATTGTTTTTGCGATTAGGGGTTTATTTGCAAATTTACCAAGGAGAAAATGATGAGGGCTGGAAAATATGAGTGGGGAGGGTTTATATAAAGTAGAGAAATTATATTTTATGTTGATTTGATGTCCGATGATGACTAGCGATATTTATTCGTGTCTATCGCTATTTTAAACGTTGTTATTTCGCTGCTGCGCTCACATACGAACCCCGTTCGAGACGCGACTGGACGGCATAGTATATTTTGATGATACGGTCCCAACGAAACTTGTTTCGTCGAATTCCGTGTCCGTTTGCTCAAATAGCGTTCGTACACGTCCAAATAGATTGATTTATTTTACATTTTATTTTGTCACGCTCACAGAATAACCCCGATTGACGCGCCGTCTGAAAATCTAGCAAAAGTTTACTGTTACGGTCACAACAAAATTTGTTTCGTCGAAAACAGAGGTCGTTTGAAAAATGGCCCTTTTATAACTGCCAAATTCAAATAAATTGAACTAATTTTAAAGTACTTCAATATAAAATTATCAAAATATCGAAATTGGCCATACTCGACCAGAATTTCGTATACTACTCAAATAAAATAGCTCGGGTTGAATTTGAAGCTAAATCGGTATTTAAAATATTTAAAAACCATTTATTTAATATAAATAAATCGCTATATATATAAAGGAAATTCCATAGCGACCTTTTCAAAATTTGATTTGGATATAAAATAAAATCTACACGATGAAAACTCGATCTTTCTCTGCCATTGGAAAGATATCACCAAATCGGTCCCGACATTTCTTGTTTCGAGGAAATCCGACTTATTTTGAACCCGGTACGACCAATTGAAGTTCAAAATGCCAAAACGCGAACTGCCGCGCCGCTGCAGCTCGTTATTTAATTAAATTATAAACCATATATTATAATCGTCGTTAAATACGCGACATTGTCGATATATTTTAAATACAGACCATATTTGACCACTTTAAATTGCCCGGTCATCCTATATTGGCGACACAACATTTTCTGACCGGTCTGGGATTAAATTATTATTTTATTATTTATTTAAAAAAATAAATTCCAAATTGAATTGTTAAATTCGATTATTTGAATTCAAACCACTATTTTAAATAATTAAAATATTTAAAATAATCCAAACAAATATGCTGAAAAATACGGGTCGTTACATTCCTTCCCCCTTAAAATAATTTCGTCCTCGAAATTGCTAAGTAGAAGGATGTCGTCTACTATTATCTTTTCCAAAAGGAATTAATTCAAAAATTCGAATTAAATTTCAAACTGACCCAACTGGTTTTAAAACCGATTTAATTCAAATAAAAGGATTTCCCAAAAAAATTTAAAAATTTTCTAACTCCTTAAATTTTAGAAAAAATTCGGCAGAGTCTCCCCTGCACGAAGGACCATCTGCGATATCGCAGGATCAAGAAATATGTACACATCGACTCTCAAGGTCGGAAAATCAAAAATCCAAACCCAAAACCCAAAGAAAACCAAAATTTTCATATTTGTGTAAGCGTACCCTTTGGCGAGCGCTATTATGCGATAAGTTATAATTATATTCTCGAGCTTGCTAAATTATTGTGCAGCTCTTATCCAAACTGGATCCAAATATCTCCAGAATTTCTCTCCTGGCTGGGTTTTAAAGCTGAACTGGCACTTGCACCTGTTCTCAACTCAACTGGACTCATTAGTCATCAAGCAAATATTAATCAGGTTCAGAATATCCATACCATTCACATCAACCCATTATACACACAATTTAATCCACACGAGATTGTAATTGTTTATAATCACTTCATTTATTTCTTTAATTTCCACTCGGATTTATTTATCTGGATTGGTTTATTCAACTTATTTATTAGATTTCGGTTTCATCCATATTGATTCAGGTTCAGGTTTATCCATCAAGCACACCATCCAAACATATCACACAAATCAGCATCAACAGATCCAAATAATTTGCCCATACTAAATAACTCTTACTTTTATTTATTATAAAATAAATTGGGCAAAAATAATTTCAAAAATAATTTTATGTCAAAATACAAATACGCGCTCTCGTACATCCCTATACGAACTCAATCTAGGGTACTACTGACCCCATCTCTATTGAGTCACGCCACAGAGCCAAGGTTAATCGTTAAACCAATAGCTCTGATACCACTGTAACGACCCGGGGAAAAGAACGACAATCGGGTTCTCGACAACAATACATAAACCCGTATCACTTGCCAAAAACCCAAGTATCGAACCCCCAGATTGTCATGAGAAAGAAGTTAGAAGGTGAGAATAGAAAGGAAGAAATATTAGAATAGAAGAAAGAAGAAGAACACATCAGAATCTCACAGCGGAACGGATAAATATAATATCAAGTATCTTTATACAAAGGAACTTTGTATGCATACCAATCATCAGAGTACAACATATCAGTCACAGCGGAATAATAACTTCATAACTAGCGGTGAAGCCACCTGCTTCCAACTCCTGAAACTCCAAGAGAACCTAACCTGTAAATATGCTTGGTCTGACCCGAGCACATTTGATTTAAAACAAAATACACCGGGTCAGTCTGGAATACTATCAGTGATAAATTCACAAACAAACAACTGGTTTAACTTTGGAAAAATCCTTTCGAAATCAAAGGATAATAGTAAGACCAGTCCACACATAAACACGGACGGTTTTTACCTTACTATAACCCAAAACATTTTTCGAAATCATAACTTATTCTGATATTATCATAATGTCTAAATACAAGTAAATATCAATCTAGAGGAACGCTTGCATCTCACGCTTCCCATATATAGTATACAATCAAAAACCGCGGGCGCTTATTGGATATTGGCTTTCCAACTTGACAAGGTACGGGACCACCTTCCGAACGTGTATCTCTAGAGGCGAATACACTGGGTTCAACAAGAACGTCTTGCAACCCGGCCCACACATGACCGACCACTCATTTCGCTTTAGTGTATCGAATGTATATCACCGACGGTTGGGATCAGCAACCGCCACCCGAGTAGGGTCAGCATCGAATAGATAAAGAAGCAATAGGAATTTCTCTAGATAGGTGATCATACATCCTAATGGGAGCGACCCACATAGCCATGCTGCCTGCCTGATTTTTGTCATTTCCCGGTTGATGAGGCTTGAGGCTAGAACTTTACCTTTTAATCATCTGGTCATCATACACTTTGGATGCCACATCATCAGATCCGCCAGACCACACTTGATTGACGTCCACAAACATACTCTAGCTATCAGGCTAGAGAATAACCATTTCTCCGCCATCAACTATGGTACGTTTGGAGAAATTAACGCATGTAAATCCTTTTGGAAATACTCTGTCAGACATCTGTCCATACAGGTCATCCAGGAACAGGATGAACCGAAGGCACTCTCCTACTGCATCCAATATAGGAATCACCCCATGGATCAGTAGCGAGAAGTCCTTGCAACCCGTAGATTCCAACCACGACTGAATCACTTCAGAATAACTCTGGTTGCAACACAGAGAATATTCGTCAAGCAATCCCTCCGCTTAGGAAGATCCACGGTCTTCACTTGCTCCGTCTTCAACGACGTCTTCACGTATTGTTGGTCGGAATGGTATTCGAATATAATTCGACCCCGGACTTTCCATACCAACAAGCGTATTGGTCAACTTCGATAGTCTGTGATTTAACTATCGAATAACAATAGTGTGAATACAATCAGTTTGGTAATACAACACTTAACACAACCCGACCTCTTTAAAATATATGTATATACCAAGTTTATTCTGATTAACTCTGATTGGTTGACTTTGATTGATTTACTCTACTTAACTAACTCGACTCATTTAACTTGACCAGGCTAACTTGATTTGATTATTCTTATCGATTAACTAATACTCGACTTGACTCCATTCGCTCGACTCTAGATCGCAGCGATCACAATGGTTACGCCTGATTCCCTCAGGAAACATCCGACCGCCGTAGGCTATCTGCAGCCCTGCGAATTACGCTAGCAGTCGCACGCAATGGAACTTCTCCTAAATAACTTTGTTTGACTAACTCTAACTGAAATACGATTTAGATCAATTCTAATTGCATAACTAATGTTTGATATCATTTGAAAACCCTATTCTTATTTCCCTTGAACTAATATTGCAATGTTATCTATTTTCCAAAACTTTGCATTTGAGTTTGACATTCCTCGAAAATAGATAAACCAATTCTCAACACTTCACGGGTTCCCAACTAATACTATTCCTTGATAATAGGGATGCCAACCAAGTTGGGGTATTTTAGTTACCTCTCAGACCTTAGTTGACAACCTTCTCACCTCAGAATAATATTAGTTCGACACTTATCCATTAATATCCAAATCTCGTTTACCATTCTCGATTTCAAATCTGGGTTTATGCAACTGTTTCTTATATTTGAAATCTCGTTTAACGTCTGTTACTCAATTCCTATATCTAAACAAATATCCATTTAACATCACTTTAACTTCAATATTCTTTCACTAAAAACCCTTTTTGATTTATAATATAAATCCCTCGCCAAATCATTTGATTCCATTTATTGGGATACTTATAATTAACCTCTATCGCCTTCTTGGCTAAACCTCATCGTCATTTGCTCACTTGTTAAATGAATTCCATTTATCAAACCTTGCTGAACTTGAATTTTACAAATCCCTTTAATAAATCCTTACTTGGCATTAAATTGAATTCACCACTTTAAATCATTTGAAATTTAAAGAATAACTTGCTTTAACATCTACTATATCAAAATATAGTTAACTTTAATCTTAACCCAAAATAGCATTATTATCATGTTTACGTGCTTACTCAATAATAATCCAGGTTATTAACAATAACCAATTCAACTATCTCGTTAGACTATAGTAAATCGAAGATTAACTAATATCCAACACTATTTGATAACTTTAATAAATATTTAACCAACATTTATTTCCTTTGACCATTCTACTTGCCATGGTGGATTTACCAACCATACACATCAGTTAACTATTAACTGAAATTCCAATTGTCATTTCCCATTTCTTAAATTAATTAATTAACTTAATTAATTTAAGTCACATTTTTATCTGTTTGGAAACAATTATTTCCCTTTTTACCCATTCGTGGAAAATTCTTGATTTCTGCTTCTCAACTGATATAAACCATTTTACTAAATTTTCTTAATAACTTGATATAGTCTATTTAATTTAAATTTCCAATTTAAATACTCGTATACAATAATTAAATAACTTTAATTCGGTTATAAATTAATTATAACCGTGAAACCCCATCAATTTCTCTGACGGTAGAACAACGTTAAAACCCTACGACTGGACCCTTACTGCCCATTTACTTAGTCAACACAACAGTTGATTGTAACCACAACACGATGGGTATATATATTCAACCTATCAACATTTGAACCAGTTTTGATGTCAGTCAATGTGAACAATATATATATATATATATATATATATATATATATATATGTACACAACAACCAAAAATACAGTTTATTTGAGGAATCCGGTCGGATCCCTCCAACCTGTCCTTCTCTGCATCACAGATGTCAGTTGATAACAATATACGAGTTAAACAATTGGCAGAATATAATTAACTGCAACCATCAACCAACAACAAGCAACTTGCATCCATCACATCCAATCAGCCAATTTAAACTGTTAACTGTAAATTATATTTAACTGTGACTTTACCACATCACAGTATTCCAGAAGGTGTGAGAATTAACTCACCAGAGTTTGTTCTGGTCGACGGTTGACGCGTTCGTTGCATTTAATTTGGGACGACCGTCCAATTTTAGCTGAATTTTCAACGGTGTCGGATTGACTCCTAGTCAGTGCCATCGGATAGGTCTCGTCCCTGCGATCCCAACGTATCTTGTTTCGTTAAATTTCGTTAACGTATGCAAAAGTTATGCTTATTCGAAGTTCAAACAAATTAAACGAGTTAAATTAATTAATTAATAAATTAATTTACCTTAATTATCCTTTAACCCATATACCACGTCAGCCTCCCCACGTTTTTCTCCCACCGCGTCACACACTTCTTCAATTCCTGGAGCTTGAACCCGATTCCCCCTTTCAACCCAAAGCCTCGAAACATTCCTCCACCCCCCGGCCGTCCGTCTGAGCCACCGGAGACCCTGGCGACCGCCCTACCAGAATCGCCTCACCTCGTTCTTCCTTCGTCAGCGATGCTGCCTCCCCTCGACGTCCCAAGCTGCCGGAATCTTCGTCCAAACCGAAGATGAACGGAGTAAAAATTCTCCGACCTGACAGCGTCTGAAACCGCCCCACCACCGTGATTCTGACCGGCTCCTCCCCTTCTTCCTTTTCCCCCTCAGGACCGACGCTAGCAGTGGCCATCGACGCCGGAATTTGGCTAAACCCAACCGTGACTCAAAAGAACGAACCAAAAATGTAACTTCACGTTCATTTCCACCTCACGACCACCCCACTCCGTTATACGACCTGAGGCCGGTGCCAAATCAAAGGTATTTCTTCCCTCTTCGAAAGCCCCAAAGTCCCCTCACCTGAAATTAACCATAGCTCGCCAATTTTGCTAAAAACCGAAGGTCATTTTCTGCTGTTTAACCCCGATTCCGGCCACCACGCTCGACAATATCACCCCAACTTTTTACAGCGGGTAGAGCACATCCCGATCTACGACTTTGCTTTGGGTCGCCTTGGCAAATTGTTGACGGATTGTGAAATATAATTGTTTTTGCGATTAGGGGTTTATTTGCAAATTTACCAAGGAGAAAATGATGAGGGCTGGAAAATATGAGTGGGGAGGGTTTATATAAAGTAGAGAAATTATATTTTATGTTGATTTGATGTCCGATGATGACTAGCGATATTTATTCGTGTCTATCACTATTTTAAACGTTGTTATTTCGCTGCTGCGCTCACATACGAACCCCGTTCGAGACGCGACTGGACGACATAGTATATTTTGACGATACGGTCCCAACGAAACTTGTTTCGTCGAATTCCGTGTCCGTTTGCTCAAATAGCGTTCGTACACGTCCAAATAGATTGATTTATTTTACATTTTATTTTGCCACGCTCACAGAATAACCCCGATTGACGCGCCATCTGAAAATCTAGCAATAGTTTACTGTTACGGTCACAACAAAATTTGTTTCGTCGAAAACAGAGGTCGTTTGAAAAATGGCCCTTTTATAACTGCCAAATTCAAATAAATTGAACCAATTTTAAAGTACTTCAATATAAAATTATCAAAATATCGAAATTGGCCATACTCGACCAGAATTTCGTATACTACTCAAATAAAATAGCTCGGGTTGAATTTGAAGCTAAATCGGTATTTAAAATATTTAAAAACCATTTATTTAATATAAATAAATCGCTATATATATAAAGGAAATTCCATAGCGACCTTTTCAAAATTTGATTTGGATATAAAATAAAATCTACACGATGAAAACTCGATCTTTCTCTGCCATTGGAAAGATATCGTCAAATCTGTCCCGACATTTCTTGTTTCGAGGAAATCCGACTTATTTTGAACCCGGTACGACCAATTGAAGTTCAAAATGCCAAAACGCGAACTGCCGCGCCGCTGCAGCTCGTTATTTAATTAAAGTATAAACCATATATTATAATCGTCGTTAAATACGCGACATTGTCGATATATTTTAAATACAGACCATATTTGACCACTTTAAATTGCCCGGTCTTCCTATATTGGCGACACAACATTTTCTGACCGGTCTGGAATTAAATTATTATTTTATTATTTATTTAAAAAAAATAAATTCCAAATCGAATTGTTAAATTCGGTTATTTGAATTCAAACCACTATTTTAAATAATTAAAATATTTAAAATAATCCAAACAAATATGCTGAAAAATACGGGTCGTTACATGAAATCAGAAACTAACTGTCGGTTAGCTAAGCATAATGGTTTTCTGGATATTGATCTGATGTTGGTTTCGGCCTTCGGGGTCAATATTTGGGGAATTATTCTCTAGATTAATTTACGGTTAGTGACTGATGAATTGGAATGAGGCGTATGTTGTGTTTGTGTAACACTTATTTAAAATATACGCGAGTTATTCGGAAAGACCGGGTTTATCCCATTCTGAATAACTGATACGACGATAAGTCGAAGATGAAGACGATGGTCGAAGACCGGAAGTCTTCACGTCGTTTGGGTGATTACTGATGATCTTGATTGGGCTGTACACCCAAGAAGATGGAAACAGTTGGTGATCGTCCAGACGTGCTTGGAGATCGATGGATATGCGGGGTACTAGGTGCCTCCGGTTTCGTTCAGACCCAGAACGGACTTGTAAATGGACTGTGTGTCTGACATTGGATTTTAGTCCGTGTGATTGATCTCTATTAAATATATATCTGTTTGGCGGTGGAGAATTTATTCTCTTGCTTAACGCCCTTCTCTGAGACGTACGAGCTCAGGGGTTATATATTGATGGATATCAAACGCATGGAGTGAATTGCCTGTGTGGCATGCCTAAGTGGCAATTGATCGAGGCTTCTGTTGAAAAGCAAAGTCTTGTGGTGATGATCAAAGCACGGCCTTTGTGGCATAGCTTTGTGTAACGTTTACTTCGCGAGTTTCACACCCGGTATGAACCAAAAACGGGAGACGGACCTCAGGGAGGGCATGCGTTTCTTTCTAGTTAGAAGTGGCGTCAGTGGTTTTACACGCCCTGACGAGTTTGACTTATGTGGTTGTTGCTGTTGCGAGGCGCCTCGGTTAGATCGGACGATCCAGGTCCGATGGAGTCATTCGTTGGCTCATTTACGCCCCAAAGGGCGGGGAAACGTAGTTTTCAGGCATAATAATCCACATCGGTGGACCGGCCCTGTCGCTCCAAGGCTTGCCTGCGCGCTTGCCTGAGGCTCGGGCTAGAGAGTCTCGAATTGGTAGAGGACGATCCCTGGCCTTGGTTCATAGATGGAAATCCAATTTACAAATACGTTACTTTGCGGTTTTATTTGTAAACCTATATATGGCGACATAGTGGCATGGGACGCTCATGTCGCCTATGATTGATACTTATGATTTGAAGTTGTTTTATACACTATGCACTTATAATAGTATCAAATGATTTCTTTTAAACATATCAAGCATTCTTGGCTATTATAAGGTAAAAACCCTATCCCCCGGCTTGCGTTGCATTGTCTGATAGGACCTGGGTCTTATAACAGCTTCATTTTTCTTTATTTAGCATTGCGTTGTTTGTTTTATGCACTGGTATTCTTGGGAGGAAACCCGTTCCGTGTTATACGGCGTGGTCCCTTGATTTACCTAACTTTAAAAGTAAAGATTAATAACTGTTTTAGTTCTCACACCAGTCACATGACTGACCTGGAGTTTATTGTTTTAACCTAAACTCTGGGTGCCCCTATTTTGACACGGGCAGCTAGTAGTTTTGGTTTTGCAGATTTATATTCACAGGATCCTGGTTTGCAGCTGGAACGATATCCGGAAAGCTTTGTATCCGTATATCTCTTCTAGTTGTGTATTGTATTATTTTCCGCTGATATGTATTTAAATGCAATTTAAATCTCTGATATTTCTGTGTAATATTCATTTATACTCTGTATATTCTTGTAATCTGATGCATTGTTGTAATATACAATGAAATGTTCTTTTGTATGTATTCTGTTGTGGCTTGTTCTCGAACTATCCGCCGCTTTCCTTTACGGGGAAGTTACGGGTTTTTACAGCCTTATAACACTACGATGATCTACCCTGTTGGGTTATTCACCCTCAAACGCGTGGACTGGTCCAAGCGCTTCACTTTAGTATGTTGTTAGACCCCATGTCTAAACTTTTTTTTATGTGCTTGCCTTACCTCATCAAGGTTCCATTTAACTTGGTTACTCCCATTCATATTGAATTCTTAATCAAGTTACCAGGTTCCTCTTGCTTATTAATTTTGTTTATATAACTTAATTCCTTTTAAGTTTATTAATAAGCCCACAACATGTTATTCTCTAGATTATGGCCCGAGGTATGTAATCCTGTAATCCACAATCCCTTTATATTTTCATCGTTCGATTCCGTAGTTACAGTAACATGTTCTTACTTAAGGTGTAATTAAGTACGTCTCATTTCACATGTTTACATTTTAGCATATCATTTATCATTTATGATTAAATATAACTTATGTCATTTCATAAGTTTCCTCATGCTTTCTCATTTAATCATAATTCCATCTTATCATTGTTTACTTATTAACTTAGTTCTCTTAACTAAGGTTTACCAATAAGTTTCCTTTCCATAAATATAACTTATGTTGTCCTCATCCGTAGATTTCAGATTCTTGTTCTTGTAAATAACTTAATTTACAATTAAGTACAGCTTATCCCCTTACATAAGTTATTATATTCCCTTTTTCATTTATTATAACCTATGTTATAATTTTCACTTGTCCCTAGGACAAGCCTAAACATCTTATATTTTCTGTTCATACCAATTATTGCCCCAGACCTCTCACATTAAGTCAACCACTTGTGGATGTTGGATATGCCGGGTGGCTCCGCGCGGACTTAAACCTTAAGTGTCATAGTGGTGTTATGCATTAGACCCCTCACATTAGATTAACCACTCGTGGTCGCTGGATATGCCGGGCGACTCCAGGCAAACTTATACCACAAGTGCAATATAACCTTATGCCTAAGCGTTAATACGGTTCCATTATTTTAAGCATATTCATAATAATAAATTTTTCCTATTCCAAATATTGATTTTCATTCCCTTTTTTAATTCATATTTCATTATGCACAATATGCTTTTTTCCCCAAGTCATAAATCAAGATATATATATTATGCCCAAATCCGTATTCACATATTTGCTAATTTATGTCCCTAGTTCATACATATTTCAGTACAAGTTATGCCCAAATTCATATTCACATATATTACATATGCTCCAATTTATGCCAAATCGTATTCTACATATTTTCTAATTTACGCCCAAATCATAATTTCCAACGTATGCCAAAATTCATATTCATATTTTCCAACACGATATATGCCCCTAAATCCATATTCGTATATTTCCAAATTTTATGCCCAAATTTATATTCATATTTTCCAATACCAATTATGCTCCAAATTATGTCTTTTCCAATCGTTCCTGATTTCGCACGTCCGCATATTTCAGAGTTAGGCCTAGGCTCAAAGGTAGTTTGGCTATATAAAAATAAAAGGGAAAAGAGGGAGAGAAGAGAATCAAGAATAGGCATAATAGCGAATCAATAATAAACTGGTAGAAATAGGCATAAAAACTGAATAGGCATATTATGACAAGATTTGACATGGTGATGATATGAATAAATAAAGGCAGATATGATAATTATGTCATAACAAAACTTGTTTAGGCATAGATCCAATATTCAATTTTTATATACATTTTATGATTACCAATTAAATATTTAGATCTAAAAATAACATGAACTCCTACTGAATAGGTCTAAGGAAATGGATCCAAATTACTGCGAAGAACATGTTAGATTTGATGTTGTTGTAGCAATCGTTGAGTTTGTATAATCTTTGCTGAATTGGATTTGCAGAAGAAAAGGCCATTCACTTTACGTCGCAGCAGAGCTCCGCCATCGCCACCATTTAAAGATGAATAAAACCTAGGTTTAGGGTCCTTTTATAGCGTAGAACCAACGAATCAAGCTCCGAAATCGGTCCATGTTTAGAAAAACGTATACTGCACAGATCTATAGGGGAGGTCGACCCCCCTATATGGGTGTCGACCCCAAAGAGCCTGGTCGACCCCAAATGGTCGACCCGAGACCCTGGGTCGACCTCGTATTTTCTATTTTTTTGAATTTTTTTGAATTATATATATATTCCTTATATGCATATAAACTTCAAACCTTAATAACTTCATACGAAGTCCGTTTTACGCAAACTTGGTGTTTATCTTGACCAAAATATCGAGATGGACACAATGGAGTGGTCCGTTTTACTTAATTTGAATATTTAATTAAGTTTTCCTCAATTCATTGTTAATAGTGTATTTCAAATTAATTATTCTTTAATTTATCATCTTTAGTGTCATTAAAATTACGGGTTGTTACAATTATATTACCATGAAACCTTCCCTTTTAAAATGCTATCCATCTAAGATTTGTGGGATAATTCTTTTTAAAAGAGGCACCTTTAACATGAATGTCTCGTGGCCCATGTGTCAATTTTCCCAATTTGAAAAAAACAAAATTCCAGTTTATTCGGAGTGACTTTCATAATTATTTTTACCTTTGATTGTATTTGATAACTTCTTCTAACGTTTTTTACATTTATTACAGTGTGCATTTACATTACTATTATTGTTATTTCTTTATAAACTTAATTTGTATTTTCCTTTGATTCTTTTAATTGTTTGTCCATAATCCATTGACTTAGTATTAAAATTCTGAATAACTTCTGTAACGACCCGCATTCTACGCATCGAAGGATCGTAGAATATTTATTTCTCTCATATACGAAGTTGTATGGTCATGTAACGTTAGGACATGACTATTGGGGTCATGTTCATGATTTTTGCCGATTTTTAAATGACTGTTTTGCCCCTAGCTGATCTTGTTTTGGCCATAAATTTTGATTGGTAGGGAATTTTGACCTGAAACCACTTCCATTAGATCCAGATGATGGTTTAACTTTCCTTAAAGTGGTCATATGTGAAAAACGGACTTACAGTTTGGGAGATATGGATGAAATATGGTTTAGAAGGTGAAAAACTGCTTAACCGGGCCAAATGGGGTGATTAGTGAATGGACCCATAACCCATTTCGGGATTGGGGTTATAGGGAGGCTGAAATGAGTTAGATTTTCATTCTATTTCAGTTTTCTAGCAACCATTTACCTCTTAGAAACTCTAACAATGGCCTTCACCTTCTAATTTCATCCCAAATCGCTCTCTAATCAAGGATTTAGCTTAGCAACATCAAATCAAGGAGAAATAGCACCATTTCAGAGTTAGAGCTGCTGTTAGACATTGGTATTCGCCCAAATCAGAGGAGTTTCAGTTCTAAAAGTTTTAATTGTGGCAAAGGTGAGTGATTAGGCTTGTTTTCACACTAATTATGGTTAATTAAGGGTAATTAGTGTTAATTAGCGAATTTAGAATAATTAAATTCTGGAAAAATGTTTCGAAATTCTTAAACATCGTTTTAGACCTCTGTTAGAAGTTTGGGTTAATTTGGTTAAGTTTTGTTAGTCCTACCATTAGATTTGCTTAAACATGATTAAGGGGAAAACATTGGTTCTGGGTATGTTTGATCTGTTTAACCTTGTCATATTGTTGTTTTGGTGTTTTTGGATAATTATACATGTTGCTATGACTGTATGGTATGCTTTTATGATCGATTAGAAAAGTTAGAACGGTCGAAAATGCCGTCGTATGGCATAAAACAGTCGCAAGAAAAGTTGCAGGAAATGACCCAGAGCCGAATCAGATCGCCCCCTAACCAAACCGACCCAATCGTGAATGTGAAGACCATGAGCTAGAGGACTGCTCGCACCTGAAGCTCACGACCCGACCCGACCGTGTAGAGCAATCACGACCCGACTCGACCGTGGAGGACCATCATGAGTCGTACTACCCCATTCACGAGCCAATGGCGACGAATGAAGACCACGAACCGGCTTGTGTTTCGAGGAGGACCACGACCCGTGCTTCGAGGAGGACCACGATCCATGCTTGGAGGAGAGCCACGATTCGACCAGGGGCACCACGAGCCGCTGCTGCCAGAGCTCCACGAACCACCAGGATGAAGGCCACGAACTGGGAGAAAGGCCACGAACCGAGCTCACCATCACGACCAGGGTATGGGTCACGAGTGGACCCCACGACCAACGAGCAGGACCCACTAACCATGCGATTCACTAATCGTGCATATCTGAACTAAAGTATGGACATGAATGGAAGCTTGGAGCTACGAACCGAACCAAATGGAGATCAAACAGGAATGACGACCAAAATCCGAGATGCAAAGGTAGTCCAACTGAGAAGTTATAGCTCAGGATCTAGATGGGAACCAACGAGTTAACTTCATGATTGGACTTTGCTGTGGGATGTGTGCAAAGGGGTTGTTGATACCTACAATTTTGGTTCACCACTGAGAGACGGATTAGGGGCTTGTAGTGATAGTTATACGGGGTTGGACTCCGTCATGGCCCAAAGGATTAGGTGAGCAGAGTAATGGGTATCGTATTCTTTACGCACTAAGTGAGAGATGTGAGGATGGTTGCTATGCTTGATTTGTTTGCTATCTCTATGACATGCACACCCCCACCCCCATATCCTTTACACTATATGTTAGTGGCACCTTAGAGTATTGTACTGTATGTTGTGCTAACTCTTTGGTTGCAGGTCCAGGTTCAGGTATGGTTTAGTATAACTATTATTGTTCTGTTTTACTGCTTATCGCTCATACCAGACTTTTGTCTGAACTAGAGTTTTATGTCTCTTCTTATTACTCTGGGTGCTCTTAAACGGGCAGACTAAAGACAGGTTAGCTGGTTGTGCACGAGTAGCTGTCCGGAGACAAGCGAGAGGTTTACACGTACTATTCTCTATATATATATATTCTCCCTGTGTTTTTGATGGTCACTGCTTTAGGCATTAGTTGTGTACCTTTCCTTTCTTTTGATTTAGAGACAGTATTTTGAAGTTGTAATAATGGTTATGGATCATAAGCTGTATTTTGGATTTCCGCTGCTATGATGATTATGGTTTAGTTTTCAGCTTATGCGTTGTCTCGCCTATTTTATGTCAAGTATGTTATTATAATATTTTATTCCATGCGCTGTGAGACATTTTACAGGTTCCTTATAAGTTCAAATTCCCTTCTTTTCTTTCTTTGGCGACCGTCCTGTGCTAGTCGGGCATTGGCACAGCGCACTTTCATTGGAAATGTCAGCTGGTGCGGAGCAGGCCGTCACATTTGGTATCAGAGCTCTAGGTTGCATGGTTAACCTAGGGAAGACACCAGAGAGAGATAGTACGTATATGAAAGAGCGTATTTGTGATATTTTGGTTTTCAAAAGCTATATATATATATATACTATTAGTATATTTAAGGATGAAGTCGCATTGCACTGGCACCACTGAAGAGATGATTAATCGTTTTCTCCTTTAAGATTAAACGATGAGCCAATATACGAGGTATACTGGTAGAGGAGCTAATAATGGAAATGCTCCCAATATGAGGACGATGTTTACTACCTTCATGCAAGAGATGCTTAAGGATGCTCGGGGAGCAGTTCCTAATGCTGCTAACGGTGGTAGTGCAGGCGCCTAGGGCCGATTTTGCCAAGCTTAACAAGTAATATACTAATCTTGGCGGGTAGCCGTTCCATGGAATGGAGTCGACTACGGATGTTCAAGATTGGTTGGATAGTTGTGAGCACATCTTCGAGGACTTGGGAATCGATGATGCCATGAAGAGAAAGTTATCATCGTGTAAGCTTCAAGGACGAGCTATGAATAGGTGGAATGTTATTAAAGCAACTACTCCTAAAGATCAGGTTACTTGGAATTAGTTTTTGACTCGTTTCAGCGAAAAGTTCATTCCATCTGCTCACAAATCTGAATTGCTTAGAATTTTTTTGGAGCTTAAGCAGAATAGTAGGGCAGTCTCGAAATATATTGCTGATTTCGATACTTTATCGAAGTATGGATTATCTCTTATCGACACTGCCGAGAAGAAGAACGAGAAGTTCATAATCGGCTTAGATGAGTACTTAGGGGAAAGGCTGATAAACCACATCAAAGAGACGTTCGAGTCTATAGTGGGGAAAGCATTAAGATCTGAGAGTCTTCATCCTAAGTCAAAGGCCGATGTTGATGTTGCGTCTGTAGAGGAACCAAAGCCACAAGCAAGCGGTGGAGGTAAGAAGGAGTCTCGGAATAAGAGAAAACAAGATCAGACCAAGGGTGGTCATAAAAAGAAGGACAAGAAAGATAATGCGTGCTTAGTTATGGCAAGAAGGGCCACTATGCTACAGATTGTCAGGAAAAGCCTGGGGAAAGCAAGTGCTTCAATTGCGGCCAAGTGGGACATCACAAGGATAATTGCCTGGAACCCCCTAAAGAGAAGTAGATTGTGAAAGTATATGCTATCAACGCTGTTCCTTCTTCGTCGAATGCCCCAACTGCGGCGGAGAAGGGAAAGGGCGTCATTATTCGAGGTATGCTTTCTATTTATGATGTTTCTGTTCTAGTTTTGTTGATAGCGAGGCATCCCATTCCTTCATGTCTAGTGACCTGGTAGATAAGTTGGTATTGGAACCTGAGATAGTTGATAGACCTTTAGTTGTGACGAACCCGATAGGCGGTTCGACTAGTCTTTGCATGATTTGTTGTAATGTGGTCTTATCGAGTTATGGATGTATGTTTGCTTATGATTGGTTAGTTATTCTGCTAGTATCATCTCACGTAGATTGTCTGAGTTCGGAGGAGATGTTCCTTGAGTGCTTGTCTGATATTGGTTTAGGCCTTTGGGGCTTGTGCTTAGGGAATGTCGAGTTCGACTAGGATGGTTTGCGTGAGATATAAGTAGTTGTTATGATTTCCATTAAATGATATCTCGGCTTACTCGAGGAGTGATTTGCAGTCGTGACATGATAAGACTGTTCAATGGTATGGGCTGATGTGAGTTAGACTCGACAGGGTTATGAGATGACTCGAGTGGGACTCGAGAGAGATGCAAAGTAATGGGTTGTTTAGGACCCTATGTTGATGTTCTTTTTGAAGGAATAGGATGTGTTCGTTGATCATGGAAGATGCAATGAAGGATTAGGACGACTCAAGTTGGACTTGAACTTGTAAAAGAAAATAGGTGTTCGTTGATCTTGGAGATGCTACGAATAGGGAGATGACCCACGCTGGATTAGAGTTTGTCAGTAATGGATACTCAAGATTGGGTCTGAGTTTATGGGTAATAGATTGAATCGAATTGGACTCGAGAAGGCTGCAAGGAAATGGATTGGCTCGAGTTGGACTCGAGAGGGCAGCAAGATAATGGATAGACGTGGGTAGGACTCGAGTGTTTTAGGCAGACTAGAAGCAGGGGTATCTGGGGACACCCGTTACCTTGTATCCGTTGGACGTGATTTAGTTATCCTTGGAGGATAAATGTACGTTGGACGTACGGTAGTCCCTATGGAGGTGGGGCTTCCATTATCCTTGGGATTGGTTGGACCAGTCAAGTAGGCATTGACGTATGTATGGAGGCAGGGCTTCCGTTAGCCTTAGGATTGGTTGGACCAGTCAAGTAGGTATCAACGTGTGTATAGCTTTAGCAGGTGATAGATAGGACATGTTTGATGGATGCTATGGTTGCTATGTTTGTTCCTGTTTTATTCCCTTGAGTAGACTATCACCTATAGGATTTTGGTAATAGAGAACGAATAGATGACGGTATACATAGATGCATGTGGTACCAGACTAGGTGCTGTACTGATGCATTGAGTAGGAGACATGCCAGTTTAGGTGCTATGTTTCTTGAATGAAAGTAACTGGAGTATATCGTGGGATATGATTTCGGACCTAAGTATGGATTGGATCCATAAATGTTAACAAGTTTGACGATCAAACCGACTTTGATTGAGAGGATTGGTTCCAGTCAAAGGGACGATCCTAATCTATTGGAAATCATCTCCAAGGTAGAGACGGGCATCGAGAACAAGTATGGACTTGATCGAGGAAGATGGCTTCGAAAGAATGATAGACTAGTTGTACCCAATGTCAATGGAATGAGAGATGAAGTTCTTAGAGAATGTCATCACTCAAAACTGACTATGCACCCCCCGATGGTAACAAAATGTATCGAGACAAGAAGCAGACCTACTACTGGAAAAGGATGAAGAGAGACGTTGGGAAGTTTATCTCCAAGAGTATGAATTGCTAGTTAGTTAAAACTGAGCAAAGGAAGCCTAGTGGTTTATTACAACTGTTGAAAATTCCCGAATGGAATTGGGAATAAGTCTCGATGGATTTCATAGATGGTTTACCAAGGATTAGATCGGGCATTGATAGTATTTGGGTGATTGTGGATCGATTAACCAAGAGCGTAAGGTTTATACCTGTCAAATCATTTATATTATAAAGGTGACCAATAATGTAAGTTACCTCAATTGGTTCCAATCGTTAGAATAACGATTTGGTGTTTCACTTAATTAAACAACATTTAATTTCATCAGTTAAATCAACAAATGGATATATAATTAACAACAATCAACCATTAGCAACCATAGCACACAATTATAAAAACCGACTTATATAGAATATAAGTCAACGAATGGAGTTAAAATGTCTGTGAATTACCATCTAAAGTTAGCAGACAATAGGAAACATCCGTACAAAGGCAGGTTGGTAAGTATGGCGGTTCAGCAATGTTACTGCAGGTCTGCAGCAAATAACGCCCCAATCGGTTATAGATGATGTTCAAAATTCCCGATCGCTTATTGAATTTGAAGAAGATCGGTGTACGGTGTCGTTGTTGAAAACGGCGAAGGCAGCTATAATTAGGGATTATAGCTGGCTAAGTCAGTAAAACTGTATATGAAGTGGGTAGTGAGATTTCATGGAGTATCCAAAGGCATTGTGAGTGATCGAGATCCATTATTTACTAGTGGATTTTGGAAGAGTTTACAAGAGGCTTTAGGATCAAAATTACATCTCAGTACCGCGTATCATCCTCGAACCGATGGTCAAACAGAGAGGGTGAATCAAGTATTAGAGGTTCTCTTGAGAGCTTGTATATTGGATTTTGGTGGATCATGGGATGACCATTTGCACCTAGTTGAGTTTGCATATAATAATAGTTGTCAGTCTTGTATTGAATTGGCTTCATTTGAAGATTTGTACGGAAGACCGTGCAACTCACCATCATATCGGTTAGAAAACAGTGGGAAATTTGTGCTTGTGCCAGATGTGATAAGAGAAACCTCAGACAAGATCAAAGTTATCCGATAAGGAATGAAAGGCTGCCTGTAACACCCCACGTCCATTAATGTCACTCACGAAGGGAATGCATCAACTTCCATGGAGGTTATAAGTGAATATAGAACAGAAAAATTACAACAAGACAGATAGTAAATAGTACTTGGAAATCTAAAACTTCATTTTATTGCAGCGGAAATTAAACATGTTTGTTACATCATAAAACCATAGATCATAACCAAGTACAATATCCATCTTCATAAAAACAAAATACAATCCCATTACATAAATAGCCATTAAAAAGATAACAAGCTGGACTTTACTTCAACGGTCCAAGCTTTCCAAAGAGAGATGAAGCAATTCAATCAAACTCCACTAGAGCTGGGCCCAACCTGAGGACCTGGAGGGGGAAAAAGGATAGAAATAGAGGGGGTCAGACATAAAGTCTGGCGAGTATGATAATTCTAACAATACTATTATCAAAATAACTAGACTAAGGCATAAGCTGGAAGACAAGTAAATGTCTATGAACTCTTAGGAAGATAAAGATAGCGTTTAAGATAACGTTAAAGATAACGGTAAAGGCACACCTAATTACTAACGAATGATTACTACACTGCACCGCACATTACTACACTGCACCACACCAGTCACCCTATTGTTTGATCCCACTTGCTTCACATAGAAACTTTATAAATAGCCTTACGTACCCCTAGCTGACTACATAGGTGCCGTCTGCCCCTATCTCCACTAGGTGTACCCCACTACCCACTTTCGATCGGCTCCCTACTCGTAGATACCCGTGCTGGCCCCACAGTGGGTGTATCACTCCCCTAAAATGGCAATCCGATACAACTTGAGAATGCACGGCTTATACCTACACGATGCAACAACGTCTTACCTACCAGCCTGGGTCCACAAACGCATACGAAACCCGTTGGACTTGCGTTGCCACCGCTCCCCGTTTTGGCCTCTTACAGTCAAACCCAGCATGTGTGTCCCGTCCTCGACTTGGGTCGAGCCCACAAAGATACGTTTGGGATACTGGTCAAAATGGGCCCCCACAAGCTACCCACCTAAGCTTGTCACTAGTATATCCCACTTAACCCTCTTAGTCATGTTCATTTACATGTGTGTTTGGTTAAGTCTTACTAATCGTATTTCACATGCCACTAAGGGCACCCCCTAGATTCCTCATGCCACCCAAGGCACCTACTTAACCCCCATGTCCCACCTTACATGTTTATCTGGTTAAGTATTTCTTAATTCATTCAGGCCATAACCTCATAAAGACCTCTCATATTAGACTGGCATTTATGGCAGCTGGATTTGCCGGGCGGGTCCGGGCAGTCTTACACCATAAAAGAGTCTAACCTCGTGTCTTTACAACCGTTATGCTTTAGTTTAGGCCTAGGACCTCTCACATTAGGCTGACATTTGTGACCACTAGATTTGCCGGGCGGGTCCGGGCAGGTTTACGTCACAAACGAGTCCAACCTCGTGTCCTAAGCATTGATTAACACTTAAAATCTTTTACCCCAGTTTTAATTCCCTATTCAAATTATTAATTAAGTCAACTTTTAATGATGTCCATAATTGACTCAATTATGGCCATCTACTTATGGCATGCAAAATCATATCAATTGCACCCCAACTTTTTAATATTAAATACTTAATATTACCCCTACCCCACGTTTATACGTTCGCTTATTCAAAACATAATATAGGCTAGACTTGTATAGTCTAACACCTAGCACAAAGATAAATTATCACAACATATAGACAATTAAAATAAATCTAATCATAATAGGGTGAAACTTGCATAAACTACACATGTTAAGGATCAAAAGGTGTCAACTTGTTAAATGTCTCAATTTATATGATATGATCATAGCCCAAATCTATACATAGACATACATATGGGGTTTTTAGGCAACATAATGATGGTGTGAACTAGCATAGGATATCACATATGTCATAGCATAATTCTAGATGTCATAATAGATGTCTTGGTATATGTTCATAACTTTTCTAATCAATCTAACTTGCATATGTGAATTGTCATATAGATCAACATAACACAAACATGATGATTTAATTAATATGAACTAACTAGCATAGATGGTAACATCATGGCCTTTTTAACATGTATGATTCATCACGACTTAGCATAGAAACTTTCAACATACATAACATCATCATAGCATGATTTACAACATGTAAGATATCATCATCACATAACATTGGATTTACAATATACATGATAGCAAAAGGGGTTTACAACAACAGATATGATAATTCACATCATCTACTCATAATCCATTCATAACTCAACCTAATTAAAATGATAATAATCTTGTTAAGATCATCATACTCACAATTTAGAGAAGAAAAGAGAGAGTTTTGCTTTGGTTTAGGGTTTAGAGAATTATAATTGAATTTTCTTTTCTTCTTTCTTAGTTGGCGGCGGCTCTATTGATTTCCATGGCGATGGTATGACGGTAATTATTCTATTTTAATTAGGTTTAGGGTTAGCATTAGGATATATTTATAGGTGTAGGAAGTTATTTAGGACCATTAGATTAACCCTGAACCATGAGAACCAATCAAATGCAAAATCTGCATTTGAGCGAATCGGCCCACGGGTTGACAGCCAAACACCCTGGATTAACCCCTAGTCGACCCAGCAAGGCTCGGGTCGACCTCAAAAATGGGCCGATTCGGTTATTCCCCCTCCCAATTCGCTGTTTTGAACTTTTTCGCATATTTATTTAATTAATTTTTAATATATATATATATATATATATATATATATATATATATATATATATCAATATATATATTTCTCTGCGCAACCCATTTCACTTAATTCTTTTCTAAAAATTAAGTATACTTTAATTTGTGAATTTTAATGTTATAAAATTACGGGGTGTTACACTGCCCAAGATAGGAAAAAGAGTTATGCGGATAAGAGGAGGAGACACTTAAAATTATCGATTGGTGACTTGGTTTTTGTCAAGATTTCTCCATTAAAGAGCGTGATACGATTTGGTAGGAGAGGCAAGTTAACAGCAAGATTTGTTGGTCCATTCCCAGTTCTCGAGTAAGTTGGGAATTTGGCATATAAAGTTGAATTACTAGAGAAGATGGCAGGAGTTCATAATGTATTTCATGTTTCCCAGTTAATGAAATTTGTGCACGACCCTAGTGTGACTATTTCACCGGATCAGTTAGACGGTATCGAGGTTGAACCCGAGGCGGTTGGGAACCGCAGGCCTATGCGTATTGTTGGGAACGATACAAAGCAGAAGGCTGTGAAACTAGTCAAAGATCAGTGGGATGATGATGAGGAAGACTGTACTTGGGAAACAGAGGAGAACATAAGGAGGAAGTATCCAGAACTCTTTGCCGGGTAAGGTTTTTATATCGGTATAGCACTCCCTGGTTAGTAAACTGCATGCTAGGATAGATATCTTTGTTGTTTTGTATGTTTGATTGTTGTGAATGGTTGGTAGGCATGCAGAGTCCTTTGTTTGTTTCTTAGTTAAGGAATTTCGGGAGCGAAATTTCTTAAGGGGGGGAGGATGTAACGACCCGCATTCTATGCATCGAAGGATCGTAGAATATTTATTTCTCTCACATATGAAGTTGTATGGTCATGTAACTTTGGGAGATGACTATTGGGGTCATTTCCCATGTTCATGATTTTTGCCGATTTTTAAATGACTATTTTGCCCCTAGCTGATCTTGTTTTGGCCATAACTTTTGATTGGTAAGGAATTTTGACCTGAAAACACTTCCATTAGATCCGGATGATGGTTTACCTTTCCGTAGAGTAGTCATATGTGAAAAACGGACTTACCATTTGGGAGATATGGATGAAATAAGGTTTAGAAGGTGAAACTGCTTAACCAGGCCAAATGAGGTGATTAGCGAATGGGCCCATAACCCATTTCGGGATGAGGGTTATGGGGAGGCTTAAATAAGTTAGGTTTTCATATATTTCTGTTTTCTAGCCGCCATTTACCTCTTAGAAACCCTAACAATGGTCTCCACCTTCTAATTTCATCCCAAATCACTCTCTAATCAAGGATTAAGCTTAGCAACATCAAATCAAGAAGAAATAGTACCATTTCAGAGTTAAAGCTGTTGTTAGACATTGGTATTTGCCTAAATCAAAGGAGTTTTAGTTTTGAAAGTTTTAATTGTGGCAAAGGTGAGTGAGTAGGCTTGTTTTTACACTAATTATGGTTAATTAAGGGTAATTAGTGTTAATTAGCGAATTTATAAATTCTGGAAAAATGTTTAGCAATTCTTGAACACCGTTTTAGACCTCTGTTAGAAGTTTGGGTTAATTTGGTTAATTTTTGTTAATCCTACCATTAGATTTGCTTAAACATGATTAAGGGGAAAACATGGGTTCTGGGTATGTTTGATCCATTTAACCTTGTCATATTCTTGTTATGGTGTTTGTGGATGATTATACGTGTTGCTATGACTATATGGTATGCTTTGTGATTGATTTGAAAAGTTAGATTGGTCGGAAACGCTGTCATATGGCGTAAAACAGTCATAGGATAAGTTGCAGAAAATGACCCAGAGTCGGGTCGGATTGCCCCCCCTTGACCGAACCGACCCGATCGTGAATCTTATGACCACGAGCTGGAGGACTGCTCGCACCTGAAGCTCACGACCTGACCCGACCGTGGAGAGCTATCACGACCCGACTCGACCGTGGAGGACCATTACGAGTCGTACTACCCTATTAACAAGCCAATGGCGACGAACGAAGACCACGAACCGACTCGTGCTTCGAGGAGGACCACGACCCATGCTTTGAGGAGGACCACGATCCGTGCTTGGAGGAGAGCTACGATCCGTCCAGGGGCACTACGAGCCGCCGCCGCCAGAGCTCCACGAACCACCAGGATGAAGGCCATGAACCGAGCTCACCATCACGACCAGGGTATGGGTCACGAGTGGACCCCATGACCAACGAGCAGGACCAACGAACCATGCGAGTCACTAACCGTGCATATCTAAACTGAAGTATGGACATGAATGGAAGCTTGGAGCTACGAACCGAACCAAATGGAGATCGAATAGGAATGACGACCAAAACCCGAGATGCAAAGGTAGTCCAAGTGAGAAGTTATAGCTCAGGATCCAGATGGGAACCAATGAGTTAACTTCATGATTGGGCTTTGCTGTGGGATGTGTGAAAAGGGGTTATCGATACCTATAATTTTGGTTCACTACTGAGAGACGGATTTGGGGCTTGTAGTGATAGTTATATGGGGTTGGACTCTGTCATGACCCAAAGGATTAGGTGAACAAAGTAATGGGTATCGTATGCTTTACGCACTGAGTGAGAGATATGAGGATGGTTGCTATGCTTGATTTGTTTCCTATCTCTATGACATGCACACCCCCACCCCCGTATCCTTTACACCATATGTTAGTGGCATCTTAAAGTATTGTACGGTATGTTGTGCTAACTCTTTGGTTGCAGGTCCAGGTTCAGCTATGGTTTAGTATACCTGTTATTTTTCTGTTTTGCTGCTTATCCCTCATACCATACTTTTGTCTGACCTAGAGTTTTATATCTCTTCTTATTACTCTGGGTGCTCTCAAATGGGCAGACTAGAGACAGGTTAGCTGGTTATGCACGATTAGCTGTTCGAAGACGAGAAGGAGGCTTACACGTACTATTCTATATATATATTCTCCCTGTGTTGTTGATGGTCACTACTTTAGGAATTAGTAGTGTACCTTTCCTTTATTTTGCTTTAGAGACAGTATTTTGAAGTTGTAATAATGGTTATAGATCATAAGCTTTATTTTGGATTTCCGTTGCTATGATGATAATGGTTTAGTTTTCAGCTTATGCACTGTCTCACCTGTTTTATGTCAAGTATGTTATTATTATATTTTATTTCATGCGCTGTGCGACATTTTACAAGTTCCTTGTTAGTTCAAATTCCCTTCTTTCCTTTCTTTGGCGACCGTCCCGTGCTAGTCGGCATTGGCACAACGCACTTTTATTGGAAATGTCGGTTGGTGCGGGGCGGGCCGTCACAACTTCTGAACCAACCTTTTTGAACCATGCATACTTAAAATTAATTTTTTTTGAAACAAAAAGATTTATTCTTTTTGTTTCCATGTATTCATTATAATTTACATCCTTATTATATGTTGTTCTGCACATACATGAATAAATAAACCTGGTTTGAAGTGCTAGAACACTGTACAAAAAAAAAGCAGGAGAGAAGTAGAGTACTTCAACTACTAAATTATATTAACTATAATTAGTTACATTATAGTTTTATATTAGAAGATAATAATGCTTGACCTGGTTTTACACCAATCTAACATCTTGTTAACTATAATTATGTTCCCACTTTAAATTGAGTTTGATAATTCTACAATCTCGAAATGATTTTAAAAAAGTTATGACAACAATTGTGCTAAAGTGGAAGAAAATAAAAACATCAAAATAGTGAAGAAAGTACACATGATCAGCTAGTGAAGCGAGAAATGTACATCAAAAATAAAAAATCAACATATACACGTAGTAATTGCCTCAATATTATGTTACTATAATCTAAATTTATTATATAAAACATGACACCTCACTATATTTTGTTTTTAATGCAAGTTAAATATTGTACTAATACATTTGTTGTCTTATATTACCATGTAACGCGATTCACTTGTAATTTACCAAATGATTCTCTTACCAGATGGTCATATTATCACATGACATGTGGATCATATAATTGACATGTCATTTTCTTCACTTTCATAGTGGTAAATTCCAAAGTTAAATCTTTAGAATGATTGGCACTATTCCCTCGCTTTGCAAAACATAATGAAATTCCTTTTTAACATAATTTCAATTATTTTTTCATTTATTGGATTATTTAATTTATTTATTTGTTCATAACATTATTTATTGAATGTAAAACTAGCCACCAATTAGTTTAAATTTAAACTCATATTAAACTGTTTACCAAAAAGAGAAAAGTATAATCTTAACTTAAATTGAGTTTGATATTTTTGCAGACTCGATAAGATTCTGATATTTTAATAATACTATTACAAATTCAATCTAAATAATCAAAATAATATTTCTTTTAAAAATCAATCTAAATAATCTACTTATATGCTAATTATCTTGTATTACCATGAAACCTTAGCTTACAAAACTCTATCCATTTGAGATCTGTGGGATAAATCTGTTACAAAAAGCGTTACTTTTTATATTAATATCTCATGGTCAACGTGTCAATTTTCCCAATTCGATAAAACAAAATTCTGAATTTTTGGGAGTAAATTGCATACTTATTTTTACCTTTGATTGTATTTGCTAATTTTTTCTAATATTTTGGACGTTTATTGAAGTGTGCATTTGTATTATTATTATAAATTCTTTATAAACTTAATTTGTATTTTCCTTTGATTTTTTTGAATTGTATGTCTATATTCCACCAGTTTAATATTAAAATTTAGAAAAAATTCTAAACCAACCTTTTTGAACCATGCAATACTTTAAAGTTAAATTTTTTGTTGAAATAAACAGGTTTATTACTTTTGTTTTGCAACGTCCCACTTTTCGATACAATTTAGGCCAACCTTTTACTACCACAGTCATCCAAAATAACACAGAAAAACAGAATTTTAAGAGAAAGAAATTAAAGGATGAGAGAGAAAGAAAGAAATATTAGAATAGAAGAAAGAAGAAGTACATCATAATCCCACAGCGGAACGAACAAACTTTATAATATAGCAACATATCTTTACATAAAAGAAAATTGTATACAGATACCAATCATCAGAGTACAATATGTGTAAGATACATCGGAATAACTTTAAATAATTAACGGTGAAGCCTCCTGCTTCCAGCTCTTGGAACTCCAAGCGAAAACTAACTGTCAAATATGTTCAGTCTAACCCGAGCACATTTTGAAGCAAAGCAAAAACACTCGGATCAGTCTGGAACACTTTCAGTGCTAAATTCACATCATCAATCAGCTTAACTTTGGAAATTCTTTTTGAAAACAAGGATAATAGTAAGACCAGCCTATACATAATTACAGATGGTTTTTTACCATATTATAACCCAATTTTTTTTTGAAAATAATATTATTCTGATATTATAATAGTGTCTATCAATTCACAAATAAATAGCAATCTAGCAGAACGCTTACATCTCATGCTCCACATATAAAGTATACAATCAAAACCGCGGGTGCTTATTGGAAACTGGATTCCGATTATGACAAGTTATGGAACCACCTGCCGATAGTGTATCACTAGAGGCGAATACATTGGGTTCAACAAGAACGTCTTGCAACTCGGCCCACACATGACCGACCACTCATTTCGCTTGAGTGTATCGAATGTATATCACCAATTGTTGGGATCAGCAACCGTTTCCCGAAAAGGGACAGCATCGAAATAGATTAAAGAATGAAATGGATTTTCTCTAGATAGGTAATTATACACCCTAATGGGAGCGACCCACATAGCCTTGTTGCCTGCCCGATTTATGTCATTTCCTGGTTGATGAGGCTTGAGGTTGTAATCGACTTTTGGAACATCCGGCCATAATTCACTGTAACATCCCGTATTTTTGGCCGTCAAATATTTAATTTAATTTATTATTTTAAATATTATATTTGGGATAATAATGGATTTTTAATTCATTATTTAAAACGAAGTTTGAACGTTAAGTTTATATATATAATATAAATCGAGCTCGTAATTGGCGCGGTATTTCGTAATTTACGATTTGAACTTCAACTGAATATACAGAGCCCGATATAAGTCGGATTTCTGTGAAACGAGAAACGTTAGAAGCGTATTAATTATAATTTTCATATGAAAGAGAAAAATCCAGATTTCGTGTTACGGTTTGTTATTTATGGCCAAATCAAAATTTGAAATAGTCGCTGTGAAATTCGTTATTAAATTATAGACCATTAAAATAGCCGTTTTGCAAACGGACTCTGTTTTCGACGAAATCAGTTTCATTAGAACCGTATTGTTAAATTATTGTATATTGTTGAATGGCGTGGCAAACCGATGTCGTATGTGACCACGATAGCCATAAACACCCATTAAATTTCTATAACACGTAATTAATTTAATAAAGGGATATTTGGGTATAACTTGAGCAGACGATCGAATTAGGCCACGAAACCAGTTCCGTTGAGTTCGTATCGTCGATTAGAGTCAGAACAAGTATATAGTTTGTTATTTTTGGAGACTGTGTAATTTGGTGTCCGAAATGGCATTGCGGTGCGCATAAAAATAGCCAACTGGGAAAATAGTCTCAGAATGCGATGAAACTGGTGCCGTTGGGTTCGTATTGAAGAATTATTTTAGGATCTGCAGGTTTCAAGTTGATCGAACTTACCGTTTGATCGTGAAAATTTTAAACGCGTATTGATTTCTGGTTTTTTAAAAGGAATTTTTCCAAATGACCTCGGATTTCGACGAAACTTGTCCCATTGGATCTGGAATATCTTTTTACACCAAGATTAGAATTTTTATCAGTAAACAGAAGTCAATTATGGTTAGTTTTACGTGTTACTTTACCATGAAGTTTCGTAATATAATATTTTAATTAAACAACCCCACCCTATATAAATACATGTGCATGCTAACAACTATTATTGCCTACTGTAATTGCTACCTCCACCAAATAATAAACATGTTTGTTTCTTTTCAAAAATAGTTGCCTACCCTAGTATATACATACACAACCTACTCTATGTTTTATTTCTTTCAGCGTTCCCATCAAATGAACTGGTCACCATATTTTTACAAGGAGCCTACCTAAGCACTGTTTTTTTTTCCTTTCCATTCGTACCTATACAAAGTTCTCCTGCCCAAAAGAAGCTACCAAAATCAGCCTATAATATGTCCATTCTTGTCAGAGCTTAGCGGCTATACCACCTCTCATCCACACTGCAGAACGAAAAGAAACCACACACGTTTTTTTTTCAAACAGTTATCCTATATTCATCCGCCAATACCAAATTTGCAAAGTACACCACATGCGACCCTGTCCTCCAATAAGACAACTAACTGAAGAATGCACACTGACCTTTGCACATGCCTAAACTGGGATACGCAGATACGCATTAACTCGCACAAGATTTTACACGCGCCTGCATGTATATTTGCACATTTTTTCTCTGTGAGCTGAAAAGAAAAAACGAAAAGAAAACACGCTGCTGCAAAGTAAATACAGGCTGTTACGATGTGATAACACATACACACAGAGACACCCTATACCCTCTATCCTATTGCCTAAAGCTTGGTTCCCACGGAGTCTTCTGCTATAAATACCCTTAGTGTCTTCATATGTTAAACAACAATAATCTTTGTAGAAAAAAAGAAAAAGAAAAAAAAAGAAGAAAAAAAAAATATATATATACAAAGAGGTGCGTGGACACAAATGGAAGGGCTATGGTGCTCACATACACGGTGGTATTGTGCGTGCTCCAACAAGGTGGTATGGTGGTTGATGGCAAGTGGGGAGGGGCAAGGGCCAGTAGGAGTCGGATCATGAAAGGAGACTTGCAGATCTTCAAAGAAGAAACAGGGTGGTAGGCTTTCACAAACACAGAAGAGCAGTCAGAAAAGAAGGGTAGGAATTAACGCAAGGTGCTGAAGTTTGGATTGTGCGTGACGTACCTGGAGTGGCGCGCTACTATCTGAAACGGTGAAGTAGGCTCTTGTTTTCAGCACTACAGCTTGTTGCGGAAAATGAACAGGGACGATATTCATGCGAGATGAGGGAGCTGTAGTGTGTCAGTGCGGAAACAAGAGATGGAGAAGACATGAAGTATGGTATTAGTGAGGAAATTTGTGAGGGAGGGTGTTATCACATGCATGGGGAAGTCGAAGAATAGAAGAGGGCGGCAGGTGTTCAACAGCATGCTTGGATTGTGGAGGTGGTGCCAAAGATGGGTGGTCCGGCATACGTGCAGTGGCGTGGTCGAGATGAAGGGAAGGTCTAGCAAAACGAAGTGGGGATGTGCATACGTGATGAACGCAGAAAAGGGAATCCGACATAAATGATTGGTTTGAATATAATTTAATTAACCAATTAGCCATTAATCAAATTAAGGAATTATACATGTTTAATAGACTATGCTGATAGCAAATTCTGGACAGGGACGAACTGGGAATGAAGGGAAGAAGTCTTCAAATGGGTACCCTTTGTTGAAACGTGATGGTTGAAGATGCTCTAGTGCATACTGGGTATCAAATGTTGACCAAGGATCTGCATTTACCAATGATCTGTGTAATGAAGGATAACAGAAGTTTATCACCGGATTATTTTTCCCTAACTAAAGTAATTAACTTGCTAATTTATTTTAATTAAACGTTTATTACTTAATTAAAATCATATTAGTTATAATATTTATAACTTGCGCCCATGTATTAGAATCAGACGAACTAAGGGACGTTGGACTCGTCTCAACGTGCACTGCATTATGGAGTTGATCGGAACGGAATTGGATACAGTGAAAATTTACCGTTAAATTAAACGGCTATTTAATTTTAACTGTAACTGGACCAGAAGCAAATCAATATCAAGGTGAGTTAATTCTCACACCTTCTGTAATTCTGTGATGTGGTAAATTCATATTAAAATATAATTTACCTTTAAAAATATAAATTGGTTGATTGGTTGCTGTTGACTGTTATGGTTGATTGAATGCTGTTAATTAGATTTAATCGATCATATGAAATTTATTTCATGAAATGTTTAACGAGCTGTGATGCAGGGCAGGACAGGTTGAAGGGATCCGACATGATTCCTCAAACATTACATGTGTTGTTTGTTTATTTTATATTGTTGATATATGAACTGATTGAAACCCAGATGGTAGTAAAACCTATTTGAATATGATGGTTGAACTAATAATCACCCGTGTTGTGTTTAAAATCAACCGACAGTGTTGATTTGGTATTTGGCAGTGGATGGCCATAAACGTGTTGTTTTAACGTCGTTCGACCGTTCGGTGAAACGGCGCAGTTTTAAAGTTATAAATTATTTTATAACTGAATTAAGTTTTTCAATCATTTTATATGAATAATTAAATTGGAAATTTAAAAATGACAAATTGTTTAATGTCTAAGTTAACTATTTGTAATATAGTTAATATTTAAGTAAAATTACTATTTTAACAAATAATAGTTTAAGTAATGACGTGTAAATGATATTTAATTAAGAAATGGGAAGGCGTCGCTAAGTTCGATCAAAACCAAGTAAGAATTTCATTAAAGAGAATTGATAATCCAAGTTTCCAAACGAGAAGTGTAATTAGAATGAGAAAGTAAATCGCAGGGGTTTAAATACGATTATTCTCAATTGTTGTATTAAGAGAACCATACTGTTTTGAATTTAATTAAAGCAAGGGGTTAATGGTCATTAGTTATGAAACCCAAGACCAAGGCATATACTAAGAATGCCAATAGAATAAAGTAAATTATTTGACCAAGGATTTGGATTATAAACGTTATAAGCGAAGTGGTAATTTAAGTTAAAAATGGTGTTTTAGTGGGTGTTCATTAAATAAAGGAATTAAGTAAGAAGAAGATTTTTGAGCAAGGATTTCAAATATAAGAAACAGTTTTGTAAACCCAGATTTGAAATCAATATTTGTAAACGAGATTTGAATATCAGTGGTTAAGTGACAAACTGATATTATTCTGAGATAAGAGCGTTGTCGATCAAGGTCTGAGAGGTAAATAGAATACCCTAACTTGAACGGCTTGGTTATTATCGAGGAATGGTGTTAGTTTGGAGTGAGTGAAGGTGTAACAACCCGAAAATCTGGGCCAGTTTAAAATTTTTATTTTGAAATTTTAGCGAATTTTGATTATTTATAATGAATTATTTTAAATAATATCGACGAGAAATTTATTTTGAATGGAATTCGAATGTATATATTATATAGTTCGTCGATAGAATATAAATATTTATATATAATTATAAATAGAATTGAAAATGGCGCGGTAGTTCGATAATTCGATTTCAAACTTCAGTTGAACATACCGGGTGCAAAACAATCCGGATTTTAGTGAAACCAAATACATTAGGATCTAATTGTGAATATCTTTCTAACGAATCCGAAAAATCAAAATTTCATAGCGGGAATCAAAAGATATGTCCAGTTGAAAATTCTGAATAGTCGCTATGGAATTCAGGCCCTTAAAAATGGGAATTTTGCAAACGACCTCGGATTTCGACGAAACCACTTTTGTTGGATCCGCAGTGTCAAATTATTGTTAGATTCCAAATTTCATAATTTTTCGAACCAATATGTGAGCATGGCAAAGAAAAACGCATTTGACCAGTTTCAGTTGATTTTAATCGACTGGAAAATGGCCATTTTTCCAACGGTCTCAGAATTCGACGAAACTAGTTTTGTTAGGACAGTATCGTCAATGCGAAGCTAGAAAATATTTTTTTGGAATTTTTCTAGTTAGTATGTGACCCCAGTAAATTGAAATGCGCGTTCAAATTCAATATATAGAGTTATATGTTGATTTTAAGGGAAACTGATCGAAACGTTCGAATCAGCCTACGATACATATCCCATTGTGTTCGGAATGGGGGTAAAACGCTATGGACGATAGGCGGTGGGCTTCGTTTTGAGGTCGAAAATAAAAGTTGCTTTTAGGTGGCAAATAAAATAATTAAATAATTAAAAATTAATGTTCTCTCCCCTTCTCCTTCTATAACCTTTGCCCCCCCCCCCCCCGATTTCATTTAACAGAAAGAAAAAAAAACTAAACCTAAAAAAACCGCCGCTCGAAAACCCGATCCCGCCCTTGCCGTCGCTCCCCTTCCCCGTTGTCACCAAGTCCACCGCCCCCCTTTTTCTGATCGACGCGCCGCCCAAAAACCCCCCCATCGAAGAACCGACGCAGCTGCTTCCCCCTAGCCTCGCGATACCCCTCCACCTCGATCAGCGAGCCCCGCGCCCCAGTGAAGACCACCTCTGACCATTGCTTCGCCTGCCGAACCCCCTGCAATACCCTCCCTCTAACCATAGGTGGTGCACAACCCCCCCTCTTGAACGATTTACTGTAAGTATTTTTATTTAGTTCAAGCTATGATTTTTATTTAGTTCAAGCTATGATTTTTAATGCTTTAAAAATACGATTTTTATTACTATGAAATGCGAGCAAAGATTTGATCTTTATATGTATAGTGAAGAAAGGAAGGTGATGTTTTTAATTAGAGAAAGGCGATATTTTTATATGATAGAAATAATAAAAATATGATTTTTATATTATATAGATTGCAAAAGTTCGATTTTTATTATGTAGGAGATGTAAAAAATATGATTTTTGTTTATGTAGAGAATTAAAAAAAATATATAATTTTTACATGATAGGAATATTAGAAATACCATCTTTATATGTGTAGAAAAATAAAAATGTGATTTTTATAATGATATATTTGAAAAGGCGAAATCTTTATATGAAGAATAGCGAAGTAAAAATTCTATTTTTATATATTGAATAGCATAGTAAAAATTCGATTTTTATATATTGAATAGAATAGTAAAAATTTGATTTTTATATATTGAATAGCGAAGTAAAAATTCGATTTTTCTATATCGAATAACGAAGTAAAAATTCGATTTTTATATATTGAATAGCAGAGTAAAAATTCGATTTTTACATATGTAGAGAATACGGGCAACGAAAGCGACAAAGAGCGAGAATGGCGAAGATTTCTATAAATGAAGAGTCGTGGTATTGGATAGCTTTTGGTGAGAACTTCTCACTCTTCAATTTCTTTTTCTAGTTATATATGTACTAGGATGCAGACGGTGTTTAGTAGCACCCGACACCCGTCATCCACAGACCATGGATGGCTTGTTTGTTTAATTATTTGGTTGTGTAGTTGGTTAGATTATTTGGTTTGAATTGAATTGTTTGTTGAAATGAAATTGATTTGATTGATGTGTGAATGGCGTGGGCCTTCACTAGACCGGGGATAAGGCTAGGCCTTGTCCCATTTCTAGTATTGTGCCGTTATGCTGCCGAAATTTTCTAAAAATAAGTTAGAAAAATAAAGATAACATTTTATTTAATAAATGAACCGAATAAAATATTCATAGTTGAATAAAATAGTTTGATCGTTAAAAATATAATTTTTAACGTGAATGTGAATAAATAAATATTCATTTACAAACCGGACGGTTTGTTTATGTACACCTCTTTGAAGGACATTGATTGGGACGATAAATTTTACACATCGCCCAACTGCACAAATAAAAATCTGTGTTTGATTGCTTGAAACCCCGCACGGGTATTGGGATGATATTTGACGTACACTAATCCCGATTGTTTAGTTGTATGTCGATCGATTGTTTGACAGGCTATTATAAGCGTTGAATATTTATATTTGATGCTTATACAGTGTGGAATGCACTTTGGATGATGGTTGATTATTCCTCGTTGTTGATATATACATGTGTTGTAGAAAATCCATATAATTAACATTATATGGTAATTGATTGGGCCTCATTCCAGTTTTAAAATAGAAATGTTTGAAAAAGAAATATTTGAAATAGAATATTTGAAAATAGGAATATATGAAGCCGTATTGATAGATTGACGCCATTTTGACGTGAATGATGTTTATATCGATTTTATTCATTTTATAATGAATATCGAAAGTGATTTCAAAATCTGATATTTTGAAAAGAATTGAATACAAATAAATTCGAATTGAAATTGAATATAAACGTATTCGAATTGAAATTGAATAGAAATGAATTCGAATTTAAATTGAATATGGAAACGAATTTGAATTGAATTGAATTTAAAACGGATTCGTATTGAATTGAATTGAAAAGAAAGTGAATTCAAATAGAATTAAAATCGAAATTGAATTGAAAACAATTTGAAATGAATTTAAAACGAATTTATATTGGAATAATCAATTTTGATTTGAAATTGAATATGAAGTTGAAACCGTTTTGAAAATGAATTTAAAACGAATTTATATTGGAATATTCAATTTTGATTTGAAATTGAATATGAAGTTGAAACCGTTTTGTAAATGAATTTAAAATGATTTATAAAGCACGTTTTGAATTGAAATCGACGTAGTATATATTATATATATAATATAATGGCCTGAATAGAACGCGCCGCGCCGCGGCAGTTCGCGAATTTCGACCATTGACTTCGAACGGATATTACGGGAGATCTGACCGTCGGATTCTCCTAAAATCGGAACCGTTGGGTTCGTATCGAAAAGAGCTTTCTAACGATTATTAGAAATTAGAAATCTAACGGTTGGATGTAGAGATACGTCCAACTCAAATTTAGAAAAGGTCGCTGTAAGTGCAGTTCGATGGCCATTGATGGAAATCGACTGTACGGGCCTTGATAAAATTATTAAAAATAGTAATAATTTGTGTAAAATCATAAGAAATGATTTGGGAAGAATTGGGATGAAAAAATCCATATTTGAAAAGATAAAAATAGATTTTTATCGAAATGAACTAGTTTTGAACTAGAATTATAATTCTATTTATTTTTAAATAAATAAATTGAATTTGAAAAGGGTTTTAAAAATAACCAGAATTTCCAATGATTGCATTGGAGCGGATTTGAATCGAAATTGTCTTCGGAATATTTCGATGTTGGAATTCGGGATTATACAGATGTTGTTATGGAAATTTGAAAGATATATATATTTATATCGTTATTTCCAATACGACATTGTTAATCGTAGAATTCGATATTGAATATAAGCCGATATATTTTCTATTCAGAGCCTTGTATTGAATATCAAATGTGATTTGGGTTTGTCGTGAATGGTGTCTTCACTAACACTGTTCTTGAACCCAGCTGAGAAAAGATTAAATCTTTTTATTTAGATTTAATGAAGTATGCCAATTAAATAATATTTAATTGGAATTGAATTGATATTGATTTTTGGGTTTATCGTGGACAGTGTTTTAAATAACACTCGTTCTTTAACCCGATAATTAATGGAATGTGATTTTGGGTTTATCATGAACTGTGTTTTAAATGACACTGATTCTTTAACCCAGTTAGCGATTAAAACTAAGTGGAGTTTTAATGAATCTTTAACTAGATTGAAATGATCGAGAATGGAGTATCACCAGTTTTGCTCCAGGCGGTAGTTAAATCTTTAATTAGATTTGAACGTGAAATGGTAATTGAATTTACCGATAACACCGTGGTGTTAGATATGAAGTATTACCAGTTTTACTTCATGGGATGAATAAGTTGGGATTGGGAAATTAAAAAAATGATTACTTCGGTAAGGCTCGTTAATCCTGACTAGTTGAATCGAAATTCAAAAGAAGATTAAAGAATAAATTCAAGGAATTTATCTTGGATAAAATTAATGGGAACCTTTCCCTATGAATGTGAAATTTAGAAACTAACTGTCGGTTAGCCAAGAAGAATAGTTTTCTGGATATTGATCTGATGTTGGTTTCGGCCTTCGGGGTTAATATTTGGGGAATTATTCTCTTGATTAATTTACGGTTAGTGACTGATAAATTGGAATGAGGCATATGTTGTGTTTGAGTAACACTTATTTAAAATATACGCGAGTTATTCGGAAAGACCGGGTTTATCCCATTCTGAACAACCGATAGGACGATAAGTCGAAGATGAAGACGATGGTCGAAGACCGGAGGTCTTCACGTCGTTTGGGTGATTACCGATGATCTTGATTGGGCTGTACACCCAAGAAGATGGAAAAAGTTGGTGATCGTCCAGACGTGCTTGGAGATCGATGGATATGCGGGGTACTAGGTGCCTCCGGTTTCGTTCAGACCCAGAACGGACTTGTAAATGGACTGTGTGTCTGACATTGGATTTTAGTCCGTGTGATTGATCTCTATTAAATATATATCTGTTTGGCGGTGGAGAATTTATTCTTTTGCTTAACGCCCTTCTCTGAGACGTACGAGCTCAGGGGTTATATATTGATGGATATCAAACGCATGGAGTGAATTGCCTGTGTGGCATGCCTAAGTGGCAATTGATCGAGACTTCTGTTGAAAAGCAAAGTCTTATGGTGATGATCAAAGCACAGCCTGTGTGGCATAGCTTTGTGTAACGTTGATTCGTGAGCCTCACACCTCGGTTGTGAACCAAAAACGGGAGAAGGACCTTAGAGTGGGCATGCGTTTCTTTCTAGCTAGGGTGGTGTCAGTGATCTACCAGCCCTGACATTTATATACTTTTCACCTATGTGGTTGTTGTTGTTGCGAGGCGCCTTGGTTTGATCGGACGATCCGGGTCCGATGGAGTCATTCGTTGGCTCATTTACGCCCCAAAGGGCGGGGAAACGTAGTGTTCAGGCATAATAATCCACATCGGTGGACCGGCTCTGTCGCTCCAAGGCTTGCCTGCGCGCTTGCCTGAGACACGGGCTAGAGCGTCTCGAATCGGTTGAGGACGATCCCTAGCCTCGGTTCATAGATGGAAATCCAACTTCCAAATACGTGATTTTGCGGTTTTAATTGTAGAACTAGTATGGAGACATGATATATGGTACCCATGCCGTCTATGATTGATACTTATGATTTGAAGTTGTTTTATACACTATGCACTTATAATAGTATCAAATGATTTGTTTTAAACGTATCAAGCATTCTTTGGCTGTTATAAGGGAAAACTCTATCCCCCGGCTTGCGTTGCATTGTGTGATAAGACCTGGGTCTTATAACAGCTTCATTTTTCATTATTTAGCATTGCGTTGTTTGTTTTATGCACTGGTATTCTTGGGAGGAAACCCGTTCCGTGTTATACGGCGTGGTCCCTTGATTTACCTAACTTTAAAATAAAGATTTATAACTGTTTTAGTTCTCACACCAGTCACATGACTGACCTGGAGTTTATTGTTTTAACCTAAACTCTGGTGCCCTTATTTTGACACGGGCAGCTAGTAGTTTTGGTTTTGCAGATTTATATTCACAGGATCCTGGTTTACACCTGGAACGATATCCGGAAAGCTTTGTATCCGTATATCTACTTCTAGTTGTGTATTGTATTATTTTCCATTGCGATGTATTTGAATGTAATTTAAATCTCTGGTATTTTCTGTGTATTATTTATTCATTTATACTCTATATATTCTTGTAATCTGATGCATTGTTGTAATATACAATGAAATGTTCTTCCGTCTGCGTTCTATTTTGTCGTGTTCTCAAAACGATCAGGCGTTTCGAACGGTCTGGGTCGGTTTAGCGACTGGTTCGGATCGAGCGAAATTCTTTTTCGTCACATTTGGTATCAGAGCTTTGGTTTACAAAGCTCAGAGAACAAGACACATTAGAACCGTACGAAAGAATTCATCAGATATTGGATTAGTGATATCCAATTAGAATGACTCGTTAGAGATGGGATCAGTAGTATCCTAGAACGAGCGTGAAGAGTATATTTTTAAAGTGAAAACAAATTTTGTTTTGAAAATCTAAATCAATTATTCGTATTTGATTATTTATTTTATATTGATTGGGACAGTCCAGTATATAAAGATTTTGCATATACGCCTTGCAAACGTGTATTTGAAGTTTTAATATACTGGATAGATATAGAATTACACTCTAGTCGCCCGGCGGTGATTCTGATGATAGATATATCATCATCAGAATTTATATTCGAGTGACGAACGTGTAATATCTATATATTTCCTATTGACCGGTGTGAGAACTAAAAATTAGATAGGGCCTATTGTTGTGATTTGGCATCAAAAACATGATTTTTGTATATGTATCAAAATTATGAATTTGAAACTCTAATTCACTAATTGATTGATGTTTGTGTTGTTTGTTTATTTGTTTGCTAATTTTTAGCCATTTAGCCTAATTGAATCACATATTGAATTATATTGAAATTTGGTCGCATTTGCTTGCATATGCATGTACTTACATTGAACAGGTCATAGCAAGGAGGCTAGAGCAGAGAATAAAATTTGTTTGCCCGACAAATAGGTACATGTTTACTACATAATTTACTGTTTTGTTTGGGTGATGATGATTTAATGAGCCTATTGGCTTTTTCTTTTTCTTTTCGAGATCAGAAGGCCTATATGGCAATTTCGGGATTTTCCCGTGGCTCCCGGTGCAGGGGAGGTTATGGCGAAATTTTTCAAAAATTTTGGGTGTTAGCCAAATTTTTGAAGAATTTGAAAATTCTCAGAAACTGAAAAGTTGGAGAATGGAAGCCAGATCGAACGTAGAGCTGATTAATCAAACCACTTTCGACTTTGTTCCTTTTCGGGGACGAAAAGTTTTAAGTGGGGGAGATTGTAACAACCCGAAAATCTGGGCCAGTTTAAATATTTTATTTTGACAATTTTAGCGAATTTTGATTATTTAAAATGAATTATTTTAAATAATATCGACGAGAAATTTATTTTGAATGGAATTCGAACGTATATATTATATAGTTCGTCGATAGAATATAAATATTTATATATAATTATAAATAAATGGAAAATGGCGCGGTAGTTCGATAATTCGATTTCAAACTTCAATTGAACATACCGGGTGCAAAACAATCCGGATTTTAGTGAAACCAAAAACATTAGGATCTAATTGTGAATATCTTCCAACGAATCCGAAAAATCAAAATTTCATAGCGGGAATCAAAAGATATGTCCAGTTGAAAATTCTGAATAGTCGCTATGGAATTCAGGCCCTTAAAAATGGGAATTTTGCAAACGACCTCGGATTTCGACGAAACCACTTTTGTTGGATCCGCAGTGTCAAATTATTGCTAGATTCCAAATTTCATAATTTTTCGAACCAATATGTGAGCGTGGCAAAGAAAAACGCATTTGACCAGTTTTAGTTGATTTTAATCGACTGGAAAATGGCCATTTTTCCAACGGTCTCAGAATTCGACGAAACTAGTTTTGTTAGGACCATATCGTCAATGCAAAGCTAAAAAATATTTTTTGGAATTTTTCTAGTTAGTATGTGACCCCAGTAAATTGAAATGCGCATTCAAATTCAATATATAGAGTTATATGTTGATTTTAAGGGAAACTGATCGAAACGTTCGAATCAGCCTACGATACATATCCCATTGTGTTCGGAATGGGGGTAAAACGCTATAGACGACAGGCGGTGGGCTTCGTTTTGAGGTCGAAAATAAAAGTTTCTTTTAGGTGGCAAATAAAATAATTAAATAATTAAAAATTAATGTTCTCTCCCCTTCTCCTTCTATAACCTTTGCCCCCCCCCCCCCCGATTTCATTTAACAGAAAGAAAAAAAAGAAAAAAAAAACTAAACCTAAAAAAACCGCCACTCGAAAACCCGATCCCGCCCTTGCTGTCGCTCCCCTTCCCCGTTGTCACCAAGTCCACCGCCCCCCTTTTTCTGATCGACGCGCCGCCCAAAAACCCCCCCATCGAAGAACCGACGCAGCTGCTTCCCCCCTAGCCTCGCGATACCCCTCCACCTCGATCAGCGAGCCCCGCGCCCCAGTGAAGACCACCTCTGGCCATTGCTTCGCATGCCGAACCCCCCTGCTACACCCTCCCTCTGACCATAAGTGGTGCACACCCCCCCCTCTTGAACGATTTACTATAAGTATTTTTATTTAGTTCAAGCTATGATTTTTAATGCTTTAAAAATACGATTTTTATTACTATGAAATGCGAGCAAAGATTTGATCTTTATATGTATAGTGAAGAAAGGAAGGTGATATTTTTAATTAGAGAAAGGCGATATTTTTATATGATAAGAATAATAAAAATATGATTTTTATATTATGTAGATAGTAAAAGTTCGATTTTTATTATGTAGGAGATGTAAAAATATGATTTTTGTTTATGTAGAGAATTAAAAAAAAAAAAAATTTACATGATAGGAATATTAGAAATACCATCTTTATATGTGTAGAAAAATAAAAATGTGATTTTTATAATGATATATTTGAAAAGGCGAAATCTTTATATGAAGAATAGCGAAGTAAAAATTCGATTTTTATATATTGAATAGCATAGTAAAAATTCGATTTTTATATATTGAATAGCGTAGTAAAAATTCGATTTTTATATATTGAATAGCGAAGTAAAAATTCGATTTTTCTATATCGAATAACGAAGTAAAAATTCGATTTTTATATATTGAATAGCGAAGTAAAAATTCAATTTTTACATATGTAGAGAATACGGGCAACGAAAGCGACAAAGAGCGAGAATGGCGAAGATTTCTATAAATGAAGAGTCGTGGTATTGGATAGCTTTTGGTGAGAACTTCTCACTCTTCAATTTCTTTTTCTAGTTATATATGTACTAGGATGCAGACGGTGTTTAGTAGCACCCGACACCCGTCATCCACAGACCATGGATGGCTTGTTTGTTTAATTGTTTGGTTGTGTAGTTGGTTAGATTATTTGGTTTGAATTGAATTGTTTGTTGAAATGAAATTGATTTGATTGATGTGTGAATGGCGTGGGCCTTCACTAGACCGGGGATAAGGCTAGGCCTTGTCCCGTGTCTAGTATCGTGCAGTTATGCCGCCGAAATTTTCTAAAAATAAGTTAGAAAAATAAAGATAACATTTTATTTAATAAATGAACCGAATAAAATATTCATAGGTTGAATAAAATAGTTTGATCGTTAAAAATATAATTTTTAACGTGAATGTGAATAAATAAATATTCATTTACAAACCGGACGGTTTGTTTATGTACACCTATTTGAAGGACATTGATTGGGACGATAAATTTTACACATCGCCCAACTGCATAAATAAAAATCTGTGTTTGATTGCTTGAAACCCCACACGGGTATTGGGATGATATTTGACGTACACTAATCCCGATTGTTTAGTTGTATGTCGATCGATTGATTGACAGACTGTTATAAGCGTTGAATATTTATATTTATGCTTATACAGTGTAGAATGCACTTTGGATGATGGTTGATTATTCCTCGTTGTTGATATATACATGTGTTGTAGAAAATCCATATAATTAACATTATATGGTAATTGATTGGGACTCATTCCAGTTTTAAAATAGAAATGTTTGAAAAAGAGATATTTGAAATAGAATATTTGAAAATAGGAATATATGAAGCCGTATTGATTAGATTGACGCCATTTTGACGTGAACGATGTTTATATCGATTTTATTCATTTTATAATGAATATCGAAAGTGATTTCAAAATCTGATATTTTGAAAATAATTGAATACAAATAAATTTGAATTGAAATTGAATATAAACGAATTCGAATTTAAATTGAATATGGAAACGAATTTGAATTGAATTGAATTTAAAACGGATTCGTATTGAATTGAATTGAAAAGAAAGTGAATTCAAATAGAATTAAAATCGAAATTGAATTGAAATCAATTTGAAATGAATTTAAAATGAATTTATATTGGAATATTCAATTTTGATTTGAAATTGAATATGAAGTTGAAACCGTTTTGAAAATGAATTTAAAACGAATTTATATTGGAATATTCAATTTTGATTTGAAATTGAATATGATGTTGAAACCATTTTGAAAATGAATTTAAAATGATTTATAAAGCACGTTTTGAATTGAAATCGTTGAAGTATATATTATATATATAATATAATGGCTGAATAGAACGCGTCGCGTCGCGGCAGTTCGCGAATTTCGACCATTGACTTCGAACGGATATTACGGGAGATCTGACCGTCGGATTCTCCTAAAACCGGAACCGTTGGGTTCATATCGAAAAGAGCTTTCTAACAATTATTAGAAATTAGAAATCTAACGGTTGGATGTGGAGATACGTCCAAATCAAATTTAGAAAAGGTCGCTGTAAGTGCAGTTCGATGGCCATTGATGGAAATCGACTGTACGGGCCTTGATAAAATTATTAAAAATAGTAATAATTTGTGTAAAATCATAAGAAATGATTTGGGAAGAATTGGGATGAAAAACTCCATATTTGAAATGATAAAAATAGATTTTTATCGAAATGAACTAGTTTTGAACTAGAATTATAATTCTATTTATTTTTAAATAAATAAATTGAATTTGAAAAGGGTTTTAAAAATAACCAGAATTTCCAATGATTGCATTGGAGTGGATTTGAATCGAAATTGTCTTCGGAATATTTCGATGTTGGAATTCGGGATTATACAGATGTTGTTATGGAAATTTGAAAGATATATATATTTATATCGTTATTTCCAATACGAAATTTGTTAATCGTAGAATTCGATATTGAATATAAGCCGATATATTTTCTATTCAGAGCCTTGTATTGAATATCAAATGTGATTTGGGTTTGTCGTTAATGGTGTCTTCACTAACACTGTTCTTGAACCCAGCTGAGAAAAGATTAAATCTTTTTATTTAGATTTAATGAATTATGCCAATTAAATAATATTTAATTGGAATTGAATTGATATTGATTTTTGGGTTTATCGTGGATAGTGTTTTAAATAACTCTCGTTCTTTAACCCGATAATTAATGGAATGTGATTTTGGGTTTATCGTGAACTGTGTTTTAACTGACACTGATTCTTCAACCCAGTTAGCGATTAAAACTAAGTGGAGTTTTAATGAATCTTTAATTAGATTGAAATGATCGAGAATGGAGTATCACCAGTTTTGCTCCAGGCGGTAGTTAAATCTTTAATTAGATTTGAACGTGAAATGGTAATTAAATTTACCGATAACACCGTGGTGTTAGATATGAAGTATTACCAGTTTTACTTCATGGGATGAATAGGTTGGGATTGGGAAATTAAAACAAATGATTACTTCGGTAAGGCTCGTTAATCCCGACTAGTTGAATCGAAATTCAAAAGAAGATTAAAGAATAAATTCAAGGAATTTATCTTGGATAAAATTAATGGGAACCTTTCCCTATGAATGTGAAATTTAGAAACTAACTGTCAGTTAGCCAAGAAGAATGGTTTTCTGGATATTGATCTGATGTTGGTTTCGGCCTTCGGGGTTAATATATGGGGAATTATTCTTTTGATTAATTTACGGTTAGTGACTGATAAATTGGAATGAGGCGTATGTTGTGTTTGTGTAACACTTATTTAAAATATACGCGAGTTATTCGGAAAGACCGGGTTTATCCCATTCTGAATAACCGATACGACGATAAGTCGAAGATGAAGACGATGGTCGAAGACCGGAGGTCTTCTCGTCGTTTGGGTGATTACCGATGGTCTTGATTGGGCTGTACGCCCAAGAAGATGGAAACAGTTGGTGATCGTCCAGACGTGCTTGGAGATCGATGGATATCGGGGTAATAGGTGCCTCCGGTTTCGTTCAGACCCAGAACGGACTTGTAAATGGACTGTGTGTCTGACATTGGATTTTAGTCCGTGTGATTGATCTCTATTAAATATATATCTGTTTGGCGGCGGAGAATTTATTCTTTTGCTTAACGCCCTTCTCTGAGACGTACGAGCTCAGGGGTTATATATTGATGGATATCAAACGCATGGAGTGAATTGCCTGTGTGGCATGCCTAAGTGGCAATTGATCGAGGCTTCTGTTGAAAAGCAAAGTCTTGTGGTGATGATCAAAGCACAGCCTGTGTGGCATAGCTTTGTGTAACGTTGATTCGCGAGCCTCACACCCCGGTTGTGAACCAAAAACGGGGGAAGGACCTCAGGGAGGGCATGCGTTTCTTTCTAGCTAGGGTGGTGTCAGTGACCTACCAGCCCTGACATTTATATACTTTTCACCTATGTGGTTGTTGCTGTTGCGAGGCGCCTCGGTTTGATCGGACGATCCGGGTCCGATGGAGTCATTCGTTGGCTCATTTACGCCCCAAAGGGCGGGGAAACGTAGTGTTCAGTCATAATAATCCACATCGGTGGACCGGCCCTGTCGCTCCACGGCTTGCCTGCGCACTTGCCTGAGACACAGGCTAGAGCGTCTCGAATCGGTTGAGGACGATCCCTAGCCTCGGTTCATAGATGGAAATCCAACTTCCAAATACGTGATTTTGCGGTTTTAATTGTAGAACTAGTATGGCGACATGATATATGGTACCCATGCCGCCTATGATTGATACTTATGATTTGAAGTTGTTTTATACACTATGCACTTATAATAGTATCAAATGATTTGTTTTAAACGTATCAAGCTTTCTTTGGCTGTTATAAGGGAAAACTCTATCCCTCGGCTTGCGTTGCATTGTGTGATAAGATCTGGGTCTTATAACAGCTTCATTTTTCTTTATTTAGCATTGCGTTGTTTATTTTATGCACTGGTATTCTTGGGAGGAAACCCGTTCCGTGTTATACGGCGTGGTCCCTTGATTTACCTAACTTTAAAATAAAGATTTATAACTGTTTTAGTTCTCACACCAGTCACATGACTGACCTGGAGTTTATTGTTTTAACCTAAACTCTGGGTGCCCTTATTTTGACACGGGCAGCTAGTAGTTTTGGTTTTGCAGATTTATATTCACAGGATCCTGGTTTACAGCTGGAACGATATCCCGAAAGCTTTGTATCCGTATATCTACTTCTAGTTGTGTATTGTATTATTTTCCGCTGCGATGTATTTGAATGTAATTTAAATCTCTGGTATTTTCTGTGTATTATTTATTCATTTATACTCTGTATATTCTTGTAATCTGATGCATTGTTGTAATATACAATGAAATGTTCTTCCGTCTGCGTTCTATTTTGTCGTGTTCTCAAAACGATCAGGCGTTTCGAACGGTCTGGGTCGGTTTAGCGACTGGTTCGGATCGAGCGAAATTCTTTTTCGTCACAGAAGGTGCGTACGACTGCTAGCGAAATTCGCAGGGCTGCAGATAGCCTACGGCGGTCGGATGTTTCCTGAGGGAATCAGGCGTAACCATTGTGATCGCTGCGATCTAGAGTCAAGCGAATAAAGTTAAGTCGAATATTAGAGTGGATTAACGATTTTGTTAAACATATTTTAAATGGGCCAAGTCATGCCAAGTACTGAATCAGAAAACTCGTTATGTTCACACTATTGATTTTGATAGTTAAAACACCGACTATCAAACCAGACCAATACGATTGTTGGTATGGAAAGACCGGGATCGAATCCATATTCGAAAACCATTCCGACTGACAAATACGTGAAGACGTCGATTGAAGACGGAGCAAGTGAAGACCGTAGATCTTCATAAGCGGAAGGACTACTTGTCGAATCTCTCTGGCTTGCAACCAGAGTTATTTGGTTTGTGATTCTGTCGTGGTTGAAATCAACGGGTTGCAAGGACTACTCGCTACTGATCCATGGGGTGATTCCTATATTGGATGCAATAGGAGAGTGTCTTCAGTTCATCCTGTTACTGGATGACTTGTATGGACGAGTGTCTGACAGAGTATTTCCAAAGGAGTCACGTACGTTGACATTTTCAAACATACGATAGTTGGTGGCAGAGGACGACGGTTCTCTTAGCTTAACCGCTAGAGTATTTTTGTGGATGTCAATTAGTGATATCCAGAGGATCTGACGATGTGGCATTCAAAGTGAATGATGGCCAGATGTTTGAAGAGGAACTCTAGACTCAAGCCTCATCTACCGGGAAATGACAAAAATCGAGCAGGCAGCATGGCTATGTGGGTCGCTCTCATTAGAGTGTATAATCACCTATCTAGAGAAATTCCTTTTGCTTCTTTAATCTATCGATGTTGTCCCTTTACAGGAGACGGTGGTTTGAGCCCAACCGTCGGTGATATAAATTCGATACACTCAAGCACAATGAGTGGTCGGTCATGTGAGGGCCGGATTGCAAGACGTTCTTGTTGAACCCAGTGTATTCGCCTCTAGAGATACACGTGCAGAAGGTGGTCCCATACCTTGTCGAGTTGGAAACCAATATCAAATAAGCGCCCGCGGTTTTGATTGTATACTATATATGGGGAGCGTGAGATGCAAGCGTTCCTCTAGATTGATATTTATTTGTATTTAGACATTATGATAATACAGAGCAAGTATGATTTCAAAAATGGTTTGGGTTATAGTAAGGTAAAAACCGTCCGTGTTTATGTGTGGACTGGTCTTACTATTATCCTTTTGTTTCAAAAAGGATTTTCCAAAGTTAAACAAGTGTGTGTTATGTGAATTTATCACTGATAGTTTTCCAGACTGACCCGGTGTATTTTGTTTTAAATCAAATGTGCTCGGGTCAGACCGAGTATGTTTCAGGTTAGTTTCGCTTGGAGTTTCAGGTGCTGGAAGCAGGCGGCTTCACCATTAGTTATATACAGATATTATTCCGCTGAGACTGATATGTTGTACTCTGATGATTGGTATGTATACAAAGTTCTTTTGTATAAGGAGATTTGATATTATATTTTATCTGTTCCGCTGTGAGATTCTGATGTGTTCTCCTTCCTTCTTCTATTCTAATATTTCTTTCTTTCTATTCTCACCCTCTAAATTCTTTCTCATGACAATCTGGGGGTTCGATACTTGGGTTTTTGGCAAGCGATACGGGTTTATGTATTGTTGTCGAAGGCCCGATTGTCGACCTTTTCCCCGGGTCGTTACATTCACTTTGAATGTTACATTGTCAGATCCGCCAGAATTCTTGATGTCCACAAAAATACACTAATTGATAAGCTAAGAGAAGGTTTCCTCTCTGCAACCAACAGTATTACGTTTGAGGAAATTAACATATGCGATTCCTTTGGAAATACTCTGTCAAACACTCGTCCATACAAGTCATCCAGGAACAGGATGAACCGAAGGCACCCTCCTACCGCATCCAAGGAATCACCCTATAGATCAGTAAGGAGTAGTCCTTGCAAACCCGTAGATCTCAAGTACGACTGAACCACAGTATATCTTTGGCTGTAGACCAGAGATTATAAGTAGTTCTTCTGTTATGAATATCAGCAGTCTTCAATTGCTCCATCTTTATCCCTTGCAAGTTGGCTTCGTACATAACGTTGATTCGAAGTGGTTTTGGGTCTAGTTCTCATCCCGGTCTCTTCGAAACAACACGTCAAAAGGTCCAATAAAATATTTTGTTGATAGTTTGGTGTTTTAACTATCAACGTCAAACCAGTACGGTTAAGTATATTAGCAGCTCAGGTTCTTATTTTCAAAACCGTTCATTAAAACTCTTTATCGAATCATTTGAAAATCATTTCATAGCTTTGAAGTCGGTTCCATTTACATATCTTGACAACCCATTCATTATTTCGCAATTTGGAAACAATATCGCTCGTTTATTATCACTTTGCTTTATTTCCCTTTAATTCTGAAAATATTGATTTATTTTCATCAACCATTTATTTCCTTTCCTGGAAATATCTATATATTGCTATATCATTAATTTACTAATTTAATCCAATTACTACTTCTCATGCGACACAAAACATGTTAAACTACAAATTCTTTCATAAAAATTCAATGGCTTTACTTCTATTCTACTTGAAGATCTTCTTAAATTCTAATTGTTTATTTCCGTTTCCAAAACTGTTAGAACCCTTTCCATCTTTAACTATTTATTTATTTTAAATAAATATAATTTACTAATATTATTTCTATTTTCTAGAAAACATTGTTATATAAATAGCCTGTAGGTATAATTAAACTATATGTCTCAACTCGGACTAAACAACGTTAATGTACACTGTTTAATTTAAAACTTATTGAATTACATTTCAATCAAACCTTGCAAATGGATTTCAAATGTTTTACGAAGATAATAACTCCTTTCCACACTCCTTTACCGTTACAAACTAATACCATTCCTCGATAATAGTGAAGTCGGTCAAGTTGGGGTACTTTATTTACCTCTCAGACCTTAATCAATAACGTTCTTATCTTAGAGTAAATAGAAGTTCATAACTTAAAACACACGTTCTTATAATACCGATCAGACCTTACTTCCTATATTTTTATTTAAATCATGGTTTATGATCAACATCTTTTCTTTTGAACATCTCAATCGACCATCACCATTTTACTTAATATATGAATTAAGTAAACCATTTACTCAAACATTAGCCATTGCTTCAAAACTCCTGTATAGTATCCATAACTTGTATTATGTTACACTAATCCATTCGCTAATATCTTTCCCAAAAAAATCATTTCATTTATATAATCTAAACTTTGGATTTATAAGCATAAATCCCTTTTTCAATTTCTTTTATCCAAAACCTTAACTATCCTTTTTATCCTACTTTGATTATGCCATTTACTTAATTTGGTCCTTAAGTAAAATGTTTATGTAAAGTCCTGCCTTATTTTAAAACTTCAAATCCACTTTGCTTATAAACTTGCATTCGTTTACAAATACTTTATCCAAAACTCCTTAGCTTCATAAAAACAAATGGTGGAACTTTATAACCCAAACCCTTATTACCTTCTTTACTCTAGTCGATAAGTACTTCCATTTACATGTTTTACAATTCTTCTCTTTTATTTCCAATTCGAATAGAATCTTTATTTTAAACTTAAATTTCTTTTATAACTCATTTATGAAATTCGGATTATAAAATCCCTTTCCATGTGCTCCTTCCAAATTTACTATATTTTGTTACATATCCAATTACTTCCTTAAATGAAATTTATTCACGAAGTAATTAATATTAATTAACTTCATCATTTTTTTGAAGTAAAACCCTTTACTTCTTCAGTAACTTAAATAGTTTGGTTACCTTTCTTAATAAGTAATTAAAATAATAGTTTATTCTATAAATAATACACTGTCCAATAATCACCTTACATATAGTTAAATTAAGATTAATTAATCATTAAATTTAAATAATAAAGTTTCACTTAATTATTTCCCTTGGAATAATTAATCCAGATTATTAATTTTCCTGTTACACTTTCTTATGTATTTAAACATGGGTTGTTATTATAAAAAACGTTTTGATATTTTTGTATAAAACCAAGTCATAATTATCAATTTATTTAAAACTTTCTATTTAAAAGTAAACTTCGATTTAGTTAAAAATAAATTTTATAATTGAAAATACATTAATTTTCCTAATGATGAATTAATATCTCAAAACAATGGATTTGAGACCACCCATTGCCAATTACTTAACCAATACTGCATATTGATTAAAACACTACAATTTGTTTTTGACAAGCAACATATATTCAATCATCAATTTCTAAACATGATATAAAATGAAATAAATAACAAATAATATACCATTTATTTGAGGAATCCGGTTGGATTCCTCCAACCTGTTCTTCCCTGCACAAAAGTTCATAATATCGTTTAACACTAATATATGAAATATCATACATTTGAACGATCAATTTATAAACACAGACAAACAATCAACAAATAAATAAAAATCATCCATAGCATCCATAGTGTCCATTTAATCAATTTTATGATAAATATTAATAATATGAATTTAATAAATCACGGTATTTCAGAAGTGTGAGAATTAACTCATCAATTTATTTACGACTAACGGATCGGTGCTATTTCGTTTAATTTTAAATAGCATTTAAAATTAAACAAGATCCCGAATAGTTCTAATCCAATCTAAGTCTGTTCAGTAATGTAGTATTTTCCATCGTGATTCCAACGTTTCTCATGTTATCTGATTTTGATAACACAAGCACGAGTTATGCCAATTATAAGTTTAACCGAATTAAATTAAATATTAATTCCTTAATCAATTAATTTTAAAACTTAATTACTTTGGTTAGTTGCTACTTGGCTATAATGTTTCCTTCAGCTGCCATGGGAAGTTTTGACCGAACATGCCACCTGAACTAACCTATATAAATGCAACCGTTTTAATTGAAATAATTGTTAGTCAATCATCAAATTAAATTAAAACCTAATTAATGTTAATAAACTCCATCTGTTATCACCTTTCTTCCTAAAAAACGTGATTTCCTTCTTCTGGTCAAATTGATTGCAATCCTCCGATATTGGTTTCCTGACATCACCGATGCTCCTTCTTTGGTGAACCTTAGGCCGCCGCCCACTTCCTTTACTGACGATCTCCATACTCCGGTATTTCCCTCCTAGCTCAACCACGGACCAAAAAGAAATGATCCTGACCTCGAAGAGACACGCCATAGAAAACCATCAGTTAATGTCCTCGTCGCTAACCAACTACGGCAACAGACCCCACCAGTCTACCATCAGTACCTTCGCCATCCCTCAGGCTTCCCATCCTGACCGACCTCGCCTCCACCGGTGGTCCACTGCTCCACTACAGTCGCAAAAACCACACCCAGATCCAAAAATACAACACAGAAAACACTCTCCGCCCATCTCTAATCTGCTCCGTCTCTGACAACCGTGGACCCACCGGACCACCACCATAACTTCCTCCACTTCTCCAGCTTTCATCTCACACCAACGTCATCCTCTCCGGTGACCTACAGATCCTATACGAGTCCAAAACCCAAAACCCACTCCCAAAATCTAACCAACTCCCCGTACTCCGTCCACACTTCACCAACGTCCACCCAACCACCACCAAGACAACCGCCAGACCTCCACATGTCCTCGCCTGAAACCTCTCCTCCCAACTTAACCCAAGTTCAACGCAGTCGGTCAAAGAAGCTCACCGCATACTGGAAATATGGATCCTCTATACTGTGAACGCACCATATAATTCTTATACTAGATCGAGCCTCATCTTATCAACAATCCAAAAATATAACTTAGAATTTATCAAATTTTAGTGGAATTGTTTGTGAATTTCAAAGGTAGAATGTTTTACGGGAAGAGATGGGTTTGAAGCATGAATGACGGGGAGACAGGAATGTGATTTTGGTTGCCAAGAATGGTCACGGTGTGGGTATATTTATAGGGTAAAAGTATTATATTTTATTTTGTTAATTTGATATTCTAATTATTTTATTCCTGATTTGACCGAAGATTTTTATTGATATGACTAGCAATTTTTATTCGTGTCTATCGCAATTCCAAACACTATTTATTGATTACTGCGATCACACACAAACTCTAATCGTAACGAGAATGGACGACATTATATAATTCGACATTATGGTCCTAATGAATCTTGTTTCGTTGAATTCCGAGTTCGTTTGCAAAAATGGTGCTCGTTCAAACAGTCGATTTATTTGCATTTTATTTTGCCACGCTCACAGAATAACTCCATTTGGTGTGAAACTTGAAATGTAACAATAATTTGTTGTTATGGTCTCAATAAAATTCGTTTCGTTGAAAATGAAGATCGTTTGAATAAAGTTCCTTTTAAAAGGTCCAGATTTAATTAAAATAAACCAATTTTAAAATACTTCAATATAGTAATATTAAAAAATTATCATTGGCCATACCCGAGCAGAATTTCCCATATTTTCAAAATAAAATACCCGGGTTGAATTCTGAGCCAAAACGATATTAAATAAATTAAAAACCCTATATTTATATATAATAAATCGCTATAATAAATAAACGAATTCCATAGCAACTATTTGAAAATTTGATTTGGGCATAAAATGAAATCTACACTATGAAAACTTGATTTTTCTGCTCTAATAGAAAATTATTACCAAATGGATTCAGACGTTTCTCGTTTCGAAGAAATCCGACTTGTTTTGGATCTTGTATAACCAATTGAAGTTCAAAATGCTATATTACGAACTACCACGCCAATGCAGTTCGTTATATAATTAAAATTATAATTTAAATGTTACAACAGCGTTTATAATCGATATCATAAATAAAAATCAAATATAAACTTTATATAAATCCTCTTACATTTCCATATCATATAACGATGCAAATTCAGCCAATTTCGACTATTTCGGAATTAAATTATTATTTTTATTATTTAAACAAATAAATTATTAAAATTTATTAGTTTCAAACCATTTAAAATTAAAATCAATATTTAAAACAAATTTAAATATTAAATTAAATAGTAAAAATAATCTGGGCCGTTACATTCCTTCCCCCCTAAAATAATTTCGTCCCCAAAATTACTAAGGTAAGAAGAATGCTGCAAACGCATTATATTTCAAAAATATATTTTGGCTAAAACTCCTCAGTATCTATATATTAAATTAAAACTAATCCAAATAAATTTTAATCAAAAAACAATTTCATTTCTTATCAACAAAAATTTCCAAAAATTTTGTAAATTTTCTAACACCTTAAATTTCGGAATTTTTTTGGCAGAGTCTCCGCTGTACGGAAGGACATCTGCAATATTGCAGGGAAAATAAATATATATACCTCGACCAACATGGTCGGAAAAAGGAAAAATCCAATTCAAAACCCAAATCAAAACCAAAAATTCATATTTTGCATAGGCGTACCTTTTCCGAGCGTTATTACACGATATACGATAAACAATAAGCGAGCCTGTTCAATTACTATGTAGCGCCAATTAGACTGGATTCAGTTAACTACAAAATCTTCTTGGACATGTTTCAAAGATAAATTAACTCTTCTGCACCTGCTCTCAACTCTGATGAACTTAATTAGTTTCAAAATAATGCCATTTAAATTCAATATCCATACCATCCTGGATTTGTCTCAATAAATCAATCCTATTCAAGATTGGTTTCAATCAGGTTCATCCAACTTTAAATCCATATCTGTGCAATCAATCTTAATCATATAATCCTAAAACATTCCATTTGGTTATCTCTATTTATCCACCCAAGTCAAATTAGTGTTGACTTAAGTTATATTTTATTTCCATATTCAAGTTTAAATTTTACTTACACGATTTATTCAACCCAACATGAGTTAAATTTCCATATTCCACATTTCAAATTTGAAATGTCCTTTGGTTGATCCATCCAACCTCAAAATCGAACAAATTCAAACCAATCAATCAAGGCAACACAAGTTTCAAACAACCAATCAGTAATTTGAAAGAACTATTTATTTATTTCTATAAAAATATGCTTCGGTTAAAATCATTTCATTTATCCTTTTTACAAAGTAATTAAAAAATAAATTTATATTCAAAATAAAAATACGCGTACTCATATACATTCAAACTCAATCTAGGGTATTACTAACCCCATCTCTATCGAGTTACACCACAAAGCCAAGGTTATCACTAAACCAATAGCTCTGATACCAAGTTACAACGTCCCACTTTTCGGTACAATTTAGGCCGACCTTTTACTACCACAGTCATCCCAAATTACACAGAAAAGCAGAATGTTAAGAGAAAGAAATTAGAGGATGAAAGAGAAAGAAAGAAATATTAGAATAGAAGAAAGAAGAAGTACATTAGAATCTCACAGTGGAACGATTTTTTTTTTATAATATAACAACATATCTTTACATAAAATAAAATTGCATACACATACCAAACATCAGAGTGCAACATGTGCCAGATACAACGGAATAACTTTAAATAATTAACGGTGAAGCCTCCTAATTCCATCTCATGGAACTCCAAGAGAAAATTAACCTGTCAAATATGTTCGGTCTGATCCGAGCACATTTTAAAGCAAAGAAAAAACACCCGGATCAGTCTGGAATGCTATCAGTGCTAAATTCACATCAACAATCGGCTTAACTTTAGAAATTCTTTTTGAAAACAAAGATAATAGTAAGACCAGCCCACACATAAATACGGACGTTTTTTTTACCTTATTATAACCCAAAACATTTTTTAAAACAATATTATTCTGATATTATCATAGTGTCTACAATTCACAAATAAATAGCAATCTAGCGGAACGCTTACATCTCACGTTCCACATATATAGTATATAATCAAAACCGTGGGAGCTTATTTGAAATTGGATTCCGACTATGAAAAGGTATGGAACCACTTGCCGATAGTGTATCTCTAGAGGCGAATACACTGGGTTCAACAAGAACGTCTTGCAACCCGACCCACACATGACCGACCACTCATTTCGCTTGAGTGTATCAAACGTATATCACCAACGGTTAGGATCAGCAACCGTTTTCCGAAAAGGGACAGCATCGAAATAGATTAAAGAATGAAAAGGATTTTCTCTAGATAGGTGATTATACACCCTAATGGGATCAACCCACATAGCCACGCTGCCTGTCCGATTTCTGTCATTTCCTGGTTGATGAGGCTTGAGGTTATAATCAACTATTGGAACATCCGGCCATAATTCGCTTTAAATGTTACATTGTCAGATCCACCAGAATTCACTAATTGAAGTCCACAAAAATACACTAATCGATAAGCTAAGAGAATGTGTCCTCTCTGCTAGCAATAGTAAAACATTTGAGGAAATCAACGTACGTGATTCCTTTGGGAATACTCTGTCAAACACTCATCCATACAAGTCATCCAGGAACAAGATGAACCAAAGGCACCCTCCTACCGCATCCAAAGAATCACCCTATAGATCAGTAGCAAGTAGTCCTTGCAAATCCGTAGATTTCAATCACGACGGAACCATAGTATATCTTTGGCTGCACACCAGAGATTATAAGTAGTTCTTCCGTTATTAATATCAACGGTCTTCAATTGCTCCATCTTTATCGCTTGCAAGTTGGCTTCATACGTAACGTTGATTCGAAGTGGTTTTGGGTCTAGTTCCAATCCCGGTCTCTTCGAAACAACATGTCAAAAGGTCCAATAAAATATTTTGTTGATAGTTTGGTGTTTTAACTATCAACGTCAAACCAGTACGGTTAAGCATATTGGTAGCTCAGGTTCTTATTTTTAAAACCGTTCACTAAAACTCTTTATCGAATCATTTTAAAATCATTTCATAGCTTTGAAGTCGGTTCCATTTACATATCTTGACAACCCATCCTTTGTTTCGCCATTTTGAAACAATATCACTCATTTATTCTCACTTCGCTTTATTTCCCTTTAATTTCGATAAGTACTTCCATTTACATGTTTTATGATTCTTCTCTTTTATTTCCAATTCGAATAGAATCTTTATTTTAAACTTAAATTTCTTTTATAACTCATTTATGAAATTCGGATTATAAAATCCCTTTCCATATGCTCCTTCCAAATTTACTAAATTTTGTTACATATCTAGTTACTTCCTTAAATGAATTTTATTCACGAAGTAATTAATATTGATTAACATCGTCATTTTTTTAAGTAAAACCCTTTACTTCTTCATTAAATGAAATAGTTTGGTTACCTTTCTTAATAAGTCATTAAAATAATAGTTTATTCTATAAATAATAAATTGTCCAATAATCACCTTACATACAGTTAAACTAAGATTAATTAATCATTAATTTTAAATAATAAAATTTCACTTAATTATTTCCCTTGGAATAATTATTCCATATTATTAACTTTCCTATTACATTTTCTTATGTATTTAAATATGGGTTGTTATTATAAAAAACTTTTTAATATTTCTGCTTAAAACCAAGTCATAATTATCAATTTATTTAAAACTTTCTATTTAAAATTAAACTTCGATTTAGTTAAAAATAAATTTTACAATTGAAAATACGTTAATTTGCCTGACGATGAATTAATATCTCAAAACAATGGATTTTAGACCACCCGTTGCCAATTACTTAACCAATACTGCATATTGATTAAAACACCACAATTTGTTTTCAACAATCAACATATATTCAATCATCGATATCTAAACATGGTATAAAATGAAATATACAACAAATAATATACCATTTATTTGAGGAATCCAGTTGGATTCCTTCAACCTGTTCTTCCCTGCACAACAGTTTGTAACATCGTTTAACACTAATATATGAAATATAATACATTTGAATGGTCAATTTATAAACACAAACAATCAACAAATAAATAAATAAAAATCATCTATAGCGCACATTCAATCAATTTTATGATAATATTAATAATATGAATTCAACATATCATGGTATTTCAGAAGTGTGAGAATTAACTCACCATTTTTTTACGACTGATGGATCGGTGCTGTTTTGTTTAATTTTAAACAGCATTTAAAATTAAAAAAGATCCTGAATAGTTCTAATCCATTCCGAGCCTATTCAGTAATGTAGTATTTTCCATCGTGACTCCAACGCTTCTGATGTTGTCTGATTTTTATAACACAAGCACAAGTTAGGCCAATTATAAGTTTAACCGAATTAAATTAAATATTAATTCCTTAATCAATTAATTTTAGAACTTAATTACTTTAGTTAATTGCTACTCGGCCATGATGTTTCCTTCACCTGCTGTTGGAAGTTTTAACCGAATATGACACCTGAACTAACGAATATAAATGCAACCGTTTTAATTGAAATAATTGTTAATTAGTCATTAAATTAAATTAAAACCTAATTAATGTTAATAAACTATTTATGTTATCACCTTTCTTCTTGAAAAACGCGATGTCCTTCTTCTGCTCAAATCGATTGCAATCCTCCGATATTGGTTTCCTGTCATCACCGATGCTCCTTCCCTGGTGAAACTCAGGCTGTCGCCCACTTCCTCTACTGACGATCTCCACACTCCGGTGTTTCCTCACCTAGCTCAACTATGGACGAAAAAGAAATGATCATGACCTCGAAGAGACATGCCATAGAAAACCATTAGTTAATGTCCTCGTCGCTGACCAATTACGGCAACGGACCCCACCAGTCCGCCACCAGCACCTTCGCCATCCCTCAAGCTTCCCATCCCGACCGACCTCGCCTCCATCCGTGGTCCATTGCTCCACTTCAATCACAAAAACCGCACCCAGATACAAAAATACAACACAGAAAACACTCTCCGCCCATCTCTAATCTGCTCCGTCTTTGACAATCGTGGACCCATCAGATCACCACTACAACTTCCACCACCTCTCCAGCTTTCATCTCACCCCAACATCATCCTCTCCAGTGACCTACAGATCCTATACGAGTCCAAAACCCACAACCAACTCCCAAAATCAAACCAACTCCCGTACTCCATCCACGCTTCACCAACGTCCACCCAACCACCACCAAGACAACCGCTAGACCTCCACCTATCCTCGCCTGAAACCTCTCCTCCTAACTCAACCCAAGTTCAACGCAATTGGTCAAAGAAGCTTGCCGCAGACTGGAAATATGGATCCTCTATAGTATGAATGCACCATATAATTCTTATACCAGATCAACCCTCATCTTATCAGCAATCCAAAAATATAACTTAGAATTTATCAAATTTTAGTGGAATTGTTTGAGAATTTTAAAGGTAGAATGTTTTACTGGAAGAGATGGGTTTGAAGCAAGAATAGACGGGGAGACAGGAAAGTGATTTTGGTTGCTGAGAATGGTCACGGTGGGTGTATATTATAGGGTAAAAATATTATATTTTATTAATTAAATATTTTAATTTTTTTATTCCTGATTTGACCGAAGATTTTTATTGATATGACTAACAATTTTTATTTGTATCTATCGCAATTCCAAACACTGTTTATTGATTACTACGATCACACATGAACTCCAATCGTAACGAGAATGGACGGCATTATATAGTTCGACGTTATGGCCTTAATGAATCTTGTTTCGTCGAATTCCGAGTCCATTTGCAAAAATGGTTCTTGTTTGTGTCCAAATAGTCGATTTATTTGCATTTTATTTTTCCACGCTCATAGAGTAACTCGGTTTGGCGTGAAACTCGAAATATAACAATAATTTGTTGTTATGGTTTCAATAAAATACGTTTCGTTGAAAACGGAGATCGTTTGAATAAAGTTCCTTTTAAAAGTTCCTGATTTAATTAAAATAAACCAATTTTAAAATACTTCAATATAGTAATATTAAAATAATATCATTGGCCATACCCGAATAGAATTTCCCATATTTTCAAAATAAAATACCCCGGGTTGAATTCTGAGCCAAAACGATATTAAATAAATTAAAAACCCCATGTTTCTATATAATAAATCGCTATAATAAATAAATGAATTCCATAGTGACTATTTGAAAATTTGATTTGGGCATAAAACAAAATCTACACTATGAAAACTTGATTTTTCTGCTCTAAAAGAAAATTATTACCAAATGGATTTAGACGTTTCTCGTTTCGAAGAAATCTGACTTGTTTTGGATCCTGTATAATCGATATCGCAAATTAAAATCAAATATAAGCTTTATATAAATCCTCTTACATTACCAAATCATATAACAACGCAAATTTCGGCCAATTTCGACTATTTCAAAATTGAATTATTATTTAAACAAATAAATTATTCAAATTTATTAGTTTCAAACCATTTAAAATTCAAATCAATATTTAAAACAAATTAAAATATTAAATTAAATGGTAAAAAAATCTGGGTCGTTACATGTTTCTACATATTCATTATAACTTATGATTTCGTTATCTTTAATTTGTTGATCATTATATCAACATATCAATTACTATGCATTTTATAAACATTATTGTATTTAACTTCTTTTATATGGGAAGGCTAGAAACATTACACTTTTTGTTATTAAATTATTCACATAAATTTCTTATCGAATGTTCAAAAGCTGTTTTTTCCTGAACGTAGGATTATTCACAATAACGATTTAATTTAAATCATTTTATATTAAAAAGTAATAATAGTTGTCTCGGTTAATGAAACATTTTAGCTAAAGTTTGTGAAACATTAAACCACTCTACATATAACATATCTGTCAGTAATTAGATTGTTTAAATTCAATAAATAAAAAGTAATTACATTGATTGTTAAGAGGAAAGCATCTTCCTTTGATGTTTCTTGTGATAATTTCTCTTAATTCTTAATTTGATAATATTTTTAAAAAATTCAAGACTAAGAAACTTGAAAAGAAAAAAATAAATGTCAAAGGAAAAAAAAAAAAGATTTATAAAACACAACTTAGCATCATAAACAATGTTTATAAGAGGCGCACTACCTACCCACACAAGCCCAAAACACAACCCAATAAATGCACTTTAAAACAAAGGCAAGCTTCTTCTGTGAGCATGATAAAACCACGTGAGAGCATAAAAAGAAAAATTGCGAATCGATGATTCGCCTGGGAAATAAACCCTCGTCCCCTTCTGGCCTTCCAACTATCGTTCCCACCTCCTCTAGGTCGCCTACCCTCTTCTTCCTCACCTCTTGACCCTCCAGACATTGCTCCACTTTAGCTCGATCCCCAACATCTGCCCGTCAGAGAACCTTCTTCTTCCAATCAGCTGACGATAAACCAACTGCTGGTCGTGCCTCCTAATGCAGCGCTTACCTATGGAGAATCCCAAGCGGCGACTGAACTGTAAGGGTTTCAACTTGTTTCTCACAAGAACAGTCGGTCATCCCTCAGGTCATTGGAGTTTAATAGAGGCTCCTCTGATTATCAGCTGCCATAATACATGACTGAATTCACAACGTTGCCTGCTCTGCATAACCACACAAATCATTTGCAAAAACAGGGCTCTATGTTGATTTTAAGGGTTTTCATCCTCAATTATTATCGTCGTCCCTTCAATCTCTCCCCCCAATAAATAGATCTAGTTACTCTCCGGCTGGAGTTAAAACTTTTGTCAATGGTAGTCGCGCATGGACATATATTGTTTTAGGTAACCAAATTCCTGTATTTACTCTACTCAAGTTTTATGAACCTAAGATGTTTCATACTGTGTCTTGTGCTAAGACGTATTCGGAGTTAGTCCAAAAGGGTATACAATAATGGGAGAATGCTATAGTTATTTACGTTGTTGATTCTAGAACTCGCTAACCTTCTCCAAGCGTATCCCAATTTTAGCAGAGGATGATCAGTTGATAATGCAAGAAGTTGAGTATGAATGGTTTCCACCTAAGTGTTTGAATTGTCAATGTTTTGGACATCCAGAGAATGTTTGTCAATTTACTAAGGTTTGGTTTCCTTAACATATGGCTATTCCTTCTGGTCATACCAATATGATGCTGACTGATTCTAGTTTACATAATTATGTAACCTTGATTTTGTAGTTCCTTCTTCTTAGGTTCTTAATTGATCGTCCTTGCAACATGACAATAATATTGTAGTTAGGATCATCCCCCAATGTTGATTGTATATGTTAGGCCTTACTATGATGTAGATGAATTGGATTCTATGGTTATTGAAGAGGAAGCAATGGCATAGGATGATAATGATTTGGGTTCCAAAGCTTTAAGAGATCCTAGGATGAGGCCGAAGGCGGTACATAAAACAGAACCGATAAGACTTCCTCCGATGTTTCTGTGGATTAGAATTCTGTGGTAATTGAAAATACAACATGGAATTCTATGGTTTTGCATATCAAGGAGAAGAAGAAGAAGAAAACAAAGAAGTTCATGAAAGTGGCATGTCTTTCTTGTTTCGGCCCAGGTGCTTCCATGTAAGAGTATTGTTTTTATTTTTAATGAGGAAGGTTGATGTATGATACTTCTTGGTCTATTCTAGTTTATAATAGTAATGTCCTTGGATTTTATATCTATAGTTTTTACGATTTGCTCCAGTACAAGTGAATTTTCAATCGAGTCTTGTGTCACTTGTTTTGAAGTTGTGCGATTGGGGATGTAAAATATATATATATATATAATAATAAACACTAATTTTCTATAAAAAAACACGTGAATTAAAAGGAAAAAATATCGTGAAATCAAACTAGGGAAAGAGTGGAAAAAAGTAAAATCTGGTGTAATTTGGAGGCAGTTTCATTTTTGGTAAAGGGTCGTAGTTTAGGGAGTCTATGGAGTTCGTTGTGTATACGGATGAGGTCGAGGGTATGGATTGAGTTCGACTGGTATGCGATTTGGAGTAGTTTGAAGGAGGTAGTAGTTGAAGGAGAACCGCGGTGATGGAGGTGATTCAGTTTTGAAAAGAATTGGCAATCTTTTCGGGTTTCAAGTTGCTGATAAGGCTAATTAGGTTCAGATGTAGGTCAATAATTACAGTCGTTTGAAGGGGTGACAATCTTGGTTTTTTGAGGCAGAATGATGCTGAAATGGGTTTGGTGCTTTGTTGGTTTAAAGGGAGGTAGTGGGTATAGTTTTGCAGGTTTTATTAGTTGTTTAAAGTGGTTGCTGATAGTAAATGGTGAAAAAGAAGGAGCAGAAGATAGTCAATAATTTTATTGTGCTTTGTTGAAATGGAGCCATTGATTTGAAGGTGATGTTTTGGAGTTTGTGCAGTTTTGGAAATGGCGAGGCTGGGAGGAGCTGAAGTTGTTGTTTCATGGAGATAAAGGTGTTGATTGAGTGTTGCAGTCTAGAGTGGAAATGGATGTAGTGAACTTAGTGCAACCCGTGGTAGGACTGTTGTGTTATAGTGAAGGTGAATGTTTTTGGTTGAAGAAGTGAAGTAGTTATGGTTTGAGGTTGATGTGCAAAGGCGTAACAACCCAAATTTCAGCGGGCCTGAATTTTTCGTAAAATGCTAAAATCCAAGTCCATTGAAATCCGAGTTGGTTTGCTTGGTATCCTTCAGAAAGGAAAAGATAAAATATATCAGATCTTAAGATAAAATATCTCATAGAGGAATGAATAAAATAGAACAATAAGTGAATACTTACCATAATAATGACACTGTCTAACAAGTGTCTCTAACCTATATAATCTCTGCCACCTGTCAAGCCTGCAGGTTTGTTATGAGGAGGGGATTAGAACAAAAGTACCAGTGAAAGGAAATTATTCTTTTTTTACAAATAACACTACGTATACTTTTTATCACTGGACTCCATTTATTTATTAAGTTATTTGGGTTTATTTCACATTACACCTCCGATTTCACACATAAATCGTAACCATCTACTCCAAAGTAAATTAACCAAATAAATCATATATATATATATCCTCATCTCAAGGTACTCCACATATTACCCTTCTCGAGTGGTCTCCATCGCCGCACTGCAAAAACGTACTAAATCTCGATCACCATGCTATAAAAGCTTACTAGACTACGCTATGTATGCATACTAAGTCTCGATCTCTTTTCTCGGTGGCTATGGCTCCACCCAGCCCCCTAAATAATGAAAGATCATTCAAAGAGCTAAGTAACTATGCTCCTACCAAACAATCTAAATACCCAATTAGTTTTGTCCCCCATTCAATGTCTCAATAGTGAAAGCTTATTGGTCTTTTGGTTTAGCTCCAGTCACTGATTAATGATAGGCATTCGACGACTTACTATCCTTGTTAGGTCCTGACCATGAGGCCTACTATCCTGAGCTGAGGCAGCCGCCGAATCATTCTAAAAATCAACCCATCAGTCTTCCAACTGCCCTCAACATAAATGCAGCCAAGGCATGCTTTATGGATGGAACCGTACAAAACTACCTACAGGGGTACAACTTTACTAGGCCTACCCCAAAGGGCCATCTCATCGTATCCTCACATCCTGTAAAGTCCCGCACTTCCATCCAGTTCCTTTGAATAATAAGTTGAACGTGCTCCCACTATATCTCTGGACACCTATGTGATTTACCCAGTTGGGCCCTTCATCCTTTCAGACTGGACCTGTAACGAACCGACCAATTATCTATTCTGATCATCAACACAAAACACCATGTTGACTAACAAAGCACCAAAAATTACCAGATCATTTATAGAAAGAAGTTAGAGGGTGATAAATAGAAAGAAAGAAAAGTTGGAATAAGAAAACAAAGAACACAAATCTCACAACGGAACGAATGAAATATATTAGATAATATAAATTTGAAATACAAATATGTAACTGTATTTATATACATATAGATATCATCATCAGAGTAAAACACAACACATCACAATGGAAATAAATAGTAGCTATCTAATGATGAAGCCTCCTGCTCCAAGCTCCTTCAAGTGTATCTGAAAAATCCCGACTACTTGAATGCCCATACAAATTTGGGCACCCAAGAGTTTAGAGTAAAACAAAACAAAATAAATTCTGGGTCAGTCATGGGACTGGTGTGAGTAAACTCCAACCATTTGTTTAACTTCCAAAAATCCTTTCGATAGAAAAGATATTCGAAAGAAAAGATAATCGTAAGATCGGTCAGCACATTAACACAGATTGTTTTTATCTTACAAATATCCAAAATATTTTTCTGTATTAAAGCTATTCATATATTATAGTAGTGTCTACATCAAATAAATAGCAATCTAGTGGAACACTTGCATCTCACGCTCCACATGTAAAGTATAAAATCAAAAACCGCAGGGCACTTATTGGAGAATGGATTTCTAACTATGGCAAGGTATGAGACCACCTTCCGATAGTGTATCTCTATAGAGGAATACAATGGGTTCAACAAGTACATTTTGCAATTTGGCCACACATGACCGACCACTCATTCAACTTGAGTGTACTGAGCATATTATCACCCACGGTTGTGATCAGCAACCATAATCTATAAGCATACGAAGCGATAAAATAAGAAGCAAATGAATTTTATCTAGATCAAGTGATAATACCCCTAATGGGAATGACCCACTTAGCCATGATGTCTGCCCGATTTTTTTCATTTCCCGGTCGATGAGGCTTGAAGTCATGATTACTTTCTAGAACAACACATTCACACTTTGAATGCCACATCATCAGATCCGTCAAATCACTAATTAACATCCACAAATATACTCTAGGTGTTAAGCTAAGAGAATAATTTCTCCGCCACCGTACTTGGTATATTTGTGAAAATCAATGTACGTGAGTTTTCAGGAAATACTCTATAGACATCCATCCATATACATTGTCCTGGGACTGGACAAACCGAAGGCACTATTCTATCAATCCGTCTTGGGAATTTTTTACCTATCATTAACAGAACAACACTTGCACTTTTCTCCATCTCTAATTATCTTCGACATAATTTGAATTGCAACGCTTATCCCCATACGCAGTGGTTTTCAGATAGTAAATCCAATCCCGGTCTCTCTGTATTGACAACGAAATATAAAATGGTCAAAAAATTTGATAGTCGGTTATTTAACCATCAAAGGAAAATGATACTATTTCCAAATGGAATTTCTATAGATCAAGCATCAAGCAATACTGTGCCCTTTTAAAATTAATTTCTTGTTAAATTATCATTTCCCAATTTCCCATATATTTCACAAAACTTGCTTGGTTTCTCATATTTAGGAAAACGTTTCCAAATATGATAAATTCTTTATTTCCCATATTCCATGAAATACACGATTAACGTCGGAGAACATTTCCATCACTTCATATTCCTCATTTTCTATGTTCAAACATATACGCTATTAGTATTGGAAAACATTTCCAATTTTCATTGCTTAACTCCCCATTAATCAAACAACTTCCTTTTCTACGCTTAGGAAAAATCTCTGATTTTCTTTGGAAAATATTTCCAAATTCTTTTTATTCGATTAGACCGATGTTATATAAAACATCATTACTATAACTCGAACCATTAACCATTCATTAACTAACCATATTACTAACCAATCCTCGCTACCAAATCTTAATCATTTCTCAATCAATCGTGTTGGTTATAATTACCTCTCAGACCTTAACAACATTCTCAACTTCGAAATAGACAAGGCTCACAACTTTAAATTCCAATAAAACAATGCTCACGCAACTCTCGGATTCAATTTAAGAATCCACTTCTTTTAGGAAAGTATTGATTATAATGATAGTGTTATAATCCCTGCTTTCGAAATATTTTAATTTAAAATATAACTTTAATTCATTAATTTGAATAGATAAATAATAAATAATTAAATAATTAAATATTGATTAAAATGGAAAGTTAAAAGCACCTTCCTGAATTTGATATAATCGAATTTCATAAATAACCCTCTTTCGAAAATTCTATATTCAATTAATATTCCGAACTTTAGAATAAATTTACTATTTTAGGTTTACTCAAATTTCACTTTATTTCCATTTGCAAAACATTTTATTTTAAATCGTTATTCACTTTTAATCGTGAATAATATTTCTTTTTATGTAATCAAATCCATTTGACTTTATCATCTCCAATATAAATTCCATTTGTAACTTCTATTTAGAATTATTCATAGAAAATTTCATTTTTATTCCAAACATTTACGATCTCATTCACAATTTCCTTTATAACTGCTAAGTTCAAATCCAATTACAAATATCGGTGTCAAAACTAATTTCCACTTTTCTATATAATTTCATACATGAATTTATATTTTAATTTATCCAAAGATAAATATTTTACTGAATTTATAAACATCACTTATAATCAACTTCTAATTTTATTAACCTAAAACAAGTTTCTATTTTTCAAGTACATTTGAAATTAAATTTCCATTTTAGATCTTTAATTCTTTTTCTACATTCAAAGATATTTTTTTGTATCTAAATATCAAAATTCTAGGGCCAGGGTAATTTAAACTTAAAAAAATCAATCACAATATATATATATATATATATATATATCACAGTAAATGATAGACAGTAATATAAATGTTGAGGAATCCAGTTGGATCGCTCCAATCTGTTTCTCAACATCCACATATGTTAATCAATGTAAATAATATCAATTTCATATCAATATGAAATATCAAAGTAAATATAATCAATATTCAATAAACGACTATATATATATATATATATATGTATGTATGTATGTATGTATGTATGTATGTATGTATGTATGTATAATCAATCATTTTAACCAATTATCAAAATTCATCCAAACAACCATCACTCAACATAAAACCATTATATATTAATTTAAAACTCGTTTATATAAAAATATAAATGAGCCAAAGTTTGTGAGTTTTCTCATATTGGTTCGCAGTTGACGATTCTACTTTTTTCCCGTTTACAATCAAACAACCATTTGATTCTATCATGAAATTCCAATAGCTCTGTTATTAGCTACATTTTCTCCATAACGTAGATCTCTTTGTTATGATTCCAATGTAACTTGTGACTTCCAATTCTGCTAACACATGACCAAATTATAAACATTACAATATTTACATTGATTTTAAAGTAATTATAGTTAACTAATTTTTCCTAATTACCTTATTAGCATTCTAAATCATCGGTTTAAAATTAAACTAGATGCTCACGTTATCTCCCCAGACATCACAAAAATAGCCTGATTTTCTTCTGTCTTCTATTCACCAGCTATTCACCATCAACTTGGTTTCCATCAGTTCAGTAATTATCTTAAAATTATTCCCTAATCCACATCTTGCGTTTATTAATCATCACGTTACCCCGGCCAAAACAAAATCAAAGTTGCGATCCCATCTTCCAGTTTCATAAAAAATCCTGACCTTTACCGGTTTTCTATATAAACTCCTTCGCTTTCACCAAATGCATCCTTCTCCTTTAATGTAGTTACGATGGTAACCAACCCTAACCACGCAAAAGAAAAAAAATGCACCCTTCTTCTTCAACATACCCAGAATGAACTTCTCCCCACTAATCTTCCTCCTCCACAATAAAACAAATGTTGCTCACTACCTCAGTGTCCACCAAGCAAATCGCCTCGACACATTTTCACAAATAATGAAGTGTAAACCTCCCTCATCCCATTGTTTCACGTTGATCGCCAATCACCACTTCAGTTTTGAAACCAAAAGTACTAACCCAGCTCCAACCTTTCGTCCTCCTTGACTATATTCGAAACCCGCTCTTCATTCCTTTCCATTTTGAAATTTCAACTCCACACAACCCTTCTTTCCTCCACCACCATCACTACAGGCCACGAACTTCATAGCCAAGACCACCACACACCTTCTCTTTGCTTCCTCTCTCCGTCCCTCACCGCTTTATTGAATTTGAATGCCTCCATTGATTTGTGTACGTCGGTCATTACCACTGCTCATGCGAAACTCGAGCGATAACTCTATGCTCAAAAGTTCACCAATAATTCAACTCAAAAGTTATCCAATACAAGGAGACCAAATATTCACTTCATTTCGCAAATAGAAGCATCAATTCCCCTAAAATCTAGAAACCCTAGTGTATGCTATGTTCTGTCATGCACCAGAAGAAACAATTGGTCCTAACCAAATAAGCATAAGTTTGAAGCTTTAGCTTTGTGGAATCCAAAAAAAATCATTTAGTGGCTTTATAATTTTTAAATGAATTCCTATGATTTTCAAAAGTTGTGGATTTTCGTTTTTCAATTTTTCTAGAAGATGTCGAAATGGGTAAGAAACGGGAACGAGTGAAAAAAAAAGTTTGGGGATTAAGGATTATAGAGAGAACGGTAGGTTATATAGAGAGGTTTAATATTTTCGTATTGAAATATTTTATTTCATTATATTTGTTCGTGCCTATTGCAAACTTTCATTCAACGTTTTAAATTTGTATGATTGCATACAATATCCTTTCGAAATAAAAATGGACCTCTAGATAGTTTCACATTCTGGACTGAACGAAACTTGTTTCGCCGAAACACGAGTTCATATGGAAAAATAGAGAAATTTTGAATATTAATTTCATCGATTGATTCACTGTTTTTTTTGCACACTCAAAAAATAACTTTGATTGGTTCGAAACTTGAAATGTTACAATAATTAAATAATCCGGACAGGATGGAACTAGTTTCGTCAAGTTCTGAAATGGTTTGGGTAAACCCCATTTTTAATTCACAACGTAGATCAATACGTGTTAATATCACACATGACATTCAAAATAACTCCAATCGACCTAAAAGTGGAAATCTCACAATAATTAACTATTACAAATTTTATAAAATTGGTTTCGTTGAAATCGGAGGTCATTTGAAAATTGACTATTCTTAAATTCTATATTAAATCGAATAAACGATTAAATAAAAATTTAGGCGTTTCCATTCGCACGATCAATCGATAAGTCGGATCGATACAAAAAATTGAAATCATATAATAACTTATTAACACGAATCCAATGGAACTGATTTCATCAAAAATGGAGGTCGTTTGCAAAAATGCTATTTTTAAGCCTTAAATAAATCGATTAAAATATAAATAAATTCGAAGACAACCTAATTTAATAATAATAAATTATTATTATCGTAAATATCCGAATAAAACATCATATATCTCTAAAATAAACATATCTGAATTTTAAACTTGATATTTTCAAATTAAAACAACGTTCAAATCATTTAAAATCGACTTATTTATATAATAAATCGTTATAATTTATAAACGATTCTATACCTACTTTCTGGAATTTTGATTTGGACATAACTCACAATCTATAAGATGAAATATAGATTTTTCACTTTCATTAGAAAAATATAGTCAAATATATCTGAATGTTTCTTGTTTCAACGAAATCCGACTGATACTAGATCATGTATATTAAATTGAAGTTCAAAACATAATATTACGAACTACCGCAACGTTACGAGCTCATTTTAAATATAACTTTAAATCCTTATAAAAATCCTTTTATATTTCCAATACAATATTTAAAATAAATATAAAGGTTCAAAATTAAACAGCTAAAAATCCGGGTCTTTACAGGACCAAACACAGGTCGCTATTTTATTTAACCATATATCTAATTTACTTTTCTTACGTTTATTTAAAGTATTCTTTAATTAATCTGAATATTCATTATCTGTTAATTAACTTTATTAGTTATCATAGAACCATTTAATAACCATAGAATTTTTTGGCTCGTAACTTAATACCTTGTAAGTCAATATGTTCATATTTAAGCCTAATGCCTAATCACTAGGCCACCATAGAATTTTAGGCTCATAACTTAACACCTTTTAAGTCATTATGTTCGTATTAAAGCCAGGTTGTCCTTTCAACCATTCCCTGTAATATTCATAATTGCAACTAATCCATGTTTTTTTAATTATAAATTCCCAACTATCATATTTACGAAATATAGATTATTGTTCATTTCTCTTAAATAACATCTTTTAGTTATGCTTTTGTCATTCTTTCCACTTTTACATGTTTATTTCTTTAGAACATTAGACACATTCCTACTTGATTAGTAATTAAAACTGCATAAAAATTATTTCCATATTTTAAGGTAATTGCTGCAACAAGAATGCATAATTGCAAGACATTCTTTTTAATCATTTTTAGGTAATTGGAAAGTGCGAAATATAGCTAATCCCTATTTCGCACTACTCCATGTAACAACCCAAATTTTTAGAACCAATTTAAAATTTTATTTTAGCTATTTTTACGGATTTTGAATATTTAAAATGATTTATTTTAAATAATAACGGCTAAAATTTTATTTAAATCGAAGTTAGAATGTATAAATTTATTTTAATTATAAAACAAGCCTGAAATGACGCGGTAGTTTAAAAATTCGGTTTTCAATTTCAGTTGAATGTATATAATTCAAAATAAATTGGATTTCAGTAAAACCAAAAATATTTGAATTTGTTTAATAATCTTTCTAACGGATGTAAGAAATTGAGATTTCACTTTATAAGTTGTAAGTTATGTCCAGTTTAAAATTCAAAATAGTCCCTATGGAATTTATATATATTTTTTAATATAATATATAGCCCTTAAAAATAGCCATTTTGCAGACGACCTCTGTTTTCGACAAAACCACTTTTGTTGGATTCGGAATGTCAAATTATTGCAAGATTCCAATTTTCATAATTTTTGGAATTAATATGTAGGTGTGGTGAATGTAAACGTGTTTGTCAATTCAGTTTGAATTTAATCGACTGGAAAAAGACCATTTTTCAAATGGTTCCTTATTCGACGAAATTAATTTTGTTAGGATGTATCGCCAAAACATAGCTAGATTTATTTTTCTGAAATTTTTGTAGTCAATATGTGGCCCCGGTAAATTAAAATGAACGTTGAAATCAATTTTGAATGTTAAATTAATTTATAATTAATTTTGACAAAAACTGATCGAAACAGTAGAATTAACTTACGCGACATATCCCATTATGTTCTGAATGGGGGTATTACGCTGGGGGCGACAGTCGTTGGGTTCGATTTGGAGTTTGAATTAAAAAGTAACTTTTTGGAATTAAAAATTAAATTAATTATATAAAGTCAAACCCTTCCTTTCTCTTTCTCTCTCCCCTTCATTTAAAGAAAAACCAGCGTCATTCAGCACCTCCGACTGCCGCCGCTCCACCGCACCCTACCCCTGCATTGTTGCACCTCTCTGGCCACCCCTCCCCCCTCCACCCGCCGTCGGTCACCCTCCTCCCTCCCTTCGATGCGAGAAACCCTAACACCGTGAAACCCTAGCCACTATAGGCCCCACCTCCGACCACCGTAACCCCTGCCACCTCCCCGACCCTCTGCGCCGCCTCCTTAGCCTCCAGCGCCGACGTAGACCTCCCTCCTCCTAAAAATCCAGTTTTTATAATTTTCAGTTTTGCGTTTAACACCCTGACCTTCCTGCCTCAATATCTCCCCAAATGTGCACTTCTAGCCAAAACTCCATAGTACCAAAATCAAAGAGCATGATTTTCTCTTCGATTTGAGTATATGGAAGTCATATTTTGGATTGCGGAGTTGTTCAGGAAACGCGTCCAAAGTCTACTCTCCAAATACTATCTTTTCGAAAATTCTGGGAAATTGGAGCATTTTCGGAAGAAAGGTTACTAGGCGAAAGTTGTCTGGAATGGTGCGTTGAAGCTAGAAAAAAAGACAGTGTGAAGATTGGAACTCATTTGCAAATTCTGAGATCAGAACAGCAATTCAGAATATTAAAGAACAACGACGGAGTGGATCCCAATGTGAGAACACTTTCTCACTTAAATTATTTTTCTGTAAAATATATCCTAGGTTGCAAACGGGGCTTAGTACCTCCTGACACTATTTATTGTACAAACCATGGTTATTTGTTTGTACTGTATTATTGAAATTTGGATTGTGGTTGTAAAATTGATTGTGGAATTGATTGTGATTGATGTGCATGGCACGAGCCAGTATCAGGAGAGGTATAATGCTAGACATTATTCTAGTTCTAATATCGCACCGTTATACTGCCGAATTTTTCTGAAACTGAAATGTATATGAAATTTTCTGAAATAAGTTATATAAAATATTCATGTGTTGAATAAAATGTTTGAACAATAAAAATATCATTTTTATTGAATAAATGAACTATATAAAATAGTCGAGTGTTCAAAAAACATTTTACCGTTAAAAAAATAATTTTTAATGTATAAATGAACGGCATAAAATTCTCCTGAAATGAAAATAAATATTCATTTTCAAATCGGGCGATTTTTTTATGTACACCCATTTAACTGGCATTGATTGGGACGAGAAATTTTACACATCGCCCAACTGCACAAATAATATTCAATATTTGTTGATTGAAACCCCACACATGTATTCGGATGATATTTGATGTACACTAATCCCAATTGTTTAGTTGTATGACAATCGATTGATTGACAGACTGCTGTAAGCGTTAATTATTTATATTTAATGTTTATGCAGTTGTGTAATGCATTATGGATGATGGATGATTGTGTATCATTGTTGATGTGTATATGTGATGTATGAAATCCATATAAATAACATTATATGGCAATTGATTGGGTCTGATTCTAATTCAGGAATAATGAATATTTTAAAATAAGGAATATTTTAAAATAATATTCAATAAAGGATTAAAATGTGAATTTGATGTCCGATTTTGGATGGATACGAAAATATTGAAATATGTGAAGCTGTGTTGATTAGTTATGCGCCATTTTAACACAAATGATTTTATATCGATTTTATTCATTTTTATAGTGAATATCGAAAAAGAAATGATTTCAAAATCTGATATTTTGAAAATATTATCATTTACATATTATAATGATAAGGATTATTTAATTTGGATTTAAAATTGAGATGAGAAAGGGAATCGTTTTTAAAACGAATGTATAAAATACGTTTTGAACGAAATATATATTATGTGTATAAATATATACACATTAATGGCTTGAATAGAACGCGCCGCGCCGCGACCGTTAACGAATTCCGACCATTGATTTCGAATTGACATTATGGGAGATCCGATCGTCGTATTCTCCTAAAATCGAAACAATTGGGTTCGCATCGGAAAGAGTTTTCCAATGAATATAAGAGATTTGAAATCTAATGGTTGGATTTGGAATTATGTCCAAATCAAATTTGGAAAAGGTCGCTATGGATGCAGTTCGGTGGCCGTTATTGGAAACCGACTGTACGGGCCTCGATAAAATTATTAAAAATATTAATAATTTGTGAAAAATCATAATAAATTATTTGGATGAAAAATTCCATGTTTGTAAAGATTAAAAAATATTTTTAGCATAATGAACTAGTTATTAACTAGAAAGACAATCCAACGTTTTTAAATAAATAGATTGGATTTGTAAATGGTTTTAATCTAACCAGAATTTTCCAATGTATGAACTGGAATGGATTTGAATAGAACTCATCTTGGGGATATTTCGATATTGTATTCCGTGACTATACGGATATTGTGGAGGAATTTGGAAGATAAATATATATCGTTATTCCCCATACGATATATGTTGGTTTCAGAATTTGATATTGAACGTAAGCTGATAAAATTTCTGTTTTGAGGCTTATATTTAACATCAAAGTTGATTTTGGGTCTGTCATGAAGGGTGTCTTTAATAACACTGTTCTTAAACCCCGTGTGAAAAGAATACATCTTTTAATTAAGATTATTAGAGTTTCCAGTTATATTTAGTAACTGGAATAAAATGGAATGTGAACTGGGTTTATTGTGAACTGTGTTTTTAACGATATTCGTTCTTTATCCCGATTAATAGTGAAATATGATTTGGAATTTATAAATCTTTTAATTAAGATTAATGGAATATTCCAAAGTAAAGTTTTCCAGTTTAATAAAATAAATTGGAGTGGAATGGGATTCGATTTGGTAACAATTGAAGTGAGCTTCTGTGGAGGAAGATTGTTATTATATATGGAATTTAAAAGGCTTTGCCGTTATTTCATTTATATTATTGGTTGGATACAGAAATTTATATCGATTATATATATTGATCTGTTTTCCGTGAAGATTCCATAATTAATTGAATGTGATTTTGGGTTTATCGTGAACTGTGTTTTAAATGACATTGGTTCTTTAACCCAGTTAAAGACGAGATTACATGTCTAACGTTGTATTTTGAACTACATTGTTGATCTCTGCTAAATATATATATATATGTTTGGTGGTGGAGAATTTACACCCTTCTTTGAGACATATGAGCTTAGAGGTTATGTATTGGTAGAAATTAGTGGTACGGTGTAGATTATCGATGAAGCATGTTTGTGTTTCCAAAGTTAAATAATGATTGTTGGAAGAATGAAACTAACTGGAATTTAAATGAATCTTTAATTAGATTGAAATGAGAATGGGATAATCTAAATTATCAAATTTGAGAAATGATCGAGAATGGAGTACCACCAGTTTTACTCCAGGCGATAGTTAAATCTTTAATTAGATTTGAACGTGAAAAGATAATTAAATTTACCGATAACACCGTGGGTGTTAGATATGGGGTACTACCAGTTTTGCTCCATTGGATGAATAGGTTGGGATTGGGATAAATAAATACATGATTACTTCGATAAAGTTTACTAATCCTGACTATTTGATAAACCTTAATTTGGTTTAGAATTGATAAAGGATAAAATCAAATCTTTCGAATTGATATCAAAAGGAAGATTAAAGAGTAAATTTAAAGGATTTTATATTTGATAAAATTAATGGGAACCTTTCCCTAATAACGTGAATATTTGAATAAAGGAATATTCTAGATTGGAATGAGGAGTATGATGTGTTATTATAGCACTTGATTTTAAGATACGTGAGTTATTCGGAAAGACCGGGTTTATCCCATTTTGAATAACTGATACGACGGTTGAAAGTCGACGATGAAGATGGTAGTTGAAGACCGGAAATCTTCACATCGAATGGATGATTATTGATGTCTTGATTGGGCCGTACACCCAAGACAAGGTAATAGGTGATGATCATCCAGACGTACTTGGAGACCGACCGGTATGCGAGGCCTCTCTCCTGTATTGGACATATGGGACGAGGAATAAGGTGCCTCCGATTTAGTTCAAACCCAGAACAGACTTGCAAAATGGATGGTATGTCTGACATTGTGTTCCTTTATATTGTATTCGTGTAATGACCCGCATTTTTAGAGATATATAATTAATTTATTTAATTATATAATTGGTGATTTAGAGAAGTTAATGATTGTTTAATTAAATAATATTAAATATTTAATTAATAATTATAATATAATAATATATTATAATGTCGAAATAGTCGGAAATAGTAGAATTCACAATATCGTGTGAATTGAATAGCATACGAGATTTGGTGGAGTTTCAATTCGAAATATAATAACGATTATATTGAATCGACGATGGTTGAACGTATAGTTTATAATATAATTAAAATCGAGCTTGAAATGGCGCTGCAGTTCGCGATTTGGCGATTTGAACTTCAAATGAATGTACAGGATTCGTTTTAAGCCGGATTTCTGTGAAACAAGAAACGTGTGGAGCTGGTGGAGTATATCTTTCTAGTGGAAGAGAAAAATCGGGATTTCGTCGGGTAGATTTTGAGATATGTCCAAATCAAATTTCAGAATAGTTGCTATAGAATCGTTTATCGGCCATAACAGTTATTTCAAAATAACTGGATATCGGGTGTGAATTCAGATATGGTTCTTTTGGGAAGTAGTGATAATTTAATTTTTAGAATTTTATGGTAATTTTTAATTAATTAAATAAGCAACTTTTTATTTGAAGTATTTCGCACCCTGAAATCAACATTTCGAAGTTTCAAAATATGAGTCCATCTACCGGTATTATTATATTTTTCAGATCGTGGCACCGAGCTGATTACAACGGTATGATTACTTCTGTCGAAAACAGTTTGTAAAGGGAGGAAATTCTTTATTTCGTGATGGGGTACATTACACATAAAAATATCTTAACCTATTTGGACCTAAACCATACAGCAAATACAATTGATGCCAAGGAAGGAATAACAGGGACTGGACCTAAACAAGGCCGCATTTCATTCTTCTCCACCATTTGTTTATTTGGCCTCAAACAAAGTATCGTGGCCTTCACGAAATCAGGAGAAAATCAACAAAGAAAACCCTATAAATACCCTCGTTAGCATCTCCCTTAAGACCTAAACCGAAACTTAGAAACCAGCCGTGGTTTCCATCTCTTTTCCTCTATCTCAAAACAAGAAAATCGATCCTTCTAAATTCAAAATCAAATAGAATAAATTGTTGTAAATCTCAAAACAAATTTGTTTGGATTCGTAGGAAGATCTGGGACAACATATGTCCTTTCGGAGGCATGCGATCATGATATGGTCGACTGGAAATTTCCAGCGTCGGGTATGGTACCTAGGGTTGCTGATTTAGTTTGGTAGGAGCATCGATATGGATTTTCAATGTTATACTTGTTTTCATTGAGTGGTTTAGCACCCGAATGAGGAGTATGGGTGGATTTGAAGATGAAAAGGGTCGGTGGTTTTGTGCTGGGTGCGTACGGTGTAGTTCATCGTGATTCCCATGGGTAGCTCGAGTTCAATGATGATGGTCTTGAGGTGTTGAGGATTCGAAGAGATGATTTGTTATGATTTTAGTTGGATTTTTAAAGTGATTGAAGAAGGGGGTGGAAGCAAGGGAAAACGGCCGGTTGTTTTAGGAGCAGGCGTTGGATTTTCTTGGTTTGGGGAAGACAACGCATACGGGTTTGAGCTTGTGATGGTAGTGGGCCGGTTAATTCAAGGGGTGAGGCCCATTTAAATTAAAGTCCAACGTTATTATTTAATTTAAAGTAGTTCAAACTTTACAAGTGTGTATTTTCCTCATACTGTATCAGAATTTCGAACAGTCAGATCCGTTGGGATCGTATGGACGGGAGCAACACGATGAGACTGACCGGAAGCGAATCCGAGTTCGTTACAATTTATGGCGAAATAAATTGTCCGACTGAATCAGAGAACGCAAACCGATTATTTAACGGTTAACGCGTCAAAGTGAGTAAATCTCACTAACTCTGTTCAGTTTATATTTGTATAAACTGTACTTTATTTTTAATGATTGATTGTTGTGTATTGATTGTTAAATTGGACTGTTAAATTGGACTGTTAAATAGATTTGATTGAAAACGTAGATATAGTTATATATAGAAAACCGTCAATCAAATATGGATTCTGATTTTCAGTGTATTTCATGTTGGGATGAAATTGATGTTATCTATATTGTCTAACATCTGTGATGCAGGGAAACAGGTTGGAGGAATCCGACTGGATTCCTCAACAGTTATTTTATTGTTTTTCATATATTTGATATATGACGTGAATTATAACCTGTTGTTGATTGTGTGTGTATGGACGATATTGAACATCGTGATTTGATATGATTGAATACCATGACATACCGGAATATGGATAAAGGAGATTTTTCAAAGTGATATTGATAAATAGAATATTTATAAATAAGGAATATTTATAAATTGGGATATTTATAAATAGGAGATATTTGAAAAGGAAATAATTTCAAACCATTTTCTTTTTGAATGGAAAGGCCTGTGTGGCGAGTTTGGGGATTTTCCCGATGCTCCCGATACAAAGGAGGTTATGGCGAATTTTCCCGGGAATTTAAGGAGTTAGAATATTTCAAGAATAAATTTGAAAAGGAAATATTTGTAAACCATTTACAAATAGAATTGGAAAGGAAACATTATGAAAAGGGAAATCATTTTTAAAGGGTAGAACCGTTATTTAAAAGTAAATCTTTTCAAATGAATAAAACGTTGTTATAAAGGAAATCTTTTTAAAGTGAATAAAGTAAATCGAATATGGTATTCGAAGGAGTTAATCGAATATGGTATTCGATGTTAGAGAAATCGAATATGGTATTCGAAGTTAGTTAATCGAATATGGTATTCGAAAGTTAGTTAATCAAATATGTTATTCGAAAGGGGTTAGTCAAATAGAGTTAACCAGTTAGAGTTAATCAAATAGAGTTAACCAGTTAGAGTTAATCAGTTGGAGTTAATTAGTTAGAGTTAATCAGTTAGAGTTAACCAGTTAGAGTTAATCAAATAGAGTTAACCAGTTGGAGTTAATTAGTTAGAGTTAATCGATTAGAGTTAAAACGAACTAGAGTTAATCAAATATAGTTATTTGAGACAGAGTTGGTCAAACATAGTATTCAGGGTAAGTTGCCATCTTGTACGACTGCTAGCGTAATTCGCAGGGCTGTAAATAGCTTACGGCGGTCGGATGTTTCCTGAGGGAATCAGGCGTAACCATTGTGATCGCTGCGATCTAGAGTCAAGCGAATGGAAGTAAATCGAATATTAGTTATTCGATAGGAGTTAATCTAGTTGAGTAAGTAGGGTTGAATAAGTCAAGTTAACCAGTTGAGTTAGGTAAGTCAAGTAAACCAGTAAGGTTGAGTAAGTAGGGTTAATCGAGTGGAGTTATCAAATATCACTTATTCAAAGTAGATTTATTGAATATGGTATTCGAAGTTAGAGAGATCGAATATAAGTTATCCGAAGTGAGATAATCGAATATAAGTTATTCGAAGTAAGATAATCGAATATTGGTTATTCGAGAAGAAGTTACGAATAGTTGTTCGAATGGAGTTAAATAGAGTTGTCGAATAATAGTTGTTCGAATGGAGTTAAATAGAGTTAGTCGAACATAGTTTATTCGAATAGAGTTAAATGAAGTTAAATCGAATATTTGTTATTCGATATGAGTAATCAAGTTAAGATAATCGAGTTAAATTAATCGATGTTAGTTTCATCGAAAGGAGTTATCGATGTTAGTTTCATCGAAAGGAGTTATCGATGTTAGTTTCATCGAAGGGAGTTATCGATTATAGTTTAATCGAAGTGAGATTTTCAAATATGAGATATTTGAAAAGGAAGAGTTATTCGAAAAGAGATTTTCGAATAAAATTTATTCGAAAGTAAGATTTTTAAATATGAGATATTTGAAAAGGAAGAAGTTAATCGAATATAGGTTATTCGAAGAAGAGTTAATCAAATAGAGATTTCTCGAAGAGAGTTAATCGGCAAATTCGATTATATCGAATTCGGGAAAGTACTTATACTTTCCAGCGTTTAAATAGAGATTTATTTATTTATAAATAAATAAGTGTTAGGTTAATTATTCACTAATAAGAATAGAAGTTATAATTAAAGTTAGATAATTCAAAAGGCTTATAACGTTATCGTTATAACCAATGTTTTAAATATAGAAGTGGATTAGTAAAATTGAATCCAAGAAAGGCGTAAAGAAATTGTTAAAGATTAAAAGATAAACTTTGACCATTTCGAAGTTATAACGTTGTTCAGTTAAGGTCTGAGAGGTAATTATACCCCAATTTGAGTGACTTCCTTCTTAACTAAGAAATGGTAAGGTTTGATCGAAAAGGAGTTTTGGAAATGTTTTCCAAACGAGAATCAGAAATGTTTTCTGATAAAAGAAAACAAGAATTTAGAATATAGGGAAACAGGAGATAAGTAAATAAATGAACTAAAGAGATTTATGTTAAATGATGTTCGTACGATATAATTTCCATTTGGAAATAATATCGTTGTTTGCACACTTGTTTCTCTTTGATAGTTAACTCACCGACTATCGAAGTTTTGACCATTTTAACGTTGTTAATATGGAGAGACCGGTTGGATTATTATCCAAAGAACCACTCTGTATTGGCACAAGCGTCGCTAATCATATATGCCAAAGATAATTGAAGACGGAGTAAAATGCAAGGGCTATCCTGTTTACAGAATAGTGCCTTCGGTTTGTCCAGTCCCAGGACAACTTGTATGGACGAAGGTCTGACGGAGTATATCCAATGGATCGCGTAAGTTGATCTGTTCAAACGTATTCACGTTTGGTGGCGGAGGAATTCGTTTCTCTTAGCTGTATACCCGTGTTATTTTTGGATAAGTCAATTTGTGATTTGGCGGGTATGACAATGTGACATTTCTAAGTGAATGAAGATGGATGTCTGACATAGTATTTCCAGACGGTCACGTACATTGATTTCTTCAACTATACCAAGAGTGGAAGCGGAGAAGGAAACTTCTTTTAGCTGACACGTAATGTATGGTTGTAGACGTCAATTAGTGATTCTGATGGATCTGACAATGTGGCATTCGAAGTGAATCTGATGTGATGATAAAGCGTAGCTTCTAGCCTCATCAACCGGTAAATGACAGAAATCGGGCAGGCAGCATGGCTAAGTCGGTCGCACCGAAGTAGGGTGTATAATCACCTATCTAGAGAATATTCATTTGTTTCTTAAATCTATCAATGCTGTCCCATATATATACGGGAACGGTTGCTGATCCCAACCGTTGGTGATGTACATTCGATACACTCAAGCGAAATGAGTGGTCGGTCATGTGTGGCTGAGTTGCAAGATGTTCTTGTTGAACTCCAGTGTATCGTTCCTAGAGTACACTGATCGGAAGGTGATTCCATACCTTGTCATAGTTGGAAACCCAATCATCCAATACGTGCTTGCGATTTTTGATTGTATACTATATATGTAGAACGTGAGATGCAAGCGTTTCTACTAGACTGATATTTATTTGTACTTAGACATTATTATAATATCAGAATGATATTGCTTTGCAAAGATGTTTGGATTCTCTTAAGGTAAAAACCCGTTCCGTATTCACGGCGTGGTCTTATGAGATATCATATACCTGTTTTTAAATGATTTGAGTTTACTCATACCAGTCCCATGACTGACCCGGAGTTTATTTGTTTTGTTTTCCCTAAAACTCTTGGGTGCCTAAATTTGTACGGGCAGTCAAGTAGTCAGGAATTTACAGATATACTGGAAGAGCGTGGAGCAGGAGGCTTCAAGATCATATAGCTATAGTTATTTCCGCTGTGTTGTAAGTGCTGTACTCTGATAAGTGCTATTGTATACATAACTGTTATATTTCAAAGTTATGTTACCTATTATATGTTATTCGTTCCGCTGTGAGATTCGTGTTACTCTGATGTTGTGTTCTTCTTCTTCTTCTATTCTAAGTTTCTATCTTATCTATCCTCACCCTCTGTCTTCTTTCTATTAGTTTTCTTGAATTTCCAGTGCGATTTGGGTTGGACTTGTGTTATTTAGTCAGCTCAAATTTCCCCCGGATTTTCGGGTCACTACAGTTGGTATCAGAGCTTATGTTTTAGTGATCGGACATAACTCTGTGGCGTGACTCGGTAGAGATAGGGTTAATAATACCCTAGATTGAGTTTGAGTGTATATATACGAGTGCGTATTTGTATTTGATATAAAAATGGTTTTATATTGTGGAGATTCATTGGCTGAGTTGTTTATGGGTTCTGGTCGATCAGTTTGATCCACTATATCGGTAGGAGTAAATAAACACTTGAATACGATGGACCGACACAGTATGGATATGTGATATATTATCATATATAGGATATATTTGTTGCTATTATAATCGAGTAAGATTATAACATGTGAAATGGTTATATATAACTAATCAGAATCATATAAGTAAAGTATATGAAATAAGATGAATTAAATTTGAATTTAAATCAGATTTGGAATTAAAATAAGGAAATTTTAAGTTCCTGGGAGATTTTGAAATGTTTTCAAAATGGAAGTATTTGGTAATGATTTTGAAAATGATATAGTACTGAAATCACTTGTGTCGCTGGAAAATAATTCCGATGATGACTGCGCAGTATCATCGGTGTGATTTTCGAGTTCTAAGTGGTGGATTACTACCAAAGATTTTAATTTGAATTGTTTTGAGGAAACAAGTTTTTAGAAAATTCAAATGTTTTGAATTGGTATTATGATTTCAAATTGACTTGAAATAAAAACCCAGGAATTTAAATTCTAGAATTTAACTTTAACTTGTTAAGTTAAGTAAAAAACTGGATTGGATATGGTTAGAGATTATCTGATAATGGAAATGGTATTACTTGGAAAGAAGTTTTGAATCAAGGATGAGACTTGAGTTTAAATGAGATTTGGTTTGAGTATAAAACCAATAACCGTGGTAAGGATAAAGTGATCAGGATTTGATTAGGGATAACATTGGTATATGCTGAGTCGATAGCATATGGAAGTGATAGAGCTGACATGCCCGACAAAAAGGTACCAGTTATATTATATATGGATTTGAGATTTTGATGAGCTGAATTGGCAAGCCACTTGGCTGTTTGATTTTCTTTTGGGTTGAAGGAGGCCTAGAGAGGCGAGTTGTGATTTGACGTATATGCCGGTACAAAGGATGTGCTGGCGAAATTTTTCGAAAGGTTAAAGTGTTAGAAAAATTTTCAGAATTTTTGAAAATTTTAGTTAGTCGGAATGAATAAATATTTTAGTCGATATTAATTGGTTCAGTTAAAATCAGAAATAAGGAGTAAACAAATCTTAGGAATTCCAATAGATAGGGTCGTCCTCTAACTTAGCAATTTCGAGGACGAAATTATTTTAAGTGGGGAAGAATGTAATGACCCGCATTTTTAGAGATATATAATTAATTTATTTAATTATATAATTGGTGATTTAGAGAAGTTAATGATTGTTTAATTAAATAATATTAAATATTTAATTAATAATTATAATATAATAATATATTATAATGTCGAAATAGTCGGAAATAGTAGAATTCACAATATCGTGTGAATTGAATAGCATACGAGATTTGGTGGAGTTTCAATTCGAAATATAATAACGATTATATTGAATCGACGATGGTTGAACGTATAGTTTATAATATAATTAAAATCGAGCTTGAAATGGCGCTGCAGTTCGCGATTTGGCGATTTGAACTTCAAATGAATGTACAGGATTCGTTTTAAGCCGGATTTCTGTGAAACAAGAAACGTGTGGAGCTGGTGGAGTATATCTTTCTAGTGGAAGAGAAAAATCGGGATTTCGTCGGGTAGATTTTGAGATATGTCCAAATCAAATTTCAGAATAGTTGCTATAGAATCGTTTATCGGCCATAACAGTTATTTCAAAATAACTGGATATCGGGTGTGAATTCAGATATGGTTCTTTTGGGAAGTAGTGATAATTTAATTTTTAGAATTTTATGGTAATTTTTAATTAATTAAATAAGCAACTTTTTATTTGAAGTATTTCGCACCCTGAAATCAACATTTCGAAGTTTCAAAATATGAGTCCATCTACCGGTATTATTATATTTTTCAGATCGTGGCACCGAGCTGATTACAACGGTATGATTACTTCTGTCGAAAACAGTTTGTAAAGGGAGGAAATTCTTTATTTCGTGATGGGGTACATTACACATAAAAATATCTTAACCTATTTGGACCTAAACCATACAGCAAATACAATTGATGCCAAGGAAGGAATAACAGGGACTGGACCTAAACAAGGCCGCATTTCATTCTTCTCCACCATTTGTTTATTTGGCCTCAAACAAAGTATCGTGGCCTTCACGAAATCAGGAGAAAATCAACAAAGAAAACCCTATAAATACCCTCGTTAGCATCTCCCTTAAGACCTAAACCGAAACTTAGAAACCAGCCGTGGTTTCCATCTCTTTTCCTCTATCTCAAAACAAGAAAATCGATCCTTCTAAATTCAAAATCAAATAGAATAAATTGTTGTAAATCTCAAAACAAATTTGTTTGGATTCGTAGGAAGATCTGGGACAACATATGTCCTTTCGGAGGCATGCGATCATGATATGGTCGACTGGAAATTTCCAGCGTCGGGTATGGTACCTAGGGTTGCTGATTTAGTTTGGTAGGAGCATCGATATGGATTTTCAATGTTATACTTGTTTTCATTGAGTGGTTTAGCACCCGAATGAGGAGTATGGGTGGATTTGAAGATGAAAAGGGTCGGTGGTTTTGTGCTGGGTGCGTACGGTGTAGTTCATCGCGATTCCCATGGGTAGCTCGAGTTCAATGATGATGGTCTTGAGGTGTTGAAGATTCGAAGAGATGATTTGTTATGATTTTAGTTGGATTTTTAAAGTGATTGAAGAAGGGGGTGGAAGCAAGGGAAAACGGCCGGTTGTTTTAGGAGCAGGCGTTGGATTTTCTTGGTTTGGGGAAGACAACGCATACGGGTTTGAGCTTGTGATGGTAGTGGGCCGGTTAATTCAAGGGGTGAGGCCCATTTAAATTAAAGTCCAACGTTATTATTTAATTTAAAGTAGTTCAAACTTTACAAGTGTGTATTTTCCTCATACTGTATCAGAATTTCGAACAGTCAGATCCGTTGGGATCGTATGGACGGGAGCAACACGATGAGACTGACCGGAAGCGAATCCGAGTTCGTTACAATTTATGGCGAAATAAATTGTCCGACTGAATCAGAGAACGCAAACCGATTATTTAACGGTTAACGCGTCAAAGTGAGTAAATCTCACTAACTCTGTTCAGTTTATATTTGTATAAACTGTACTTTATTTTTAATGATTGATTGCTGTGTATTGATTGTTAAATTGGACTGTTAAATTGGACTGTTAAATAGATTTGATTGAAAACGTAGATATAGTTATATATAGAAAACCGTCAATCAAATATGGATTCTGATTTTCAGTGTATTTCATGTTGGGATGAAATTGATGTTATCTATATTGTCTAACATCTGTGATGCAGGGAAACAGGTTGGAGGAATCCGACTGGATTCCTCAACAGTTATTTTATTGTTTTTCATATATTTGATATATGACGTGAATTATAACCTGTTGTTGATTGTGTGTGTATGGACGATATTGAACATCGTGATTTGATATGATTGAATACCATGACATACCGGAATATGGATAAAGGAGATTTTTCAAAGTGATATTGATAAATAGAATATTTATAAATAAGGAATATTTATAAATTGGGATATTTATAAATAGGAGATATTTGAAAAGGAAATAATTTCAAACCATTTTCTTTTTGAATGGAAAGGCCTGTGTGGCGAGTTTGGGGATTTTCCCGATGCTCCCGATACAAAGGAGGTTATGGCGAATTTTCCCGGGAATTTAAGGAGTTAGAATATTTCAAGAATAAATTTGAAAAGGAAATATTTGTAAACCATTTACAAATAGAATTGGAAAGGAAACATTATGAAAAGGGAAATCATTTTTAAAGGGTAGAACCGTTATTTAAAAGTAAATCTTTTCAAATGAATAAAACGTTGTTATAAAGGAAATCTTTTTAAAGTGAATAAAGTAAATCGAATATGGTATTCGAAGGAGTTAATCGAATATGGTATTCGATGTTAGAGAAATCGAATATGGTATTCGAAGTTAGTTAATCGAATATGGTATTCGAAAGTTAGTTAATCAAATATGTTATTCGAAAGGGGTTAGTCAAATAGAGTTAACCAGTTAGAGTTAATCAAATAGAGTTAACCAGTTAGAGTTAATCAGTTGGAGTTAATTAGTTAGAGTTAATCAGTTAGAGTTAACCAGTTAGAGTTAATCAAATAGAGTTAACCAGTTGGAGTTAATTAGTTAGAGTTAATCGATTAGAGTTAAAACGAACTAGAGTTAATCAAATATAGTTATTTGAGACAGAGTTGGTCAAACATAGTATTCAGGGTAAGTTGCCATCTTGTACGACTGCTAGCGTAATTCGCAGGGCTGTAAATAGCTTACGGCGGTCGGATGTTTCCTGAGGGAATCAGGCGTAACCATTGTGATCGCTGCGATCTAGAGTCAAGCGAATGGAAGTAAATCGAATATTAGTTATTCGATAGGAGTTAATCCAGTTGAGTAAGTAGGGTTGAATAAGTCAAGTTAACCAGTTGAGTTAGGTAAGTCAAGTAAACCAGTAAGGTTGAGTAAGTAGGGTTAATCGAGTGGAGTTATCAAATATCACTTATTCAAAGTAGATTTATTGAATATGGTATTCGAAGTTAGAGAGATCGAATATAAGTTATTCGAAGTGAGATAATCGAATATAAGTTATTCGAAGTAAGATAATCGAATATTGGTTATTCGAGAAGAAGTTACGAATAGTTGTTCGAATGGAGTTAAATAGAGTTGTCGAATAATAGTTGTTCGAATGGAGTTAAATAGAGTTAGTCGAACATAGTTTATTCGAATAGAGTTAAATGAAGTTAAATCGAATATTTGTTATTCGATATGAGTAATCAAGTTAAGATAATCGAGTTAAATTAATCGATGTTAGTTTCATCGAAAGGAGTTATCGATGTTAGTTTCATCGAAAGGAGTTATCGATGTTAGTTTCATCGAAGGGAGTTATCGATTATAGTTTAATCGAAGTGAGATTTTCAAATATGAGATATTTGAAAAGGAAGAGTTATTCGAAAAGAGATTTTCGAATAAAATTTATTCGAAAGTAAGATTTTTAAATATGAGATATTTGAAAAGGAAGAAGTTAATCGAATATAGGTTATTCGAAGAAGAGTTAATCAAATAGAGATTTCTCGAAGAGAGTTAATCGGCAAATTCGATTATATCGAATTCGGGAAAGTACTTATACTTTCCAGCGTTTAAATAGAGATTTATTTATTTATAAATAAATAAGTGTTAGGTTAATTATTCACTAATAAGAATAGAAGTTATAATTAAAGTTAGATAATTCAAAAGGCTTATAACGTTATCGTTATAACCAATGTTTTAAATATAGAAGTGGATTAGTAAAATTGAATCCAAGAAAGGCGTAAAGAAATTGTTAAAGATTAAAAGATAAACTTTGACCATTTCGAAGTTATAACGTTGTTCAGTTAAGGTCTGAGAGGTAATTATACCCCAACTTGAGTGACTTCCTTCTTAACTAAGAAATGGTAAGGTTTGATCGAAAAGGAGTTTTGGAAATGTTTTCCAAACGAGAATCAGAAATGTTTTCTGATAAAAGAAAACAAGAATTTAGAATATAGGGAAACAGGAGATAAGTAAATAAATGAACTAAAGAGATTTATGTTAAATGATGTTCGTACGATATAATTTCCATTTGGAAATAATATCGTTGTTTGCACACTTGTTTCTCTTTGATAGTTAACTCACCGACTATCGAAGTTTTGACCATTTTAACGTTGTTAATATGGAGAGACCGGTTGGATTATTATCCAAAGAACCACTCTGTATTGGCACAAGCGTCGCTAATCATATATGCCAAAGATAATTGAAGACGGAGTAAAATGCAAGGGCTATCCTGTTTACAGAATAGTGCCTTCGGTTTGTCCAGTCCCAGGACAACTTGTATGGACGAAGGTCTGACGGAGTATATCCAATGGATCGCGTAAGTTGATCTGTTCAAACGTATTCACGTTTGGTGGCGGAGGAATTCGTTTCTCTTAGCTGTATACCCGTGTTATTTTTGGATAAGTCAATTTGTGATTTGGCGGGTATGACAATGTGACATTTCTAAGTGAATGAAGATGGATGTCTGACATAGTATTTCCAGACGGTCACGTACATTGATTTCTTCAACTATACCAAGAGTGGAAGCGGAGAAGGAAACTTCTTTTAGCTGACACGTAATGTATGGTTGTAGACGTCAATTAGTGATTCTGATGGATCTGACAATGTGGCATTCGAAGTGAATCCGATGTGATGATAAAGCGTAGCTTCTAGCCTCATCAACCGGTAAATGACAGAAATCGGGCAGGCAGCATGGCTAAGTCGGTCGCACCGAAGTAGGGTGTATAATCACCTATCTAGAGAATATTCATTTGTTTCTTAAATCTATCAATGCTGTCCCATATATATACGGGAACGGTTGCTGATCCCAACCGTTGGTGATGTACATTCGATACACTCAAGCGAAATGAGTGGTCGGTCATGTGTGGCTGAGTTGCAAGATGTTCTTGTTGAACTCCAGTGTATCGTTCCTAGAGTACACTGATCGGAAGGTGATTCCATACCTTGTCATAGTTGGAAACCCAATCATCCAATACGTGCTTGCGATTTTTGATTGTATACTATATATGTAGAACGTGAGATGCAAGCGTTTCTACTAGACTGATATTTATTTGTACTTAGACATTATTATAATATCAGAATGATATTGCTTTGCAAAGATGTTTGGATTCTCTTAAGGTAAAAACCCGTTCCGTATTCACGGCGTGGTCTTATGAGATATCATATACCTGTTTTTAAATGATTTGAGTTTACTCATACCAGTCCCATGACTGACCCGGAGTTTATTTGTTTTGTTTTCCCTAAAACTCTTGGGTGCCTAAATTTGTACGGGCAGTCAAGTAGTCAGGAATTTACAGATATACTGGAAGAGCGTGGAGCAGGAGGCTTCAAGATCATATAGCTATAGTTATTTCCGCTGTGTTGTAAGTGCTGTACTCTGATAAGTGCTATTGTATACATAACTGTTATATTTCAAAGTTATGTTACCTATTATATGTTATTCGTTCCGCTGTGAGATTCGTGTTACTCTGATGTTGTGTTCTTCTTCTTCTTCTATTCTAAGTTTCTATCTTATCTATCCTCACCCTCTGTCTTCTTTCTATTAGTTTTCTTGAATTTCCAGTGCGATTTGGGTTGGACTTGTGTTATTTAGTCAGCTCAAATTTCCCCCGGATTTTCGGGTCACTACAATTCGTTTATCTCTGCTAAATATATATCTGTTTGGTGGCGGAGAATTTATTCTCTTGCTTAACACCCTTCTCTGAGACGTACGAGCTTTGAGGTTATATATTGGTGGAAATCAATGGTACGAAATGGGTTGACAATGTGGTATGCCGAGTGCATTGATGAAGGCTTTTGTCGAAAAGCAGAGTCTTGTGATGATTATCAAAGCATAGCTTTGTGTCTCGAGACGCGACTTCGATGAGTTTCACAACCTGTGAATGATTGAGGTCGGATAGTAAACGACAAGAGTGAATCTGGTATCTGGGAGCATCGATTAAAAGATGAATCTATTTTAAGCATTGAAGGATATATAGGATCTAGGAGCCCCTCCAATGGGTGATTCTCCACTGGCTGTAAGCACTGAAGGATCTATAGGATCTGGGAGCCCCTCCAATGGGTGATTCTCCACTGGCCATGAAGGATACAGATTCACCCCTAAAAGAGCAATGAATATTGAGTGCATGTCGATATGGAAACACTATTTCAAGTCTTGGATTTAATGTAAAAATTGAATGCATGTCGATATGATTTCTTTCGAGTCTTGGATTCAATGTAGTAATGGCAAGAAAACCTCAGTCATTGATGGAATCCATTTCCAATACGAACCTTTGCGGTTTTTAATTATAACCTATGTATGTAGTCGTAGTACACTACGTCTGCTATGATTGATATATTTATCTATGGAGAATGATTTTTACACTAAACACTAGTGATAATAAAAGAAGATTGTAAGTACCAATCATTTTTGGCCATTACAAGGGAAAACTTTATCCTCCTGTTTGCATTGCATTATGTGATAGGATGGAGTCTTATAATGGCTTCATTTTTTTTCCAAAAGCATTGCGCTGTTTATTTTATGCACTGGTATTCTTGGGAGAAAATCCGTTCCGTGTAATACGGTGTGGTCCCTTGATTTACTCTATTTTTAAGTAAAGATTTAATAACTGTTTTAGTTCTCACACCAGTCCCATGACTGACTCAGAGTTTATTGTTTCTACCTAAACTTTAGGTGCCCATATTTTCCACACGGGCAGTCGATAGTTTTGGTGTTGCAGATATTATTTTCCTAGGATCCTGGATCTACAGCTGGAGCTATATTCGGAAAGCTTTGTATCCATGTATCTCTTTCTATTGTGTTATGTATTATTTTTCCGCTGCTATGTAATTTTAATCTCTGATATTGTATTTCCAATGTGTAATATTTATTCATACACTAATATATTCTTGTACTCTGATGTAATTGTTGTAATAAGCAATGAAATGTTCTATTGTTTGTGCTCTGATGTGTCGTGTTCTCAACTCAATCTCGGCTTTTCCTTACGGGTGAATTTGGTTCGTTTCAACATGGTATCAGAGCTTTGGTTTACAAAGCTTGAGAAGAAGACACATTAGAATCAAACCAAAAAATCCATCAAAGATTGGATTAGTTATATCCAATGAGAATGACTCGTTAGAGATGGGATCAGTAGTATCCTAGAATGAGTTTCAAAGAGTGTTTTTTCAAATTAAAATGAAAACAAATTTTATTTTGAAAATTTAAACCTTATTATACGTATTTGTGTATTTTATTTTAAATTCATTTTGGGCCATCGGGGATATAGAGATTTTAATATACGTCTGATCCACGTGTTTACGAAGCCTCAAATATACTGGATAGATATAGATTCACACTCTAGTCGCCCGGGCATGATTTTGATGGTGGCGCGCCATCATCAGTATTTATGTTCGAGTTTCGAAAGTGGGATATCTATATATTTCCAATTGACTAGTGTGAGAACCAAAACTTAGCTAGCATTTATTGTTGTGATTTGGCCTTAAAAATGTGATTTTTGAGCATGTATAAAATTGTATATTTGAAAAGCTAATTAACTAATTGATTGCTGGTTGTGATGGATGATTATTAATTCCACTAATAAAACCAATATGACAAAGGAAAGGTAAATTTAGCCAAATCGGATCAAATATTGAACTGAATTGAAAATTGATTGAAATTGCATATATGTATATGTATATATAATGAACACGTCATAGCATGGACGCTAAGAATAGGAATAAAATTGTATGCCCGACAAATAGGTACATTTTTACTATATTTCTTGGGTTTGATGATTTTATGAGCTGATTGGCAAGTCGCTTGGCTTTTTCTTTTTTTCTTTTGGATTGATGAGGGCCTTGTGAGGCAAGTTGCGGTTTTACCGATCAGCCCGTACAAAGGAGGTTATGGCAAAAAAATTCGAAAATTTAGGGTGTTAGCCAAATTTTTTAGAAATTATAAAATTCTAAGAAACTGAAAAGTCGAAGAATGAAAGCCAGAATATAAGTTGAGATGGTTAGTTAAACAACTTTTAGCTCCGTTTCTTTTCGATGTTGAAAACATTTCAAGTAGGGGAGATTGTAACAACTCGAATTTTTAGAACCAATTTCAAATTTTTATTTTAGCTATTTTTACAGATTTTGAATATTTAAAATGATTTATTTTAAATAATAATGACTAAAAATTTATTTAAATCGAAGTTAGAACGTATAAATCTATTTTAATTTTAAAATGAGCCTGAAATGGCGCGGTAGTTTAAAAATTCGATTTTAAATTTCAATTGAATGTAAAGAATTCAAAATAAATCGGATTTCAGTAAAACCAGAAATATTTGAATTTATTTAATAATATCTTTCTAAGGATATAATAAATTGAGATTTCGCTTTATAAATTGTAAATTATGTCCAGTTTAAAATTCATAATAGTCACTATGGAATTTGTATATATTTTAATATAATATATAGCCCTTAAAAATAGCCATTTTGCAAACGACCTCCATTTCGACGAAACCACTTTTGTTGGATCCGGAATGTCAAATTATTGCTAGATTTCAATTTTCATAATTTTTGAAATTAATATATGAGCGTGGTGAATGTAAACGTGTTCGTCAATTCAGTTTGAATTTAATTGACTGGAAAAAGGCCATTTTTCAAACGGTCTCCTAATTCAACGAAATTAGTTTAGTTAGGACTGTATCGTCAAAACATGCTAGATTTATTTTTCTGGAATTTTTTGAGTCAGTATGTGGCCCTGATAAATCAAAATTTACATTAAAATCAATTTTGAACGTTATATTAATTTATATTTTAATTTTGACGAAAACTGATCGAATTAGTAGAACCGGCTTACAGGACATATCTCATTATGTTTAGAATGGGGGCATTACGCTAGGGGCGATAGTCGTTGGATTCGATTAGGAGTTCGAATTAAAAAGTAACTTTATGGAATTAAAAATTAAATTAATTATATAAAGTCAAACCCCCCTTTCTCTTTCTCTCTCCATGTCGTTTAAAAAAAAATGGCGTCGTTCAACACCTCTGACCGCCGCTGCTCCACCGCCCCCTGCCCCCCGCGCCACCGCACCTCTCTGGCCACCCCCCTCTCCGCCGGCCACCCTCCTCCCTCCCTCCACGCGAGAAACCCCCAAAACCTTTGCCGCTATAGGCCCCACCTCCGACCACCGCAACCCCTTGCCACCTCCTCAACCCTCTGCACCGCATCTTCAGCCTCCAGCGCCGACGTGGACCCCACCCCCTCCTCTTAAAAATCCGATTTTTATAATTCTCAGTTCTGCGTTTAACACCCTGACATTCCCGCCTCAGTATCTCCCCAACTGTGCACTTCGGGCGAAAACTCCACAGTACCAAAATCGAAGAGCACGATTTTATCTTCAATTTGGGTATATGGAGTCATATTTTGGATTGCGGAGTTGTTCATAAAACGCGTCCAAAGTCTTCTATCCAAATACTGTCTTTTCGCAAATTCTAGCGAATTGGAGCATTTTCGGAAGAAAGGCCACTTGGTGAAAGTTGTCCGGAATGGCGCGTTTAAGATAGAAAAATAGACCGTGTGAAGATTGGAACTCATTTGCAAATTCTGGGATCAGAACCGCAATTCAGAACTTCTGAAAACAACGGCGGAGTGGATCCCAATGTGAGAACACCTTCTCACTCAAATTATTTTTTCAGCAAAATATTTCCTAGGTTGCAGACGGGGATTAGTAGCTCCTGACACTATTTATTGTACAAACCATGGTTGTTTGGATTGTATTGTGGAAATTTGGATTGTGGTTGTAAATTTGATTGTGAATTGATTGTGGGATTGCTTGTAGTGATTGTGATTGATGTGTATGGCGCGAGCCAGTATCAGGAGAGGGATAATGCTAGACATTATTCCGGTTCTAATATCGCGTCGTTATAATGCCGAATTTTTCTGAAACTGAAATGTATATGAAATTTTCTGAATAAACTATATAAAATATTCATGTGTTGAATAAAATGTTTAAACGATAAAAATATCATTTTTATTGAATAAATGGACTATATATAATAATTAAGTGTTTAAATAAATATTTTATCGTTAAAAATATAATTTTTAACGTATAAATGAACGACATAAAATTCTCTTGAAATGGAAATAAATATTCATTTATAAATCGGACGATTTGTTTATGTACACCCATTTAACTGACATTGATTAGGACGATAAATTTTACATATCCCCCAACTGCACAAATAATATTCAATATTTGTTGGTTGAACTCCCACATAGATATTGGAATGATATTTGACATATACTAATCCCAATTGTTTAGTTGTATGTCAATTTACTGGTTGACAGACTGTTGTAAGCATTAATTATTTATATTTTATGCTTATTGTAACAACCCGGAAAATCAGAACCAATTTAAAATTTTTATTTTAGCAATTTTAAAGAAATTTGAATATTTAAAATAATTTATTTTAAATAATAACGACTAAAAAATTTATTTAAATTGAATTTAGAAAATAAAATTTATTTTAATTATATAACGAGCCTGAAATGGCGCGGTTATTTGAAAATTCGATTTCAGATTTCAAATGAATGTATAGGATTCAAAATAAATCGGATTTCAGTAAAACTAGAAATATTTGAATCTATTTAAAAATATCTTTCTAATGAATGTGAAAAATTGAGATTTCATTACGGGAATTGAAAGTAATGCCCACTTTAAAATTCAGAATAGTCATTATGGGATTTGTGTGTGTATATATATTAAAATAATAAATAGCCTGTTTGCAAACGACCTCCGTTTTTGACGAAACCACTTTTGTTGGTTCCTGAATGTCATATTTTTGCTAGATTCCAATTTTAATAATTTTTGGAATTAATATGTGAGCACAATAAATTTAAATGTGTTTTGACAGTTTAAATTTGAATTGGATCGACCAGAAAATGGCCATTTTTCAAATGGTCTCCAAATTCGACGTAATTAATTTTGTTGGGATCGTATCGTCAAAACATAGCTAGATTTATTTTTCTGTAATTTATGGAGTCAGTATGTGACCCCAATAAATTAAAATGTACGTTTAAATTCAATATATTTTAATTTATATTTTAATTTAAAGAAAAACTGATCGAAACAGTTGAATTGGCTTACGAAACATATACCACTGTGTTCAGAATGTAGGTAATTAGCGGAGTGGAGGGGACAGTCATTGGGTCTGATTTGAAGCTCGGACAAATAAACAGTTAAATTGCGAATTAAAATAATATTAAATAAATATATATTCCTCCTTGGTCAAACCCTAGAGACTACTTACGCGGTAAAACCCAAGCAGCCACCAAACCCCTTTATCAACTGTGGTTTCCTTTAGAGAAAATCCCTAAACTAAAAATCGCGACCACCCCTTGACATCCTTCCGCCGTCGCTCCTGACAACCGCCACCACCTCCCCCGTTCTCCCCTCCTCTGTCGCCCTTCGACGTTGGCCCCCTTCCTTTCCATCGTGCGTGAACCCCCTTCTCCACCCGCACCCAAAACGAGACCCGTAACTGAGCACACCACCACCATTGTCGTCGCGCGCCTTCCAGGCGCAAGGGGGCCCACCGCATCAACTACAATCGAGGAGGACGCTTTTTGATACTCGAGTCAGTTTGGATTTAATATCAGGCGGCTTGAACCATCGATTGATTTGGGGATTTCTTTGATCGAATCCTATTAAAATTGTGAGTTCTCCGTATTTTCTTTATCTGAATTGTTTTGTGGTTTTTCGATGATGTACAAGAGGTTCAAATAGGATTTCAAAACCTTAAAAAAATATGTAAGTCTTCTGATTTTTATTCCTAGATAAAAATCTGATTTTTAATTAGATAAAGGAATGATTTTTCATTGATTAAAAATATGATTTTTCATTGTTTCAAAAAATGATTTTTTTCGTTGTTTCAAGATATGATTTTTCATTGTTTCAAGAAACGATTTTTCATTGTTTCAAATTATGATTTTTCATTGTCAAAAAATATGTTTGAAATATTTTTAGATCAATAAAAATATGATTCTTATTATGAAGATAGTGAAATAAAAATAGGATTTTTACTATGAAGATAGAGAAATAAAAATAGGATTTTTATTATGAAAATAGAGAAATAAAAATATGATTTTTATTACGAAGATAGCGAGATAAAATTGTGTATTTTTTTTCATAACATTAGGTTAAAAATGTGATTTTTATATGCATAACATTAGAATAAAAAATTGATTTTTATATGTGTTGTAGCAGTAGGAAAATATGATTTTTCACTGTATATAAAATATGATTTTTCACTGGATAGAAAAATATGACTTTCCATTATATAGAAAAATATGATTTTTTTTTATTTAAATAACATTGTTTTAAAAAAGTGATTTTTACATATGTTGTAGCGGTATAAAAATGTGATTTTTAATCATGTATAGCTTAGATAAAACTGTGATTTTTAAATATATAAACATCATATTAAAAATGTGATTTTTACTATGAACAGCGTGAAAAAGATTGCGTTGGAATTTCGGGTAAATCCAAACTATTCAGAAATAAAACTGGAGGAGTGGAAACCGAAGGTGAGAACTTCTCACTCTAATTTTGTTTACAGTAAATATATACTAGGATGCAGACGGTGCTCAGTAGCACCCGACACCTTTGATTGAAACCATGGATGTTTGGTTGTTTGTTTTGATTGATCTATTTGTTTGAATGGGGTTTGGGGTTTTAATTGTATTGACTGGAATTGGTATGTGTATGGCGCGAGCCAATATTAGGCGAGGGATAAGGCTAGACCTTATTCTGGTTCTAGTATCGCGTCGTTATACTGCCCAAATTTTCTAAAATATGTTAGAACAATAAAAATATCATTTTTATTGCATAAATGAACTAAATAAAGTATTCATTTGTTGAAATAAATTTTTTATAGTTAAAAATATAATTTTAACATGTATATGAATAAAATAAATATTCATTTACAAATCGGACAATTTGTTTATGTACACCGATTTAACTGACATTGATTGGGACGATAAATTTTACACATCGCCCAACTACACAAATTATAATCAGTATTTGTTGTTTGAAAATCCCACACGGGTATTGGGATGATATTTGACATACACTAGTCCCAACATTTAGTTGCATGTCAATCTATGGATTGACAGTCTGTGATGAGCGTTATTTATTTATTTTAATGCTCATACAGTTGTAAATTGCACTCTGGATGAGGTTTGATTTGTTAAATGATTATTTATCATTATTGTGAATACATGCGATGTATGAAATCAATATAACTAAATTATATGGTAATTGATTTAGTCGCATTCCGATTCAGAAATAAAGAATATTTTAAATAAAGAATATTTTAAAAATAAAGAATATTTTAAAATATAAAAAATATTTTAAAATAATGAATATTTTAAAATAATATTCAATGAAGCATAAAATTATGATTTTGATGTTTGATTTTGAATGGACACAAAAATATAAAAATATGAAGCCGGGTTAAGTATAGAAACACCATTTAAACCTGTTGACATGCTTTTTAGTCAAAGTTGTCACAAATGGAATCTCTGATTAACAATACGCTCAAGTGTTGGGAGAATCGTCAGAAGATAGGAAGCAATTTGGTTGAAGTCGCATCGCAAAAAAAGAATGACTCGAAACTCCTAATAGATGACCTCTATTGGGCCCAAAAACATCAATTGCGGAGGTTTGCTCCGTAACTCTTATAGCTCTCTAAATTAGCTTGAAGTAGAGCTTTTGTTTGGCTAAAACGGGGTTACGATTTGGAAGTTATGCCCATTTCCGTGAATGCACGCAGAACTAGAATCTTAGATTTTGGAAGTATTCGTTTTAGATCGGATATACGGTCCGGATCAGATGGGAGAACCCGACCCAATGCTACAACTTGGCAAAGGGAAATTTGGCACTCCTCAGATTGGATCGGAGCACAGATGAAACACCCCACCTCCGTTAGGCTCACTCTCAAAGGGAATGCCCTAATTTTGGTGGAGGTTTATAAGTACAAGTCACAGATATACAAGACAGATATAAGAACACATATTTGTAAACAGCGGAAGAACAGCAAACTTTATTTCATCAAGTCAAATACGTGTTACAACAACATCCTTTCCAAAAACATAACATAACACTTTCATAATCTGTCTTGAGTACATTATTTTTAAAGAAGCATAAATAAAACATAGATAAACTGCAAAAGCCCCATAGTGGATTGTCCAAAGCCATAGTTCAAAACAGGAAAGTCCAAGCAATACATTTCTCTTCTTCAAGCTGGATGTTGAGGTTGGTCAAGCTGCTGTGTTCCCTCCCTGAGGACCTGGGGGGGGGGGGGAAACGGAAGAAAGAAGACGAAAGAAAAATAGAGTCAGACATAAAGCCTGAGTAAGTCTAGTACTATTTTGTCTATGAATAAAGAACTGGGTATGATAAGTATAAACAAGAAGTGGGCATGCACTATAAACTTGGTTAAGTTGTCTAGGGTCGAATATACTATCGTACCCCATGTTAATCTCTGAACCCATATAAACTAGTTTCCAATTTACACCCCATAATCAGGGTGATGTGATCCATTCCACGATGATCGGCTCCTACTCGCATAGTTACATGTGTCTTACGGCCCCCGATGTCTGTAGTTACCTATGCTGGTCCCACCATGGGGTGTATCAAGTCCCATAGTGGCAACCCGACACAACCTTAGAGTGCAAAGGTATGCTACTGGTGTCCAGTGCTTTATTTTTCTGCGCCGGAGTGCGTGCACGCCCGCACACCGTTAGAACCTACACTGCTACACTACCGCCGTCGATTTGACCTCTTACAATCAGCCTAGTAATCGTGCCCCACCCTACCTAGTTTCAGGGTATCCAGATACACCTTTTAGGGTTACTGCTGAAAAGGGTCCCCCGTTACTAGGTTTTCTATCTCTAGCCAACATGCTAAGTTGGTTAAGTGTTTCTAACCTAACCCCACCAGTCCGTTTAGTTTAGCATGTTCCATTTTGATTAAGTCTTTAGTCCACTTAATCCTAACAATCCTGACTCAGCCTTAATTGTCTTATTAAGGCCCTGACCTCTCACATTAGACAGGTATTGTTGTGGCTGCCTGTTGCCGGTTGGTTCCGGGCAGTCTTACGCCACAACTCAGTCTAACCTCGGGTCCTTGCTGGGCTCCATGTTTAACCTCCCACATTGGATAGGTATTGTTGTGACTACTGGACAGCCGGGCGGTTCCGGGCAGGTTTACATCACAACTCAATCCAACCTCGGGTTAAACACATCGTATGTTCTACATTTACATATCTTGTCATTCTTCTTTATTTATATGTAAATATTTGCGGCCCATTATTAAGTTAATGGTGTAAAGATTACACCAACCACGGGCCCAACCCATACTTGAATTTGGGCCCTTCTATTTTATATTTTCATTCATTAATTCATTTTAACCCAACGTTGTTTTCCCCCGTTTTACACGTCCGTTCATATATATTGGGCTTAGCCTTTTAAAGCCCAATTTAGCCATGCGAAAGGGGAGGCTTATGGCGTATACACAAAGAGGGGAAGGTGAGCGCATGAACTTGCAATACGACGTTGGAAATACAAAATAGAAATTGGTGTACTTGCATAGTGGCAACATAGGTGACATAAATCAAAGCATGTGAACTTGCATAGGTTTAACTACAACATGAACCTATATTCTTATTTGGGCATAATGTCAAACATAAGCATGTCATAAATATTCCTAGCATAGGCATAGCATAATGTCAAACATAAGCATGGCATAAGTAAAGTTAAGTTTGTTCATGGCATAAACATAAACATGTCATGTTCAAGGTTTCTACATGTTTACAAAGGGGATACTTAGTTACTAACACAAAAGCATAGTTCAACTTAATCATGGTTTAAGTCTAATCACATAACGATGGTATAAATATACTTATGCATAAATATTCCTAATCATGGTGTTTGTTTTAAAACTTGCAAAAAGGGATTTTTGAGTCTAACCTAGCCATGTCTCACATATGTCATCATATAATTCTTTTAAACAAGATAGACTTAATCATAGATTTCAATTATGCCAAATATCATTCATAGCCTAGCCATATTCATAAGTTTTGCAAAGACATGGATTATGGTGTCAAAATTCCAACATAGTTTCATATGAACTATAACAACCAAACTTGTCTCAATTGCTTGCAAAATGATTTATGCACAAAATATACATCATGACGACATAATAACAAAGCCCCAAACTTGCATAAATTTCACTCAACTACATACATGTAGCTTCAACATAGATTACATAATTTGCGCAATATTCCAAACGTATATTTGCATAGAACTACCGCATGTAGTTCTTTATAATGAATAACATAATTTTGCATAAATATGAATTACTTCTATTGCCACAATTCAAGCATACACATCAACACAGTTGTTTATTTATACCAAAGTAATACTCTACTTACAATGGTTGTGGCGAATTCTCTAATTAAGAGATATGATTCCTTTGTTGAATTGATTAGCTTTAGGTTGCTTGAATTGCTTTAGGCCTTAGAACTTTCTCCCTAATCCTCTCTTTAGTTGGCGGCTACTCTTTGTCGTTCCTCAGCAACATGGCGGCTATGTTCTTAATTTGAATGAATAGATTAGGGTTTAGTCTAGGGTTGTTTATATAGAGGTTAGGAATTGATTAGGACCATTGATGTTGCTAGGATAGACCGTAGCCATTCATTAGGAAGAGAGACCAATAAAAACCCGCCACCTAGCCCTAATGACAAAGCAGACCACAGAAATTCGACCACACACCGACCTGGCCAGCCAGGTTGACTGGGCTCGACCAGGTCGATACCCCTGTCGACAGGGCTGTCGACAGCCCTGTCGACATGGGTAGCCCAGGTCGACAGCCCAGTCGACCTGGGTGGCCCAGGCGGGTGTTCTTCCACCCTGGCCCAATGGGCCCGATTTTAAATTGTTATTTTATTCTGTTTGAATTTTAAATTTAATTCAAAACTTCCGAAGGCCATATCTTCTTCATACGGACTCCGTTTTTCGAAAACTCGGACTCTATTTCGCGTATTTTTCCGAGACGAACGCAATGGCATATCCCGTTTCTCTTAGTTCTTTGATTTGAATTTGATTATACTTTAATTCATGAATTTCACAGTTATAGAATTCTCGGGGTGTTACATTCTCCCCCACTTAAAAGGATTTCGTCCCCGAAATCTTCAAGCTGGGAGGAATGTATATCCTAACATCCAATAATCCATCTACTCATCCATCAAACACGAGCATCCATTGTCCTTAAAAGACTTCTAATGCTTCATGATCATATGCAAAGTGTGTGTGTACATGAACTTATCTAATGCAAAATCAGGCGGTCTACTGATTCAGTTGACCTCCTTAATGCGAATTATGTAAGTGCCATGAATCCATTATGTATGCAAATTTTCCTATTCATGTTTCTACATGAGTGCACAATCATTCAATACAAATGCAACATCCACATGACAACACATTATAGTTCAACCACATACGAAAGCAAACATATATGCATATGCAATATGAAGTGACTGAGCCGATCTAAAACCTAGATTGTGTGTGTATATGCAACCACGAGCAACCACTAGCAATCACTTGCAACCACTTGCAACCATCATACATAACATGTTTCAACTACATGTTTCCATCCAAAAAGATTCTACATAAAAGATAAGGTCGAGGAAATATACCTAAAAAGATAGATAAAAGCGCAACTTAAGGAAAAGGAAAGATCAAGGATGTACCCTCGAACAGAAAAGGGTAGGCTGTACGGATTCTAGCTTCAGTTTCCCAAGTCGCGTCTCCCTCGACGTCGCTCCACTGAACTTTGACGAGCTTGACTTCGCGGTTGCGTAGCTTCTTCACTTCCGTTCCTAAGATGCGGGTAGGAACTCTCCTTATGGTTGCTTCGCGTTCCACTTCGGCCTCTTCGAGGATGTTTGGCTCTACCACTTCAGCTGACTCATGCAGACATTTTCGGAGATGTGAAACGTGAAAGACGTTGTGGACTCCAGCCAACTTCTCGGGTAGCTCTAATCTATAGGCCATTTTCCCAATCTTCTCGATAATAGGGAATGGCCCTACGAATCTTGGTGCTAGCTTTCCTGTGGTTCCAAAACGAACAACGTTCCTTAGCGGTGATACCTTGAGAAAAACTCTGTCTCCAACTTCGAATTCAAGGTCGGTCCTTCTCTTGTCGGCATAGGACTTTTGTCTGTCTTGGGCCGTCTTCATCCTTCTTCGTATTAAGTCTACTTTCTCTGAAGTCTCTCGGATCATATCCGGTCCAAGTATGAGCTTATCAGTAGATTCCCACCAACAAGTGGGCGATCGGCACGGTCTTCCATACAAAGCTTCGAAGGGCGCCATTCCGATGGTTGCTTGATAGCTGTTGTTGTAGGCAAATTCCACCAAAGGGAGGTGGTCTTCCCATGTCCCTCCGAAGTCAAGGACGCATAGTCTTAGAAGGTCTTCCAAAACTCTGTTCACTCTCTCCGTTTGGCCGTCAGTTTGGGGATGATAGGCTGTGCTCAAGCATAACTGCGTTCCTACTGCTTCTTGCAGACTCCGCCAAAACTCGCTGGTGAAGATGGGGTCTCGGTCACTAACAATGCTAGATGGTATTCCATGGAGTCGCACGATTTCCTTGAGGTAAAGTGATGCTAGGGATGAGGCAGTTCTCTTACTTTTGACAGATAAAAAGTGGGCGCTTTTAGTAAGCCTATCCACTATTACCCAAATACTAGTGTTGCCTCTCCTAGACCTAGGCAGCCCATCGATGAAGTCCATTGAGATGCTATCCCACTTCCACTGCGGGACCTCCAGAAGATGTAGCAGTCCGCCAGGCTTTTTCTGTTCCGCCTTAACCCGTTGGCACACCATACATTTAGAAACGAATTCTGCCACGTCCTTTTTCATGCCGTTCCAGAAGAAAGTCCTTTTTATGTCTTTGTACATTTTATCTCCGCCTGGGTGTATCGTCATCTTGGAGTGATGTGCTTCCTTTAGAACCCTCTTTACTAAATCTTTTGCTTGTGGGACGCATAGTCTTCCGTCTCGCCTTAGTAAACCTTTATCGTCAATGGAGTATCTGTTGAGGTGACTTGAAGTCTCACCCCTAATTAGCCTATCAATTGTTTCCACAAGCTGAGGGTCTTCGCGTTGTGCTGTCCCTACTGAATCCACTAAAGTTGGGCGCACTTCGAGAGATGCAAGCAAGCCCGGTACGAAATCGGAGGAAGGCCTAAAGTCGAAGCTGGCTATAAACTCTAGGCTTTGTCTTTCAACAAACAACGGGCTTAGGGTCAATTTCTTTCGGCTCAACGCGTCTGCCACTACGTTGCCTTTGCCCGGAGTATAAGAGATTTCGAAATCGTACGAGGCAAGAAACTCCATCCATCTCCGTTGCCTCAAGTTAAGATCCTTCTGCGAGAAAAGATATTTCAACGATTTATGGTCAGTGTAAAGTTCGAACTTCTCACCTAGGAGATAGTGTCGCCAAGACTTGAGTGCAAAGACGATGGCGGCTAACTCAAGATCGTGGGTTGGGTAGTTCTTTTCGTACACCTTCAACTGCCTCCGGCCATAAGCTACTACCCTTCCTTCTTGCATTAAGACGGCGCCTAGCCCTGTCCCACATGCATCCGTATAAACAGTGAACATCTTGCTCCCATCTGGCAGCGTCAAAACTGGGGCTGTTGTAAGAGCCCTTTTCAGTCGTTGGAAAGCAAACTCGCAATCCAAGTCCCAATTAAACACTAGATTCTTCTTAGTCAATTTCGTGAGCGGAGCTGAGATTTTCGCAAAATCCCTTATAAACTTTCGATAGAAACCTGCTAGTCCTAGAAAGCTTCGGACCTCAGTTGCATTCCTGGGTGTCTTCCAATCTTGTACCGCCACTACCTTAGCAGGGTCCACCGCTAACCCTTGTTTGGATACTATGTGCCCAAGGAACCTCACCTCTTCTCTCCAAAAGTGGCATTTGGAGAATTTGGCTTTTAGTTGATGGACTCGCAAAGTTTCCATGATTGCCCTTAAGTGTTGAGCATGTTCCTCTTCATTCTTTGAGAAGATAAGGATACCATCTACGAAGACCACTACGAATTTGTGGAGGAAATCTCTAAATACCCTACTCATCAGGTCCACGAAGTAAGCAGGTGCATTTGTCAAGCCGAAAGGCATGACAAGCCATTCAAAGAAGCCGTCTGGGGTTCTGAACGCCGTTTTATCGATGCTATCTTCAGCCACCCTTAGCTGATGAAAACCGGTTGCTAAATCGAGTTGGGAGAAAACAGACGCTCCTACAAGCTGGTCAAATAAATCGTCAATTCTAGGGAGAGGGTGCCTATTCTTTTTTGTTAGCTTGTTGAGCTCCCTATAGTCAACACATAGACGGAGTGAACCATCCTCCTTTGTAGCGAACACCACTGGAGCGCCCCATTCTGAAATGCTCCTCCTAATGAACCCCTTTTCTAGAAGCTCTTTAATCTGTTTACTGAGCTCTTTCCTTTCTCGTGGAGCCATATGTCTAACGGGCAACGCAACGGGCTTTGCATTATCTACAAGATATATGCGGAAGTCTATTTCCCGCTTCGGAGGCAAGCCCTTCACCTCATCAAAGACATCCGGATATTCCCGGACCACTCTAACTGAATGCAAATTTTCAACAGAGGCATCTAGCGATTCAAGATAACTAAGCATAACCGCATACGAGGGATTACAAGAAATTTCCAAAGTATTACCGAGCTGGGTTAGGAGCCTAACAACCCTTTTCTCACAATCAAGGATGGCCCCATTACTGGATAGCCAATCCATACCCAAAATCAAACCATACCCCGAAAAGCCCAAAACAAAGGCACTACATTGAAATTCAACACTTAGGATAGAAATTTTCAAATCCAGACAGATCATAGACAAATGAGCTGGGCCCCCAATTGGGTTTGAAACAATTAAGGGGTCCTCTACCATACTAGTTTTTAGGTGCAGAGATTCTACTAAAGCAGACGAGATAAAGGAGTGTGATGCGCCAGAATCAAATAAAGTGCGAACGGGGTGATCATAAAGATAAACTACACTTTCTACAGAAGTATTTATACCTCGCTGTTGCAAAGGTGGCGCTTCTAGCACATGAACCTGTGCCCCTGGGGTGGATCCAGTGCCCTGCCCCTGTCCTCGTTTCCTTGGGCAGTCCTTAGCCCTGTGGCCTGTCTGACCGCACGAAAAGCACCCACCATTCTCCTTAGCCTTCTTTTTCCGGCAGTCTTTTACTAAGTGCCCCACTTTGCCACAGAAATTGCACTTCCTCTTTTCTTTGTTGCCTTTTCCGCCTTTCTTGAAGTCTGTCTTTTTAGGCTGCAAACCCTCTTTCTTCCCTTGAGAGCTTTCTGCCTTTGTCTCCTTCTTGCCCTTATCCTCTTCATTCAGCAATGCCATTTGCACCAATCTTTCATACGTGGCTCCCATGGGTATATGGGTCATGGCCAAGCTGTGTAATGGCTCATTTAACCCTTTGACGAAACGGAGAGCCTTCTTGTGCGGGGTGTTGACTAGGTCAAGCCCAAACCTAGCCAGCTCATCAAACTGATTCACATACTCTCTAACAGTCTTGTCCCCTTGCTTAAGAAATAAGAATTTTTCCAACTGCAAACTTCTTTCCGCATCTGAGAGAAATTTAGTCTCAAACCTTGCCCTAAAGTCCTCCCATGTCTCCACTGGTCTTTCAGCATTGGTGACTTCCCACCAGTAGGAAGCCTCGCCCTTCAATAGCCACACCGCCAATTGTACTTTTTGCCTATCTTCTACCTCAAAGATGATGAATAGGTCTTCGGTTTCTTTTAGCCAATTCCTAGCTGCTACGAAGGACTCAGTTCCATGGAAATCCCTTCCTCCCATAGCTTTAAAATCTTTACATATCTTAGCAAAATTGTTTCCCCGAGGAGGAGGTGGAGGAAAAGGTGCTGCTGCAGCTGGATGGTTTCCTTCAGCTGGAGGAGGAGGAACGGTAAGACCTGGCTGAGTGGCCCTTGCTTCTAAGAAACGTCTAAACCAACCAGGTATGGGCACCCCTTCCGGCAAGTTAAGATCTTGGGACATGCTGAAACAAAAAGGATAGATTCAAAACGAAGGATAAGAGATAATACCTATGGCTTTGGGGAGTGGACTTTGCCTTTTTAAAATAAAATAATAATTTTCTTTTAAAAATGCTTCTTTAAATTTCCTTTTTGAAAATAAACTTTCAAAACTTTTTATCTTATCTGGTAAACCTATGCTCTGATACCAAGTGAAACACCCCACCTCCGTTAGGGTCACTCTCAAAGGGAATGCCCTAATTTTGGTGGAGGTTTATAAGTACAAGTCACAGATATACAAGACAAATATAAGAACACATATTTGTAAACAGCGGAAGAACAGCAAACTTTATTTCATCAAGTCAAATACGTGTTACAACAACATCCTTTCCAAAAACATAACATAACACTTTCATAATCTGTCTTGAGTACATTATTTTTAAAGAAGCATAAATAAAACATAGATAAACTGCAAAAGCCCCATAGTGGATTGTCCAAAGCCATAGTTCAAAACAGGAAAGTCCAAGCAATACATTTCTCTTCTTCAAGCTGGATGTTGAGGTTGGTCAAGCTGCTGTGTTCCCTCCCTGAGGACCTGGGGGGGGGGGGGAAACGGAAGAAAGAAGACGAAAGAAAAATAGAGTCAGACATAAAGCCTGAGTAAGTCTAGTACTATTTTGTCTATGAATAAAGAACTGGGTATGATAAGTATAAACAAGAAGTGGGCATGCACTATAAACTTGGTTAAGTTGTCTAGGGTCGAATATACTATCGTACCCCATGTTAATCTCTGAACCCATATAAACTAGTTTCCAATTTACACCCCATAATCAGGGTGATGTGATCCATTCCACGATGATCGGCTCCTACTCGCATAGTTACATGTGTCTTACGGCCCCCGATGTCTGTAGTTACCTATGCTGGTCCCACCATGGGGTGTATCAAGTCCCATAGTGGCAACCCGACACAACCTTAGAGTGCAAAGGTATGCTACTGGTGTCCAGTGCTTTATTTTTCTGCGCCGGAGTGCATGCACGCCCGCACACCGTTAGAACCTACACTGCTACACTACCGCCGTCGATTTGACCTCTTACAATCAGCCTAGTAATCGTGCCCCACCCTGCCTAGTTTCAGGGTATCCTGATACACCTTTTAGGGTTACTGCTGAAAAGGGTCCCCCGTTACTAGGTTTTCTATCTCTAGCCAACATGCTAAGTTGGTTAAGTGTTTCTAACCTAACCCCACCAGTCCGTTTAGTTTAGCATGTTCCATTTTGATTAAGTCTTTAGTCCACTTAATCCTAACAATCCTGACTCAGCCTTAATTGTCTTATTAAGGCCCTGACCTCTCACATTAGACAGGTATTGTTGTGGCTGCCTGTTGCCGGTTGGTTCCGGGCAGTCTTACGCCACAACTCAGTCTAACCTCGGGTCCTTGCTGGGCTCCATGTTTAACCTCCCACATTGGATAGGTATTGTTGTGACTACTGGACAGCCGGGCGGTTCCGGGCTGGTTTACATCACAACTCAATCCAACCTCGGGTTAAACACATCGTATGTTCTACATTTACATATCTTGTCATTCTTCTTTATTTATATGTAAATATTTGCGGCCCATTATTAAGTTAATGGTGTAAAGATTACACCAACCACGGGCCCAACCCATACTTGAATTTGGGCCCTTCTATTTTATATTTTCATTCATTAATTCATTTTAACCCAACGTTGTTTTCCCCCGTTTTACACGTCCGTTCATATATATTGGGCTTAGCCTTTTAAAGCCCAATTTAGCCATGCGAAAGGGGAGGCTTATGGCGTATACACAAAGAGGGGAAGGTGAGCGCATGAACTTGCAATACGACGTTGGAAATACAAAATAGAAATTGGTGTACTTGCATAGTGGCAACATAGGTGACATAAATCAAAGCATGTGAACTTGCATAGGTTTAACTACAACATGAACCTATATTCTTATTTGGGCATAATGTCAAACATAAGCATGTCATAAATATTCCTAGCATAGGCATAGCATAATGTCAAACATAAGCATGGCATAAGTAAAGTTAAGTTTGTTCATGGCATAAACATAAACATGTCATGTTCAAGGTTTCTACATGTTTACAAAGGGGATACTTAGTTACTAACACAAAAGCATAGTTCAACTTAATCATGGTTTAAGTCTAATCACATAACGATGGTATAAATATACTTATGCATAAATATTCCTAATCATGGTGTTTGTTTTAAAACTTGCAAAAAGGGATTTTTGAGTCTAACCTAGCCATGTCTCACATATGTCATCATATAATTCTTTTAAACAAGATAGACTTAATCATAGATTTCAATTATGCCAAATATCATTCATAGCCTAGCCATATTCATAAGTTTTGCAAAGACATGGATTATGGTGTCAAAATTCCAACATAGTTTCATATGAACTATAACAACCAAACTTGTCTCAATTGCTTGCAAAATGATTTATGCACAAAATATACATCATGACGACATAATAACAAAGCCCCAAACTTGCATAAATTTCACTCAACTACATACATGTAGCTTCAACATAGATTACATAATTTGCGCAATATTCCAAACGTATATTTGCATAGAACTACCGCATGTAGTTCTTTATAATGAATAACATAATTTTGCATAAATATGAATTACTTCTATTGCCACAATTCAAGCATACACATCAACACAGTTGTTTATTTATACCAAAGTAATACTCTACTTACAATGGTTGTGGCGAATTCTCTAATTAAGAGATATGATTCCTTTGTTGAATTGATTAGCTTTAGGTTGCTTGAATTGCTTTAGGCCTTAGAACTTTCTCCCTAATCCTCTCTTTAGTTGGCGGCTACTCTTTGTCGTTCCTCAGCAACATGGCGGCTATGTTCTTAATTTGAATGAATAGATTAGGGTTTAGTCTAGGGTTGTTTATATAGAGGTTAGGAATTGATTAGGACCATTGATGTTGCTAGGATAGATCGTAGCCATTCATTAGGAAGAGAGACCAATAAAAACCCGCCACCTAGCCCTAATGACAAAGCAGACCACAGAAATTCGACCACACACCGACCTGGCCAGCCAGGTTGACTGGGCTCGACCAGGTCGATACCCCTGTCGACAGGGCTATCGACAGCCCTGTCGACATGGGTAGCCCAGGTCGACAGCCCAGTCGACCTGGGTGGCCCAGGCGGGTGTTCTTCCACCCTGGCCCAATGGGCCCGATTTTAAATTATTATTTTATTCTGTTTGAATTTTAAATTTAATTCAAAACTTCCGAAGGCCATATCTTCTTCATACGGACTCCGTTTTTCGAAAACTCGGACTCTATTTCGCGTATTTTTCCGAGACGAACGCAATGGCGTATCCCGTTTCCCTTAGTTCTTTGATTTGAATTTGATTATACTTTAATTCATGAATTTCACAGTTATAGAATTCTCGGGGTGTTACAACAGAAGACCTAACCCGCCTGAAATATTATGCATGGAAGAGCTTTCTGTCTTCAGATCGAAGACGTTGGTTTGGTTCGGCCTCATCCGAACCGACCCCACTGGACCTACTTCTGCGCACGAAGAACTTTGACCTATTCCTATGGTGTAACCGCCTCCTACTTCCATGGATCAACTTCCACTTGGCATAGCATGATTTTGAGAGCACAGTCCACCACTTTTCGATATCACCTCCGATCGTGACACGTGGCATCCGACCCGGATCCTCTCAACAACTATAAATACTCCACTCGAAGGCAAATGAGAGGATCATTTTGGCTCTAACTCCTCATGGCTTCCACCATTGTTCTACGCAAGGGCGTTGCACGACATAGAATCCAAATACCACACTACAGCACGAGGATTTCGTGTATAATCTTCATTTTCTCACTTCTTTTCATTGTAAACACGAGGACTTCATGTATAAATCGAGAGAATAGTACTTGTAACTTCTTAGGATTTAAGAAGATATAAATCAGACATAGGCTTGGATTGAGCTGAACCACTATAAAAACCTCGTGTGTCTCTTGTAATTTACTACATTTCATTTTATTCTATGTGATTTGTGATTGTGAGGATTTCACATAGAATTTGGGTGTTAGTGCCAGATTTCGGTCTAGCATAACCCGAACGGGTTTATAGATTGATTTTGTTCATTATATATTGAATATCGAAAAAAGTGATTTCAAAATCTAATATTTTGAAAATATTATCATTTTAATATGATAAAAATATAGAATATCCAACTTTGATTTAAAATTGAAAAAGAAGTTGAAAGCGTTTTAAAATTAAATTATAAATATTTTATAAAATATGTTTTAAATGGAAATCGATGAAATATATACAATATATATTATATATATTTAATAGCCGGAATAAAACGCGCCGAGCAGCAACCATTCGTGAATTTCGACCATTAAATTCAAATTGGCATTACGGGAGATCCGACCGTCGGATTCTCCCAAAACCAGAACCGTTGGGTTCGTACCGAAAAGATCTTTCCAATGAATATAAGAGATTTGAAATCTAATTGTTAGATTTGGAGATATGTCCAAATCAATTTCAGAAAAGGTCGCTATGGATACGGTTCGGTGGCCGTTATTGGAAATCAACTGTAAGGGCGATAATAAAATTATTAAAAATATGGAAAAATTATGTAAAATAATAATAAATGATTTGGAAAGATTTTTGATGAAAAATTCCAGTTTTGAAAAGATAATAATATATTTTTATCGAAATGAACTATTTAATAACTAGAATAATAATCCAATTATTTAGAAATAAATAAATTGGATTTGAAAATGGTTTTAAAATAACTAGAATTTTCCAATGAATAATTGGAATGGATTCGAATGGAAATTATATTCGGAATATTTCGATATTGGATTCCGTGATTGTACAGATATTGTGAGGAATTTGGAAGATATATATATATATCGTTATTCCCGATACGATATTTGTTGGTTTCAGAATTTGATATTGAATATAAGCCGATATAATTTCTATTCAGAGCCATATATTTAATATCGAATTGGATTTTGGGTTTGTCATGAACGGTGTCTTTAATAACACTGTTCGTAAACCCAGTTTAGAAAATATTAAATCTTTTAATTAAGATTTAGGAAATTTTACCAACTAATTAATATTTAATTGGATTGAAATGGGATTTTGGGTTTTTCATGGATGATGTCTTTAATAACACTATTCTTAAACCCAGTTGAGAAAAGATTAAATCTTTTAATTAAGATTAATGAAGTTTACCAATTAATTAATATTTAATTGGAATTGAATTGAAATTAGATTTTGGGGTTTATCGTGAACGATGTTTTAAATAACATTTGTTCTTTAACCCAATTAACAGTGAAGAAATGATCTGGAATTTATAAATCTTTTGATTAAGATTTAATGGAAATTTTCCAAAATAAAGTTTTCTAGTTTAATATTTTAAATTGGAATTGAATGGAATTCGATTTGGTAATAATCGAGATGAGCTTCTGTGAATGAAGATTGTTACTATATACGGAATTTAAAAGGCCTTGCTACTATTCCATTATATTATTAGTCTGATACGGAAATTTATATCGATTATACACTGTTATGATTTCTGTGAAGATTCCATAGTTAATGGAAGAAGATTTGGGTTTATTGTGAACTGTGTTTTTAAATGACATTAGTTCTTTAAGCCAGTTAAAGATAAGATTAATTTCTTAAATTTGGATAATCATTAAGTAATGATTTTTGATATTAAAACCAAATTTGATTTTTAATAAATTTTTAATTAGATTGAAATGAGAATGGGATAATTAAACTTATAGAACTCATGAAATGATCAAGGATGGAGTACCACCAGTTTTACTCTAAGCGATAGTTAAATCTTTAATTAGATTTGAACGTGAAATGGTAATTAAATTTACCGATAACAACGTGGGTGTTAGTATTGAGTACTACCAGTTTTGCTCCATGGGATGAATAGGTTGGAATTGGGATTAATAAAATAAATGATTACTTCGGTAAGGCTCATTAATCCCGACTAGTTGATAAACCTTAATTTGGTTTAGAATTGTGAAAAGATAAAATAAATCTTTTGAAATGAGATCAAAAGGAAGATTAAAAAGAAAATTTAAAAGAATTTTATCTTTGATAAAATTAATGGGAACCTTTCCCTAAAAATTTGAATATTTTATTAAAAAAATATTCTGAACTGGAATGAGGCATAAGATGTGTTTTTTTATAGCACCTGATTATAAATTACGCGAGTTATTCGGAAAGACCCTGTTTAAACTAGGGGTGGGCGCGGTTCGGTGCGGTTTGAAGCTCAAACCGCTTCCGCACCGCATCAAACGGTTGATCAAAAATACAAACCATTATACTAACCGTTAAAACGGTTCGGTTTCGGTTCGGTTTCGATGTAATACGGTTCGGTTCGGTTTAAACCCGTATTAAATATGAAACAAGAAAATTACCTTCATCAACAAACAATTTACGATTTTATGACAGTGTGTCATCTGAAGGTTAAAACACATAGTGTTATATTTAATTAATATAACTACATAATACGTTGAAAATAGAATATATAGCGTTAAATTAAAAGTTAGATAGGAATTTGTTAACTTTTTTATCATAACATTGTCGGTGTAGTTATGCGGTTCGGTTCGGTTTAATACGGTTTGGTAAAAGTTCAAACCGCAACCGAACCGTATCATGCGAGGCGGTTCGGTTTGGGTTGTTTGCTTTAGAGAGAGAATTGGGTGCGGTTTTCCGCACCGTTTTTGCAGTTCGGTCTGGGCGGTTTCCGCATTGCGGTGCAGTTTATGCCCACCCCTAGTTTAAACCATTCTGAATAATTGATACGATGACTAACGGTCGAAGAGATTGAAGACGGTGCAAGACCGACGATCTTCACATCGAATGGATGAATTGCTACTGATGCCCATGATTGGAGTAGCTACCTTGAAGGGGCTACAGTGGTAGCCGTCCGGACGTACTTGTTGATTGTTCAGATATGTGAGGGCCTCTCTCCCGTATTGGATATATGGGACGAGAAATAAGGTGTCTCCGGTTTTGTTCAGACCCAGAACGGACATGTAAATAGATGGTATGTCTGATGTTGTCTTCCTTTATGTGTATTCGTTGATCTCTGCTAAATATATATCCGTTTGGTGGTGGATAATTTAATCTCTTGCTTAATACCCTTCTCTGAAACGTACGAGCTTTGAGATTATATATTAGCAGAAATCAATGGTATGGTATGGATTGACAATGTGGCATGCTGAGATGCATTGATCAAGGCTTTTGTTGAAAAGAAAAGCCTTGTGGATGATGATCAAAGCATAGCTTTAATTAGCATAGCATTGCGTAGTGTTACTTCGCGAACCTCACACCCCAGTATGATGGTGAACTGATCGTTAGATCAGTATGCTTTCGATATGAGGATGGATTCGATCGGCCGAGATGAGCTGAGTGTGGTCGCTCCACGCTCATAGGGATAGGGCACACCCCCGATTCCCAGCTAGATTGAGTAAGCTGTATTTTCTCATGCACGGGACGTAAGTTGCGGAGATACTCGATATCCTAGATATAGTTTGGATGTGCATTACGATGTTTTCTCATGCCTGGGACGTAAGTCGTGGAGAATTGCACTACGCGATAGATCTTTCGAATCAGGAGCCATCATGATGGAAATACAACTTTTCAATATGAGCTTTACGGTTTTAATTGTAAACCTATATATGGCGACATAGTGGGATGGGGCGCTCATGCCGTCTATCATTGATACATTTACTTTCGAAAATGATTTCTACATTATACACTTATAGTAATAATAAAAGAGAAATTTCGCGTACCAAGCATATTTGGCTATTATATGGTAAAACTCTATCCTCCGGCTTGCGTTGCATTGTGTAATGGGACCTGAGTCTTATAATAGCTTCATTTTTCTTTAATTAGCATTGCATTGTTTATTTATGCACTGGTATTCTTGGGGGTAAACCCGTTCGGTGTTATATGGCGTGGTCCCCTGATTTACCGAACTTTAAAATCAAATTAATAACTGTTTTTAGTTCTCACACCAGTCCCATGACTGAACTGGAGTTTATTTTTCCTTCCTAAACTCTGGGTGCCCATATTTTCCACATGGGCAGCTAGTAGTTTTGGTTTTGCAGATATTGTATTCACATGATCCTGGATTATAGCTGGAGCTATATTAGGAAAGCTTTGTATTTGTGTATCTCTTTCAGTTGTGTCAGTTGTTATTTTCCACTACGATTATACTTATGTATTATTTTCCGCTGCTTTGTATTTTAAATCTCTGATATTTTTCTATACAATAATTATTCATATTCTGTAATATTCTTGTACTCTGATGTAATTGTTGTAATAGCAATGAAATGTTCTATTGTTTGTATTCTAATGCGCCGTGTTCTCAAATCAATTTGGGCTTTCCCGAAAGGGGAAGTTTAGGTCGTTTCATTTGGTATCAGAGCTTTGGTTTACAAAGCACGAGAACAAGACACATTAGAACCAATCGAAAGAATTCATCAGAGATTAGATTAGTAATATCCAATGAGAAAGACTCGTTAGAGATAGGATTAGCAGTATCCTAGAATGAGTGTGAAGAGTGTTAATTTTTTGAAAATAAAAATGAAGGCAAAATTTGTTTTGAAAATTTTATCTTAAAATACGTATTTGAGTATATTATTATATTTTAATTTTGACTATTGAGTATATGAAGATTTTGAATATACGCGTAATTTACGTGTATTCAAAGCCTCAGATACTAAATAGATATAGAATCACACTCTAGTCACGCGGAGATGATTCTAATGATGAGGCTTCATAATTAATGCTTATGTTCGAGTTTCAAAAGTGGTATATCTATATGTTTCCAATCGACTGCTATGAGAACTAAAACTAGATAGGGTTATTGTTGTGATTTGGCATCAAAAATATGATTTTCGAATATATATATATATATATAAAGATATTTGTTTGAAAATTTAACCAATTAATTGATTGCTAGTTGTGATGTTTGATAATACTAATTAAAATATTGGAATGATAATTAACTAATATGTGAATGAATGGTAAAGTAAAGCCAAATTGAATCAAAATATTGAACTGAATTGAAAATTGATTGCAACTGGATACATATACAAGTATATAATGAACAAGTCACAGCATGGAAGCTAAGAAGAGGAATAAAATTGTATGCTCAACAAATAGGTACATGTTTACTAATTTATTGGCTTTTGATGATTTTATGAGCCAATTGGCTAGCCGCTTGGATTTTTCTTTTTTCTTTGGGATTGATGAGGGCCCTGTGTGGCTAGTTGCGGTTTTAAATGTCTCCCCGTACAAAGGAGGTTATGGCGAAATTTTTCGAAAAATTTAGGGTGTTAACCAAATTTTTGAAAAATTAGAAAATTCTTAGAAACTGAAAAATTGAAGAATGGAAGTTGAGTTGGTTGGTTAAACAACTTTCAGCTCCGTTCATTTTCGAGGACAAAAAGATTTTAAGTGGGGGAGATTGTAACAACCCAGAAATCAAATCCAATTTAAAAAATTTATTTTAGCAATTTTAAAGAATTTTGAATATTTAAAATAATTTATTTTAAATAATAACGATTAAATTTTTTATTTAAATCCACATTAGAAAATATAAATTTACTTTAATTATATAACGAGCCTAAAATGGCGCGGTAGTTTGAAAATTCGATTTCAAATTTCAAATGAATGTACAGGATTCAAAATAAATCGAATTTCAGTAAAACCAGAAATATTTGAATCTGTTTAAAAATATCTTTCTAACGAATGTAAAAAATTGAGAATCCATAATGGAAATTGAAATTTATGCCCAGTTTAAAATTCAAAATAGTCGCTATGGAATATATATATTTTTTAATATAATAAGTTGCCATTTTGCAAACGACCTTTGTTTTTGATGAAACCACTTTTGTTGGACCCGGAATGTCAAATTATTGCTAGATTCCAATTTCCATAATTTTTGGAATTAATATCTGAGCACAGTAAATTTAAATGTGTTTTGACAGTTTATATTTGAATTGGATCGACCAGAAAATGGCCATTTTTCAAACGGTCTCCAAATTCGTTGAAATTAATTTTATTAGGACCGTATCGTCAAAACATAGCTAGATTTATTTTTCTGTAATTTATGGAGTCAGTATGTGACCCCAGTAAATTAAACAAATACGTTTAAATTCAATATATATTGATTTATATTTTAATTTAAAGAAAATTTGATTGAAATAATCAAATTGGATTATGAATCATATTCCATTTTGTTCTAAATGGGGGTATTTGGCTAGGGGCGACAGTCATTGGGTCTGATTTGAAGCTCAGACAAATAAATAGTTAAATTGCGAATTAAAATAATATTAAATAAATATATATTCCTCCTTGGTCAAACCCTAGAGACTACTTACGCGGTCAAACCCTAGCAATCGCCAAAACCCTTTATCAACAGCGGATTCCTCTAGAGAAAAATCCCCAAACTAAAAATCGCGACCACCCCTTGACGTCCCCCCGTCGTCGCACCTGACAACTGCCACCACCTCCCCCGTTCTCCCCTCCTCCACTGCCCTCAGACGTTGGCCCCCTTCCTTTCCATCATGCGCAAACCCCCTTCTCCACCCGCACCCAAAACGAGACCTGCAACTGAGCACACCACCACCGTTGCCGTCGCACGCCTTCCAGGCGCAAGGGGGCCCACCACATCAGCTGCAATCGAGGAGGACGCTTTTTGATACTCGATTACGTTTGGCTTTAATCTTAGGTGGCTTGAGCCATCGATTGATTTGGGGATTTGTTTGATCAAATCCTATTAAAATTGTGAGTTCTCTGTATTTTCTTTATCTGAATTGTTTTGTGGTTTTTCGATGATGTAAAAGAGGTTTAAATAGGATTTTGAAACCTTTGAAAAATATGTAAGTCTTCTGATTTTTATTCCTAGATAAAAATATGATTTTTAATTAGATAAAGGAATGATTTTTCATTGATTAAAAATATGATTTTACATTGTTTCAAGAAATGATTTTCATTGTTTCAAGATATGATTTTTCATTGTTTCAAGAAATGATTTTTCATTGTTTCAAATTATGATTTTTTCATTGTCTAAAATATGTTTGAAATATTTTTAGATCAATAGAAATATGATTTTATTATGAAGATAGAGAAATAAAAAAGGATTTTTATTATGAAGATAGAGAAACAAAAATAGGATTTTTATTACGAAAATCGAGAAATAAAAATATGATTTTTATTATCAAGACAGCGAGATTAAAATGTGATATTTATTTGCATAACATTTGAATAAAAATGTGATTTTTATATGCATAACATTAGAATAAAAAAATGATTTTAATATATACTATAGCAGTATGAAAATGTGATTTTTCACTGTATAGAAAATATGATTTTTCACTGGATAAAAAATATGATTTTTCATTATATAGAAAAATATGATTTTTTTTATTTAAATAGCATTTTCTAAAAATATGATTTTTATATATGTTGTAGCAGTATAAAAATGTGATTTTTGATCATGTATAGCTTAGATAAAAATGCGATTTTTAAATATATAAACATCATATTAAAAATGTGATTTTTACTATGAACAGCGTGAAAAAGATTACGTTGGAATTTCAAGAAAGTCCAAACTGTTCAAAAATTTAGAAATAAAACTAGAGGAGTGGAAACCGAAGGTGAGAACTTCTCACTCTAATTTTGTTTATAGTAAATATATAATAGGATGCAGACGGTGCTTAGTAGCACCCGACAACTTTGATTGAAACAATAGATGTTTCGTTGTTTGTTTTGACTAATCTATTTGTTTGAATGTGGTTTGGGGTGTTAATTGTATTGATTGGAATTGGTATGTGTGTAACACCCCACCTCCGCCAGGGTGGCTCTTGCAAGCACTCTGACTTGGGAGGGGCGTTTGAATCAGGTAAACATGCATAATGATATATCAAGGCAGAAGAAGAACATATGTATATATGTAAACAGAGTAAATAACATAGATAAAACAGCGGAAGATTTTAAACCATTTCAAAACAAGTCTGGTACAACATAGCTTTCCAAATAAACAAGTCTAGATAAAACAACATCAACTGAAAAACTGAAATACGTAAGTACTAATCCCCAAAAGAAGTGATAGCCATAGCTAGCTTCATGTCAAACCGTACATGAGCTAAATCCCACAAGCAAGCGGTCAGAAATCCAAGCTAAGCTCCAATATTCCCTCCCTGAGAACCTGGGGGGGGGAACGGAAGAAAAGAGGCGAAAGAAAACAGGTCAGTCAAAAAGACTGAGTAAGCCCTACTACAATCAATGTAAACTGATAAAGTTAACTGGCATGAGCAGCAGGTATGATCATAAGGATAACAACATACTAGGATGATGATTAACTAACAAGGTAGATAAAGGTGTCATCGCATAATCAGGATTAAGGTTTTGCACCACAGGTGTACTAGCAAACTAACATGACTTGAATAAACAAGTATTGATCCCTTGGCCCAAGCTTTGCCCCAATAACATGAAATGACCCTAATACAAGGTCCAACCAAACGGTCTAGTCGATCGGCTCCCTAAGCCTAACTCGTCACGTGTTGGTGTCAATACGGCCCAAACATAATTGTAGTCGAACTGTGCCGGGTCCACCCTTCGGGTGTATCAAGCCCTAGAGTGCCAACCCCTGGACACCATAAACATGAGTGCACAGTCTCGATCTACTGGTACCCATGGGTGACTTCTCCAAACACGGACTACGTGCACGACCATAGTCCGTCCGGAACTACATCGGCGTACCACACGGCCGTCGTTTATTTGGTCGCTTACCTCCAGCCCAGTAATCGTGCCCCCTCCCTAGCCTAGCCCCTAGGGCCTTAATGATACGATTTTGGGGTTACTGCGGAGTGGGCCCCCATTGCTAGTATTTTCTAGTGGGTTAAGTACGGTTTAACCCTCTTGATAATCATGGATTAACTTGGTTAAGTGTAACGATGAGTTCACGACTTAACCCCGATTAATCTACCAAACCCAAGTTGGTTAAGTATTAAGTGGACCATGACTTAACCCTAATCACGAGGCATTAATTAATTTAATGCGCCTTAACCTCTCACATTAGACCTTGTTGTGGTTACTAGTTAAGCCGGGCGGGTCCGGGTAGCTTTACACCACAACTTGGTCTAACCTCGGGTTCAAGGTACAACATGACCAACTTCTCACATTGGGTCCTATTGTTTGTAGCAACTAGTTAAGCCGGTCGGTTCCGGGTAGGTTTACGCTACAAACTCAACCCAACCTCGAGTTGGCCACACTTATCTTTTCTAAGTGTCATGTCCATCATGTTTCCAAAACATGTTACAAGTTTTCAAGCAATTGGGTAGACCTAACTTAATAGGTAAATTCCCAATGGGTAGACCTAACTTAATAGATAAATTCCCAAGCTTATGTTTTTATGTCTTTTACTTTTACCCAACCCCAAACGCAATCCCATCGCTTACATATCGCAATAGCGCATAAAGGATAGAAAGAGGGAACTTGGCATAATCATGACATAAAAGGTGTTGAAGCCACAAGTTCAACATGGTGGCATATGAAATGTACATATGTTGCATATTACATTTTTAGGCCTCAAAAGCATGCATAAAACCAAACTTGGCATATTGGTGATACATGGTGCTAAATGACATGTAGACATGGCCATAAGTTCGCATTTAGCCTCACATGCAAGTTATCATAAGAGATATGATAACTTACATGTTGCCAAAATGCAACCTTTAGCATAAAGCTTGAAGCTTTATGTTCATAAACCCAAGATAAGCTTGCATAACATGATAGCATGAACAAAATGTTCAACCCAAACTTGCATAACATAACTTGGCATACTTGCATATAAACTTGCATATCACAACATGATAAACTTGCATATCACAACATGATAAACTTGCATATAAACTTGCATAAACTTGCATATCATAGCATAGTAAACTTGCATATAAACTTGCATATCATATATTTAACTTTAGAGTTTAAGTATGAAAGTAGAATAGGGCTTACAATGCTTATGAAGACACAAAAATATGACAAAGCCCTTAAACAACCAATTAAACCCAAAATGCAAGCTCCAAATCAATAAAAATCCTTGCTTTATGATGCAAATATAGAAACTTGACTTGAATGCAAGCTAATAACACTTATACAAGCTTGAAAACACTTGTATGCATGGAAAATCTTTCATAGAAATGATTTTAGAAATTTTGTGAAGAGAGTGGAGGCCATGAGAGGATTGATTTTGCCATAGTTTAGTTGTAGGATAGATTAATGATGATTTAGGGCTAGGTTAGGGTCTTATTTATAGATTAGGCAAGAGTTTTAGGCCATAGGATTAAACCCTAGTTGCAATCTTAGCCCTTAAAATCGAATCTGGCCCCCAAGCTCAACACAATCTCAAAATGGTGCACCAGGCTAAACAGCCTGGCTGGACCAAGTCGACAGCCAAGTCGACAGGGCTGTCGACTTGGGTCCAACCAAGTCGACACCCAAGTCGACAGGGCTGTCAACTTGGGTACTCTGGCGGGACTTTTCCCGCCTGGCCCAAACTGGCCCAATTTTCCAAATTCAAGTTTGAATTTGAAATCTGTTTTTACTTAGAAATTTTCTGAAAACTTCGTTGGGCCTTAATCGGGTCATACGGACTCCGATTTTCGAAAACTCGGACTCTATTTCGCATATTTTTCCGAGACGAACGCAATGGCATTGCCCGTTTCCCTTGATTCAGATTTTAGAAATAAATTCTGCCTCGATTTATGTTATAACAGGTTATTGAAAATACGGGTTGTTACATTCTCCCCTCCTTAAAGGATTTCGTCCCCGAAATCTTCAAGTTAGGAAGAACGTATCCTACCATCCAACATCCATCTACTCAAAACATCATCCACGAGCAATCATTGTCCTTACAAGATTCTAAATGTTGTATGAACATATGCAAAGGTGTGTGTATATGTCCTTATCTAATGCAAATATCATCAATGCAAATTATGTTAGTGAAATGAATCCACATGTATGCAATTCCTAACATAATGTATAACATCTATATGTGTGCACATCACATACATCCATATGCAACATCCATGTGATAACACAAAAATTTTCATCCATGAATAAACATAAACACTCATGCATATGCAATATGAGGAGTGTGTGAGCCGATCTAGTGCCTAACGTGTATAATGCATCCACGAGTAACCACTTGCAAACACTTGCAACCACTTGCAACCATCAAGCATAACATATTTCAAACACATGTTTCATCCAAAGGGTTTCTACCTAAGGTTCTCATGACAAGATTAACACGATAAACTAGATAAATAAAGAGAAAGATATGCTAATCAAGGAAAAGAGATTGAGAGTGTACCCTCAAAAAGGAATGGATAAAGCCCACGCATCTTCTCCTCGGTTTCCCAAGTTGCGTCTTCTTCGGCTTCACCCCATTGAACCTTCACCAACTTGAACTCTCGATTCCTTAGCTTCTTGGTTTCCGTTCCCAAGATACGAATCGGAGCTCTCCTAAAGGTAGCTTCTTTCTCCACTTCCACATCTTCCAGAACACTCGGCTCAACAACCTCGGTTGATTCATGTAAACACTTCCGGAGATGCGAGACATGAAAAACATCGTGTACTCCGGCAAGCTTCTCGGGCAACTTCACTCTATAAGCCATCTGCCCGATCCTCTCTATAATAGGGAATGGTCCAACAAACCTCGGTGCCAGCTTCCCAACGGCTCCAAATCGGACCACATTCCGCAAAGGAGAAACCTTCACGAAAACCATATCCCCTACATCAAACTCCAAATCAGTTCTTCGCTTATCAGCATAGGATTTCTGTCGGTCTTGGGCCGCTTTCATCCTTCTCCTAATCAACTCGATCTTCTCGGATGTATCTCTGATCATATCAGGCCCAAGTATAAGCTTATCTGTAGTCTCCCACCAACATGTAGGCGACTTGCATGGCCTCCCATATAAAGCTTCGAATGGTGCCATCCCTATGCTTGCCTGATAACTGTTATTATATGCAAACTCAACAAGAGGAAGATGGTCTTCCCAAGTACCACCAAAATTCAGAATACAAAGCCTCAACAGATCCTCGAGTACCCTATTCACCCTTTCGGTTTGACCGTCCGTCTATGGGTGATAAGCCGTACTTAGATTCAACCTCGTGCCCATAGCTTCTTGCAAGCTATTCCAGAATTGACTTGTAAAGATTGGGTCACGGTCACTGACTATACTAGAAGGGACTCCATGAAGTCTCACAATCTCAGGAAGATATACAGACGCTAGCCAAGATGCGGTACTCTTGCTCTTCACCGGAATGAAATGAGCACTCTTCGTAAGTCTATCCACAATAACCCAAATGCTCGTATTCCCTTTCCTTGACCTTGGTAGCCCATCGATAAAATCCATGGAAATACTCTCCCACTTCCAAAGTGGAACGTCTAGAGGATGCAATAGCCCACCGGGCTTCTTCAACTCGGCCTTAACTTGCTGGCAAATGATACATCTAGAGACAAACTCTGCCACATCCTTCTTCATCCCAGGCCAAAAGAAAATGCGCTTCATATCTTTATACATCTTATCTCCGCCCGGATGTATAGTCAACTTAGAGCGATGCGCTTCCTCCAGAAATTTTCTTACTAAATCTTCTACCATTGGAACACATAACCTTCCATCTCTCCTCAGCCAACCCTTGTCATCAATAGAATATCGAGCGAGATGACTAGACGTCTCTCCTCGAATTAGCTTATCCATAATCTCAACTATCTGAGGGTCTTCTCTCTGCGAAGCCCCAACTTGATCAAGAAGGGTAGGTCTGAGTTCCAGAGATGCTAAAGAACCGGTCATCGACTCAACCGCCAAAGAGAAATCAAAGGTTGCCACATACTCTAAATTCTTCATCTCAACGAATAGAGGACTTAGGGTCAACCTTCTTCTACTCAATGCATCTGCTACCACATTCCCCTTGCCAGGGGTATAAGTTATCTCAAAATCATAGGATGCCAAGAATTCCATCCATCTTTGTTGTCTCAGATTCAGATCTTTCTGAGAAAAGAGATACTTCAATGACTTGTGATCGGTATAAAGCTCAAATCTTTCTCCCAGAAGATAATGGCGCCAAGCCTTGAGTGCATATACTATTGCTGCCAACTCTAAGTCATAAGTGGGATAATTCTTCTCATGCACTTTGAGTTGTCTACCGCCAAAGCATATCACCCTTCCTTCTTGCATAAGAACAGCTCCTAACCCCGTGCCACATGCATCGGTGTATACTGTAAATAACTTCCCTCCATCGGGCAAAGCTAGAACAGGTGCTGATGTGAGGGCTCTCTTGAGCTTCTGAAAAGCAAGCTCGCATTCTATGCTCCAAGCAAAAACTAAATACTTCTTCGTCAATTTAGTGAGAGGAGCGGAAATCTTCACAAAGTCCTTGATGAACTTCCGGTAAAAACCCGCAAGACCTAGAAAACTTCTCGCTTCGGTTGCATTCCTTGGAGTCTTCCAATCATGAACTGCAACTACCTTGGTGGGATCCACCGCTAAGCCTTGCTTAGATACTATATGCCCAAGGAATCTAACTTCCCTTCTCCAAAAGTGACACTTGGAGAACTTGGCCTTCAACTGATGCGCTCTAAGCGTATCCATCACCTCCACGAGATGCCTTGTGTGCTCTTCCTCATCCTTAGAGAAGATCAGAATATCATCTACGAAGACCACGACAAACTTGTTCAAGAACTCCCTGAACACCCTACTCATCAAGTCCACGAAATATGCGGGTGCATTAGTCAAGCCGAACGGCATGACAAGCCATTCGAAGAATCCATCTGGAGTTCTGAACGCAGTCTTGTCTATACTATCTTCAGCTACCCTGAGCTGATGAAATCCAGTAGCAAGATCAAGCTGAGAGAAAACAGAAGCACCGACAAGCTGGTCAAAGAGATCATCAATCCTCGGTAACGGGTGTCTGTTCTTCTTAGTCAGCTTATTCAACTCTCGATAGTCAACACAGAGTCGGAGAAAACCATCTGCCTTGGTAGCAAATACCACAGGCGCTCCCCATTCAGATATACTTCGTCTAATGAAGTTCTTCTCAAGCAACTCTTTCACTTGCTTACTTAGCTCCCTCCTTTCACGTGGAGCCATGTGCCGAACGGGCAAAGAAACCGGCTTTGCATTATCCACCAGATAAATGCGGAAATCAATCTCTCGCTTAGGGGGCAACCCCCTAACTTCATCGAAAACATCCGGATACTCTCGAACCACTCTCACAGACTGAAGAGTTTCCATTGACGAGTCGAGTGATTCCAGATAGCACAACATGACGGGACCTCTCGGATCACAAGAAATCTCTAGGGTGTTTCCGAGGCGAGTCACGAGCCTCACGACCCTATGCTCACAATCAAGAATGGCTCCATATCTGGACAGCCAATCCATGCCCAATATCAATCCGTATCCCCTAAAACTAAGAACATAAGCACTGCACAAGAACTCTACACTCAGTATAGAGATCCTCAAATCCCCACATATCATAGACAAATGGGCGGAACCCCCAATAGGATTTGAGACACAGACGGGATCATCTACCAAGCTAGTACTAAGGTGCAAACTATCAACAAGATCAGATGAGATAAAGCTATGCGATGCACCAGAATCAAACAAGGTACGAACTGGAAAATCCGAAATATATACAAGGCTCTCAACAGAAATACTACCTCGATCGGGAACTGGAGCGGTATTGAGAGCATGAACTTGCTCTCCTGAAGGTCCAGCACGCTGAGTCTGACCCTGGCCTTGCCCTTGCTTCTTCGGGCAATCCCTACTGAAATGTCCAGTCTTACCGCAGAAAAATCATTCACCATTCTTCCTTTTCCTCTTCTTACAATCCTTAATAAGATGCCCAACTGAACCACAATAATGGCACTTCTCCTTGTTGTTCTTGCCCTTGTTGTTGTTCCCCTTGTTGCCTTGACCCTTGTTCTTGTTCTGATTGCCTTGACTGCTTTGACCACTTGGATTACCCTGACTTCCTTTTCCCTGGGAATCAGTCTTCTTGGCTTGAGTATCATTCATCTTGGTCTCTTTCTTGACATCTCCCTGAAGTAATGCCATATCAACCAAACTCTCAAACGTGGCCCCATGGGGAATATGTGACATAGCCAATCCCTGCAACGGCTCATTCAATCCTCTAGCAAAACGAAGAGCCTTCTTCTGAGGAGTATTCACCATATCCAAGCCAAAACGAGCTAACTGATTGAACTTGTTCACATACTCTTTGACAGACATATCTCCTTGTCTCAAAGTTATGAACCTCTCCATTTGCAGATTCTCCTCAGCAGAAGATAGAAACTTAAGCATGAACCTTGCCCTGAAATCGGCCCAAGTCTTAACAGGCCTAGTACCATTGGTGACTTCCCACCAATAAGCGGCTTCATCCTTCATAAGCCAAACCGCCAACAAGACCTTCCTCTGATCGTATATCCCAAAGATAGCAAATATATCCTCGGTCTCTTTCAACCAATTTCTGGCCTCTACAAAAGTCTCAGTGCCTTGAAAGTTCTTGCCACCCATTGCTTTGAAATCTTTGCAAGTCTTTGCGAAGTCAGCTTGAGGATGCTGAGGAGGAGGAGGAAGAGGAACCTCAGCGACAGGAGGAGGAGGAACATTAACTACCGGAGGAGGAGGAGGAGGAACATTAACTAGTGGAGGAGGAGGAGGAGGAACATCTGCGGGGCCGGCTTCGGTCGCCCTAGCCTCCAAAAGTCTCCTATACAAAACAGGTACGTGTACTCCCTCCGGAATAGCAAAGTTATCGGCCATACTGAAAACGAAGAAAAAGACAGATTCAGAATGGAGAAAAAACGAAGGAATTTTGCGAATGGCTTTTTGGGGAATAGCCTTTAAAATAAACTAGACTTTTCTTTGGAAAATACTTTATACTTGGTTTTGAAAATAGTTTTCCAAAAGTTTTAAAAACCTTTTTGTTCCTTCTCATAAACCATATGCTCTGATGCCAAATGTAACACCCCACCTCCGCCAGGGTGGCTCTTGCAAGCACTCTGACTTTGGAGGGGCGTTTGAATCAGGTAAACATGCATAATGATATATCAAGGCAGAAGAAGAACATATGTATATATGTAAACAGAGTAAATAACATAGATAAAACAGCGGAAGATTTTAAACCATTTCAAAACAAGTCTGGTACAACATAGCTTTCCAAATAAATAAGTCTAGATAAAACAACATCAACTGAAAAACTGAAATACATAAGTACTAATCCCCAAAAGAAGTGATAGCCATAGCTAGCTTCATGTCAAACCGTACATGAGCTAAATCCCACAAGCAAGCGGTCAGAAATCCAAGCTAAGCTCCAATATTCCCTCCCTGAGAACCTGGGGGGGGGGAACGAAGAAAAGAGGCGAAAGAAAACAAGTCAGTCAAAAAGACTGAGTAAGCCCTACTACAATCAATGTAAACTGATAAAGTTAACTGGCATGAGCAGCAGGTATGATCATAAGGATAACAACATACTAGCATGATGATTAACTAACAAGGTAGATAAAGGTGTCATCGCATAATCAGGATTAAGGTTTTGCACCACAGGTGTACTAGCAAACTAACATGACTTGAATAAACAAGTATTGATCCCTTGGCCCAAGCTTTGGCCCAATAACATGGAATGACCCTAATACGAGGTCCAACCAAACGGTCTAGTCGATCGGCTCCCTAAGCCTAACTCGTCATGTGTTGGTGTCAATACGGCCCAAACATAATTGTAGTCGAACTGTGCCGGGTCCACCCTTCGGGTGTATCAAGCCCTCGAGTGCCAACCCCTGGACACCATAAACATGAGTGCACAGTCTCGATCTACTGGTACCCATGGGTGACTTCTCCAAACACGGACTACGTGCACGACCATAGTCCGTCCGGAACTACATCGGCGTACCACACGGCCGTCGTTTATTTGGTCGCTTACCTCCAGCCCAGTAATCGTGCCCCCTCCCTAGCCTAGCCCCTAAGGCCTTAATGATACGATTTTGGGGTTACTGCGGAGTGGGCCCCCATTGCTAGTATTTTCTAGTGGGTTAAGTACGGTTTAACCCTCTTGATAATCATGGATTAACTTGGTTAAGTGTAACGATGAGTTCACGACTTAACCCCGATTAATCTACCAAACCCAAGTTGGTTAAGTATTAAGTGGACCATGACTTAACCCTAATCACGAGGCATTAATTAATTTAATGCGCCTTAACCTCTCACATTAGACCTTGTTGTGGTTACTAGTTAAGCCGGGCGGGTCCGGGTAGCTTTACACCACAACTTGGTCTAACCTCGGGTTCAAGGTACAACATGACCAACTTCTCACATTGGGTCCTATTGTTTGTAGCAACTAGTTAAGCCGGTCGGTTCCGGGTAGGTTTACGCTACAAACTCAACCCAACCTCGAGTTGGCCACACTTATCTTTTCTAAGTGTCATGTCCATCATGTTTCCAAAACATGTTACAAGTTTTCAAGCAATTGGGTAGACCTAACTTAATAGGTAAATTCCCAATGGGTAGACCTAACTTAATAGATAAATTCCCAAGCTTATGTTTTTATGTCTTTTACTTTCACAACATGATAAACTTGCATATAAACTTGCATAAACTTGCATATCATAGCATAGTAAACTTGCATATAAACTTGCATATCATACATTTAACTTTAGAGTTTAAGTATGAAAGTAGAATAGGGCTTACAATGCTTATGAAGACACAAAAATATGACAAAGTCCTTAAACAACCAATTAGACCCAAAATGCAAGCTCCAAATCAATAAAAATCCTTGCTTTATGATGCAAATATAGAAACTTGACTTGAATGCAAGCTAATAACACTTATACAAGCTTGAAAACACTTGTATGCATGGAAAATCTTTCATAGAAATGATTTTAGAAATTTTGTGAAGAGAGTGGAGGCCATGAGAGGATTGATTTTGCCATAGTTTAGTTGTAGGATAGATTAATGATAATTTAGGGCTAGGTTAGGGTCTTATTTATAGATTAGGCAAGAGTTTTAGGCCATAGGATTAAACCCTAGTTGCAATCTCAGCCCTTAAAATCGAATCTGGCCCCCAAGCTCAACACAATCTCAAAATGGTGCACCAGGCTAAATAGCCCGGCTGGACCAAGTCGACAGCCAAGTCGACAGGGCTGTCGACTTGGGTCCAACCAAGTCGACACCCAAGTCGACAGGGCTGTCAACTTGGGTACTCTGGCGGATATTTTCCCGCCTGGCCCAAACTGGCCCAATTTTCCAAATTCAAGTTTGAAATCTGTTTTTACTTAGAAATTTTCTGAAAACTTCGTTGGGCCTTAATCGGGTCATACGGACTCCGATTTTCGAAAACTCGGACTCTATTTCGCGTATTTTTCCGAGACGAACGCAATGGCATAGCCCGTTTCCCTTGATTCAGATTTTAGAATTAAATTCTGCCTCGATTTATGTTATAACAGGTTATTGAAAATACGGGTTGTTACAATGTGTATGGCGCGAGCCAATATTAGGTGAGGGATAAGGCTAGACCTTATTCCGGTTCTAGTATCACGTCGTTACGCTGCCAAAATTTTCTAAAATATGTTAGAATAAAAAAAATATCATTTTTATTGCATAAATGAACTAAATAAAATATTCATGTGTTGAAATAAATATTTTACAGTTAAAAATATAATTTTAACGTGTATATGAATAAAATATATATTCATTTACAAATCGGACGATTTGTTTATGTACACCCATTTAACTGACATTGATTGGGACGATAAATTTTACACATTGTCCAGTTGCACAAATAATAATCAGTATTTGTTGTTTAAAAACCCCACACGGGTATTGGGATGATATTTGACATGCACTAGTCCCAATATTTAGTTGTATGTCAATCGATGGATTGACAGTCTATGATGAGCGTTATTTATTTATTATAATGCTCACACAGTTGTAAATTGCACTCTGGATGATGTTTGATTTGTTAATTGATTATTTATCATTATTGTGAATATATGCGATGTATGAAATCCATATAACTAAAATTATATGGTAATTGATTAAGTCGCATTCCAATTCAGAAATAAAGAATATTCTAAATAAAGAATATTTTAAAATATAATGTATATTTTAAAATAATGAATATTTTAAAATATTATTCAGTGAAGCATAAAATTTTGATTTTGATGTTCGATTTTGAATGGACACAAAAATATAAAAATATAAAGCCAGGTTATGTATAGAAACGCCATTTTAACCCGAACGGGTTTATCGATCGATTTTATTCATTTTATAATGACTATCGAAAAAAAGTGATCTCAAAATCTAATATTTTGAAAATATTTTATAAAATACGTTTTAAATGGAAATCAATGAAATATATATAATATTTATATTATATATATTTAATGGCCTGAATAGAACGCACATCGACCGTTCGCGAATTTCAACCATTAACTTCAAATTAGCGTAATGGGAGATCCGACCGTCGGATTCTTTTAAAACCGAAATCTTGGGTTCGTATCGAAAAGAGCTTTCCAATAAATCTGAGATATTTGAAATATAATAGTTACATTTGGAGATATATCCGAATCAATTTCAGAAAAGGTCGCTATGGATGCAGTTCGGTGGCCGTTATCGGAAACTGACTGTACGGGCGATAATAAAATTATTAAAAATGTGGAAAAATTATGTAAAATCATAATAAATGATTTGGAAAGATTTTTGATGAAAAATTCCAGTTTTGAAAAGATAAAAATATATTTTTATCGAAATGAACTATTTAATAACTAGAATAATAATCCAATTATTTTTAGAAATAAATAAATTGGATTTGAAAATGTTTTTGAAATAACCAGAATTTTCCAACGAATAAATAGGAATGGATTCCAATGGAAATTATATTCGGAATATTTCAATATTGGATTCCGTGATTATACAGATATTGTGAGGATTTCGGAAGATATATATATATATATATATATCGTTATTCCCAATACGATATTTGTTGGTTTCAGAATTTGATATTGAATATAAGCCGATATAATTTCTATTTAGAGCCTTATATATAATATCGAATTGGATTTTGGTTTTGTCGTGAATGTTGTACTTGGAGATCAACCGAATATGCGAGGGCCTCTCTCCTGTATTGGACATATGAAACGAGGAATATGGTGCCTCCGGTTTTGTTCAGACCTAGAACGGACTTGCAAAATGGATAGTATGTCCGACATTGTATTCCGTTATACTATATTCGTTGATCTGTGCTAAATATATATCTGCCTGGTGGAGGAGAATTTATTCTCTTGATTAACGCCCTTCTCTGATACGTACGAGCTTAGAGGTTATATATTGGTGGAAATCAATGGTACATTATGGATTGGCAATGTAGTATGCCGAATGCATGGTGTTAGACCAAAAAATGGCACTAACACCCAATTGTCTAGGATTTGTAGGTAATATCGAAGAATAGTAATCTAAAAACAGAGAAAAAGAAATCAACACACAAGATTTATAGTGGTTCGGCATTAACGAGCTTACATCCACTTTATAGTTCTTCATTCAATAGAGAATTACAATTACAACGAATACAATCACTTAAATACTCGAATTCAATGAATAATTCCCTCTGAATTCATTGTATTTTCATTGGAGAAGAAGGTGGTTATTTCTTAAGGAGCATAGCCATAATAGACGTGAAGAATTAAACTGCCAAAAAGTCCTCCAAATTGTGTGCGAAATCATATATTTATAGGCATGGGGTTGGTTAGGGAGGAGTGGCCACGTGGAAGCATCAAGGAGGATTTCGAAAGTAATGGAGATAGTGGGGGAAAATGGTCTTCATTTCGTGAGAAGCAAGTGGCATTTAATCCCCTCTTTTAGGCATGAAATTTGATCCTCATTTGAGTGGATATAACCGCTTCAGGATCTTCAAATGTAGGATTGGTTCGGGGTGATAAGTGTTTACCGGTTCAGCACTATAGGCAAGAGAACATGTCTACGGTTAAGGGCAGTTGCGTGCTTCAGGTGAGGGGATCGGGTCGGCTTCCTTCGATCCGAACCGATGTTCGTTTTGACAAGTCTCCTGGCTATATGCTCTCCAATCCGATCCGACATGGGCTCTCTGATTTGATCCGATCGGGGCCCTCCAATCCGATCCGATCCGAGCTCTGGTTTTAGAATGTATAAGAGCTTTAACCTCTAACATATGTAACCCTGATCGTCTGAGTTTTGGGTGGCCTGGTCACAAAACAGGCTAACATTTTGCCCCCCAAAGTACATCTTATCAAAGATGAGGCTTGCTTTGAATATTTCGAGCTGAATATTTCTGGAAAGTCTTCCATCCTTGAGAAGGCTTTATCAAATTTTTGTGTCCTCTTGGAAGGCTCTGATATTTCGACTTTTGGTTATATAGACGGCTGGTCATATATCACACTACTTCCATAGGTGCTCATCGGAGCATATCTTACAGTTGGAGTAATCGGAATGATCAAGTGACCGTTCAAATCTCGTCAAGTCAAGAGGTCAAGTTCTTTTTCAATAATTCAATGTATGAATTAGACATCCAAATCATTGGGTAGTATAAGAATCTTCGGCATTTGAGCTAACATCTAGATCATTGGGATAGAGCGCATCCATATTGGCATATGAGTCTGTCATTTTTACTCGGCTTTGGACTATGCCCCCATTAGGATGTTAATATATGACTCCATGATCGCACTGGATCGTAACAATTAGAAGTTGGAAAGCCACGATCACTTCGGATCGCGCTAATAGAGAACCATAAATCCATGGTTGCATTATATCATATTTTAAAGGAATCCACAATCGCTCTGGATCGTGTCAATAGAAAATCAAAAGTCTATGGTCACATACACGTTAGTGCGAGATGTTGTTGAAAACATGTAAGCCAATGGATGGTATGATCATCACAATCCTAAGGCAGTAGAGGAGTTTATCACACTCTCCATTTGATGCAATTGCGGGTCAAGTCTTTGGATTCATGTTTGATCCGTTATTTGGCTCACTTGGATGGTCGAGATGAATCATGTCATATTCCGGAGATGTAGTGTATATGTTCTGAATTATACACAAAATAAGGATCATGTTCAAAGCTAGTCTGTCAGTTGAAGCTCATGCTCCCAACCTCAGTGTAAGATGAGCGAAGTCAGTGTTTATGCCCCCAGCATCGCTGAGGATTGGACTAGGTCAATCGGATATCCACACTTCTAGCCTTTAAACGTTCTTTCTTCACATCGAGTTAGAGCTGCAAGTTTGTCAATCTTGGTCGACCCGCGTCGTTCCGTACTTATGTCGTCAAGCGTTAGAGTTGTATACGTGAATGGTCGAATAACATTCACGCCGGTGTCATTCCATCTCTTTAGTCAGAAAGTGAGAATTTCCTCATCGAGCGACAGTGAACTTAGATACTATACCTGCATCAGCCACAGAGTTGAGTAAGCTCGTCAATCATAAAAGTGAGCGAACGTTGTTAGGGAGTTATTCGGGCTCCTTTGTTCATGCTTTGGCATTATCCGAAATAGCTGTCATAGTATTGTTGAGTCTATCCCTCCTACTTGGTTCCATTGAGTTTGACAATCAGGATTGCTTGATCGATCAATAAAATTGTTTCTTTCCAGAATTATACATTCCTGACAGTATTTTCTGGGGATTTTCTTTTGTCTTGATCGTTTCAGGAGTCATATGACGCTCCATTCTTTGTCATGAGAACATTGAGAACATCCATTTCAATATAGATATCCTCTTGTTGCAGGAATTTGTCTGTCTCAGGATAGAATTCATCAACGTTTCTGGAAAAATCTCATGGTATAAAGGTATTGATGTTTGCTCCAAAGGTGAATCCGCCAAGGCATCTTGGTGGGCCTCGTTGCAGAGAGACTTTGAAGTCTGAGTTATCCAGAATATTGGATACTGCTGCTATCAACACTATAGATGGTCCAGGTCGATCTATCGATGCCACCGCGGCGTCAAATATTTCGAGGAATGAATGCAGAGTCTTGCCAAACCTTTGTTTGATTGAAGTGAGTAACATGACACTCTTGGGTCGATAGGCGTGGATCTTTGAATTGCATTTGAGGTGTGCCACCTCTGGTGAAGCATCAATTAGCATTGGCAATCTGGTTCTCGTCTTTGAGAAGTTGTTGCCAATTGTCCAACTTAGCGCTGGTGCCCCTGGCGTGAACTCTTGAAGTCGGTGGAAGTCGGTCTCTGGCTTCTTGGTTCTGCGTATGTAGTAGCCGTCGATCATGCTTCTATCCTTTAATTCTGGATGGTGATCCACTGCTCGGAACTAAAATCTGGTGCCCCTCATCCAGGGAGGTTTTTCTAAGTGGTGCACATCAAATCCATGTCTTCTTTGAATTCATATTCCCTCATGAAGCCGTGAGTTAGAGATCGATACAAAATGATTTAATCGTGTTCAGCTCATGTTAGTTTTTGGTCTCCTACCCAAGCTCTGAGGATCGGAGTCAGGGGGCGATAAGATCACATTATAGTTGCCTCGAATGCTTCCACCTGCACCCTGCATTAAGGAATGGGGAGTTTCATGTTGAAGTTGAGTTGGATTTGAAGCATTCATCTGAATTACAACAGAGGTTAGTTAGACTCCGTTTAAGTTTCCAGTAGCTCTTGCATTACCGCAGTTTTCATCCAAAATGTTATGGTCAGAAGTTGCATGCTACAAATTCTTGGAAGGAGGTTGATTGCACCTTGCTTCATTGAAGACGATGTTTCCAACTTATCGTAGGGTCTCATGCGATCTGGACCACGGAGCATGTAGTATTTGAGCCATATTCATTGTCGCTTGAATCCATACGGTTGTAATGACCCGCATTCTACGCATCGGGGGATCGTAGAATATTTATTTCTTTCCCATATGAAGTCATATGGTCATGTAACTTTGGGAAACATCCATTAGAGTCATTTCCCATGTTCATGATTTTTGTCGATTTTTAAATGACCATTTTGCCCCTAGTTGGTACTGTTTTGGCCATAACTTTTGATTGGAAAGGAATTTTGACCTGAAACCACTTCCATTAGATTCGTTTGTTGGTTTACCTTTCCGTAGAGTGGTCATAATGGCCAAACGGACTTATTTTTTGGGAGATATGGCTGAAATAAGGTTTGGAGGGTGAAAAACTGCTTAACCGGGCCAAACCGGGTGATTAGTGAGTAGGCCCATAACCCATTTCGGGATTAGGGTTATGGGGAGGCTGAAACGAGATAGGGGATCATTCCATTTCAGTTTTCTAGCCTCCACTTATCACCAAGGAACCCTAAAAATGGCCTCCAACCTCTAAATCACCTCCAAATCACCTTTTGGTCAAGGATTTGGCTTAGCAACCCCTAATCAAGGAAGATCTTCACCAAATCAACATTGGAGCTGCTGTTTAGCATAGAGATTCACATCAAATCAGAGCTTTATTTCAGATCTTAATTTATTTTGTGGCTAAGGTGAGTGATTCGCATAGTTTTGCACTAATTATGGCTAATTAGGGGTGATTAGTGTTAATTAGAGAATTTAAACATGATAAAATTCTGGAAAAATGTTTATAAAATTCGGAATGAAGTTTTAGACCTCTGATATGAATTTAGGCTAGTTTGGTTAAGTTTTGCTAATTATATCATAAGTTTCACCTAAACATGCTTAAGGGAAAATAGGGGGTTTTGGTTATGTTTGATCCATTTTAACATATCATATTGATGTTTTGGTGTTTGTGGTCACATCTATTTGTTGCTATGACTGTATGGTATGCTTTGTGATTGTCTAGAAGTGTTAGATTGGTCGAAAACGCCATCGAATGGCGTAAAACAAGTCGCAGGGAAGCTGTGCAGGGACCGGATCGCGGATCGCCCCCCTCAACCTCGATCCGACCCGTTCGCGTGAAGTCTTCACGATCTGACCTAATTCCACGATCTGCTCCAATTCAAAGGCCACGAACCAGAGGCTGACGCTACGAGTCACTTCAAGCTCGCGATCCGAACCAGAGGAGGATGAAGGAGCTCACGATGCGATGGGTACTAGGGTGCCACGACCCGACCCGACAGGGGAGCCACGAACTGATGAAGCACGATCCGATGATGGTGACCCAACCTGGAGAGCATATCACGATTCGACCTGGCGAAGGTAGCACGATCCGAGCTGGAGCATCATCACGACCGGGAGCTGGACCACGAGCTGGTGACTGCGAACCGAACCAGGAGGCTACGAACTGATAAAGACCGATCGGATGATGACCAATAACCCGAGATGCAAAGGTAGTCCAAATGGAAGTTGGAGCTCAGGATCCAGTTGGGAACCAATGAATTCACTTCATGGTTGGGCTTTGCTGCGGGACATGTGCTAAGGAGTTGTCGGCGTTCATAACTTCGATTCACCACTAAAAATGAATGATGGCTACTTCTCAGTGCAGTAGGGTCATTATAACCTGAGGGGCAAGGTGATGGTAGCAAGACTACGTTATCAGTGCTGTAGGGTCATTATGACCTGAGGGGAAAGGTGATGCGTAGTAAGACTATGAGCCAGCGCAGATGGGGTGAATAACTCCATGGGGCAAGTGGACATAGTAAGGATTGGTAAGGCTATGAGCCAGCGTAGATGGGGTGAATAACTCCATGGGGCAAGTGGACATAGCGAGGAATTAGTGGCTACGTTATCAGTGCAGTGAAGCCATTTATGACTCCATGGGGCAAAGTGATCGTAGCAAGGTATGTTGGGTGATCGAAGTGGTGAATATCGTATGCTTTACGCACTGAGTGAGAGATGTGAGGATAGATGCTATGCTTGATTGTTTGCCATCATTATGACATGCACACCTCCCCCACCTCCGTATCTTTACACCGTTTGATATGGTACCTTAGAGTGTTGTACAGTATGTAGTGCTAACTCTTTGGTTGCAGGTCCAGGTTTAGGTATGTTTTAGTCTACCTATTATTGTTCACTTTAGATGCTTATCGCTCATACCAGGCTTTATGTCTGACCCAGAGTTTTATGTCTCCTCTTATTACTCTGGGTGCTCACACGAGCAGACTAGAGACAGGTTAGCTGGTGATGCGCAAGTAGCTGATTCGGAGGCGGGCAGGAGGCTTCCACGTATGATATATATATATACACATTCTCCCTGTGTCGTTGGTGGTCGCTACTTGGGCATTAGTAGTGTACCTCCTTTATCTTACTTTTGCTTTGAGACAGTTGAAAAGTTGTAATAAGCTATATTTTGGATTTCCGCTGCTATGATGCTTAATTCTGGTTTTTAGCTTATGCACTGTCTCGCCTGTTTTATGTCAAATATGTTACTATTATATTTTATCCTATGCGCTGTGAGACATTCTACAGGTTCTTTGTATGTTCATTTCTTTCTTCCTTTTCCTTCTGACGACCCATTCTGTGCTAACTAGACATGTGTACAATGCACTTTTGGAGTAAATGTTGGTTGGTGCGGGGCGGGCCGTCACACTTGGTATCAGAGCTCTAGGTTGCGTAGTTAACCTAGGGAAAGACACCAGAGAGAAATAGTACGTATATGAGAGCGCATATTTGTGATTACTTTGGTTTTCAAAAGTTATATATATATACTATTAGTAGTATAAGGATGAAGTCGCACTGCACTAGCACCACTTTGGGGTCGTTAATCGTTTCCCTTTTTCAGACTGACAATGAGCCGAGACACGAGGGGTGCTGGTAGAGGGACCAACCATGGGAATGCCGCTGACATGAGGGCGATGTTTACTAACCTCATGAGAGATATGCTTAGAGAAGTGCAAGGGGCAGTTCCCAATCCCGGAGTTGGTGTTGGCCCAGTAGTGCAGGCGCCTAGGTCGATTTCGCCAAGTTGTGCAAAGATTACACTAATCCTGGTGGAAAGCCGTTCCACGGAACGGAGTCGGCCACGGAAATTCAGGACTAGATGGATAGCTGTGACCGTATCTTCGATGACTTAGGTCTTGAGGATGCGATGAAGAGAAGGCTAGCGTCTCGTCAGCTGCAAGGGCGAGCAATGAATTGGTGGAATGTCATTAGAACAGCTACTCCAGAAGATCACGTCACTTGGGATCAGTTCAAGGCTCGCTTTAGCGAGAAGTTCATTCCAGCTGCCCAGAAGTCAGTGTTGTTTAAGAGGTTCTTGGAACTCAAGCAGAACGGAAGGGCAGTTTCTGATTATATTGCTGAGTTCGACACTTTGTCGAAGTATGGACTGTCTCTTATCGATATTCCTGAAAAGAAGAATGTGAAGTTCATCACTGGCTTGGATGGATACTTGGGGGAAAGGCTTATTAACCACATCGATGAGACTTTTGAATCGATTATGGGGAAAGCTTTGAGATCAGAGAGTCTTTACCCTAAGTCAAAGACTGAGGCTGCATCTGCAGAAGGGCCAAAGCCGCAAGCAGGCGGTGGAGGCAAGAATAACTCTCAGAATAAGAGGAAGCAGGACCAATCTAAAGGTGGCCAGAAAAAGAGCAAGAAGGATGTTGAGTGCTTCAGCTGTGGTAAGAAGGGCCATTATGCTAAAGAATGTCGGGCCAAGCCAGCGGAAAGGAAGTGCTACAACTGTGGTCAAGTGGGACATCATAAGGATAAGTGTCTGCAACCTCTTAAGGAGAAGCAGATTGTGAAAGCATATGCTATTGATGATGTTCCTTCTTCGTCGAATGCCCCAACTGCGGCGGAGAAAGGAAAGAATGTTGTTATTCAAGGTATGCTTTCTATTTATGATATACCAGTTCGAGTTTTTTTTGATACTGGGGCTTCCCGTTCCTTCATATCTAGTGACCTGGTAGACAGGTTGGGACTGGAACCCGAGATAGTCGATAGACCATTGGTTGTGACGAACCCGGTTGGTGGTTCGACTAGCCTTAGTATGATTTGCAGGAATTTGGTCTTATCGAGTCATGGATGTATATTTGTTTGTGATTGCTTTGTTTTGGGCTTTACTGGGTATGGCATTATATTGGGAGTCGATTGGCTCCAAAGATACGGGGTGGTGGTAGAGTGTGAGGGCTTTTTGGTGACAGTGAGGGCGGATGATGGGCGGAGGGTAGTGTTTGGTAGCCTACCTAATGATGGGGTTATGGCTAGTTTTGTAAATTCCCTCGACATCCCGCAGGATGAGTTGTCAGGTGTGCCCGTGGTTGGCCAGTATCCGGACGTCTTCGAGGAGGTGACCGGGCTTCCACCACACCGAGAGATTGAGTTCTGTATTGATTTAGTGAAAGATGCCAGACCTATAGTGATGCCACTTCGTCGTATGGCACCAAGGGAGAAGCGAGAGCTCGGGGTGCAAGTCAGCAATCTTTTGAAGAAAGGATTTATTAGAAGGAGTGTCTCCGAGTGGGGAGCACCAGTTGTGTTTGCCACTAAGGCAGATGGTTCCCTTCGTTTGTGTGTGGACTATCGCGAGTTGAATAAGGTGACGAGGAAGAATAAGTATCCTCTACCACGGATAGATGATTTGTTTGATCAGCTGGAAGGAGCTAGAGTGTTCTCCAAGTTGGACCTCGCGACAGGATTTCATCAGCTACGAGTAGCGGATGAGAGTGTTCCGAAAACGGCATTTAGGACGCCGTCTGGATTTTATGAGTGGTTGGTCATGCCATTTGGGTTGACCAATGCACCAGCCTATTTTGTGGATCTTATGAATCGAGTATTCAGAGATCAGTTGAATAAGTTTGTTCTTGTGTTCGTGGATGATATCCTTGTTTATTCAAGGACAGAGGAGGAACACAAGGGACACTTGAGGATAGTGATGGAGGTGTTGAGGAAACACCAATTGAAAGCGAAATTCTCTAAGTGTCATTTTTGGAGAAGGGAAGTGAGATTCTTGGGTCATGTTGTTTCAGAGAGTGGTATTGCCATGGACCCTGCGAAGGTGGCTACGGTACAGGATTGGCCTACACCCAAGAATGCAACAGATGTAAGAAGTTTCTTGGGATTAGCTGGATATTATCGTAAGTTTATCCAGGACTTCTCCAAGATAGCAGCACCATTGACTCAGTTGACTAAGAAGAATCTGTCCTTCGTCTGGGACGGAGTGTGTGAGGATGCCTTCAAGAGTCTAAAGGAGAAGTTGACGCGTGCGCCAGTGTTAGTCATTCCTAAAGGGAATGAAGAGATGACGGTATACACGGATGCTTGTGGTACCGGACTGGGTGCAGTATCGATGCAAAGAGGTAGGGTTGTAGCTTATGCTAGTCGACAGCTAAAGCCGCATGAGAAGAAGTATCCTACCCATGATTTGGAATTGGCAGCAATTGTATTTGCGCTGAAGATATGGAGACACTATCTCTTGGGAGAAAGATTCGAGTTGTTTACGGATCATAAATCGTTAAAGTATCTCTTCTCCCAGAAAGATCTGAATCTCCGTCAGCAGAGATGGTTAGAGTTCTTGGCTTCGTATGATTTTGATATCGCATATACACCTAGGAAAGGTAATGCTGTAGCCGATGCCTTGAGTAGGAGACATGCCAGCTTAGGGGCAATGTTTCTTGAATGGAAGCAACTGGAGTATATCGCGGGGTTTGATTTCAGACCAAAGTGCGAATTGGATCCAGTCATGCTAGCTAGTTTGACGATCAAACCCACTTTGATAGAGCGGATTGGTTACAGCCAGAGGAACGATCCTAATCTATTGGAAATCATCTCCAAGTTATAGATGGGTGTCAATGAGGAGATGAATGTGTATGGGGTTGATCGAGATGGATGGCTTCGGAAGAATGGAAGATTAGTTGTGCCCAACGTGAATGGTTTGAGAGATGAAGTGCTTAGAGAATGTCATCATTCAAAACTTACCATACATCCCGGTGGTAATAAGATGTACCGAGACATGAGACAGACTTACTACTGGGAAGGGATGAAAAGAGACGTTGGCAAGTTTATATCCAAATGCATGAATTGCCAGCTAGTTAAAGCCGAGTGGTTTGTTGCAACCATTAGAAATGACCGAATGGAAATGGGAGCAAGTCTCGATGGATTTCATCGATGGTTTACCAAGGACTAAATCGGGATATGATAGCATTTGGGTAATTGTGGATCGATTGACTAAAAGTGCAAGATTTATACCAGTCAAATCGACTAGAACGATAGCCAAGTTGGCAGAATTGTATATGAAGTAGGTAGTGAGATTTCATGGAGTACCCAAAAGCATTGTGAGTGACCGAGACCCGTTGTTCACTAGTGGGTTTTGGAAGAGCTTACAATAGGCTCTAGGGTCAGAGTTACATCTCAGTACCGCATATCATCCTCAGACCGACGGTCAGACGGAGAGGGTGAATCGTATATTGGAAGATCTCTTGAGAGCTTGTATATTGGATTTTGGTGGATCATGGAATGACTATTTGCATCTAGTAGAGTTTGCATATAATAATAGCTACCAATCCAGTATCGGTATGGCTCCATATGAAGCTTTGTACGGAAGACCGTGCAACTCACCATTATGTTGGATAGAGAATGGCGAGAAGTTTGTGCTTGGACCAGATGTGGTGAGAGAAACGTCGAATAAGATTAAGATCATTCAGCAATGAATGAAGACTTCCCAAGATAGGCAGAAGAGTTATGCTGATAAGAGGAGAAGAGATTTGAAATTCTCCTTTGGTGACTTGGTGTTTGTCAAGATCTCTCCGTTGAAGAGTGTAATACGATTTGGCAGGAGAGGCAAGTTGGCACCAAGATTTGTTGGCCCATTCCCTGTTCTTGAATTAGTCGGGAATTTGGCATATAGAATTGGCTTACCAGAGAAGATGGCAGGAGTTCACAATGTATTTCATGTTTCCCAACTAAGAAAGTTCGTCCACGATTCAGATGTGACTATTTCACCTGATCAGTTAGAGGACTTCGAAGTAGAACACGAGGCGGTTGAGAACCGCAAGCCGATTCGTATTGTGGGGCGCGATACGAAGCAACTTCGAAGGAAGGCGGTGATGCTAGTCAAGGTTCAGTGGGGCGAGGACGAGAATGATTGTACTTGGGAGACAGAGGAGAGCATTAGGAAGGCATATCCAGAACTCTTTGCCTGGTAAGATTTACTTTGTAATTTAGTTTTCCGCATGCTAGGGTAGACTTGTTTTGCTTGTTTGCATGTTTGATTGTTGTTTTATGATAGGCATGCGGGAACCTTTGTGTATATTTTGATTAGGGAATTTCGGGGGCGAAATTTCTTAAGGGGGGGAGAGTGTAATGACCCGCATTCTACGTATCGGGAGATCGTAGAATATTTATTTCTTTCCCATATGAAGTCGTATGGTCATGTAACTTTGGGAAACATCCATTAGAGTCATTTCTCATGTTCATGATTTTTGTCGATTTTTAAATGACCATTTTGCCCCTAGTTGGTACTGTTTTGGCCATAACTTTTGATTGGAAAGCAATTTTGACCTGAAACCACTTCCATTAGATTCGTTTGATGGTTTACCTTTCTGTAGAGTGGTCATAATAGCCAAACGGACTTACCGTTTGGGAGATATGGCTGAAATAAGGTTTGGAGGGTGAAAAACTGCTTAACCGGGCCAAACCGGGTGATTAGTGAGTAGGCCCATAACCCATTTCGGGATTAGGGTTATGGGGAGGCTGAAATTAGATAGGGGATCATTCCATTTCAGTTTTCTAGCCTCCACTTATCACCAAGGAACCCTAAAAATGGCCTCCAACCTCTAAATCACCTTTTGGTCAAGGATTTGGCTTAGCAACCCCTAATCAAGGAAGATCTTCACCAAATCAACATTGGAGCTGCTGTTTAGCATAGAGATTCACATCAAATCAGAGCTTTATTTCAGATCTTAATTTATTTTGTGGCTAAGGTGAGTGATTCGCATAGTTTTGCACTAATTATGGCTAATTAGGGGTGATTAGTGTTAATTAGAGAATTTAAACATGATAAAATTCTGGAAAAATGTTTATAAAATTCTGAATGATGTTTTAGACCTCTGATATGAATTTGGGCTAGTTTGGTTAAGTTTTGCTAATTATATCATAAGTTTCACCTAAACATGCTTAAGGGAAAATAGGGGTTTTGGTTATGTTTGATCCATTTTAACATATCATATTGATGTTTTGGTGTTTGTGGTCACTTCTATTTGTTGCTATGACTGTATGGTATGCTTTGTGATTGTCTAGAAGTGTTAGATTGGTCGAAAACGCCGTCGAATGGCGTAAAACAATTCGCAGGGAAGCTGTGTAGGGACCGGATCGCGGATCGCCCCCCTCAACCTCGATCCGACCCGTTCGCGTGAAGTCTTCACGATCCGACCTAATTCCACGATCTGTTCCAATTCGAAGGCCACGAACCAGAGGCTGACGCTACGAGTCAATTCAAGCTCGCCATCCGAACCAGAGGAGGATGAAGGAGCTCACGATGCGATGGGTACTAGGGTGCCACGACCCGACCCGACAGGGGAGCCACGAACTGATGAAGCACGATCCGATGATGGCGACCCGACCTGGAGAGCATATCACGATCCGACATGGCGAAGGTAGCACGATCCGAGCTGGAGCATCATCACGACCGGGAGCTGGACCACGAGCTGGTGACTGCGAACCGAACCAGGAGGCTACGAACTGATAAAGACCGATCGGATGATGACCAATAACCTGAGATGCAAAGGTAGTCCAAATGGAAGTTGGAGCTCAGGATCCAGTTGGGAACCAATGAGTTCACTTCATGGTTGGGCTTTGCTGCGGGACATGTGCTAAGGAGTTGTCGACGTTTATAACTTCGATTTACCACTAAAAATGAATGATGACTACTTATCAGTGCAGTAGGGTCATTATGACCTGAGGGGCAAGGTGATGGTAGCAAGACTACGTTATCAGTGCAGTAGGGTCATTATGACCTGAGGGGCAAGGTGATGCGTAGTAAGACTATGAGCCAGCGTAGATGGGGTGAATAACTCCATGGGGCAAGTGGACATAGCAAGGATTGGTAAGGCTATGAGCCAGCGCATATGGGGTGAATAACTCCATGGGGCAAGTGGACATAGCGAGGAATTAGTGGCTACGTTATCAATGCAGTGAAGCCATTTATGACTTCATGGGGCAAAGTGATCGTAGCAAGGTATGTTGGGTGATCGAAGTGGTGAATATCGTATGCTTTACGCACTGAGTGAGAGATGTGAGGATAGATGCTATGCTTGATTGTTTGCCATCATTATGACATGCACACCTCCCCCACCTCCGTATCTTTACACCGTTTGATATGGTACCTTAGAGTGTTGTACAGTATGTAGTGCTAACTCTTTGGTTGCAGGTCCAGGTTCAGGTATGTTTTAGTCTACCTGTTATTGTTCACTTTAGATGCTTATCGCTCATACCAGGCTCTATGTCTGACCCAGTGTTTTATGTCTCCTCTTATTACTCTGGGTGCTCACACGAGCAGACTAGAGACAGGTTAGCTGGTGATGCGCAAGTAGCTGATTCGGAGGCGGGCAGGAGGCTTCCACGTATGATATATATATATATATACACATTCTCCCTGTGTCATTGGTGGTCGCTACTTGGACATTAGTAGTGTACCTCCTTTATCTTACTTTTGCTTTGAGACAGTTGAAAAGTTGTAATAAGCTATATTTTGGATTTCCGCTGCTATGATGCTTAGTTCTGGTTTTTAGCTTATGCACTGTCTCGCCTGTTTTATGTCAAGTATGTTACTATTATATTTTATCCTATGCGCTGTGAGACATTCTACGGGTTCTTTGTATGTTCATTTCTTTCTTCCTTTTCCTTCTGACGACCCGTTCCGTGCTAACTGGACATGTGTACAGCGCACTTTTGGAGTAAATGTCGGTTGGTGCGGGGCGAGCCGTCACAACGGTACTCGCTCAAGCGAGTAAGTCATAGTTGTTCGGCCTTCCATCTATCCACGTAAAGAAGTTATCCATCATTTTCTGCCGTTTCCGAAGAAGTTCATCTTGCCGAGCCATCTGGGTTTTTAATTCGGCAAGGGCACCATTCATTTCATATCTAGTCTGACATGCTGAGGGGTCACCGCAAGAAGAAATCTGTTGACTTCCTTCGTTCCTAGCGCCTTTTGCACCAACATCCTCAGCATGGAAGAAATTTCTATCTTCTTTCTTCTTAACCCTTAAGTCGAAGTATCACGAAATTCTCTTCCTTGCAAGCAAGAAGTCAAAGTAATAGCATGCCCCCTCATCCGAGGTGTTTCAATCGGAAAATAGGTCGAGACTAGCAAATGGACGTTCACTCTGCATCCATTCTGTGGTCCTCAAACGGCCTTTTAAATTTACACATGGATGCATGGAAAAGAGAATCTGCTTTCAAGGCTTAATTGATTAAGTTATCCAAGTGCTCAAGTTATTGCATTTTCCATTCAGTGTATTTGCGAGGTGGCACTTGTCGTTGCACTTGGACTATGGCCAGTTGTATGTTGGTTTGATATACCACTCTTAGGGTCTCCTTTCAGTCATTGCCTTAAGTTGTGTGACATGTCATTAAACAATTCACTCTCAAGGCCTCCTTTTGGTCGTCACCTTGAGTCGCGTGAGAAGTTTAGCATTGGGCATCAGCGTTAGCCTTCTAGACATGGCCCTTTACTTGTTTTCTACTAGCCTGCTATTGTTGCGAGTGCGGGCTAGTGTTCTTGACTAGTTGTCCTCTGTAAATCTACCAAAAGCAAACAAAGCGGTATTCCTGCAATATAATACATTTGCAAGCTTGTTATATATATTTCAATCAAATATACTTGTAGTCATAGCATTACTACACTGAGTAGCAAGCAATAAATCGCATCACAAATCAGATAACGGTATCAATTCAGTATCCCTGCAAATAAATAGCATATCATATTGCGGCCATCATAGGGGTGTGTTGTGTGTGTATGCCCCCGATCAATAGTGAATAAGTGCCTGGCCAGGGCTTTTGGGATTGATTAGGATCGACAGTGTATTGTCCCCCATGTCTAGAAATAAGGGTTTCGGGCTCAGCTTTCATTCTTGCCCCCTATCTTGCAGCAGGGAAGGAGCCCTTCCATGGCGTTTAATCGCAATGCCTTTATACTCTCCTGGCGTATGCCCAGGATAGAGTTCGAACTCAGCTTTCAGTCTGCCCCCCAATCCTTCAGTGGGGTAGGAGTTCATTTGCAGCGCTCGGTCCTTGGCGCCTTTATACTCTCCTGTCGAATACCAAGGGTAGAGTGGAATAAAGGCGTTCTTTAGTCGTGGTGCACCATCATGCCTTGGGGACGTCGTTTTCCTGTCCTTTATAATCTCTCTCGAATCATGAGAGTTAGAGTTAATCAGGCGAACGGTCATGTCATTCGCCCCGGCTTTCCTTCTACGCTCTAATCCCAAGAGTGGGATTCTTCTGGCTCGAGTGTCGTTCTCGAACTCAATTTTAATCCATACTTCCCGCTTTGCTCTGGCGGATGTACATTATCAGGCAAGTGGTCGGGCCACACTTGCCAAATCTTTGCGTTCCTCCATTCAATCTATGGGAGGAGTGATTGGCACCAAAATTTGGATACCTGCATCATTCATATTGCATGAGTTAGTCATGTCAACAACTCAGAAAGCATGTAAAAGTAGATCACATAATTGAAAAGTAAGCATATCAAGGGGTTGTGTTGTCTCCTTCATTTGGATTCATGTAATCTGGTGGTGTCAAATATAGGATCGAGCCATGTAGACGGTCGAACTGCATCCATCTAAAATCGGATTTCGACTTTGAAATGCAAAAGTCAATGCATAATTATCTTTAGCTCTGCCACGTATGAGCCAAGGGGTGGATGGTCATCTTGGATCGACGTTGAGCTATACAACCTCTTTCAGGCGGAGGGTGTGGCTTTTTAAATGAGCGGTTCAGTCACGCTTGTCATGATATTGCTCCATAACTCTATATGTGGGTGTTAGAAGTCTGATCGGTATCAAATCCTAGGTACCTACACCATCCACATATTAATTCGTCTGAGTTAATTACATCAATAACTCATAAAGCATGTAAATATAAGAGATATGGTTAAAGAGTAATCATGTTAAAGGAATGAATATCATTCTATGCGAAAATGGCATTGCATGCTCTTTGCAGGTCCATTTTGCCTCAACAATCTCTGCCGGGGATGGATGCCAAAATCTTTAGCTGGTGATGAACGTCTTTACAAACCGTCGTGGGATGGCGGTCCCAAGAATGAACAGACCTTGATTGGGGTCTTGGAGCGACAAAGGCAGTTAGGTAAATACTGTAAGCGAATGACAAGGTCGCATCTCCTTTGAATCGCCTTCTTCTTTCAAGGCAATCATCCTCTCCGGGCCCAGCGTATGCCTCTTTTTCTTAGTAGGAGGGTACTTCGGGCTTATGTTCAGTGCATGACTCATGATCGACGGCGAGATCCCACACATGTCAGCATGGGTCCACGCAAATGCATCCAGGTTGGATTGTAGAAAATCTATCGGTTCCCTCATCCGGAGGTAGTCCAAATGAGATCGGATTTTCAAGGCCTTTGTCAGGTCGTCATTATCAATATGAATATCTTCTGTTGCTTCATTAGATGTCATCCTTATGCATTCCAAATCTTCATCCTCTCTGGGGTCCATGTCTTTGGGCAGATAATCAGGCAACTCCTTTTTCGATGCTTCCTTCCACCTCCTTTGGAGGAAGGGAAGTACTTTTAGGTTCCATGCCATCTCCATTGCATAGCATCTCCCAATTAGCTAAATAGTAGGTTCTTGTAGTAACATGGTCGTCGTGGACCATTCCCATTCCATCTTTCATTAGGAAGTTTAGCAGTAGGCATCCGGGTGCGATGTAAGCTCTAAACACCGCCAGTGCTGGTCAGTCTAGACCTTAGTCAGATAAACCTGACTATGATAGCATGGATTGCAAGGCTTTAAGTAATGTTCATGATTTCTGTCACAACTGATGTATGAAGTGGAGTCTTAACGGTCGATTCATATTTGTGTTGGTCTCAAACTCTCATCTCTTGACCAAGGTTATTTGGTGATTGATGAGCAGTCAAGTTGCTATAATCCAGGAAAGGATCCATAGGTCTAATCATGGCATGTGGTGGTTCAACTAGTACCTGACTCTGGGCACCAAAGTAAGTTGGCCTGGTTGAAAATTGATGGGTATTGCGATGGTTTGCTAAGTTCTTCAGGGAGTGAACCGTGATACATATGTCTTTCATCACGTCATACGAGTGAAATGTAGCTTTATAGTGTTAGGACCTTTAGTCACTTTCTTGGATTTCGTCATTAAGAACCATCACTGCTAAGATCATTTACGTCATCTTCGGAATAGTATCTGGCTACCCCATATCAATGTCATTCGAACTTCCGCAGGTTGGTCATGTTTAAGCCATGTAAACCAGGTAGTTACTACTCATCCAGGAACAACATCTATGGCATTGGTGAAGCTTATACACCATCGAAACCCTGAGACAGGAGGTTACCAGGAAACAATCTTTCTCCCCGTACACTGCCATAGTTAGCATGAAGATTTTGTTTAATAACTCTTCACATTGAATAACATCGATAAATAGAGGTCATGACTTCTGGAGGGATCCCATTCATTGCCATTTCATTGTCATATGCTTTGACTATCCGTCTAATATTCATTAACAAGCTTTGATGACTGCTGTTGGCCAAAATATATGTTGAGTCGTGCTCCGAGCCGAAGGCGAGTCGTGTTCTGAGCCGAAGGCGAGGCCGTCAGTGGGTCCGGGCGCAGCGCCGGTGGGGGTCCGGGCGCAGCGCCGGTGTGGGCACCGCACGATTTTTTCGATTTTGGAAGATGGAGCCTTTTCTGAAATAGTCTGAAAATGTATTTTTCCCAAAAACAACCATACCAGGTCAGATCGGAATTCGCCTTCAAGTTGCGGTTCGGAGATGTCATTGGATCGTCGTTGAGCCCTCAGATCGGATCGGGCAAGTTGCTTCGGTTCGGATCGGTCCTATTTCATTCGACCGGATCGGGTCAACTCTGGAGCACAGGCGGGTCAGGTCGAATCCATCCGATCTGGAGCTTATTCTTTATTCATTCGGACCGGTGCCCCTCTTTCCTATCCGATCCGAAGCTTCATTTGCATCTGACCTGATCCCTTCGTCTGCATCAGACCTGAAGGCCATTCGAACTAGAATTATATCCAGTCCTATCCAAAAACTTTTCTGGACTTGATCTCCAATCTTTGGCGATTGCTACTGGATGGTGTGGAGGTGGCTACACATCCGCTGATCTCCACGATTGCAAAGTCAGTATAGAATTTACATGATTTCATCATCGGACATGGCGATCCAATAAGTAGATAGAAAATCCCTAAACGCCAAGAATCTTCATTTCTCAGTGAAAGCACCAAAATGTTAGACCAAAAAATGGCACTAACACCCAATTGTCTAGGATTTGTAGGTTATATCGAAGAATAGTAATCTAAAAACAGAGAAAAAGCAATCAATACACAAGATTTATAGTGGTTCGGCATTAACGAGCCTACATCCACTTTAAAGTTCTTCAATCAATAGAGAATTACAATTACAACGAATACAATCACTTAAATACTTGAATTCAATGAATAATTCCCTCTGAATTCATTGTATTTTCATTGGAGAAGAAGGTGGTTATTTCTTGAGGAGCACAGCCATAATAGACGTGAAGAATTAAACTGCCAAAAAGTCCTCCAAATTGTGTGTGAAATCATATATTTATAGGCATGGAGTTGGTTAGGGAGGCGTGGCCACGTGGCAGCATCAAGGAGGATTTCGAAAGTAATGGAGATAGTGGGGGAAATGGTCTTCATTTCGTGAGAAGCAAGTGGCATTCAATCCCCTCTTTTAGGCATGAAATTTGGTCCTCATTTGAGTGGGTATAACCGCTTCAGGATCTTCAAATGTAGGATTGGTTCGGGTTGATAAGTGTTTACCGGTTCGACATTATAGGCAAGAGAACATGTCTACGGTTAAGGGCAGTTGCGTGCTTCAGGTGAGGGGATCGGGTCGGCTTCCTTCGATATGAACCGATGTTCGTTTTGACAAGTCTCCTGGCTGTATGCTCTCCAATCCGATCCGACATGGGCTCTCTGATCTGATCCGATCGGGCCCTCCAATTCGATCTGATCCGAGCTCTGGTTTTAGAATGTATAAGAGCTTTATCCTCTAACATATGTTACCCTGATCGTCTGAGTTTTGGGTGGCCTGGTCACAAAATAGACTAACACATAGATCAAGGCTTTTGTTGAAAAGCAGAGTCTTGTGATGATTATCAAAGCACCGCTTTCATATAGCATAGCTTTATGTGTCGAGACGTGACTTCGACGAGTTTCACAATCCGTGAATGATTGAGGCCGGATAATAAACGGCAAGAGTGAATCTGGTATCTGGGAGTATCGATTGAAAGGTGACTCCATTGTAAGCATTGAAGGATCTATAGGATCAGGGAGCCCCTCTAATGGGTGATTCTCCGCTTGTTGTAAGCTTTGAAGGATCGATAGGATCTGGGAGCCCCTCCAATGGGTGATTCTCCACTGGCCATGATGGATACATATTCGCCTCTAAAAGGGCAATGAAAATTTAATGCATGTCAATATGGAATCACTATTTTGAGTCTTGGAATTAATGAAAAAATCGAATGCATGTCGATATGATTTCTTTCGAGTCTTGGATTCAATTTAGTAATGGAAAGAAAACCTCAGTCATTAATGGAATCCCTTTTTTCAATCCTAACAACTTCTATATTCATTATATTCTAAATATGAAAGGTAATTTCAACGAATACAACAAAAATCCTCAGATTTACCATTTAACTACAAATTTACTGTACATAACATATGCCATTTCAACTTATGTTATAGTTATTCAACAAGTTTTATCAAGTTTGCTTGTTTTCAGTCCAATGTTCTCTTTTTGTTACAATTTAACATTTAGCCCCAAATCACCAAGTTCTTTTTTTATTTCCAATTGAATCATATTTTTCCCACCTACGCAATAAAAAAAATTAACCAGTTGTATACATATGTCAATATTGCAGATTTATACATATTTTGCGCACAATCAAAAGTCAACATAAAGCTGTAAAATCCGACGTAGAAAAGGGTAAGAAAGGACTGAGAGAATATCTTGTTAATTTTACAGGAACTAAGCGATATCATATACAATTATTTAAAAATGTAATTTAAATCTACTCACTTGTAGCATGCTCTAAAATCTAAATATGATTTGAATATGAGTATATTTTCTGTTTTTACCTTTGGTTCAGATTTACAAATTCATTTGGATAGGAAATCTGGATATCTAAATCTTGAGTCCATTGTTTTTGCCTCTAAATCTCAAATCATACCACGTAAATCTAATCTATTTTATTTTTTAAAATTTTAAAAGTAAAAAAGGAATGGCAGAGCTCCAACGCTCTCTTAGAAAATATAAGTTCAAGTGTTAGGCATGTAGGGTTATTTATAGATGTTCAGACAAACCATGTCCATTGGATCTACATTAATATAACTCCAACCTTTAAACCATCTTCAATTCAAAGACTAAAAAAAATGTTGCCTACTATTGTGTGTCGAACCAAACCCATGCCTAGGTCGACATTTAGGTTAACCCAGACCCCATAACAGTCGACCCATAGTTTAACCCATAGGTCAACCCAACCACTATTTTGGTCGACCCATATGATTTATTTTAAATCTTGGGTTGTTGTTTTCATGCGTGATTTAATTCTTTCTCCTTTTGATTGGTTACGTACTTATTTATGGATCGCTTTTGTTTGCTTCTATGTTTATATTATTTACATTTCAAATTTTGACATGTGTTCAAATGCAAACAAGAAATTAATACGCGCATATACTTTGAAATTTATTTATGTGTATTTGCACAACAAATGTTATTTCTAACATTATATTTATTTCCTATTTTATTACTTGCGCATTAATTTCCTTTCGTTTTCAATACACTTTAATTTTAATTTCAAACATGTACAATTTCTAGAATTAATACGTGCACACTCATTTTAAATTAAAACATTACTTAACGTCAATAAATTATCCAAAACTTAATCTATTTGTGATGCACGTTTATTTCAAATTCAAATGTGTGTCACCTCTGATATATGTGTGTGTGCGTGCGCGCATTCACATTTGTGTCAACAATCCAAAATTAATTATATGCTTCAAACTTTAACGTTATTTCCTTATATTTCTCTTTCAATACCATTAATGATGCACATTGTTAATTAAAGGACATTATAACTTAATGTTTGTTATTTTCCCTTTCTTGATTTAGTTCATTTTATAACATGTGTTTTTTTCGAATTTCAAATGCACATTAGGCAAGTAATTATTTTGATAATTTTGTTACTTAAAATGCAGGGTATTACACAAGGAGGAGTTGCTTTAGGAGGAAGATGAATGGTATGAAGATGCTAGTTTGTAGTGTGAACAGTTGAGATGATGGTTTGTTAACGAGGTTTCTAGAGGGCGTTAGGCGTAAAGTAAGCTCGCAATTAGAGATGATCGCGGTTACTTGTGTGTGGGAAGATGGGAGTTCATGGATGGCATAGGATGTGTATTTGTAGGATGTTTATTTCTGTAGTGGAGGTGGAGAAGGTTTGTAGATGTTGGTTTGCAAGGCAAGGAATATGGGTTTAGTAGAATAAAACTGGTGCAAGAGGGTGGTAATGGAGGTGAACTTTGTGCAGTGAAATCAGGTGTTATAGAGTTTATTATAGGGTGTAGAAATGGTGGAAAGTGGAAAGAATGTTGGTTGTGAATGGTGGTAGGGAGCAAAAGTTGTACGGGGAGAATTTTTTTTATGAGGCAGAATTTAAGGTAGCATTCTTTTTTCTTCCTAGACAGTTCGTGTTCGCATTTGCGTCTAATGCATTAGGTGTAGGACCCACCAAACTGCCCAATCAATTGAATCATTGGAATATTATCCTTTTTGCGTCGGATGCAAGTCTGACGCGAATGGATAATATTCAAATAACCATACCTTTTCACCCTCTATATATACAATCCTATTTCCTTTCCTAACTCACCAAACAGAACACATATATTCCGAAAATTCAAGTGATTTTTCAAGCTCCATCGTCGATCGGTTTAGGTAAAAAATATATTCGCGTTTGTCATGTTCTTATCTTCCATATATATATTTTCCAATTTTTTTTGAATTGTTTTTAGTTTTTTTTAAGAATGTCTAGTGTAACGATCCATAATCTTTAACCAATTTAAAATTGGAATTTTTATTGCTTAATTTGAATTTAAATTTGAATTTGACATAAATATATATGATTTAGAATATTTAATAATTTTGATAAGTTATATGATAGATTTTACTTGAATTATAAATGAGAATGATTATTAATAAGTTTGGATTTATTAAAACTATTTGACGTTTGATCAGATTTGTCAAACCATAACATGAATTAGTAGCGTAAGAACTAAGTGTTGTCCTTAGTTTTCATAGCATTTTAAAGGAAATGCTACCAAAAGATCACTTTTCCTCCTTAAGACAAGTGTAAGGGCACTTGTATTTTGCATGCCTCCTTTCATGCATGTTTTACACTTGCCCCCTTATGTGACATTTCCTCGTTAACCCTCCATTCCAATATAAGGAGGCATTTCCTCCATTTTTTAACTATTCCACTCCATTTTCTTCTTTTCATCTTCTTCTTAAAGCTTATGGCCATGGTTTCCATGGAATAAGTCTTCTTCTTTTCCACCACCACCTTGCCAAAGTTCGTCATCCTCATCCTCCTCCTCTTATGATAGAGAGAGAGAGAGGGAGATTAGTATATATATATATATTTTGGTAAAGAAGACGTTGCCTCGAAATACAGTACGACAGTTCGCTCAGCTAGGATACCCTAACAGGAAATTTGGAAAGCTGTTTGGTGAGAACTCTTTAACCACAATTTATATATTTAATTAGTGGTTAGACTAATCTAAATATAGTGATGAATTATTAGTGGTTAATTATGATTGATGTTTGTTGTGATGGATGATGGATGCATAGTTTAGACCATACACACTATTAAGCGTTAGTGTTATAATGCTTGTGCATAGTTATGATTTATTTAATTATGTTGATGATGGTTGCTATGGATGTTTAAATGGCTGTTGATGTTGTTTTGCACACACTATGACACAACAATTATGGTATCACACTGGTGAACGACAAATCTCCTTCGTAATTAGAAGCAATATCATTATTGAATTTGAAGGCTAATAATTTGGAAAGACCATATGTATGAATTCATATATAATGATGAAGTCCTTTAAATGAATAAATAAATATCGGAACATTCTAGGATGACAGAGAGGATAGATTCTAAGCATGGGTTTGGAAAATATAGTTTCCATCTCTTGCTGGCTATCCCTAACTGATCCGACGAATGTAATGGTTAATTTGAAATTATTTGAGTTTAGAAATGAATTGGAATTTGATTAGTAAAAAATAAAAGTTGAATTTTACATCCAAAATAAATTGGAAAGTAATTTTGAATGATTTTAAAAGGTTTATATAAGGATATAATGGTTTTCTAAGATATTTTGAAGTATCGTAGAATAATGGTTATTATGGTAAAAATAGAGCTTGTCACATAACGATAATTTACGTATTTTAGATGCAAAATTTAACGCTTATAAATTTTGCAATCCAAATGGATTTCCATAAAATGAAAAACGTTTGATTTCCATTAACAAGAACTTTCAAATAAGTGAAAGCAGATTTTAAATTTGAGTTATAATTTTCAAGTTATGTTTAAAAATGTTTTGGAAAAGGTCGATGTAAGAACAATTGTTGACCATAACTATAAACAACTATTTTTAAATGTTTTAAAAATATAGAATTTTTTTATAAAATCATTACAAACTATGAAAGGGTGTTTTGAATTGTAAAGTTTAGCTTTTGGCTAAGATAAACATTTTGTAACGCTTTTGTAACACTTTTGAAATGTTATTGTAACGCTTCCTTCGAAAACAATGTGTTTTGAAGTTTTAAACCGTAAAATATTTTCCAAACTATAAGTAATGATTTATGGAATGTTTTCAAAGTTCTAAAAGTACTATAAATATTTTATATGGAATTTAAATTGGTATTAATACGAGTTTTCAATTTTAAATAATTGGATATGGTTAGAGATAAATCTTCAGATGTTTGATATTAATTCGGTAGATGATGACTCTTACTATTTGAGGAATTTAAAAGGTAGTTCACTGTTATTTCGATTGTAGTATGAGTTGGATACGGAAATTAATATTGAGGATAAGTTGATGGTATTTCTATGAAGATCTAATGTCAAAGAGTTAGATAAATCTTTTAATTAAGATATGGGTTTTCCAATTTGATTGGGATAAGCTGGATAGAAATAATCTTCGGATATTTGATATGAAATTCTTTGGTGTAAACATATACTATTTGAGGAATTTGGAATATATTATTATATCATTATTCCACTTATAGTATTCGTTGATGAGAATTGATATCGAATATAAGTAGATACAATTTCTATGTAACTTATGTTCAATATCGATTGATTTGGGTTTTGTCGTGAATCATATCTTCAACAATATCATTCTTGAAGCCCGATGAGATTTGAGTTGTGGAAATTCATATCGTAAATTGGGATTTAATCAAATCTTTGATTTGAGAAAATTAAAAATAAGAAATTGAGAACCAAGTATAATCTTTTAGTTAAGACTAAAGAATTGAATGTTGGAAAATCGAATTAATTGGAAACTATGGTTGAAATAGGGATTAAAGGATTTTCATAGGAAACTGGGTTTTGATAACTAGTTATCAAACGGAAAATTAATTAAGGCTTTGGGGCTAAATTATCTTTGATTTAAGGGATGTGTTAAATATGGATTTTGTTATAATTTGAGAATGGATTTAAAGAAATTTAATTTAACAAAATCTAAGATGGAAGGAGATTTAGTTGAAAGCCTATGTGTTCCGTAATTGTGTTTTAAAAATTACACTTATTATTTGGGAAGACTGGGATCGGACGTATGTACGAAAACCATTCCAAGTAATAATACGACGTTGTGGAGCAACTGAAGACATTGAAGACAGTACTGAAGACCGGGACCCTTCATACCCGTAATGACATTGCTGAATGTCTCAAATAGGTAGCTCCCATTTGTAATGGATTTTATATCAGTTAAGTAGCAAGAAGCCCAAACAATTATGAAGGAATTTCGGATTGTTGTTTCGTTCAGGCCCAGAACGAACATTTATGGATTGTGTGTCTGACATTGTAATTAACTACGTAGCACTGATCTCTGTTAACTATATATCTGTTTGGTGGCGGAGAATTTATTCTCTTGCTTAACACCCTTCTCTAAGACGTATGAGCTTAGAGATTATATATCGATAGAAATCAGTGATGCATTGTGAATGGACAATGTGGCATACTTAAGTTATGTGGTGAGCCTTGGACGTTCAAAGCATAGCTTATTTAAGCATGGATTTGTGTATATTGGGACCTCGGCAAGCCTCACACCACTGTAAATGGCCAAAATAGGAAGAAATGCAGTAGGGTTATCGGGTGTTGTCTCCTTCTAGATAAAAGGTGTACTATGGTATGGTGCCCAGGTATTAACCTATATGGTAAAAGCATCTACTTTTGTGGTTGCTGTTGGCGCTCACTCGGAAAGGTCGATAATGACCGGAAGATGGCATACTCAGGGGTACTCTAAGTTACCCAGTTAAGGGATAACCCAACCTTGTGTTGGCATGAGGAGCATTGAAACACCCCGCCTTTGTTAAGGTCACTCACAAAGGGAATGCCTTAACTTCGGTGGAGCATTATAGGTAAAAGATACAGATAATTAACAAGACAGACATATAAACAGCGGAAAACTAAATTTATTTCATAAGTACGTGGTTCAGTTAAAACATTACAACAACTTTCTCAAACCAACTTCCAAATTATTACAACAAAATCTCTGTCATGAATTCAAACATAAAGAAGCATTAAAACAACAGTAAGACAGCATAAATCCCCAATAAGAGAGTATCCAAAGCCATAGCCCAAGGAAAAAGATTCCAAGCAATACATCTACTCTCTTCAAGCTAGAAATGATCTGATCTAAGCTGAAGTATTCCCTCCCTGCGGACCTGTGGGGGGGATGGAAGAAAAGAAGACAAAAAAAATGGGTCAGACATCAGTCTGGTAAGTCCAGTGATTATTTAGCATGTAAACAAGAAAAAGGATTATGACTTGAACAAACTGAATTTAGGACAACTTCCTAGGAATAAGATAATAAGACTGAATATGCTATCGCACTCGTTTCTACTTCTCTGCACCCCCTTTACAAGTTTTTCAACTATCACCATGTGTTTAAGATAAATGATCCCCTTTTTATTGATCGGCTCCTACTCATATACATTTACCACTTGTGTCATTCGGCCCCGCATGATTGTAGATACCTGTGCTGGTCCCACCATGGGGTGCATCGAATCCTATGGTGGCAACCCGACACAATTCAAGATGCACAGAGTATAACAACTGATGCCCAGTGCCTGCTTTTTCCACTCTGAAGTATGTGCACGACCGCACTCCGTCGGAACCTACACTGACGCACCACCCGCCGTTGTTTTGACCGCTTATAACCAGCCCAATAATCGTGCCCCACCCTGCCTAGTTCAGGATACCATGATACATCTATCTGGGTTACTGCTGAAACGGGTCCCCGTCACTAGGGTTTCTAAATCAACATGTTGAAATGGTTAAGTGTTTCTCAAATTTACCTAACCCCACCCATCAGTTTAGTTAATGTGTTGTATTGGTTAAGTGTTGCCTTAATTAACTTAACCCTACCATTCCTGTCTTAGCTTTAATTCATTCATTAAAGCACCAACCACTCACATTAGATATGTATTGTTGTGGTTGCTGGATGTGCCAGTCGGTTCCGGGCAGTCTTACACCACAAGTCAATTTAACCTCGGGTTCTTTTGGGCTTGATGCACTAACCTCTCACATTAGATATATATTGTTACGGTTGCTGGATGTGCCGGGCGGTTCCGAGCAGTCTTACACCGTAACTCAATCTAACCTCGGGTTAGGCATATTCGCCTTTTTCTAAATTTACATATTTATCTTTCAAATTTATATGTAAATTATCCACAATTATTGCCATTCAAGTCAAGCATATTTATCCTCTAAATCATATTTTCAATTTTTTGGTATATAAATTTATACCATTTTTATTCCACTAACCATTCATTTATTTATGGGCCAAATTATGCCAATAATAATAATTTCTAAGGTTTTCCCAAGTTAACCCCGTCATACGTTTGCAAAGTTCACATAGAATATTAGGCTCGTAACTTAGCCTAACTTGGATACAAAAGGGGAAAGAAGGGAGCATGTACCATTCACACAATATAAAATAATAAGGATCTAACTAAACATGTGTCATGTAAATGTGGCATAAAATAATAAACTTGCATTTTTGGATCCAACTAACATGAGTCTTTAAGCATATGAAATTACCCAAATCCAACTAGGCATGTAAATGTAAACTTTTATTTTGGGTCCAATAAACATAAGCCTTAAGCATATAGAATTACAAAAGTTCAACTAGACATGTGAATGTGAACTTTTAATTTGGATCCAATAAACATGAATCTTAAACATATGGAATTACAAAAATTCAACTAGGCATGTAAATATGAACTTTTATTTTGGATCAAATTTTCATAGATCTAAATGTAGATCTAAACATAATACATGTCTTGGCCTAACAACTTGCATGTAACATAATATGAATAAGTCACCAATTTTATATGATTGGTTTACATCAACATAATAACCACAATAGCCTAAAAACATGCAATGTAACATAACATGAATAGGTCACCAAACTTTACATAATACATGATTGGTTTAACATCAACACAATAACCACAATATCCTAACAACTTGCATGTAACATAACGTGAATAAGTCACCAAACTTTACATAATACATGATTGGTTTAACACCAACATAATAACCGCAATAATCTCATAAGTATATACGATAGAATCGTTACAAGAATAGGCATGAATCAGCATCATCATTATCTTACAACTAGGAATAACGTTAGTTTTCACTTTATTACAAATCATAACTTTTTAATCGTTCACATCTAAATGATAACAGGACCTACAAACAAAAGAAAGTCTTGTTTTCTGGGATTTGTTTTCTGAATTTGAAAAGCAATCCCTTGAAGAAGACTATAAATTCTCTAAGTTAGTTTTGATTCGTAGCTTTTGACTCGCTTTCTAATTGGAGAAGAAATGGTGGCTAGGCTAGAACAGTCATGGACAGCATACTGGCTCCTTGGAATGAATTTGTGTGATTTAGGGTTTGAGGATTAGGGTTGCTTTTATAGAAGTTTAATCTTACGTGAACCGTTAGATCATTCTAGGAGCAATCACAACCGTCCAGACTAGATAGAGTTATCCAGAATTGCCACCTATGCCCTAGTGACTCAGCAACATGTCAGAAAGGACTCAGCAACTAGTCACAATCGTCACTTTTTTTGATCTGGGCGAAGGGGGCAGGTAGTCCCCCGGGTCAACCCCCTGGTCGACCTGTATAAGGGTGGTCGACCCCCTGGTCGACCTGGCCTGAGGCACGAAATATCCCGCCTAGCCCGCTTCTTCGTCTTTCGTTTGAATTTTAACTCTGAACTGTTTTTAATTTATATATATTTATGAAACTTCTGAGGGCCATAACTTCCTCATACGAAGTCTGATTTACGAAAACTTGGACTCTAATCCAAGAAGAATTTCGAGACGAACGCAATGACGTGACCCATTTCCCTTAATTCTAACTTTAAAAATTAAGTATCCTTTAATTCGTTCTTTTAATAGACACAGAAAATTCAGGGTGTTACATTCTCCCCTCCTTAAAGGATTTCGTCCCTGAAATCTTCAAGTCATGAAGAATGTATATCCTACCATCCAATCATCCATCTACTCAACCATCAAACACATGCATCCATTGTCCTTAAAAGACTTCTAATGCTATCATGATCATATGCATAGTGTGTGTACATATCCTTATCTAATGCAAAATCAGGCGGTCTACTAATTCAGTTGACCTCCTTAATGCAAATTATGTTGGTGCCATGAGTCCATTATGCATGCAATTATTCCTAATCATACTTTCTACATGAGTGCATAATCATTCATACAAATGCAACGTCCATATGATAACACATCAAGTTCCAATCCATAGACTAATACATATACGCATATGCAATATGAAAGTGACTGAGCCGATCTAGTATCTAATGTGTGTATATGCATCCACGATCTAGTATCCATGAGCCGATCAGGGTATCCGATGGAGTCAAACTATTTCTTTAAGATAAATGGATGCTAGGGACGAGGCAGTCCTTCTAATCTTAACAGGTATAAAATGAGCGCTTTTAGTGAGCCTGTCCACTATTACCCAAATACTGACATTGTCCCTTCTTGACATAGGCAACCCATCAACAAAGTCCATCGAAATGCTATCCAATTTCCAATGTGGGACCTCTAGAGGATGGAGCAGACCTCTATGCTTTTTCTCCTCTTTGACTTGCTGGCATATCAAGCACTTAGCGACGAATTCAGCTACATCCCTCTTCATGCCACTCCAAAAGAAAACCCTTTTTATGTCTTTATACATCTTGTCTCCGCCTGGGTGTATGGTCAGCTTAGAATGGTGTGCTTCTTCGAGAACCGTCTTTACCAAATCCCTTACTTGTGGGATGCATAGCCTTCCATCCCATCTCAACCAACCCTTATCATCGATGGAGTATCTATTGAGGTGACTAGAATTCTCACCCCTAACTAGCTTATCCATCATATCAACTAGATGAGGGTCTTCCCGTTGCGTGGTTCCTATTGAGTCCAAAAGAGTAGGACGCACCTCTAGCAATGCTAACAGACCAGGTACAATTTCAGAGGAGGATCTAAAGTTAAAGTTTTCTATGTACTCCAAGCTTTCCCTTTCTACAAAGAGAGGACTTAAGATCAGCTTCTTTCTACTCAAGGCATCTGCTACCACATTGCCCTTGCTAGGAGTATAGGAAATCTCAGAATCATATGAGGCCAGAAATTCCATCCACCTTTGTTGTCTTAAGTTAAGATCTTTCTGTGAGAAAACGTACTTTAATGATTTATGGTCAGTAAACAATTCAAACCTTTCTCCTAGTAGATAATGACGCCATGACTTTAGAGCGAAAACAACGGCAGCTAGCTCCAAATCATGAGTTGGGTAGTTCTTCTCATGTACCTTCAATTGCCTTCCCCCATAACAAACTACCTTGCCTTCTTGCATCAAGACAGTGCCCAATACTTGTACCGCATGCGTCTGTGTATACGGTAAACATTTTGCTCCCATGAGGCAATGTCAGAACTGGGGCTGTTGTTAGAGCCCTTTTCAAACGTTGGAAAGCAATATCGCAATCCAAATCCCAAGCGAAAGTTAGGTTCTTCTTTGTCAATCTTCTGAGTGGGGTTGAGATTTTTGCAAAGTCTTTAATGAACTTTCGGTAAAAGCCAGCTAGCTCGAGAAAGCTTCAAACTTCGGTTGCATTCCGTGGAACCTTCCAATCTTGCACCGCAACTACTTTTTCGGGGTCCACAGCTATCCCCTCTTTGGACACCACATGTCCAAGAAACCTCACTTGTTCTCTCCAGAAATGGCATTTAGAGAATTTGGCTTTCGGCTGATGCGCACGAAGAGTATCCATGACTTCCCTTAAATGCAAAGCATGCTCTTCTTCATTCTTCGAGAGAATCAAAATGTCATCTACGAAGACCACCACAAACTTATTAAGGAACTCCCTGAACATCCTGCTCATCAAATCAACGAAATAAGCGGGTGCATTTGTCAAGCTGAAAGTCATGATAAGCCATTCGAAGAAACCATCCGGGGTTCTGAACGTGGTCTTATCAATGCTGTCTTCAGCCACTCTTAGCTGATGAAACCTGGTAGCCAGATCTAGTTGGTAGAAAACCGACGCACCTATAAGCTGATCAAATAAGTCGTCTATTCTTGGAAGTGGGTGCCTATTCTTCTTGGTCAGCTTGTTTAACTCCCTATAATTAGCGCATAGGCAAACTGAACCATCCGTTTTGGTTGCGAATACTACTGGAGAACACCATTCAGAAATACTCTGCCTTATAAACCCTTTTTCGAGCAGCTCTTTAACTTGCTTGCTGAGATCTTTTCTCTCCCTTAGAGTCATGTGTCAAACGGGTAGAGCTATGGGTTTTGCATTATCAACAAGGTATATGTGGAAGTCTATCTCCCGCTTTGGAGGTTAGCCCTTCACCTCTTCGAATACATCTGAGTATTCACGGACTACTCTAACAGACTATAAGTTTTCAACAGACACATCAAGAGATTCTAGGTAGCTAAGAATAATAGAGTGTATGGGATTAAAAGAGATTTTGAGAGTCTTACCGAGGCGAGTCATAAGTCTAACCACTCTCTTTTCGCAATCGAGGATGGCACCATTACTGGATAACCAATCCATGCCTAGAATCAACCCATAGCCCGTGAAGCCCAAAACATAGGCATTACATCTAAACCCAACGCTTAGTATAGAAATTCCCAAATCCAAACAAATCATTGACAAATAGGCCGAGCCCCAATTGGATTTGAAACAACCAAGGGATCCTCTACTATACTGGTGTCTAGGTGCAGAGATTCAACTAAAGCAGTGGATATAAAAGAGTGTGATGCACCATAATCAAAGAGTGTACGAACAGGATGATCAAAAAGATAAACTGAACTCTCAACAGAAATATTGCTACCTTGTTCTTGCGGAGGTTCCATGAGAGCGTGAACCTGCCCTCCATAGGTAGATCCGGTCCTCTTCCCTTACCCTTGCTTTCTTGGGCAGTCCTTAGCCATGTGTCATGTCTCACCACAGAGAAAACAACCACCCATCTTCCTCTTTTTCTTTCTACAGTCCTTGGTCAAATGTCCAGGAATGCCACAAAAATTACACTTCCTCTTGTAACGGGGTTTGTTGTTCTTCCCGCCCTTCTTTGAGTTTGTCTTCTTATTCTGGGATCCCTCCACTTTCTTATTTTGAGGTGCTTCCACCTTTGCCTCTTTCTTGCCATCCTTGTCTTCCTCCTGTAGTAGTGCCATGTCCACCAGTCTCTCATAAGTTGCACCCATAGGTATATGGGACATAGCTATGTTGTGCAGTGGCTCATTCAACCCTTTAACAAAACGGAGAGCCTTCTTATGGGGAGTGTTCACTAACTCCAGTCCGAATCTAGCCAGCTGGTTAAATTGGTTGACATATTCCTTGACCGACATACTTCCCTGTTTGAGAGCTAAGAATTTCTCCATCTGTAGGATACGTTCTACTTGTGAGAGGAATTTCATTTCAAACCTCGTTCTAAAATCCTCCCAAGTTTTAACTGGTCTCTCAGCATACCAACAAGAGGCTTCATCTTTAAGCAACCACACAACAAATTGTATCTTCTGCCTATCATCCACTTCGAAGAAAACGGATCCTCGGTTTCTTTGAGCCAGTTTTATGCTTCTACAAATGACTCAGTCCCATTAAAGTTCTTTCCACCCATGGCTCAAAAATCCCAACATATCTTGGAGAAAGCATTTGCACGAGGAGGAGGAGGAGGAGGAGGAGGAACAGCTGTAACTGGGGGAGGAGTAACGTCTGCTAGGCCTGCATCATTAGCCCTAGCCTTTAGGTACCTTCTGAACAATTAGGTACCGGTACTCCCTCTGGAAGGTTAAGATCCCCAGACATGCTGAAACAAAAAAGAAAAGATTCAAAACAAAGGATAGAAAGATAGTGCATATGGCTTTGGGGGGGATTATGCCTTTTAAAACGACACTTTTTCTTAAAAATGCTTCTTAAAACTTCTTTTTGAAAATTAGTTTCCAAAAAATTTATCTGATCTGGCAACCATCAGCTCTGATACCAAGTGAAACACCCCGCCTTTTTTAAGGTCACTCGCAAAGAGAATGCCTTAACTTCGGCGGAGCATTATAGGTAAAAGATACAGATAATTAACAAGACAAACATATAAACAGTGGAAAACTAAATTTATTTCATAAGTACGTGGTTCAGTTAAAACATTACAACGACTGTCTCAAACCAACTTCCAAATTATTACAACAAAATCTCTGTCTTGAATTCAAACATAAAGAAGCATTTAAACAATAGTAAGGCAGCATAAATCCCCAATAAGAGAGTATCCAAAGCCATAGTCCAAGGATAAAGATTCCAAGCAATACATTTACTCTCTTCAAGCTGGAAATGATCCGATCTAAGCTAAAGTATTCCTTCCCTGCAGACCTAGGGAGGGGGGGAGGGGAAACGGAAGAAAAAAAGACAACAGAAAATGGGTCAGACATGAGCCTGGTAAGTCCAGTGATTATTTAGCATGTAAACAAGAAAAAGGATTATGACTTGAATAAACTGAATTTAGGACAACATCCTAGGAATAAGATAATAAGACTAAATATGCTATCGCACCCATTTCTACTTCTTTGCACTCCATTTACAAGTGTTTCAACTAGCACCATGTGTTCAAGATAAATGATCCCCTTTTATTGATCGGCTCCTACTCGTATCCGTTTACCACTTGTGTCATTCGGCCCTGCATCATTGTAGATACCTGTGTTGGTCCCACCACGGGGTATATCAAATCCTATGGTAGCAACCCGACATAATTCAAGATGCACGGAGTATAACTACTGATGCCCAGTGCCTGCTTTTTCCGCTTCGGAGTACGTGCACGACTGCATTCTGTCGGAACCTACACTGACGCACCACCCGTCGTTGTTTTGACCACTTATAATCAGCCTAGTAATCGTGCCCCACCCTGCCAAGTTCAGGGTACCATGATACATCTATGTGGGTTACTACTGAAACGGGTCCCCGTCACTAGGGTTTCTAAATCAACATGTTAAAATGGTTAAGTGTTTCTCAAATTTACCTAACCCCACCCATCAGTTTAGTAAACATGTTGTATAGGTTAAGTGTTTCCTTAATTAACTTAACCCTACCATTCCTGGCTTAGCTTTAATTCATTCATTAAAGCACCAACCACTCACATTAGATTTGTATTGTTGTGGTTGCTGTATGTGTCGGTCGGTTCCGGGCAGTCTTACACCGCAACTCAATCTAACCTCGGGTTCTTTTGGGCTTGATGCACTAACCTCTCACATTAGATATATATTGTTACGGTTGCTGGATGTATCGGGCGGTTTCGGGCAGTCTTACACCGTAACTCAATCTAACCTCGGTTGAGGCATATTCGTCTTTTTCTAAATTTATGTATTTATCTCTCAAATTTATATGTAAATTATCCACTATTATTGCTATTCAAGTCATGCCCATTTACCCTGTAAATCATATTTTCAATTTTTTGGTATATAATTTTATACCATATTTTATGCCACTAACCATTCATTTATTTATGGGCCAAGTTATGCAAATAATAATAATTTCTAAGGTTTTCCCTACGTTACCCCCGTCATACGTTCGCAAAGTTCGCGTAGAATATTAGGCTCGTAACTTAGCCTAACTTATGTACAAAAGGGGAAAGAAGAGAGCATGTGCCATTCACACAATATAAAATAATAAGGATCTAACTAAACATGTGTCATGTAAATGTGGCATAAAATAATGAACTTGCATTTTTGGATCCAACTAACATGAGTCTTTAAGCATATGAAATTACCCAAATCCAACTAGGCATGTAAATGTAAACTTTTATTTTGGGTCCAATAAACATAAGCCTTAAGCATATAGAATTACACAAGTTTGAACTTTTAATTTGGATCCAATAAACATGAATCTTAAACATATGGAATTACACAAATTCGAATAGGCATGTAAATATGAACTTTTATTTTGGATCTAATTTTCATAGATCTAAATGTAGATCTAAACATAATACATGTCTTGGCCTAACAACTTGCATGTAACATAACATGAATAAGTCACCAATTTTACATGATTGGTTTACATCAACATAATAACCACAATAGCCTAACAACTTGCAATGTAACATAACATGAATGAGTCACCAAATTTTACATAATACATGATTGGTTTAACATCAACATAATAAACACAATAGCTTAACAACTTGCATGTAACATAACGTGAATAAGTCACCAAACTTTACATGATTGGTTTAACACCAACATAATAACCGTAATAATCTCATAAGCATATACGATAGAATCGTTACAAGAATAGGCATGAATCAGCATCATCGTTATCTTACAACTAGAAATAATGCTAACTTTTTAATCATTCACATCTAAATGATAACAGGACTTACAAACAAAAGAAAGTCTTGTTTTTTGGGATCTGTTTTCTGAATTTGAAAAGCAATCCCTTGAAGAAGACTATCAATTCTTTAAGTTAGTTTTGATTTGTAGCTTTTGACTCGCTTTTTAATTGAAGAAGAAATGGTGGCTAGGCTAGCACAGTCATGGACAGCATGGTGGCTCCTTAGAATGAATTTGTGTGATTTAGGGTTTGAGGATTACGGTTGCTTTTATAGAAGCTTAATCTTACGTTAACCGTTAGATCATTCTAGGAGCAATCACAACCATCCAGACTAGATAGAGTTATCTAGAATTGCCACCTATGCCCTAGTGACTCAGCAACAGGTCAGAAAGGACTCAACAACTAGTTAGAATCGTCACTTTTTTGGATCTGGGCGAGGGGGGTAGGTCGACCCCCTAGTCGACCTGTATAGGGGATGTCGACCCCATGGTCGACCTGGCCTGTGGCAAGAAATATCCCGCCCTGCCTGCTTCTTCGTCTTTCGTTTGAATTTTGAATTTTAACTCTGAATTTTTTTAATTTATATAAATTTCTGAAACTTCTGAGGGCCATAACTTCCTCATACGAAGTCAGATTTACGAAAACTTGGACTCTATTCCAAGTAGAATTTCGAGACGAACGCAATGGCATAACCCGTTTCCCTTAATTCTCGTTTTAAAAATTAAGTATTCTTTAATTCTTCTTTTAATAGACACAGAAAATTCAGGGTGTTACATTCTCCCCTCCTTAAAGGATTTCGTCCCCGAAATTTTTAAGTCATGTAGAATGTATATCCTACCATCCAATCGTCCATCTACTCAACCATCAAACACAGGCGTCCATTGTCCTTAAAAGACTTCTAATACTTTCATGATCATATGCATAGTGTGTGTACATGTCCTTATCTAATGCAAAATCAGGCGGTCTACTGATTCAGTTGACCTCCTTAATGCAAATTATGTTGGTGCCATGAGTCCATTATGCATGCAATTATTCCTAATCATACTTTCCACATGAGTGCACAATCATTCATACAAATGCAACGTCCATATGATAACACATCAAGTTCCAATCCATATACAAATACATATATGCATATGCAATATGAAAGTGACTTAGCCGATCTAGTACCTAGCGTGTGTGTATATGCATCCGCGAGCAACCACTAGAAACTACTTGTAGCCACTCGCAACCATCAATCATAACATGTTTCAAATACATGTTTACAGCCATTGGTTTCTACCTAAGGATAAAGAATAGGACCGAGAAGATATACTTAAAAGATAGATATAAGTGTTGGCTAGCTTTTTGTCCAAGCCACCAAGGTCCACACATGAGGCAGACATGGTGCTTCATCCCTTTGATCCGTGAAGTCGCGATCGCGATCGCACCATCCAGATCGATTCGCTATGTCTCCTCCAGCTCGCGATCGCCCCTGTAGCCTCGATCCGAACCGCTCCTGTCCTCACGATCCGATCTGTTCCCAGAAGCCAAGCTGAGGGTTATGACCCAGTCATTCACGATCCACAAACATCGGATCCAGTGACACCTGTCCATAACTGTCATATTGACCAATTCTCCATCAAGCCACGAACCAGTCCGAGATTCTCGAGATTTGTGCCATGTATGACCGCGATCCGCCTAAAGAAATCAGCTATAAATAGCCCAGAACTTGGAATTTTTGAGGATCTTTTTGGCAGTATTGAGTATTGATTCCACCATTACCGTCATACCACTATTTCATATCAGTTTTACTTCGAGATTACTGAGAGAAATCATAATTGTAAGAGTGAGTTTGAGAGAAATCATTGGTTGTACTAGCATTCAAAGTATAATCAATAGCATATAAAGTGGACGTAGACTCGTTAACGCCGAACCACTATAAACCTTGTGTGTTCTCTGCTTTTTCCTCATTTTTCAGTTATAATTCTCTATGAATCAGAACAATTTGGGTGTTAGAGCCAAATTTTGATCTAACATTTTGGTGCTTTCACTGAGAGTTTTACTCAGGATATTGGATTGTTTCTCCGTTGTTTGGATATTCAAGTCCGAAGAAAACAGTCCTGAAACCTCACTGTTCAGACTTTTGAAGATTTCAACGATACCTGATATCATGGCTGGAAAGAAGTCTAAGGAAGTACGAGCTTCACAGGCGAATGAAGCTGCGAATGAAGCGATTGAAGAGAGAGTGCATGAACAGGTCAACGAAGGACCCTCGGATCGCGGAACGGAGATGGCGAACCAAACCGTGGAGGGTGACGCGAAACGAACAGTTGAAGGGGTCGTCACCCGGTCCCACGATAACACCACGTACCCCATCCCAATGTTACCACGATCCGACCCTAGGGGGGCGTTGCGAGCCACCGACACCGATCCACCACGATCCGAAGTGATGACCGGATTACAACTCGACCTGGAATGGAGCCTATGGCTCGCTCTTCCCGTCTTGGTCTCTCTGTTCGACCTGGCTCAAGCTCTCTGCGCACAAGGGAAAATGTTGATGATCGGTATGACCCCTCTGCTCCAGTTATTGAAGGAGATCTCACTCGCTTCGTTGAAATGTGGGATAGGCTATTTGACGAAATAGCTGCTCAAAGGCAGGAAAGCTCCATGCTGCGACAGAATTTGACTGCTATGGATAGACGTCTGGATGATCTTGTAAGGCAAAGAACGCCTCCTCCAGTCCGTCCGCTCACCCCAGAGTACTCTTCTTCTTCGGAGGAATCGCCAAGACCTCCGCGGCGACCGTATGAGCGGGCTGAAAACATAGAACAACTCCGATTTGGGACCTTGCCATCACGGGAGGAAGAGACACTTGGTGAAGGACCCTTAAACCGCAACTTGAACAATCTAGCAACGACTCCCAGAGCACGAGTTGTTGATAGTCCTGTCGAGAATAGACCACCTCAGCCCCTTCGCCGTACAAATGATCATGGTAGCAGGGGGCAACGAAGCCCTATCCGAGCTCCAGATTTCATGGCTATTCCCAGAAGAGAGGTTGGAGACCCCTGCAGAGCGGGAAGTGCTGATCCCGAGCCTATAGTAACCGCTGCAAATCTTGGGCCAATGGTTAGACAGATCCTGGCAGATAGCCGCGGACAAAGGAATGAAGACTGGGGAATTGATCACAACCACACCCCTTTTACCGACGACATTCTAGATGTAACATTCCCGAGGCGCTTCAACATGCCTCAAATGAACCGTTACGCGGGTAGATCTGATCCAATCCAACATCTAATGAGATATTCTTGGTCAATGACCGCTGCCGCAGCCTCCGACGCTGTAAAGTGCAAAGCATTCCCTATATTCCTGGAGGATGTAGCGTTATTATGGTTTACTCGCTTACCAGCAAGATCAATTTCCAGTTTCAGGGAATTGAGTGAAAAGTTCTTAGAACAGTTCCGTATTTGTGCACAAAGGTCGAAAAGTGTGATTGACCTGTTCCTTGTCAAACAACGACCAGGTGAGAGCTTGAGGGTGTATCTGGATCGTTTCAACCTAGCCGCCACCGAAGTCAAGGATCCCCATGAGCCGACTGTTGTGGCAGCCCTAATTAATGGGGTAGATAAAGATACTGAATTTGGGAGATACCTGGCCGGCAAACCACCTCATACTAGAGAATTGTTTTACGAGAAAGCAAACGTACGCTTACGTCAGAAGGAGGTATATGCTAACCGGGAGATGAAAATGGAAAATAAGGAGGAAATCCAAAGTAATGTCGCCATCAAGCAAACTAGAGACAGCTCGGGAAAGGTTGAAGTCAACGTTGGGAACCGAAGCTAGGGCGACGGCCGTCAGTTAGAAAACAATGGTAATAACAGTAATGGCAATAATCGGAAGAGAAATCGGGGGAACGATTCCCAGAGAAGGACCCGTCCTAGGTCTTTCGAAAGTTATACGCCAATAAATGATACTTTGGAGAATATATTTGTCGACTCGTACAACGTTCTCCAACATAAAAGGCCTCCTTCAAGAGATTCGACGGAGAAAGAACGTGAGATGGGGAAGTTTTGTCTCTTCCATCAGACTCACGGCCACTCTACAAATGAATGCCGTCATCTGAGAGACGTAGTTGAGAGGTTGCTCCGAGAAGGGAAGTTGGATGAGTACCGGGTGACTCCTAGAGACAGGGGGCAAGCTATTCAGACCCCGAACCAAAACCAGAATCAACCTACTGCCAGGCCAACTGTCCAGCAAAAAGGAAAAGATCTTGTTATCAATACCGTAATCGGAGGGCTTCACCTAGCCGGGCATAGTTTCAAGGCGATGGACCAGTATGTAAACGCAGCAAAGCATCATCTTGAGGCAGGAGAGTGTAGCAACCCTAAGGACAATGTCCCGGTAAAACAACAAAAGATGATGTCAGATGACGTCATTTTCCGCAACCAAGAGAGTATTGGAGTCCACGCTCTGACCGAAGATCCATTTGTAATCACAGTTCCTATTGGCCCGGCCACTGTCCATAAAATCTTAGTGGATAACGGGAGTTCAGTCAACATTCTATTCAAAAAGACGTTCGATCTAATGAACCTTGAATTGAAAGATTTAAAGCTGTGTGAAGGATGGATCCGTGGATTTAACGGGGCTTCAACTTCTCCAATGGGATATGTAGAGCTGCCGGTAACACTTGGGGAAGGAGAACGCCAGAGAGTGAGAATTTTTCCCTTCGTAGTTTTGGATATTGAATCGCCTTATAATGCCTTCTTGGGCCGACCGGCCCTAGCAAAGTTTAGAGCTTGTATAGCCCCCTGGTGCTTGTTATTGAAGTTTCCTACGAAGCTGGGGTTGGCATAGTCAGAGGAGATTAGGTTGTTGCACGTGCATGTTACATTGCAGAGCTAAAGCTACTCCGTAAAGGAAAAGATATTGAGACTAAAGATGCTTCTTCCCCCACAAGGGAGGAGACGTCATAGCAATTAAATAAAATGACTATATGTGATTCGCCCAGAGAACTGCCCGAGGATATAGATCCCAGAGAGGACGAAGAGAATGGGGGCAGAATGGCGGCTCCCAACGAAACGACTGTGGATGTACCAATCGATGATAGTGACCCAGAGAAGGTCCTGAAGATTGGATCCCAGTTGGATCCAGTTCGAGCTAAAGAACTAACGGGTTTCCTGAAAGATAACTTGGATGTATTTGTTTGGACCCACGCGGACATGTGTGGGATATCTCCATCAATCATGAGCCATTCATTGAGCATTAACCCAAAGCACCCCCTGTAAAACAAAAAAGGCGAGTGCTGGGCCCAAAGAGGTCCGCAGCCTTGAAAGAAGAAGCTGAAAAGTTAAGAAGTAACGGATTCATCAGAGACTCAACCTTCCCAGATTGGATTTCAAATCCAGTTTTGGTAAAGAAGGCCAATGGGAAGTGGCGTACGTGTATTGATTTTTCGGATTTGAATAAAGCCTGCCCAAAAGACAGCTTTCCGTTACCCAGAATTGATCAGTTGGTAGATTCAATGGCAGGTCATGAGCTTCTCTCTTTCATGGATGCTTATTCAGGATATAACCAGATTCCTATGCATGTTCCAGATCAGGAACACACTAGCTTCATTACTGATCTGGGATTATACTGCTACGTGGTAATGCCTTTTGGTTTGAAGAACGCAGGCGCTACATATCAACGGTTAGTGAACAGAATGTTCTATAACCAGATTGGGAAAACGATGGAGGTGTACGTTGATAACATGTTGGTTAAGTCCAGACAATCGTCCGATCACATTACAAACTTGGCAGAGATGTTTGGTATTCTTCGAAAGTATGGGATGAAACTCAACCCAACGAAATGCTCATTTGGGGTTGCATCCGGGAAGTTCTTCGGATTCATTGTCAGCTCGTGCGGGATTGAAATTAATCCAGACCAGATTGCAGCAATCAGAGACATTCAGGAGCCTAGACAAATCAAAGATGTGCAGAGCCTTGCGGGGAAAGTAGCGGCATTAAGCAGATTCATCTCTAGAGCGACAGACAAATGCATTCCATTCTTTGAATTGATAAAGCGAGGAAAACGCAATTTTAAGTGGACTCCTGATTGCATTGAAGCATTTCAGAACCTGCTGAATCATCTGGAGGGACCCCCGATACTGTCCAAGCCGGTGGATCATGAGGATTTATTCGTGTACTTAGCAGTGTCGTCCCACGCAATCAGCTCAGCGTTAGTGGGAGAAGAAGACAAGGTTCAAAGGCTAGTGTACTACGTGAGTAAAAAATTGGCGGCAACTGAACGCAATTATCCGAGGATCGAAAAGCTGGCATAAGTTTATTGATTGCATCTAGGAAACTTCGACATTATTTCCAAGCTCATCCTATCACCGTGTACACAGATCATCCGCTCAAGCAAATTCTACAGAGACCAGAAGCTTCTGGAAGGTTGCTCAAGTGGAACATTGAACTGAGTCAATTTGATTTGAATTTTTAGCCCCGACGATCGATACGATGGCAAGTACTGGCAGATTTCATAGCAGAATTTACTGTCTCGGAGGATGACATGGTAAACGAAGAGGCTGACCCACCAAAGTTACTTCTCGACCCTAGTGCATGGAAATTGTATATTGATGGTGCTAAAAATGATAAACGATCCGGTGCCGGAGTGGTGCTTGAAACTCCTGAGAAAAGACTGATATCCTATGCTATCCGGTTGGAATTTCACGCCACTAACAACGAATCCGAATATGAAGCCCTGATAGCTGGGCTGAGGATCACAAAAGAATTAGAGATCGCGAAGCTGGACATATTTTGTGACTCCAAGTTGGTTGTAAATCAGGTTACTGGAAAATTTCGAGCTAAGAGCCCAAGATTGATTTCATATTTGGAGAAAGTGAAGGAGTTGCTGACTGCCTTTGATCATTACAGTATATCCCATATTCCGCGGTCAGAGAACCAACATGCGGACAAGTTAGCGAAGATGGCTAGCTCCGACGATCCTGAAGAAGCTGGGCTAGCCCTAGTTGAAGTACTTCAGTTCTCTAGCATAGGTCAGATGGAAATTGATCCGATACTAGAGACTGAGCCAGAAAGGGAGTCATGGATGACCCCTCTAAAGAATTTCTTGATAAATGGAACGCTTCCGACCAAGAAGAGCGAGAGGGTAAAATAATCTGTAAAGCTTCCCGATACGTTCTACAAGGCGGAATCCTGTACAGACAGGGATTTTTGATGCCTCTTCTCTGGTGTATAGCCCATGATGACATCAAGCATGTACTGCAGGAAGTACATGAGGGTGAGTGTGGTGACCATACTGGAGGACAAACATTGGCAAAAAAGGTGTTGCGGTATGGTTACTTTTGGCCTACCACAAACAAAGATGCGGCAAAGTATGCACGACGTTGTGATGCATGCCAAAGATTTTCAAAAATTCCCAGGACACCTCCTGGCTTGTTAAAGACAATGGTGAGTCCATGGCCTTTTGCTATGTGGGGGATTGATATCATCGGAAGCCTCCCTATAGCAAAGGGCGGAGCAAAATTCGCTATTGTGGCTGTAGATTACTTCACCAAATGGGTCGAGCCTGAACCGTTAACTACAATCACAACCAAGCGAGTGATTAATTTTGTTGTCAGAAACATTATTTGCCAGTTTGGGATCTCGAAGATCGACGTCACTGACAATGGAACCCAGTTTGATAGCAACGAGTTTAGGGATTTCTGCCAGAAGTACCACATTGAGAAACGGTACACTTCTGTGGCACATCCGCAGTCGAACGGACAGATCGAAGCAGCAAATAAAGTGATTAAGTCCATTATCAAAAGAAGATTGAAGCGGGCCAAAGCCATGTGGGTCGATGAATTACCCTTGGCATTATGGGCCTACAGGACGACATATAAATCGGCAACAGGCCATACCCCCTTCTCCCTTGCTTTAGGAGCAGAAGCAGTCATCCCGGTTGAGCTAAAAGTACCATCTCACCGAGTTACTTATTACGATCCGATGACTAATAACGAGTTGCTCCTTGAATCCCTAGATTCAATAGAAGAGAAGAGGGATGAAGCAGACTTGCGTGCCTTGAGACACAAGCAACAGGTCGCTCGATACTACAACAAAAAGGTTCAAGCCCGAACCTTTGAACCCGGAGACTTGGTTCTGAAGCATGTCTTTCCGCCCCCGACTCATATGGGTGCGAAGTGGGAAGGACCGTACTCCATTCTACGAAGGCTTGATAATGGAACCTTCAAGCTAGCTACAGTGGATGGAGAAGAAATCCCCAGAGTATGGAATGCCCAACATTTGTGGCCTTATCTGACATAAAGATGTCGGATTTATTCTTTTGTTTCATAGGACCATGTAAAAGGCACGACCTGCCTAGAATAGTCCAATTTTTTGAGCAAAAGATTATAAAGTGGACGTAGGTCACGATTTGACCGAACCACTACAAAAATACCGTGTGTTGTTTACCTTTATTGCACTATTATTTATCCGCTTCTCTATCTTTATGAAATTTGCTGTAAACTATGCAGCAATCACAGGAACATGTGACTCCAGGTGCCTTCCATCAGAATGGAGAGTAATCCGCAGCTAGAACTTTGAAGGTACAATAGAGTGAATCACATCATTGACAGAACTCTAACCTGGGCGATCGCCAGGAGAGTATAAAAGCGTCCATGATTGAGCGCTGAGAAAGAGCTCTTACCCCGCTGAAGGATCGGGGGGCGACTGAATAGCCGAGCTCGAACTCTAACCTGGGCGACCGCCAGGAGAGTATAAAAGCGTCCATGATTGAGCGCTGAGAAAGAGCTCTTACCCCGCTGAAGGATCGTGGGGCGACTGAACAGCCGAGCTCGAACTCTAACCTTGGCGACCGCCAGGAGAGTATAAAAGCATCTATGATTAAGCGCTGAGAAAAAGCTCTTACCCCACTGAAGGATCGGGGGGCGACTGAACAGCCGAGCTCGAACTCTAACCTTGGCGACCGCCAGGAGAGTATAAAATCATCTGTGATTAAGCGCTGACAAGGATGCTAGAGACTCAGCGTCCCCAGAATTCCTGCCCCGTTAAAGGATCGGTGAGTAGATCATGATAAGAGTTCAAACTTTAACCCGCTGATGGATCGGGAAAGTATAGAGGCACCGGAGATTTGGCGCCTCAAGGACTACAATTCTACTAAAAAACTACAAGTCCCCGTATTCAAATAGAGGGGCCAACATGCATAGAAATTGTTAAATTCTTTCTGTTGCTTGAATAATTTGTAGTATAATTTTAGCTTGGTTATAGCCAAATGACTTGTGACTAAATATGAAGAGTTTATTGACTACAGGTACACGATGACGCAAAAGAAATAAACTTTCATTCATAAATTGCAAACCTACAAGATAAAGAGGAACCTAAACAAAAGTGAGGGCCATTCTCACAATTACATTTCATGGCCAGTGGAAAGCCTAAAAATCCTAAGGACAAAATATGAACTAATATATGCATCCTACTTATGCTGGGAGGAGGGGGCTATGTAGGCTTCTTGCTCTTTTTCTGCTTCCCCGACTCCTCCTTATCAACACCCAAACGATCACCTTTTTTCCTCTTTCTCTTATCAACAAGAGGCTCCGGCGAAGAACTAGAGGATTGAGAGGCTAGTTGTGAAGTTATTGATCGGGAGGAAAATCTTATGACCAACCCAGTTTTGGGGTCGATCTCGGAAATAGGGGGCACATATACTGGATCTTGTCCCCCTTTCATAAGGAGCAACTACTCCTCCTCTTCGGCCTGTTGTTCAGCCAAGGTTTCCTCATCATCACCTCTACTGTCTTTGGTAATGGCGACTTCCTCTTTATCGCCGTCGTGGTGCCCATCCATGTCTCTCAAAGTCTCGATGGGTTCAGCATCTGGGTGGACATCGGCACCAACACTTGGCAGGATGTCAATCTTCTCTGCCTCTGCCTTCTTTTCAGCATCCTTATCAATGGGCCCGCCACCTGTATCATGAGAAACAAATGTTATTTTGGGAGAGAATGCAGTTTGCTCAGTTGATTGTCCGACAAGACGACGACAAGTGACAAATGCTTTGGCAAGTTGCGGAGAAAATATAGAGATACCTTCTGTTGATCCTCCATCCAAGCTAGCAGCAGAACCCCCGACAGCTGGAGGAGTTGGACCCAAAGGAATCAATGGATAGTCTGGATTGTATTCCTCAATTTCGGAGGTCTTGGGCTCTGCAGCTGAGCTCGGGCCTTCTTCCATTTTATCTTTGCCCTTCGCCTGAGTTTTCTCTTTATCAATTTCTTCTTGGAGTAGGCGTCTGCCTTTCTCTAAATCCTCAGGTTCATTATCCCTAAGAAAGGTCCGCATCAACTCATTCTCATCAATCTCATCAACTCCTAATCGTTGTTTCTCGCTCTGGACGATTGCATCCCATATGTTGGCTAGAGTGACATGGTAGTCTGGGATCCAGGAGATGTTACGGGTCTTGATGACCTGGCCAAGGAAGTCGAACAGCATTTCTTCAAATCCTTCGATATCCTTCTCTCTCTCGTGGAGCTTTTCATTAGAAACAGTAGCCATTTCAATGGCACTTTCCGCATTATTTTCAGCAAGAATAGCGCGCTTCTCTGCACGCGCGAGTTGATCATTCAGAATCGCCCTCTCTTTTTCAGCCAAAGCTAAGCTATCTTTCAAGCTTGCCTTCTCTTTCTCCCAAGCAGCTTTTTCGGCCTCGAAATGATCCTGTGTTTTTTTCAGTTCAGTGTTGGCCATCTTGAGATCTTTCACCTCTTTCTTCAATAACGCTCGCTCTTTGCTGTTAGAATCGAGCTCATTATGAAAACGTTGCCTGGCCTCTTCCAGCTCTGTTTTGTAATTTTTAGCATCTCGTTGAGCCAAGGCAAGCAAAGATTGTGCATCTTCTAAGTCCTTCTCCATTTTTACCCTGGCCCTTTCACTGTTATCTATCTTCACTTTGGACCTATGCGCTTCCATCTCAAGCGTTCGGATGACATCTGAAAGATTGACAGCATGTTTCTTCATCGCCTCATACTGCTTGGCTACATGGCGAACGTGTCCGATGACTTCAGTATCCCAATTCCTAGGGACTGGTTCCAAGGTTGGAACGAACATCATCCTTTCGAAGAAGATATCGGGGTATTGTTCTCGTAATTTTTCCAGCTTGGCCTGAGTCTCAGGACCATGGATATAGTCTCGTGACCCCGAGGCACTCAAACTTTGTTGGCTGGAAGGGACAATGTCAATTTTCTCCCTCTCAAAATCCTTGTTTGTATCCTTGATTTTATCTTTGGGCTCTTGGTGCTTTTTGGATGATCTATTGTGAGAGGGTGCACTCTTCGGAGGGGTTAAGTCTTTGGGAAGTTGTTTTCCCCCTGTAGGCGGCACCGGATGACTGGGAGGCTTTCCAGAGGTTTGTTTTGATGGAGATCTGGACTGTGAAGAAGTAGGCTTGTGAGAATCCCGGGACCAATGACTGTCTCCCCCTCGGTTGCTGCTACGAGCACGCTCAGGATTTGGATAAAGACTAGGTGTGCCTTTAGGAAGAGAGCGATAGGAAAAAGATCGTTTGTGAGACATCTTTCCTGCAAAAGAAACAAGTACATATTAAAACCTTGAATACTGTTGGTATAAAAGTATGGGGTCAGACAGTGCATGTGATTTCTGCATCCTATATAATTCCCCCTAACAGACTAGGGCCCGAAGTCAGGCTCATCTGGGTAGTCTCTCGTTCTCCAACTGGAACAGTTGTTTCCTTAGAAATAGGGGAAAATGGCTCCCCTTCGAAGTCTCCCTGTGTATATACATCATCAGGTAAAGGAATCTTGCTCAGTTCTTTAAATAACTGCTCCTCTGTTAAATCATCAGGAGCAGCTGGTTCAACCGGTAGAGAGGCCCTTAAGGGGAAACACCCCGGAGAGACTGGGATTTCCTTAGACTCGTCAGCATGGGCCTCATCTCCTTTATATACATTTAGGTCTTCGACGTCTTGGATAATTATCGGCGAAGGACTCTTACGACATTTAGTTGTTTCTACTGCCTGTGACGTTCCTTCTCCCTCAGTCGGGGGCACGTATTTGTAAGGTTTGCCACCTGCACCGAGTCCAAACCTTATATCCAGAAGGCGGTGCTTGTGAAGATTCTCGTCAATAATACATTTCTTGATCTTTAGGAAGTCGTATTTGCTTTGCAGAAGAAGGGACAGTCGATTATTGTACACCGAGCCTTCCGTCTTTGGAAAGGAGTGATCTGCTTAGAGAAAAGGAGCATGTTAGCGCTTCGATTTCTTAAACAAGTTATTCATTCAAAGGTTTAAAATTTACTTGATTTAAGCCATCTTCTTGAACACCCGGCCTGTCTCTTTATATAGAACCAATCGGCCTTGGGATCCCCTATGTTGTTGTACCTGTCAGACAAAACCTTCCTATTTGCTAACGATTCGAAGAAAGAAAAATTTGGGGTTGCCGTGGAGCGATGCTTGAAAAGGTAAAAAAAATTCAAATCTTTAAACGTGAGCTCAGTTTGGAGGATTTCCACATATGCGATGTATAGGGTGTATAAGGCTGCGTAGGCATTGGGATGAAGCTGCATTGGAGCAATACCCAATCGTTATAGGGTCTCAATGACGATTGGAGGAAACGGAGGAATAGCGCCTACCCAGCACATAAGTCGGCTAACTGTCATATACCCCTCCGGAGCCAAATGAGGTCTATCTTCGTTACCAGGAGTCCTCACATCATCCCAGGGGATCCCGTGTCTCAAGAAAATTCTCTTAAGCTTTATGTCATCAAGTTTGGAAGCTAAAGAGTCAGTGAATTTCTCTATTTCTATTGCACCAGGAATCTCATCGGGAGCTCGGTCGTCTACTTCGGACTCCTCATCAAACGAGGTACTCTCGGACGGTTCCGATTCCGTTTCTGCCTCATATTTAGATCCAGAATCCTCACCCTCTGGATTAATTGGAAGAACCTCGAGGTTGTGGTGCTCATACACCTCGGGATCTGTCTCTGTATCAGATCTTAAAGGGGAACAGTTATCCGACATTACTGTTTAGGTGAGTAAACATGAGAAATAAGAATATAATTATCCGTCCCCCCGTGTGTGCAAGTGCCAGTGTGTGCTTGTGCGTGCATTAAAGAAAAGTACGAAGATCAACAATCATCGAAGGATTAGTCGTCATATGCAGTCAACTTATGTTGTTGTTTAGTCCAGAAAGTCCATCTTGAAGGCTCTAACCTAACTGTTCAATGTATTGCAGTTACGATGCGTTGTTTAAATTCATATGTGTTTCGGATCGTCAACTAAGTCGGCTCGCTGGAATCTTGGAGATCGGATCGAGATAAAAGGCTTTTCCATGGGGTCGGATCGTTTCGCAGAGATCGGATCGCTAGTGAGCTGAATCGGCAATGAAATGTTGACTCGTGGGATGAGCACAGCGATCCATCGTCTCGTGATAAGAGCCCCCTGATCCGCTCCTACTCACATCCCCACGAGCCAACACTCCTCGATCCGATCTGAAGCCTCTCCCACGAACCGACCTGACACCCTCCTTCTCCCTCCTTCTTCCTCCTCTTTCCTCCTCTTCGCTCACGAACTCAGACAGCAAAACCCATGGCGCCTCATCAGCCTCCAAGACCTTGAATACCACAAAACTCTGTCGTTCTCTCCTTTCAAGTCCGTAAAAACTCAAAGAAGAATAAGGGCGAAAGTACATGAAAGTATTTTTTATATGGTTACTTTTTTAAGTTAGGAGATGGGTGGCTTTTCTTTTGAAAACCGAGGTTAGGGTTTCAATAGGAAGGGCGGCTGCGGCGGAAAGAAGAAGAAAGGGAAATGAAGGGGAAGGCCCGGCTTATATAGACCAAACCGTGACTGTTAGTATTCTAGTTTTTGTCCCATTCGGACTGTGGAGACTAGTGGGCCACCGACTTGAGAGGGAGAGCGCTCCCTCATGCGGCTCGTGATTGAAGCAAACAAGCCCATCGCGTTTCGCAAGGAAAGCCCAGATAATCACCAACTCGAAACGAGTATCTCATCCCACGGACCGTGGGGTCTCTCGGCGATCCGACTCGACAAATGATCGTTGGAAATAAAAATTCAGGAATACTTGAGAAGAATCTAAAAGGTTTACCTGCCAATTTTTACAATGGAGCCCCCAAAAACTCCATAGATGAGAATTATACAAGGGATAAAAAATGTATGAAGATCGACTGGATATTTATACTTACTAAGAGATATGGCTCTTTTAAGCTGTACGACATTCCAGATGGACACGACATTTGATTGGCACCGTTTCGTGAAAAGATAAGTCTGCAGTTTCGAAGCATGTTCCATCCTCGATAAAACATACTTCGAGGGGGCAAAATGTTGGCTAGCTTTTTGACCAAGCCACCAAGGTCCACACACGAGGCAGACATGGTGCTTCATCCCTTTGATCCGTGAAGTCTCGATCGTGATCGCTCCATCCAGATCGGTTCGCTATGTCTCCTCCAGCTCGCGATCGCCCCCTGTAGCCTCGATCTGAACCGCTCCTGTCCTCACGATCCGATCCGTTCCCAGAAGCCAAGCTGAGGGTTATGACCCAGTCATTCACGATCCACAAACATCAGATCCAGTGACACCTGTCCATAACTGTCATATTGACCAATTCTCCATCAAACCACGAACCAGTCCGAGATTCTCGAGATTTGTGCCACGTATGACCGCGATCCGCCTAAAGAAATCAGCTATAAATAGCCCAGAACTTGGCATTTTTGAGGATCTTTTTGGCAGTATTGAGTATTGATTCCACCATTACTGTCATACCACTATTTCTTATTAGTTTTACTTCGAGATTAGTGAGAGAAATCATAATTGTAAGAGTGAGTTTGAGAGAAATCATTGGTTGTACTAGCATTCAAAGTATAATCAATAGCATATAAAGTGGACGTAAGCTCGTTAACGCCGAACCACTATAAACCTTGTGTGTTCTCTACTTTTTCCTCATTTTCCAGTTATAATTCTCTATGAATCAGAACAATTTGGGTGTTAGAGCCAAATTTTGATCTAACAATAAGCATGAATAAACTTATGGAAAAAGAGATCAAGAAGGTACCATAAAAAAGAAAAGGGTAGGTTGCGCGTAATTTTCTCTTATTTTCCGAAGTCGCGCCTTCCTCAGCGTCACTCCATTGAACTTTAACAAGCTTAACTTCTCGGTTGCGTAGCTTTTTGACTTCCGTACCCAAGATACGAGTTGGAACTCTTCTCACAGTCGCTTCTCGTTCCAATTCTACTTCCTCTAGTATACTTGGCTCCACAACTTCCGCAGACTCATGTAAGCATTTTCGTAGTTGAGAAACATGAAAAACATTATGAACTCCAGCCAGTCTTTCGGGTAGCTCTACTCTGTAAGCCATCGTCCCAATCCTTTCAATGATAGGAAATGGTCCTACAAATCTTGGTGCTAGCTTTCCTACGGACCCAAAGAGAATAACATTCCTCAAAGGAGATACTTTAAGGAACACCTTATTTCCAACCTAAAACTCAAGGTCGGTCCTTCTTTTGTCTGCGTAGGACTTCTGTAAATCTTATGCAGCCTTCATCCGTATTCTTATTAAGTCCACCTTTTCTGAGGTTTCTCTAATCATGTCTGGCCCAAGTGCGAGCTTGTCTGTAGACAACCAGTGATCGACACGGTCTTCCATATAAAGCCTCGAAGGGTGTCATGCCTATGGTGGCTTGGTAGCTATTGTTGTAAGCGAATTTCACCAAAGGAAGATGATCCTCCCATGTTCCTCCAAAGTCAAGAATGCACAATCTCAAGAGGTCTTCCAATACTCTGTTCACCCTTTCCGTCTGACTATCGGTTTGGGGGTGATAGGCCATGCTTAAGCATAATTGTGTGCCTACAGCCTACTGCAAACTCTTCCAAGACTTGCTCGTAAAGATAGGAACTCGATCACTCACTATGCTGGAGGGTATCCCATGGAGTCGAACTATCTCTTTAAGATAAATGGATGCTAGGGACGAGGCAGTCCTTCTACTCTTAACAAGTATAAAGTAAGCACTTTTAGTGAGCCTGTCCACTATTAACCAAGTACTGGTATTGCCCCTTCTTCACCTAAGCAACCCATCAACAAAGTCCATCGAAATGATATCCCATTTCCACTGTGGGACCTCTAGAGGATAGAGCAGACCACCAGGCTTCTTCTACTCCGCTTTGACTTGCTGGCATATCAAGCACTTAGCGATGAATTCAGCTACATCCATCTTCATTCCATTCCAAAACAAAACTCTTTTTATGCCTTTATACATCTTGTCTCCACCTGGGTGTATGGTCAGCTTAGAATGGTGTGCTTCTTCGAGAACCGTCTTCACCAAATCCCTTGCTTGTGGGACGCGTAGCCTTCCATCCCGTCTCAACCAACCCTTATCATCGGTGGAGTATCTATTGAGGTGACTAGAAGTCTCACCCCTAACTAGCTTATCCATCATATCAACTAGCTGAGGGTCTTCCCATTGCGCGGTTCTTATTGAGTCCAAAAGAGTAGGCCGCACCTCTAGCGATGCTAACAGACCAGTTACAATTTTAGAGGAGGGTCCAAAGTTAAAGTTTGCTATGTACTACAAGCTTTGCCTTTCTACAAAGAGAGGACTTAAGGTCAGCTTCTTTCTACTCAAGGCATCTGCTACCACATTGCCATTGCGAGGGGTATAGGAAATCTCAAAATCATATGAGGCCAGAAATTCCATCCACCTTTGTTGTCTTAAGTTAAGATCTTTTTGTGAGAAAAGGTACTTTAATGATTTATGTTAGTAAATAATTCAAACCTTTCTCCTAGTAGATAATGACGCCATGACTTAAGAGCGAAAACAACGGTAGCTAGCTCCAAATCATGAGTTGGGTAGTTCTTCTCATGTACCTTCAATTGCCTTCCCCCATAACAAAATACCTTGCCTTCTTGCATCAAGACAACGCCCAATCTTGTACCACATGTGCCTGTGTATATGGTAAACATTTTGCTCCCATCAGGCAATGTCAGAACTGGGGTTGTTGTTAGAGCCCTTTTCAAATGTTGGAAACCAATATCACAATCCAAATCCCAAGCAAAAGTTAGGTTCTTCTTTGTCAATCTTGTGAGTGGGGCTGAGATTTTTGCAAAGTCTTTAATGAACTTTCGGTAAAAGCCTGCTAGCCCGAGAAAGCTTCGAACTTCGGTTGCATTCCGTGGAACCTTCCAATCTTGCACCGCATCTACTTTTGCTGGGTCCATAGTTATCCCCTCTTTGGACTCCACATGTCCAAGAGACCTCACTTCTTCTCTCCAGAAATGGAATTTGGAGAATTTGGCTTTCAGCTGATGTGCACGAAGAATATCCATGACTTCCCTTAAATGCAAAGCATGCTTTTCTTCATTCGTCGAGAAAATCAAAATATCGTCTACGAAGACCACCACAAACTTATTAAGGAACTCCCTGAACATCCAGCTCATCAAGTCAATGAAATAAGCGGGTGCGTTTGTCAAGCCGAAAGGCATGACAAGCCATTCGAAGAAACCATCCGGGGTTTTGAACGCAGTCTTATCAATGTTGTCTTTAGCCACTCTTAGCTGATGAAACCCAGTAGCCAGATCTAGTTGGAAGAAAACCGACGCACCTACAAGTTGATCAAACAAGTCATCCATTCTTGGAAGTGGGTGCCTATTCTTCTTGGTCAACTTGTTTAGCTCCCTATAATCAACGCATAGGCAAAGTAAACCATCCGCTTTGGTTGCGAATACTACTGGAGCACCCCATTCAGAAATACTCCACCTTATAAGCCCTTTTTCGAGAGGCTCTTTGACTTGCTTGCTGAGCTCTTTTCTCTCTCTAGGAGCCATGTGTCTAACGGGTAGAGCTACGAGTTTTGCATTATCAACAAGGTATATGCGGAAGTCTATCTCCCACTTCGGAGGTAAGCCCTTCACCTCTACGAATAAATCTGAGTATTCACAGACTACTCTAACAGACAGCAAGTTTTCAATAGGTGCATCAAGAGATTCTAGGTAGCTAAGCATAACAGAGTGTACGGGATTATGAGAGATTTCGAGAGCATTACCGAGGCCAGTCATAAGTCTAACCACTCTCTTTTCGCAATCGAGGATGGAACCATTACTGAATAACCAATCCATGCCTAGAATCAACCCATAGCCCATGAAGCCCAAAACATAGGCATTACATCTAAACCCAACGCTTAGTACAGAAATTCCCAAATCCAAACAAATCATTGACAAATAGGCTGAGCCCCCAATTGGATTTGAAACAACCAAGGGATCCTCTACTATACTGGTGTCTAGGTGCAGAGATTCAACTAAAGCAGTGGATATAAAAGAGTGTGATGCGCCAGAATCAAAGAGTGTACAAACAGGATAATCAAAAAGATAAACTAAACTCTCAACAGAAATATTTCTACCTCATTCTTGCGGAGGTGCCATGAGAGCGTGAACCTGCCCTCCAGAGGTAGATCCAGTCCTCTGCCCTTGCCCTTGCTTTCTTGGGCAGTCCTTAGCCATGTGTCCTGTCTCGCCGCAGTGAAAACAACCACCAATCTTCCTCTTTTTCTTTCTGTAGTCCTTGATCAGATGTCCAGGAATGCCACAAAAATTACACTTCCTCTTGCCACGGGGTTTGTTGTTCTTCCCGCCCTCCTTTGAGTCTGTCTTCTTATTCTGGGATCCCTCCACTTTCTTATTTTAAGGTGCTTCCACCTTTGCCTCTTTCTTGCCATCCTTGGCTTCCTCCTGTAGCATTGCCATTTCCACCAGTCTCTCATAAGTTGCACCCATAGGTATATGGAACATAGCTAGGTTGTGCAATGGCTCATTCAACCTTTTAACAAAACGGAAAGCCTTCTTATAAGGAGTGTTCACTAATTCCAGTCCGAATCTAGCTAGCTGATTGAATTGGTTGACGTATTCCTTGACCGACATACTTCCCTGTTTAAGAGCTAAAAATTTCTCCATCTGTAGGCTATGCTCTGCTTGTGAGAGGAATTTCGTTTCAAACCTCGTTCTGAAATCCTCCCAAGTTTCAACTGGTCTCTCAGCATTAGTAACTTCCTACCAATAAGAGGCTTCGTCTTTAAGCAACCACACAGCCAACTGTATCTTCTTCATATCGTCCACTTCGAAGATAACAAACATATCCACAGTTTCTTTGAGCTAGTTTCTTGCTTCTACAAATGAATCAGTCCCATTAAAGTTCTTTCCACCCATAGCTCGAAAATCCCTACATATCTTGTAGAAAGCATTTGCACGAGGAGGAGGAGTAGCTGTAACAAGGGGAGGAGTAACGTCTGTTGGGCCTGCATCATTAGCCCTAGCCTCTAGGTACTTTCTGAACCAGCCTGGTATCGGTACTCCCTCTAGAAGGTTAAGATCCCCACACATGATGAAATGAAAAAGAAAAGATTCAAGTGAAACAACACTTTTTCTTAAAAATATTTCTTAAAACTTCTTTTTAAAAATTAGTTTCCAAAAATTTTATCTGATCTTGCAACCATCAGCTCTGATACCAAGTGAAACACCCCTCCTTTGTTAAGGTCACTCACAAAGGGAATGCCTTAACTTCGATGGAGCATTATAGGTAAAAGATATAGATAATTAACAAGATAGACATATAAACAGCGGAAAACTAAATTTATTTCATAAGTACATGGTTTAGTTAAAACATTAAAACAACTGTCTCAAACCAACTTCCAAATTATTACAACAAAATCCCTGTCTTGAATTAAAACATAAAGAAGCATTAAAACAACTGTAAGGCAGCATAAATCCCCAATAAGAGAGTATCCAAATCCATAGCTCAAGGAAAAGATTCCAAGCAATACATCTACTCTCTTCAAGCTGGAAATGATCCGATCTAAGCTGAAGTATTCCCTCCCTGCGGACCTTGAGGAGGGGGGAGGAACGGAAGAAAAGAAGACAAAAGAAAATGGGTCAGACATGAGTCTGGTAAGTCCAGTGATTATTTAGCATGTAAACAAGAAACAAGATTATGACTTGAATAAACTGAATTTAGGACAACATCCTAGGAATAAGATAATAAGACTGAATATGCTATCGCATTCATTTCTACTTCTCTGCACCCCCTTTACAAGTGTTTCAACTAGCACCATGTGTTCAAGATAAATGATCCCCTTTATATTGATCGGCTCCTACTCGTATACGTTTACCAATTGTGTCATTCGGCCCCGCATCATTGTAGATACCTGTGCTGGTCCCACCACGGGGTATATCAAATCCTGTGGTGGCAACCGACATAATTCAAGATGCACATAGTATAACTACAGAAGCCCAGTGCCTACTTTTTCCACTTCAGAGTACGTGCACGACCACACTCCGTCGGAACCTACACTGACGCACCACCCGCCGTTGTTTTGACCGCTTATAATCGGCCCGGTAATCGTGCCCCATGCTGCCTAGTTCAGGGTACCATGATACATCTATGTAGGTTACTGCTGAAACGGGTCCCCATCGCTAGGGTTTCCAAATCAACATGTTAAAATGGTTAAGTGTTTCTCAAATTTACCTAACCCCACCCATCAGTTCAGTTAACATGTTGTATTGGTTAAGTGTTGCCTAAATTAACTTAACCATACCATTCTTGTCTTAGCTTTAATTCATTCATTAAAGCACCAACCACTCAAATTAGATATGTATTATTGCGGTTGCTGGATGTGCCGGTCGGTTCCGGGTAGTCTTACACCGCAACTCAATCTAACCTCGGGTTCTTTTGGGCTTGATGCACTAACCTCTCACATTAGATATATATTATTACGGTTGGTGGATGTACCGGGCAGTTCCGGGCAGTCTTACACCGTAACTCAAACTCAATCTAACCTCGGATTAGGCATATTCGTCTTTTTCTAAATTTACATATTTATCTTTCAAATTTATATGTAAATTATCCACAATTATTAACATTCAAGTCATGCCCATTTACCCTCTAAATCATATTTTCAATTTTTTGGTATATAAATTTATACCAATTTTATGCCACTAACCATTCATTTATTTATGGGCCAAATTAGCCAATAATAATAATTTCTAAGGTTTTCCCTACGTTACCCCCGTCATACGTTCACAAAGTTCACATAGAATATTAGGCTCGTAACTTAGCCTTACTTATATACAAAAGGGGAAAGAAGGGAGCATGTACCATTCACACAATATAAAATAATAAGGATCTAACTAAACATGTGTCATGTAAATGTGGCATAAAATAATGAACTTGCATTTTTGGATCTAACTAACATAAGTCTTTAAGCATATGAAATTACCCAAATCCAACTAGGCATGTAAATGTAAACTTTTATTTTGGGTCCGATAAACATAAGCCTTAAGCATATAGAATTACACAAGTTCAACTAGACATGTGAATGTGAACTTTTAATTTGGATCCAATAAACATGAATCTTAAATATATGGAATTACACAAATTCAACTAGGCATGTAAATATGAACTTTTATTTTGGATCTAATTTTCATAGATCTAAATGTAGATCTAAACACAATACATGTCTTGGCCTAACAACTTGCATGTAACATAACATGAATAAGTCACCAATTTTACATGATTGGTTTATATCAACATAATAACCGCAATAGCCTAACAACTTGCAATGTAACATAACATGAATAAGTCACCAAACTTTACATAATACATGATTGGTTTAACATCAACATAATAACTACAATAGCCTAACAACTTGCATGTAGCATAACGTGAATAAGTCACCAAATTTTACATAATACATGATTGGTTTAACACCAATATAATAACCACAATAATCTCATAATCATATAAGATAGAATCGTTACAAGAATAGGCATGAATCAGCGTCATCATTATCTTACAACTAGGAATAACGCTAGTTTTCACTTTATTACAAATCATAACTTCTTAATCGTTCACATCTAAATGATAATAGGACTTACAAACAAAAGAAAGTCTTGTTTTCTGGGATCTGTTTTCTGAATTTGAAAAGCAATCCCTTGAAGAAGACTATCAATTCTCTAAGTTAGTTTGGATTCGTAGCTTTTGACTCGCTTTCTAATTGAAGAAGAAATGGCGGCTAGGCTAGAACAGTCATGGACAACATGGTGGCTCCTTAGAATGAATTTGTGTGATTTAGGGTTTGAGGATTAGGGTTGCTTTTATAGAAGTTTAATATTATGTGAACCGTTATATCATTCTAGGAGCAAACACAACCGTCCAGACTAGATGGAGTTATCCAGAATTTCCACCTATGCCTTAGTGACTTAGCAACATGTCAGAAAGGACTCAGCAACTAGTCAGAATCGTCACTTTTTTGGATCTGGGCGAGGTCGACCCCCTGGTCGACCTGTACAGGGGAGGTCGACCCCATGGTCGACCTGGCCTAGGGCGAGAAATATCCCGCCCAGCCCGCTTCTTCATCTTTCGTTTGAATTTTGAATTTTAACTCTGAACTGTTTTTAATTTATATAAATTTCTGAAACTTCTGAGGGCCATAACTTCCTCATACGAAGTCCGATTTACGAAAACTTGGACTCTATTCCAAGCAGCATTTCAAGACGAACGCAATGGCGTAACCCGTTTCCCTTAATTCTCACTTTAAAAATTAAATATTCTTTAATTCGATCTTTTAATAGACATAGAAAATTCAGGGTGTTACAAGCATCACCGTTGATCCTCGGACATCCCTCCAGAGGTGTTCAAAATTTGGTACAGAAGGAAGTTACTTTGCCTGGTCAGTGTTGGAAACCTAATCTCCACTACAAGGCCATACGATTTTGATTGTATACCATGCGTCAGTATAGTATATGGTACCTATGCTGACTAGGATTGATATATTTACTTTCGAAACTGTTTCCGCACTATATTATAGCATTGAAAGAGGATTTTCACATATCAAGCATTTTTGACTGCATAAGGAGAAACCTCGCCCATGTGTGCGTTTGCATTGTGCATGTGCCGCGAGACCTTATATTGGTTTCATTTTTCAAAAAGTCATTGCGAATTTCTATGCATTGGTATTCACATAGAGTAAACCTGTTCCGCATTTGCGGCATGGTCCGGCGAATTACCTAACTTTAAAATAAACCCTAAAAACAACTGTTTTGAGTTCTCACACCATTCCTATGACTGACCTGGAGTTTATTGTTCCCACACCTAAACTCTGGGTGCCCATAATATTTGCACGGGCAGCCTAGTTGTTTGGTTTGCAGATTTAGTCTTGGAGTTGGTTAGAGCTGGATGCTGGTTTAGCTGGAGCTATTATATCCTGGAGCATGTATATTCTTCCGCTGAGTTTAGTATCTTTTCCGCTGTGTAACCGATGTACTCTGATATACCTCTTGTAACTCTGATGTAATATTATTTTGATGATAATGGAAAAGTTCTTTTTATTTTGTGCAAATGTGTAAGTACCCCTAACAATCTGTCTTTATGAACGATTTAAGTTGGTTTAATTACCAGCGAAAACCGGGCAAAAAGTCGAGTCGTTACATCTAGTCAATCTGATATTTCATCTACCCACACCTTCATTGACTGGAACAAAGACCGGACGAATATGTTCATTGATGTTTGTTATGAAAACATCGATATGCATGCTCGGTATGGTGCATGGTGGTATCAGGAGATTACTGTGATATTCAACGATTGCATTGGCCTAGACTACAACACTTGGCAAAGAACAACTTTGACAATTTAAAATGTGATTGGGGACCATAGAACAAGATGCTATAGATTTCAACTGGCTTATGGAATAAGGAACATGACACGGTCGGTAAAACCGACGAGTGGTGGAATACGGATGAATTGAAGTACCGCAAGTACAGATAATACTCGCCTGCTCGTTTCAGGCAATCGGACGTGAATTTTGGTGGCTGCATGTGAACTGACAAATGTCAGTTTGTTATTCCATCGCATCCTCTCACTCAACTGCAGTTTAATGTACAACTTTATGGCGACTATCTTTGGGGGTGATGTTGAGGGGATCACCAGTACTAGTACGGGTATGAATTGGTTTAACCAGACAGGACGAATGTGTTTTTAGTTTATATCCTTAAAAAAATCAGACCAAACATGGATCAGAAAAAAAATTCTCTCGGACAAATTTTGTTGTCCAAATTCGTGTCCTAAATAAAATCAGCCGAACATAACATATGTTTTTTGAACACGGACAAAAACGGATCCGATCAAACATGGCTATTTATGTCATTTTTATACATTTTATTAGATTTTCTTTCAACTATATACCGAATCACAAGGAATTCGGACGAACTCGAACAAATACGGACAAGACGTGATTTTTTCTCGTATAAATTTTGTTGTACTAACTCGTGTTGATAATCGAATGGACTAGAAATAACGTATTTCGGTCACAAACATGAATGAACATCAGACATTCATACAAAATTTACAACCTAAATGCTAAAGGGCTTAGATTGCGGTCATCTAATGGGTTATCTAGAGCTGATGGTAGTTCATCACATTCATGGTAGGTGCAGGACAGCGGGGTAGGAGGGCAACAGCTATGAGGAGCAAGAGGTTTGGCTGATTATGATAGCAAAGGTTACAACCCTTTGCATGCATTACTGGACAACCCGAGCAATTCAGAAAGGCTGTTATTTTTCTTGTTAGGAAATTGAGAAGGAGCGTGTAGTTTGTTTGTATTTTATTTTCGATTTTTGCATTTGTATTATGTATTCTAAATATGACTTTTTATTTCGTATTATGTATTTTGTGTTTAAAAATAATTAACATAAATAAAACAATAATATAAACAAACAACAAAATAACAACTTCCCCTTTTCTGTTACCCCTTTCGTAAAAAGAACGCATTCCCCGTTGCAAACTTACCTCTTTCCCCATCCCATTAATTTTCCCCTTTCGATTCAAAAAAGAATGCATCTTAGAAAAAAAAAAATGTAACGGAGAAACAATTTCAATGCAAAGGAGACTCAATTGTAGAAATTAAGTTGAATACTAGAAATGAAATTAAAGTGCACGGTTTTGTATAAAATTGAAGTTGAGTACTAGAAAGGATACTCAAATGTATGAAACCAAATTGTGTATCGTAGAGGAAATGCATAGAGCCTAGCCTTTGTATAAAATGGAATGCACAAAGAGTATAAAAGAGATTCACAAGATTTTGACAGTGGACATCAAACAACAACTAAAATGCATAGATGTTTTTAGAGGTGATTAGAGAGAAGGAGAAACTTTTAAAAAAAGTTTAGCCTAAAGGACATCAAGTTTCATTTTTAAGATAAAGGACAAACTTCAAAGAAAATTAGTTTGAAAGAAAATGCTAAATACAACTAGTATTATATTCAGTTTTTACACTATACCGAAATAATGGTTATAACTAGCATTACATTTGAAATGCTGGTTACAACCAGCATTACATTTGGTTTTACACCGTACAAAATGCTAGTTATATTTAGTATTGTCCTTTAGCTTAATATTTTTCAAAAAAATTCTTCCAGACTAAAAAAGAAATTTAGTATCCTCTAGTCTAAAGGAATTTCAAAGTTTGTCCTTGTGCCTATTTTCTACTTTTTCATATAAAAATTATGAAAGAAACCAACAAAAGAATGCTCAAACCAAACAAACAAAACTGCAATTGAAAACAAATTCCCTTATTGGGTACTAGTGATCGTATGATCTGCCTCTTTCCAGTATATGTTTGAATAGTAGACAAATATTTGTTTATGTGTGTTATTGCCCTAGATATACCCTTGATATTATTCATACTGCCTAAGTATATGTAAAATGGTTAAACTTAAAGATTTTATTTACCAGAACTTTTGTTTCAGCCCTTCCTCTTAACAACACAGGTTAGATAGGATAACCTCGAAGTTCAAGTTGGAAGATGGAGAACATGACGATGATGTCAACTGTTTTATTTATTTATTATTAATACTATGTATGACATTAGTATGATACTTGTGATGTACCTGCATTTGTGACTTAACATTTATGACTCTGTGGTAGTACTATATTTGTCATCTTTATTATTTTATGAAATGATACATCTTATTTACTCTTGTGATTTGTGATATTCAATCATAGGTGGAGAAGATGGTATGTTAAATCAGATTAAATGGAAGGAAATTTTTTCTAAGAGGGAGAAAGGGTAGATACTGCTTCCCCTAGTTAATGGGATTTGGGTAGATATTGTTTTCCCTAATTAATGGGATTTTGATAGATATTATTTTCCCTTATTAGGTGGCATAATTGATAAAGATTTGTTTTGAGCAAGTTTTAAGGAGTATTTATTTTTGAGATATTTTAGGGTCCATTTAGGTTTTAGACCTATTCTTTCTATTTGCCTATATAAGCATCTCATTAGGGAGTGAATTACTTGTACCTGAAGGAGAGAAAAACTTGTTATTTCGGGATTGAGATAAATTCTCAACTATTTTTAGGTTTTCATTGTAATAATTTGGTGGATTAATAAAGGTTTGTTTGGTGGAAATTGCTTGTTATTGTTATCTTCTTCCCTCTTTCAAAATCTAATTGTGTAGTGATCTTGCGGAAACCCTAACAGTTGGTATCAGAGCCTTCCACATAATTTTTTTGGAGAGGGTGTGAATATGGATAAAATAATTATTGAAAAGCTTAATGGAAGAAATTGGGGATTATGGAAGGCGAAGATGGAAGATTTCCTTTATATCTTAATGATCTTCATCAACCACTGGAGAATAATGGAGAAAAAACCTAGCAATCTATCCGAAGCAAAATGGGAGACTTTGGATAGGAAGGCTGCTGCGTTTATTCGATGTTTTTTTTGGATAATACAGTGTTTCATATTGTTGCTAATGAAACATCTGCATATACCATATGGAAGAAATTGGAAGGGGATTATGCGAAGAACTCTGCAACAAATAAGGCTCTTCTTATGAGAAGGTTGGTGAATCTAAAGCTTAAGCAAGGTGGACCAATTAGAGAGCATCTTAATGATTTTCAGGAAATTGTGAATCAATTGGCTACCATAAATTTTAAGGTGGATAATGAAACACAAGCCTTAATGATGATGTGTTCATTGCCAGAGAGTTGGGAAACACTTTTGGTTGCATTGAATAACTCAAATTCGGAGGGCGTTGTAACACCCCGAATTTTCTGTTAACAATAAATTAACAAATAAAACTATACTTAATTCAAAATGAAAGAATTAAGGGAAACGGGTTACGCCATTTCGCTCGTCTCTGAATTCTTCTTGAGATAGAGTCCGAGTTTGCATAAATCGGACTCCGTATGAAGGAGTTATGACCTCCAGAAGTTTCAGAATTCAATTTAAAATTCAAACAGTTCAAATTCAGTTCAAAAATTCGAAAAAACAGACCCAAACTGGGCTGGGCGGGAAAATTCCCGCCTAGGAATCAGGTCGACCTGCCCAGTCGACCTGGTCAGGCCCTGGCTGGCCTGGTCGGGTCCTGGTCGAATTCCTGTGCTCTGGTGTGTCACTAGGGTCGATTTGTCACTTTCTGATTGGCTCCTCTTGGTGTGTATGGTCTGGATTCACTCTATATGTAAATTTAGAAAACATGAGTATGCTTAACCCGAGGTTGGATTGAGTTGTGATGTAAACCTACCCGGATCCGCCCGGCTGTCCAGTAATCACAACAATACCTATCCAATGTGGGTGGTTAAGCATTGAGCCTAATAAGGAACCGAGGTTAGACTGAGTTACGGTGTAAATCTGCCAGGAACCGACCAGCACATCCAGTAACCATAACAATACCTGTCTAATGTGAGTGATCGGTGCTTTAACTAATTAAGGCTAAGGACAGACAAGTCAGGATGGTAGGGTTAAGTTAACTAAAACACTTAACCAATTCAACATGTTAATTAAACTGATGGGTGGGATTAGGTAAATACAGACACTTAACCACTTAACATATTAAACTAGAGAACCCTAGTAACGGGGACCCATTTCAGCAGTAACCCAATTAGGTATCATGGTACCCTGAAACTAGGCAGGGTGGGGCACGATTACTGGGCTGATTGTAAGCGGTCAAAAGCAACGGCGGTTGGTGCAGCAGTGTGGGTTCTAACAGAGTGCGGGCGTGCACACACTTCGGAGCAGACAAACAGGGCACTGGGCACTAGTAGTATAACCTATGCATTTTAGAATTGTGTCGGGCCGCCACCATGGGACTTGATACACCCCATAGTGGGACTAGCATAGGTATCTACAATCTTTGGGGGCCGTATGACACATATGATTTTGCGAGTAGGAGCCGATCTTTAGAAAGGGGATCACTTCACCCCAATCATGGGGTGCCAATCGAAACAAGTACAAGTAGGTGCAGAGATATAGTGTGGGGTGTGATAGTATATTCGGTTCAAAACTGCTTTATCTTAGTTTATGATACTTTCCTGTTTCCGGTTTATACCTATCATGCCCTTTTTCTTATTCTCATACTGAAGAGTCATTAGACTTACCAGGCTTTATCTCTGACTCTATTTTTCTTCCGTCTTCTTTTCTTCTGTCCCCCCCCCCTCCCCAGGTCCACAGGGAGGAAACAACCCAGCTTAGTCAGACTCTTTGCAAGCTTCAAGATAGTAGATGTATGGTTTGGACTCTCTTTCCTTGGCTATGGCTGTTGGATATGTTCTATGGGGATTTATGCAGTTTTAATTATGTTTTATGCTTCTTTATTTAATAATCAAGACAGAAATGATGATGTAATGTTTTGGAAGTTATTGTGAGACAATTGAGGAAATGTTTTGTATGAACACGTATTTATGAAATGAAAGCCTGTTTGTTTTCCGCTGCTTATCTATATATGTGTTTATATCTGTCTTTTGTTTTATCTGTGACTTTTACTTATAAACCTCCACTGAAGTTAAGGCATTCCCTTTATGAGTGACCTTAATGGAGGTGGAGTGTTTCACTTGGTATCAGAGCACAGGTTTACCAGACTAGATAAAAGTTTTTGAAACTATTTCCAAAAAGAAGTTTAAATAAACATTCTTTTTCAAGAAAAAAAGCGTTGTTTTAAAAAGGCATAATTCCCAAAAGACATATGCACTATCTCTCTATCCTTTTGTCTTGAATACTTTCCTTTTTGTTCCAGCATGTCTGGAGATCTTAACCTTCCAAAAGGGGTACCGATACCTGGCTAATTCCGAAGGTACCTAGAGGCTAGGGCCAATGATGCGGGCCCAACAATCATTCCTCCTCCCACAGTGGTAGCGGTTCCTCCTCCTCCTCCTCCGCGTGTAAATTCTTTCGCTAAGACGTGTAGAGACTTCAAGGCTATGGGTGGAAAGGAATTTTATGGAACTGAATCCTTTGTGGAAGCAAGGAACTGGCTGAAGGAGACCGAAGATTTGTTCGTCATCTTCGAAGTTGACGACAGGAAAAAGATACAGCTAGTAGTGTGGTTGCTTAAAGATGAAGCTTCTTATTGGTGGGAAGTTACCCATGCTGAGAGGCCAGTGGAAACTTGGGAAGATTTCAGGACGAGGTTTGAGATGATATTCCTCTCCCAAGCTGAAAGAAGCCTACAGATGGAGAAATTCCTAACTCTTAAATAAGGAATTATGACGATCAAGGAGTACGTCAATCAGTTTAATCAGCTGGCTAGATTTGGGCTGGATTTAGTAAACACCCAACACAAGAAGGCCCTTCGCTTCGTCAAAGGTCCGAATGAGCCTCTACACAGCCTTGCTATGACCCATATACCCATGGGAGCGACTTATGAAAGCTTGGTGGACATGGCGTTGCTACACAAGGAAGATAAAGGCAAGAAAGAGGCAAAGGTGGAAGTGCCTCAAGAAAAGAAAGAGGGTTTAAAGGCTAAGAAAACAGACTTCAAGAAGGGCAGGAAGAACAACAAATCCAGTGAAAAGAGAAAGTGTAATTTCTGTGGCATTGTTGGAATATAGCGAAAGACTGCAGAAAGAAGAAGGTGAAGATGAATGGTGGTTGTTTTCATTGCGGCGAGACTGGGCACTTGGCTAAGGACTGCCCAAAGAAGCAGGGGCAGGGACAGAGGACTGGATCCACCTCAGGGGGACAGGTTCACGCGCTGGTGGCACCACCACAGGAACGAGGTAGAAATATTTCTGTAGAAAGCTTAGTTTATCTCTATGATCATCCAGTTCGCACTCTCTTTGATTATGCGACATCACACTCCTTTATTTCATCTGCTTTAGTAGAATCTCTGCACCTAGACACTAGTATGGCAGAAGATCCCTTGGTTGTTTCAAATCCAATCGGGGGCTCGGCTTATTTGTCGATGGTTTGTTTGGATTTGAAAATCTCTATTCTAAGTGTTGAATTTAGATGTAGTGCCTTTGTTTTGGGTTTCTCGGGATATGGATTGATCTTAGGCATGGACTGGTTATCCATTAATGGTGTCATTCTTGATTGTGAGAAGAGAGTGGTTAGATTCTTGACTCAGCTCGGTAACACTCCAGAAATTTCTTGTAATCCCTTGAATGCTATTATGCTTAGTTATCTAGAGTCGCTTGATGCTTCTGTTGAGAATTTGCAGCCGGTTAGAGTGGTCCGGGAATATCCGGATGTCTTTGAAGAGGTGAAGGGCTTACCTCCGAGGCGGGAAATAGACTTCCGCATATATCTTGTTGATAATGCAAAGCCCGTAGCTTTACCTGTTAGACACATGGCTCCAAAGGAGAGAAAGGAGCTCAGTAAGCAAGTTAAGGAGCTTCTTGAGAAGGGGTTTATAAGGAGGAGTATCTCGGAATGGGGTGTTCCAGTGGTGTTCTCCACCAAAGCAGATGGATCACTACGTCTTTGTGTGGACTATAGGGAGCTAAACAAGCAGACTAAGAAGAATAGACACCCGCTTCCCAAAATAGATGATTTGTTTGATCAGCTTGTAGGCGCGTCGGTCTTCTCCCAACTTGATCTGGCTACTGGGTTCCATCAGCTAAGGGTAGCTGAAGATAGCATTGATAAGACGTCGTTCAGAACCCCAGACAGTTTCTTCGAGTGGCTTGTCATGCCTTTCGGCTTGACAAACACACTCGTTTATTTCGTAGACCTAATGAGCAGGGTGTTCAGAGAATTCCTCAATAAGTTCGTGGTGGTCTTCGTAGACGATATTTTGATCTTCTCAAAGAATAAGGAAGAACATGCTCAGCATCTGAAGGAGATCGTGGAAACTCTTCGAGTTCATCAGATAAAAGCCAAATTCTCCAAGTGCCACTTTTGGAGAAAAGAAGTAAGGTTTCTTGGACATATAGTGTCCAAAGAGGGGTTAGCTGTGGACCTCGCGAAAGTGGTGGCAGTGCAAGATTGGAAGACACCAAGAAATGCAACCGAAGTCCGAAGCTTTCTCGGGCTAGAAGGTTTTTACCGAAAGTTCATTAGAGATTTCGCAAAAATCTCAGCTCCACTCACAAGGCTAACAAAGAAGAATCTAGTATTCGCTTGGGATTTGGATTGTGATATTGCTTTCCAACGCTTAAAAAGGGCTCTTACAACAGCCCCAGTTCTGACTTTGCCTGATGGAAGCAAGATGTTCACAGTATATACGGATGCTTGTGGTACGGGGCTAGGCGTTGTTCTGATGCAGGAAGGGAAGATAGTAGCTTATGGTGGAAGACAATTGAAAGTTCATGAAAAGAACTACCCAACCCACGATCTTGAGTTGGCCGCTATCGTTTTTGCGCTTTAGTCTTGGCGCCATTATCTCCTAGGTGAGAAGTTCGAATCATATACTGACCATAACTCGTTGAAGTATCTTTTCTCGTAGATAGATCTTAACTTGAGGCAGCAAAGGTGGATGGAGTTCCTTGCCTCGTATGATTTTGAGATTTCCTATACTCCTGGCAAGGGCAACGTAGTAGCAGACACCTTGAGCAGAAAGAAGCTGACCTTAAGCCCTCTCTTTGTAGAAAGGCAAAGCTTGGAGTATATAGCCAGTTTTGACTTCAGGCCCTCCTCTAATTTTGTACCTGGTTTGTTGGCATCACTAAAAGTACGACCCACTCTTTTAGACTCAATAGGGGCCGCACAATGTGAAGACCCTCAGCTTGTGGATGTGATTGATAAGCTAATTAGGGGTGAAACTTCCAGTCACCTCAATAGGTACTCCATCGATGATAAGGGTTGGCTGAGGCGAGATGGAAGACTATGCGTCACACAAGCAAGGGATTTGGTAAAGATGGTTCTCGAGGAAGCACACCATTCCAAGATGACAATACACCCAGGCGGAGACAAGATGTACAAGGACGTAAAGAGAGTTTTCTTTTGGAGCGGCATGAAGGACGTGGCAGATTTCGTTTTTAAGTGCATGACATGCCAACAAGTCAAGGCGGCACAAAAGAAACCTAGAGGACTGCTTCATCCTCTAGAAGTCCCACAATGGAAGTGGGATAGCATTTCAATGGACTTTATTGATGGGTTGCCTAGGTCAAGAAGGGGCAATACTAGCATTTGGGTAATAGTGGACAGGCTCACAAAAAGTGCCCACTTTATACCTATCAAGAGTAGAAGGACTGCCTCATCTCTAGCATCTCTTTATCTCAAGGAAATAGTTCGACTCCATGGAATACCTCCAGCATAGTGAGTGACCGAGATCCCATCTTTACGAGCGAATTTTGGCGGAGTCTACAAGAAGCTGTAGGCACACAGTTATGCTTGAGCACGGCCTATAACCCCCAAACCGATGGTCAGACGGAAAGGGTGAACAGAGTATTAGAAGATCTTTTGAGACTGTGCGTTCTTGACTTTGGAGGGACATGGGAGGATCATCTTCCTTTAGTGGAATTCGCCTACAACAACAACTACCAAGCCACCATCGGCATGGCGCCCTTCGAAGCTTTGTATGGAAGACCATGCCGATCACCAACCTGTTGGTGGTAGTCTACAGACAAGCTTATACTTGGGCCAGACATGATTAGAGAGACTTCAGAAAAAGTGGACTTAATACAAAGGAGAATGAAGACTGCCCAAGATAGACAGAAATCCTACACGGACAAAAGAAGGACCGACCTTGAATTTGAGGTTGGGGACAGGGTTTTCCTTAAGGTATCTCCTTTAAGGAACGCCGTTCGCTTTGGGTCCGCAGGAAATCTAGCACCAAGGTTCGTAGGACCGTTCCCTATCATCCAGAAGATTGGGAAAATGGCTTATAGAGTAGAGCTGCCCAAAAGGTTGGCTGCAATTCACAATGTCTTTCACGTTTCTCATCTCCGGAAGTGTTTACATGAGTCTGCGGAAGTGGTGGAGCCAAGCATTCTAGAAGAAGTTAAAATAGAACGAGAAACAACTGTGAGAAGAGTTCCAACTCGAATCGTAGGAACTAAAATCAAAAAGCTACGCAACCGCGAAGTCAAGCTTGTTAAAGTTCAATGGAGCGATGCCGAGGAAGACGCAACTTGGGAAACTGAGGACAGAATACGCGCGGCTTACCCTTTTCTTTTTGAGGGTACATCTTTGATCTCTCTTTTTCCTTAAGTTATGCTTGTATCTACCTTTTAGTGTATCTTCTCATTCCTTTTTCTCCAACTCCGTAGGTAGAAACTAATGGATGTAAACATGTATTTGAAACATGTTATGATTGATGGCTGCAAGTGATTGCAAGTGGTTGCTAGTGGATGCATATACACACAACTTAGGTATTAGATCGGCTCAGTCACTTCCATATTGCATATGCATATATGTATTCATAGTTGTATATGGCTGAAACTTGATATGTTGTCATATGGACGTCGCATTTGTATGAATGGTTGCGCACTCATGTAGAATTATGAGTAAGGAAAAAATTTGCATACATAATGGATTCATGATACTTACATGATTTGCATTAAGGAGGTCAACTGAATCAGTAGACCGCCTGATTTTGCATTATATAAGGACATGTACACACACTATGCATATGATCATGAAGCATTAGAAGTCTTTTAATGATAATGGACGCCTGTGTTTGTTGGTTGAGTAGATGGACGATTGGATGTTAGGGTATACGTTCTTTTAGACTTGAAGATTTCGGGGACGAAATCCTTTAAGGAGGGGAGAATGTAACACCCCGAATTTTCTGTTAACAATAAATTAACAAATTAAAGTATACTTAATTCAAAATGAAAGAATTAAGGGAAACGGGTTACGCCATTGCGTTCGTCTCGGAATTCTGCTTGAGATAGAGTCCGAGTTTGTGTAAATTGGACTCCGTATGAAGGAGTTATGACCTCTGGAAGTTTCAGGATTCAATTTAAAATTCAAACAGTTCAAATTCCGTTCAAAAATTCGAAAAAACAGACCCAAACTGGGCTGGGTGGGAAAATTCCCGCCCAGGAACCAGGTCGACTAGGGGGTCAACCTGGGGGTCGACTTCGGTACCCAAGTCGACCAGGGGGTCGACCTAGGGGTCGACCTACCCAGTCGACCTGGTCAGGCCCTGGCTGGCCTGGTCGGGTTCTGGTCGAATTCCTGAGCTATGGTGTGTCACTAGGGCTGATTTGTCACTTTCTGATTGGCTCCTCTTGGTGTGTATGGTCTGGATTCACTCTATGATCATCTGACGGCTCAACTCAATCTGAAATTCTATAAATACAACCCAACACTCAACCTAAATTCACACAAATAAAATAGAGCTAGAGCAGTCATGCTACTAGGAGGAAACTAAGAGTAGCCGTCAGTTAGAGAAAGCTTAGAGACGAGCAAAACTAAAGTAAAAACAAGATTTAAACAACATTTATCTACCCAAAGGAAAGCATTGCAAATTTAGAACTCAGAATTCAGAAAACAAGACCGTCGTTTGTTGTAAGTATAGTGATTTTTCCGATGAGAATAAAATTAAGACTTGATTCGATGTAAAATGGAAATGGAATTGTGCTATTGTATAACGATGATGCTAATTCATATCCGTGTATTGCAATGATTGTATTGTGAATGGTATTGGGATGTTTGTGGTATAATTTACTTGATGTTGGTCCTATTGTACATTTAGAATGAAAGCAACATCACATACAAGTATATGGTTAATGTTAGAATTTATACCTATATGTTTATATGTTTAACATGGGTTGTATACATTTTTCTAAGTCTAAGTTAAGACTTATATACACATGTTCTATGTTAAGACCATTATGCCTACATGATTAAATCTCATGTATATGTTCTTATGTTCTTTGCAATTTTGTAATTGGGTCCATGCCAAGTACCATTCAGTTTCACACGATTATTACAAGTTTCATGTTATAATAGGATACATGATTTGATCTAGTTCACGCTTTTGGGTTAATGTCAAAAAGAGACATTTTTATGGACATGTATTAACTTTGTCACATGCTAGTCTGTGTTTGAAGTTATGCCTAGATAAAAATATGTTTAGGCCTATATTTTATGCAAGTCTAAATTATGCCATTTCATGTGACATCTATTTAATTAGATTATTATTTGAATGCAAGTTCACATGACAAGTTGAAACCCATGATTTATGTTAATTAGATTGCAAAGTTGCAAGTTCATATGTCATACACCCTTTATGTTATTTAGAATATTTCATGTTCTTGACTTTCCCTTCTATGTTTATAAGTTGGGCTGAAATATCTAGCCCAACATTCATTATAATCTTGCGAACATACAAACGGGGGAAATCGTTGGGATTAAACATGAAAAATATATGAAATTGGCATGTTTATCACATGCCAAAAATTGGTGACACTTAAATGGTAAAAAAAATTATACCAAAAATGATGAACTTGGAAAGCGGGCCATAACATTTAATTGTTAACAAATTTACATATAACAAGTAAAAGAGAAAAATATCTAAATTTAGAAAACACGAGTATGCTTAACCCGAGGTTGGATTGAGTTGTGATGTAAACCTGCCCGGACCCGCCCGGCTATCCAGTAATCACAACAATACCTATCCAATGTGGGTGGTTAAGCATTGAGCCCAATAAGGACCCGAGGTTAGACTGAGTTACGGTGTAAACCTGCCTGGAACCGACCGGCACATCCAGTAATCGTAACAATACCTGTCTAATGTGAGTGGTCGGTGCTTTAACTAATCAAGGCTAAGGACAGACAAGTCAGGATGGCAGGGTTAAGTTAACTAAAACACTTAACCAATTCAACATGTTAATTAAACTGATGGGTGGGGTTAGGTAAATACAGACGCTTAACCACTTAACATGTTTGACTAGAAAACCCTAGTAACGGGGACCCATTTCAGCAGTAACCCAATTAGGTATCATGGTACCCTGAAACTAGGCAGGGCGGGCACGATTACTGGGCTGATTGTAAGCGATCAAAAGCGATGGCGGTTGGTGCAGCAGTGTGGGTTTTAACGGAGTGCGGGCGTGCACACACTTCGGAGTAGACAAACAGGGCACTGGGCACCTGTAGTATAACCTATGCATTTTAGAATTGTGTCGGGCCGCCACCATGGGACTTGATACACCCCATGGTGGGATCAGCATAGGTATCTACAATCTTTGGGGGCCGTATGGAACATATGATTTTGCGAGTAGGAGCCGATATTTATAAAGGGGATTACTTCACCCCAATCATGGGGTGCCAATCGGAACAAATACAAGTAGGTGTAGAGATATAGTGTGGGGTGCAATAGTATATTCGGTTCAAAACTGCTTTATCTTAGTTTATGATACTTTCCTATTTCCGGTTTATACCTATCATGACCTTTTTCTTATTCTCATACTGAAGAGTCATTAGACTTACAAGGCTTTATGTCTGACTCTATTTTTCTTTCGTCTTCTTTTCTTCCGTCCCCCCTCCCTCCGCCCCATGTCCACAGGGAGGAAACAACCCAGCTTAGTCAGACTCTTTGCAAGCTTCAAGATAGTAGATGTATGGTTTGACTCTCTTTCCTTGGCTATGGCTGTTGGACACGTTCTATGGGGATTTATGCAATTTTAATTATGTTTTATGCTTCTTTATTTAATAATCAAGACAGAAATGATGATGTAATGTTTTGGAAGTTATTGTGAGACAATTGAGGAAATGTTTTGTATGAAAACGTATTTATGAAATGAAAGCCTGTTTGTTTTCCGCTGCTTATCTATATATGTGTTTATATTTGTCTTGTGTTTTATCTGTGACTTTTACTTATAAACCTCCACCGAAGTTAAGGCATTCCCTTTGTGAGTGACCTTAATGGAGGTGGGGTGTTTCAGGCGTTGTTTCAATGGGTTCAGTGGTCAGTAGCTTGCTTAATGAGGAGATGCGGAGGATGAGCCTTATGAAAGGAAAAGATAAGGAGGCAACGGAAATTGAAACTACAATTGAAAAAGCTTTTATTGCAACGAGGGTTTAGTCAACGAAATATGGAAAGGCAATCGAATAGAACAGACGTGAGAAAGGAATACATTTGTTTTTACTATGACAAACCTGGTCATCAACTGAGATTTTGTCATAAGCTTAAGAGGGATAAGGAGAAGATGAAGGCATTGGAAGAAGAGTCGTATGAACAAAAGAACAATGATAATGAGGTGAATCTAGGTGTGGAACTTGACGGCAATGTTTTATGTGTTAATGAAGGAGAAAGCAAAGATTGGATACTTGATTCGGGAGCTTGCTTCCACGTATGTCATCAAAAGGAAGCATTTATTGATTATGAAGAACAATCTACTAAAGTGGAATCCACCGATGGTCGAGATTTGCATGTTAAAGGTATAGGTTCAATCCGATTGAAGATAAATGATAGAAAGGTGGTGAAGCTAACGGGCGTTAGGTACATCTTGGAAATTAAGAAGAATCTTGCTTCAATTGTACAATTGGAACAAAAAGGATGTAATTTCTCGACTAGAGGAGAAGTCACAAAGGTTGGAGGGGTAACAAGGAGCTTCTGCGCGCAAAACGGGAAAATGATAACATATATAAATTTCTTGGAAAAACGGTGGAGAATGTTATGAGTTCTCAAATTGGATTTGGAGAGGCGAGTTCATCTGAATCGAGGTGGAGACATCAACGTAAAGCCACAAAGTCTATATAGAGGCCATTGTGGTATTACAAGTAATTTTAAATTTATTGTTGGGAGGTGTATTTCATGTGGAAGATGCATCAGTTGTAAGTGGTAGATTTGTATTGAGATTGGAGCTTACTGGAGAGATTTCATATCAAGGTGGAGTGTTGTGATTTGTGATATTCAATCATAGGTGGAGAAGATGGTATGTTAAATCAGATTAAATGGAAGGAAATTTTTCTAAGAGGAAAAAAGGGTAGATATTGCTTTCCCTAATTAATGGGATTTGGATAGATATTGTTTTACCTAATTAACGGGATTTTGATATATATTGTTTTCCCTTATTAGGTGGCATAACTGATAAAGATTTGTTTTGAGAAAGTTTTAAGGAGTATTTATTTCTGAGATATTTAATGGTCCAATTAGGTTTTAGACCTATTCTTTCTATTTGCCTATATAAGCGTCTCATTAGGGAGTGAATTACTTGTACTTGAAGGAGAGAAAAACTTGTTTTTTCGGGATTGAGATAAATTCTCAACTATTTTCAGGTTTTCATTGTAATAATTTGGTGGACTAATAAAGGTTTGTTTGGTGGAATTTGCTTGTTATTGTTATCTTCTTCCCTCTTTCAAAATCTAATTGTGTAGTGATCTTGCGGAAACCTTAACATTTACTACTATACTTTATCCATTTCGTAGTGAGTTCTGATTCTTAATTATTGGTTCTATGAAACTTATTTTTTATAGAAACCAACGACTCAATTTAAAATAGCTCTAAGTTATGATTGGCTTTTCTAGATCAGGATTTAGGCCCGTTCTTGGGTAGATTGTTACATTTACTCACCGATTTGAGGTAAGCATCAAATTCGTCGAGCTTTAGTGGAATGATAATCACTTTGGGCATCATTAATTCTTGATCGGGTGTAGAATTTAGTGTTGAAAAAGTTAAGAAATATTTATTAAAATATAAACCTTTGCTAGTTTTGTCTTGCACAACTGGTGTTTTAGTGTTTTTTCGTTCTTCACTGGTATTTGGGGAACATAAGATGGTTTTTGAGCATGATTCATATTTAATTCTTTTATCATCATTCATTCTCTACACATTGTAAGTTGTAACCTAGTTTGTTTTAGGTATGTAAGCTACTTATTAAAAAAAAGAGAAAATCTAGTATATGTTCTTGTTATTTTTCGAAAGAACACAAAGTCTACAAATATAAGTCATGGATGTTTTGAATTTTTATAATGTCACCCTAATACAGGTAGTTTTTGTAAACATGACTCAAAGCAACAGGAATGCTTCAACTCCACTTCTACATTAACTTTTCTTTATTAATAAAAGATGGCAAGAACTATTCTAACTCTTCTTTCCTTAAAAGAAAACTTAACAACTCATATGTACTGTTTATCCAAAGCAAAAAAGTATGTTTCTACCTAAAATTGAGTTTGATACTTTTACTACCTGAAACCTACTTTAATAAATTTACAACAATGTTGCTAAAGTGGAAAAAAATATATGCTTCAAAATGATGAAGAGAGTAGACATAATCAACTAGTGATGTGAGAAATATTAAAAATAAAGAGTCAACTATATACTTAATAATTCCATCAATATTATTTTATATAATCTAAATTTAGTATGTAAAACATGGCACCTCATTATATTTTTCTTTTAATGCGGCTTAATAACACATTGATTGTCTTATATTACCAAGTAATCTTCGTGGTCATTTGTGATCTACCACATGATTCTCTTAGTGGAAGGTGATATTATCATATATGGATTATTTTATTTTTCACGTATTCATAATGTAAAATTCCAAATTAAGGTTTTTAAATGATTGGCGTTGTTCCCTAGCTTTGATGAACTTTGTTAAATTCTTTTACAATTTAATTACAAACTTTTTTTTGTGCTATTTTATTTTTTTGTTCATAACATTGTTTATTGAATGTAAAATTAGCCAAAAGTTTAGTAGAAATTAAAAATCATATTAATTTGTTTACCAAAAGGAAAAAATATATTCTTACCTTAAATTGAGTTTGATATTTTTGTGAACTCAATTTGATTATGATATTTTTGCAAACGTAATTTGATTCTGATATTTTTGTAATAACACTACCACTAAAGCAAAAGTTGATACAATCTCAAAATGAAGAAAGTAGAAATGAACTCGTACTGAAGGAAGAATACTAAAGAGCAAGAGTTCACATGGCAGCTTAATTAGTGTAATAAAACTATATTATGCAACCTAAAGTTAATAGCATAGCACAACATCAAATTGTGACAATGCAGTTGGCTCACAATGTGTCTTTTAAAATGCGATCTGAATAATTTACTTATATGCTGATTATCTTATATTACTATGAAACCTTACCCTATGGAATGTTATCCATCCGAGATTTTGCAGGATAATTCTTTTATAAAAAGTGATACTTTTGACATGAATGTTTCATGGTCCACGTGTCAATTTTCCTAGTTTAACAAAAAGGGAACTTAAAAATTTTCGGAGTGACTTACAGAATTGTCTATTCTTTTGACTGTACTTGGTAACTTCTTCAAACGATTTTGACATTTATTGAAGGGTTCACTTGCATTATAATCATAATTTCTTTATAACTTAATTTGTATTTTCCTCGATTCTTCTTTATTTTTTTTTAATACACATCCATGAACCAGCGATTTAATTTTAAAATTTGGAAACCTTAAAAAAGTTTGAAACAAATAGATTCGTTCTTTTTTTTCACATATTCATTGTAACTTATAATTTCGTTAATTTTTTAGATAAATGATCGGATTATTTTATCAACATATGATAGATTACTACACATTTTATAAGGCATTATTGAATTTAACTCCTTTTATATGAAAAAGCTCGAAAAGTTACAGCTTTTTTTTATAAAACTGTTTAAATAATATATCTTATTAAATGTTCAACAATTGTTTTTCGTAAACATGGACATATTATTTATGTATTTTTTGGCATAGCAAGTCGATTTTTATAGTGAGTCGTGTCAATGTTTATTAGAAAAAAAAATAGAAGAAGTTGTTCTGCACAGGCACAAAATAATAAAACCTAGTTTGAAGTGCCAGAACACTGTAAAAAACAAAGCAGGAGAGAAGCAGAGTGTTTCATCTACTAAATTATACTAACAATAGTTAGTTACATTATAGTTTTATATTAAAAGATAATAACACCTGATCCGGTTTTATACCAATCTATACTACAAGTAAACTATAATTACGTTCCCACTTTAAATCGAGTATGATACTTTTTCAACCTCGAAATGATTTTAAAAGAATTATGATAACAATGGTGCTAAAGTGGAAGAAAATATAAGTATCGAAATGTTGAAGAAAGTTGACATGGTCAACTAGTGAAGCGAGAAATACATATTAGAAATAAAAATTCAACATATAAACATACCAATTGCCTCAATATTATGCTATTGTAATCTAAATTTGTTATGTAAAACATGACACATCACTGTATGTTTTTTTGGTAGAGCCGACCAGTTTTTAAAGTGACCGCAAACACTTGTTATTATAACAAATAATAATTACAAATATTACAAGAGATTGACTGAATACCAACCTATAACATATTCGGTTTTTAAGGTGGACCGTCCACCACAGACGTTTTAAAAGTAGAACTACCACTGCTACTAGCCTAGCTAACAATAAATGAGCTAATCGTGGCTTTTACATATCCTTGCAGGGGCTCGCATATTACAAGATAACAAGACAAAAGTCTATTTACTAAAACATAAGCATACAACACATCCACCCTACAAAAGAATATACAGGAACTTACATACAGCATGCTACACATGGCTACAACAAGCTGTGAACATTGCACCAAAGAACATCACTACCAAAGTGGACTACCATCAAAAAGATGACCAGCTGCACGCAACTACAAGAGAATCACAACCATCTTACAGGTAGTAGCTCAGCTTGGAGTACATCACAAACTCCAAAATCCCTAAGAAAAACACAACAACACCACAACCTTCCACCTAAAGCCAAATGACACAACCAACAACTCAAGCACCTTCAAGACGACTACCAAATAACTCCGACGACCGGACCCTACAAAATGCACCAAAACCAACCAACCTCAACAACTCCAGAATGACCAATCAGTCTCAACAATGGCTCACCAAGCTAGAGACATGGCACAAACTCCCTACATGTTGCTTAATAGAAAATGAAATCAAACGTTCGACATACCAGAGATGGAGGAAGGTATATTCGTGAAACATCTCATAGAGCATGACCGCAGAGAGCACTTTGGGAAATCCACGAAGATGTCGAAACTTCCATAATCCAGCAAGTCAAACCACAATCAGAAAATTTTCAAAGCCCCACATACGAGATCTACACCGGAAAGCCCCAACTAGCACCAACAATACTCACTTCCACCTGACAAAGTCAGACAACTTAGGACAAAAGTTCATCAGGCAATGACTAAGGATAAAAGCGTTTGGAACCCTTGCGTTGCTATTTTAAGAAATGAGCGGTAGGGAAGTCGCAAAGCCAAAACAATGCAGGCAACCCTTAAGAGTTAGAAAAAACCTGGGAGGGACACCACACTAAACAGAGCGCGGTTGGCTAGAGAACACTAGGGCACAAGGAGGGGTGAAGGGTAGGTGTATCGAAAAAGGAAAGGGGACCCAGCAGGAAAAAATGAGGCGGATCTAAATGAGATCTGGAAATTGGTTAGGGGAAGCACCCAAGTATAAAAAAAACAAGGCAGCGTGGGAAGAGGTGAAGAGAGAAAGGTGGATCAACAAGCAGTGTAAAGGGAAGAAATTGGAAGAGATGGAGAAAGCAATGAAACTAAATAAAAAAGAAACCGCTCTATTGCCATTAACAGGTGAAGCTCCAAACCAAAATCCCGATGAATTGATGAACCATATGTTGTTTTAATGTAAATTAAATATTGTACCAATACATTGATTGTCTTATATTACCATGCAATCTACGTGATTCACTTGTAATCCACCAGATGATTCTTTTACTGGATGGTCGTATTATCATATGACATGTGGATCAATGCTTTCTTTCAATCATCTTCCTGTCTGAGGCTAAGGGTTTCTAAGAAATTTGAAAACAAGAGGGAAAACTAAATTAATTTGCCTCTGAATCCTTCGTTTTTCAATAAAGAGGTGGTGGGGCATTGCTTGTTTAATTTGAAAGAAGTCAAGGATGAGTGAAAGCAGCCGCAATAGAAGCAGAAGTCATAGCATGAGTCGGAGCTCTGGTCCTTATAGGGATTGAAGGATGCATAGAGAGCGTGAGTCTTATCATGATGCTTTATATAGAAGGGGCAGTGGGTATAGGCGGGATAATCAGAGAATAATGGCAAGGAAAGGCGAGTTGTTCAAAAACTGCAAACGTCAAGGACATTATGCTAGAGAATGCAACAATGTAGTCGTATGCCATAGCTGCGGGCTTCCAGGACACATAGCAGTGGAATGCTCAATGAAAGCTCTATGTCGGAACTATAAAGAACTGGGTCATGTAGCAAGCAAGTGCACAAACAAAGGCATCTGCCACATGTGTGGCAAGGTAGGCCACCGGGCCTGCGAGTGCCGCAACCCTCACGTCCCTCCAGGCGACACCCGTCTCTGCAACAACTGCTACAAGCCTGGACATCTGGCCATGGACTGCACTAACGAGAAGGCCTGCAACAACTACCGCAAGCCTAGCCACTTGACCCACGACTGCCCTAACGACCCAATCTGCAACCTCTGCAATGTACCTGGCCACCTTGACCGTAAGTGCCCTAAGGCCGATGTCATCGTGGACAGGAGAGGCCCTGTCGGTGGGTATTTTAGGGGCGGGTCTGGGTCATTTGGGGGTGTTGGGTTTAGGGACTCGGGCCGGGACCTCATGGATGGCCCACTACTTATGTTGATTTGCCATAACTGTAGGGGATGTGGGCATATGGCCTACGAGTGCCCTTCGGGTAAGATCATGGACCATGGTCATATGAGATATTGATTGGTTAATTATGATGACTTTTAAGTTGTTGCTTTTTTATTTTTACTTATTTTGGATATGGATGTTTTGCTTTTGATGATTCTGGCTAATTATGTAGTTTGTGTGCTGTTTTGTAGTTTTCGTACTATTATTTTGTGAATTTGTGCTATTATTCCATTCTATGCAAAATAAAAATAAAAATAAAAAATGATATGTGGATCATATAATTGACATGTCATTTTTCTTCGTTTTCATAATTGTAATTTCCAAAATTAAGTCTTTAGAATGATTGGCACTATTCCCTCGATTTTAAGAACTTTATAAATTTCCTTTTTTAACATAATTACTTTTTTTTTTGGATTATTTAATTAATTAATTTATTGTTCATAACATTGTTTATTGAATGTAAAACTAGCCCCCAGTTAGTCTAAATTAAAACTCGTATTAATTTTCTTACCAAAAGGAGAAAAGCATACTCTTACCTTAATTTAATTGAGTTTGATATATTTGCAGACTCGATAAGATTCTGATATTTCTATAACAACACTACCATTAGAGCAAAAGTTGATATAATATCAAAATGGAGAAAGTATAAATAATGTCATAATGAAGGAAGAACATTAAATAGTAAGAGTTCGCATTTTACCTGAATTAGTTTGATAAAACTAAATTATGCCACCTAAAGTTAATAACATAACGCAACATGAAATTGTGATAATGTGATGAACCCATAATATTTCTTTTAAAATTCAATCTAATTACCTTATATTGTTGTGAAACCATACCCTATAGAATGCTATCCGTCCAACATTTACGGGATAATTTTTTTGCAATAAGCAATACTTTTACATGAATGTCTCATGGAATAAGGGCCAATTTTACTAATTTGATAAAATAAAATTTCAAAATTTTTCGAATGACTTGTAAAATTATTATTATTATTCTAATGGTGAGTTTTATTCCGTTTAAACACTTTTCTTCTAACGATCGACAAACCAATGTGAACCTGGTGTTGTTCAACGGACCTAATCATTTATGTTTTACTCTATTGGTTGGGTTATCTAATCCTATTATTTGAAAAGCGGACTCTTTGTGAATAAATGTTTTTCTCTTTTATCCTACTCTCTTCTCTTTTCTTTTTTGAATAACATTTAATTGCGAAGAATTTAAAAGAAAATTATTACATTTTTGTTTTACTTTCTTTTTTTTAAAAAAAATGTAGCTTATCAAGAACATTTCTTTTAATAATAGTGGTTGTATGCTCTTATAATGTTTGATTTAAGTCGGAATTGAAATTGAATCGATCATTAATTGTTTAAGAGCTGTTTGTCTTATTAAATGTTTAAAAGCTGTTTTTCTTATTAAATATTAAGAGTTGTTTTTCTTATTAAATGTTTAAGAGTTGTTTTTCTTATTGAATATTTAAGAGCTGTTTTCTTAAACGTAAGCATATCACCTATAATTAGATAAATTAAATAGTTATATATTAAAAATAGTGGAAATCAAGGAGCATCTCTATTTTTGCTAAATTTTGTGAAAAATGAAATCTTCATATCTGTCCGTTGATACTGTTTGAATCAAGTAGATAAGAAGTAATTACACTGATTGTTAAGACGAAGGCATGTTCCTCAGATGATACTCATCGCAATCTTTTAGCATGCAATTTGCTAATATGTATATAATATACTAATTAACAGTGTAACTCCACATACAGTCGCTGTATATTAACCAATCTACCCACCCTCAAATCAAAACCCAAAATTTACAAACAAAGAAAAATGCTCTCCTACATCTCTTACCTCGTCCTCCTCACTCTTCTTTCATGTCTACCCCACACTCTCTCCTCCTCCGACGATAGCCTAGAAACCTACATAATTCAAGTCAAACCGCACAAAACATCAAAACCCCATGAAATCTACCACCGCTCCTTCCTCCCAAATACCTCCTCCGACCGCCTCCTCCACTCCTACACAAACATCTTCCATGGCTTCTCTGCAAAGCTCACCAAGAAAGAGCTCGCCCACCTCTCCCGCAAAGAAGGCTTTGTCCGCGCCTACCCAGACATCACCTACCCCCTCCACACCACCCACACCCCCGATTTCCTCAACCTCCCGTCCCCCAACGTCTGGAAGCCCTCCAAGTTCGGCAAGGGCGTCATCATCGGCGTCCTCGACACCGGCATCCTCCCCTCCCACTCTTCCTTCCACGACTCCGGCGTCCCTTCTCCCCCTAAAAGGTGGAAAGGTCAGTGCCACTTCTTCCACAACCGCGGCTGCAACAAAAAGATCATCGGCGCTGTCTCCTTCGATGGGTCCTCCGACCCCACCGACTTTGTAGGCCATGGCTCCCACACCGCCAGCATCATCGCCGGCAACTTCGTCAAAGAAGCCGAGGGCCTTTTTGAGCTTGCAAATGGCACCATGTCCGGCGTCGCCCCTCTCGCCCACCTCTCCATCTACAAGGTCTGCAACCACTACGGCTGCTCCGCCGCAAACGTGCTTGCTGGATTCGATGCCGCCGTCAAGGACAGAGTCGACATCTTGTCCCTCTCCTTTGGAAGGTCGTCGAAATCATTCTTCACCGACCCCATCGACCTCGGTGCCCTCTCTGCCATCCAGAAGGGGATCACTGTCGTTTCCTCCGCGGGTAATAAAGGCCCAAAACCCGGTTCCGTCTCCAATGATGCACCATGGCTCCTGACGGTCGCGGCAAGCTCCACGGATCGGGCCTTGAGAACCATCGTGAACCTAAACAATGGGAAGTTCTACAACGGGGAGTCCAAGTACATACCTGCTGACACGACGTTGAACAACAAACCGTATCAGCTCGTGTACCGTGGCGATTGCAGTTACAAGTTCGAGGATGTGGAAGGAAGGATCGTGGTCTGCGACTACGGCACGGAGGTTGAACCCGACGTGCTCGCCACTGACCTTGGGGGATCCGGGGGAGCCGGCCTGGTCATGATCAACTCCAAAGAGAATGCGTACACCACGAACGCGCGCCATCTGATCCTCCCGAACTCCATCATCTCGTACGAGGATGGGGTGGCAGTTAAGAAGTACATCGAGTCGACCGCAAATCCGGTGGGTTCGTTGCTGTACGTGGGGACCATAGTCATGAACACGACGGAGCTGGAGGTGGCGGCGTTCTCGTCACGTGGGCCGAGCAGGAAGTCGGCAGGGATTCTGAAGCCCGACGTCAGCGCGCCGGGCGTGAACATTCTGGCGGCCTGGCACACGAAGATCGACCCAGTGTCAAAAGTTCCGGTTAACGTCGTGTCCGGGACCTCCATGGCTGCTGCGCATGTAAGTGGCATAGCTGCGCTTTTGAAGAGTGTGCATCCCAGGTGGTCAGCCTCGGCTATTAAGTCGGCCATCATGACATCGTCGGGGCCGAACCATATGATAAACGAGCAGCATAAGAATGCGAGCTTCTTCGAATGTGGAGCGGGGCATGTGAACCCGAGCAAGGCGATGGAGCCCGGGCTTGTCTACGAAGCTGGTGTGGGAGACTATGTGGCTTATGTATGTGGAGTTTATGAGCCGCACAGTGTGAGAAAGATTGACTGTAAGGACGTGAAAGAGATACCGGAGTGGGATCTTAACTACCCGAGCATAAGTGTTCCAGCAACGAATAAGGAGGTGATTGTCAGACGTACGGTGACAAACGTTGGGAAGGCGAAGTCGACGTACAAAGCGGTGGTTGACATGCCTGAGAAGTTCAACGTTAGGGTTGAACCCAACGTTTTGAAGTTCAAGGGGGTGAATGAGAAGAAGACGTTTACAGTGAAGGTGATGGCGAACGGTTATGGGGAAGGGAATTTGAAGTGGGTGTCAAGAGATACAGTTGTTAGAAGCCCAATTGTTATTGGGGAGCCGACTCCATGATCTACTTTGTGTATTTTTTAAAGTCGTAGCCAATAATGTATTTGTTTAATGAAAGTAATATCTGCTTTGTTTAATGATGAAACCATTATTTATTTTGTCTGAAACGTATATAGCCTAAAGCGAAGTGTTATGACTTGTTTGAGGTAAATGAGGTAAAGGCCATTCTCAAGCAAATATACACTGCAATCTTATGCTTTCAGTTATCAAATTCATGCATGCAAATTCATGTTTCAAATTCACTAGTTCATGTATCCATATTGAGATAAGATTCTGCATTTATAGTTAAATGATTTGCCTCATTCATCATCCAATATGAGCATCAAGCATACAAGGGAATGGGGAAAAAACTTGTTAGAAGGAAATACTATTGAAATGTTGCTGACAAATCTTGGAGAAAGGGCACCATGAGGCATGAAGCAGAAGGGGTACTACTACATATGTTTTTTTATGTTTGTAAACAAGATTTAGTGCCCACTGTAATGCAGTTTCTTTGCTCTAAATGACAGAAACAAAGGAAGTACAGAGATTGGCAAATCGCCAAGCATTTTGCTTTGAGTGTAAACTTTCCATATAATAAGTAATACATATATACTGGATTGGTAACAGAAGCTAACACTTGTTGCTTACTATAAAATTTTATTTAGGTAATTTTTATTCTAATCCCTAATATTAGTAAGTTAATCCATCATATTTTATAGGATCATTAACTTTTATTAAAATTTAGATTTTAATCAGTGTATCAAAAAAAAAAAAAAAAATCTCTTATTCTCAGTCTTTTTTTCTGTGTTTTCCGTCGTCTTCTTATTTCTTGAATCCTAACATCTAAATCCAAGCTTAAGCGGAGTAATTCAACGTAATAACAGTAAGTAGTTTGTTTATTATTATTATTATTTTTTTTTTTTTTGATGTTGATTAATTGTATACAAAATTGGATTTTTTTTTAATATCTTAATTATCACATATAATTGTAGTTAGCTATTTTCTAAAATCTTTAAAAAATTATACATTAGTTGAATATCATTTTATTCAAATATTGTAATAGGAGTATAGGCTGTTTGGATAACATTCACTATCTAGACCCCCAAAGTAGTTATACTCTTAAACGATTATAATATATAATTTTTTCTCTTTTATTGATTTGTTAGTATTGTTTAATTACTTACTATTTGTCTAATATGAAGATCTTGAATTTGATTTTAGTTCTTATTTGCTGTTGTTGTCCAGTGTATTTGGTGATGTATCTTCAAAATATTAAGCTATTTGAAAATATTTGACGCGAACTCCTCTACTGGAATCTTGATCTTAATTTTTATTTTCATAATCATCTACTTTCATATCATGTCTGATCATGTTCAGAGATAATTAGTGAACTAATTGTATCTAACTGATTGCTTCTTTGCTGAATTCAAGTGCTATCAACTCTATTTTTAACACATATTTATTTATTACTACTTTATTAAACGGGAGAGATAATTCAGCACAAATAATTGTGAAATAACGCAGAATTGTGAAAAAAGAAGCACAAAATCGATTGTTAGCTATATAATAGCTAGGGTGAAATCTTTAAGTTAATCCACTCGTGGATTAACTTATTAAAGTAAAATGGTGGATTAACTTATTAAAACCGTGGATTAGAATAAAAATTAACTTTTATTTAATACATTATCGTGCATCTTTTCCATCGTAACAATTAGTAGCGGCTCTAAAATTCAAAAAAAATATGGGTTGCCCTAGGCAAAAATGAATACTTTCAAGAATTGAACACTTGATTTCAAGAAACATAAGCATCTACACACCCAACCAAGCTACATGATCCACTGTTCATATTGTTTAGCAACTTTTATTTGATGATAATTATTTTCTCAAATGATTACTGACACTACCACTATGGTGGTTTGCCCCACTGAGGTAGGTTACCCCAGGCGGTCGGCTGCTCGGACCGGTCCCCGAGCCGGCCGTGGTAACAATCCAAAGTATTTGTATCCTTGCTGAAAGACAATAATTCTCATATATTTTTTTTAGGGCTAAAATAATTAATCTGATCATGAAGGGATATTATATAAGATCAGTCCAACAGCGGTCTTAGTTAGTGCACGAAAATAACTGAAATGGAAGCGGCTGCATACTATAATTTTTCATCAAATACCCTTTAACGGATTCATACAGGGTTTTAGCACAATTTTGGTATTCTGATGACCATTTTTTTTTACCATAGGCAATGTAATGTTACTATCAAATAATTAGTGTTCTCGACTCAACTGAATAGAAATAGAAAACAATAGCAGTACCCAAAATTGATTGGAAACTGGTAAGTCAAAAGAGAGTCATAAGACCAACTACAACAATTTACAAACCGTAATATTACGACTTGTAATTGTTAAGCAGTACATTAAATTGCAATAAAAGTTAAGAAAAGTTGCTTTTATGAAATTGCATTGATATCGAGTTTATATTTGGTATTAAATTATTTATTGTAGTAGGCCCAAATATACTCTAGAATATTCTTATATAGAGTGTCCTTTTAGACAAGGATAAACTATGTATAAATAAAGATAAAGATTGGTAATGTACGCAGTCAAGTAATCAAGCAATAAAAAATTCTCTTCCTCTAAACTTTCTCCATCTTTCTTCTCCAATATTCCACAAACTGGTATCAGAGCCTTGTTTGATTAAAACGAACAACTCTTTATCTATTCCTTTTGTTCCTCAATTAACCAAAGAAAATTATGGTAAATGGAGTGTTCGAATGAAAGTTTTTCTTGGGTCTCAAGAAGCATGGGGAATTGTTGAAACTTGAAAGTGGATATATCGAAGTTGAAGATAAGTGAGAATTAACACAAGCTCAAAAGGAGAATTTAAGAAGATTGAGAAAAAAAGACAAACAAACTTTGTTTTATATCTACCAGGGATGTAACAACCCGAATTTTGACAGACCGATTTCTTTTTTCAAAATTCTAATCCATCGAAACCATGTTGGTTGCTGTGGTATCCTACAGAAAAGACAAAGAAATAAAATATATCAGAACTCAGAAAATATCTCACAGCGGAATGCATAAAGTATAATATAATCAAAGTATAGCCTTACTGTAGTAATAATATTGCCTAACCAGTATCCAAAATTATCATATCTCTGCTACAAATCTAACATGCGAGTATGTTATGAGGAGGGGGTCAGAACACAAGTTCTGCTGACTGGATTTAAACTATACACTTTGGGTAATCCTACATATACCGTTCTATCACATTTTCTTATTTACTAGGTTACTTGGGTTAACATCACTTAGGCTTACACACACGTCGTACCCATTTACTTCCCAGTGGATTAACCTAATGCAGTATATATGTAGCTACCCCCCAATATTGAGGTATAACCATGGTACCCCACTTGCACAGTCTCTACTGTAATGCCACATAAATGAACGCAGTCCCTCATCCTACGCCGGAGTGACATACGAATCTCTCCATAACAATGCTACGTTCCGCATATATCTGTCATTACTATGCTACATAAGCGTACGAACTGCCACCTTTAATCGAATCAGATTCCATCAGAGAGTAATGCTCTCCAGTCTATGATACATCACCCAGAGAAGACATGCATGTATCTAGACTTTCCCACGTACGTATCATCAATCGTATTTGATGCCTTAACCGCACATAACCTCTAATGTGCACCGAGTTTCGTGGTTGGGCTATACAAGAAACACAGAACTCGGTTGGGAGCTTTTCCATATCTGTACATACCCGCCTTTAAGAGCCTCAAAATACAGATATCCCTTGGATCTGTTTTTCATGGTGGTTGTGGCCCCACCGCAGCCCCTCCCTCAACTAGTAAAAACTACAAGAGCCTAGCGACTTGCCCCTAACAAACTATCTAAACATCCAGTTGGCATCTCCCCTCAACCACCGTACCTCGATAGTGAAAGGTGAATGACATCTTGGGTTAAGCTCTAGTCTTTTCGCATCCCACTAGTAGCCGATGAAGGGGACCCGACGATCTAATATCCTTGTTGGTCCTGACTTCACCTCCCATTGAGGCGCTCGTCGAATCACCCTAGTGTCACCTCGTCACAGCATTCTGACTGCAAATCTACTTTTGCAGTCAAGGCCTACCCATCTGGTAGTAATGCGCATACCTAACCTCTGTGAGCATAGCCTAAACATCTTCCACCGCACAGAGGACTACCAGGAGCACCTTACGTATCTCAGGAAGCCGCGTGCTTCCCCTTTCAGTCCTTCGGAGCCGACAGAATAATTATATGAACATGTTTTCCCCTCATGCCTCACGACACCAAGATGATCTACCCTGTTGGGTTATTCACCCTCAAACGTGCAGACTGGTCCAAGCGCCTCATTTTAATACGTTATTAGACCATATGTCTGAACATTCCTTTATGCACTTGCTTTACCTCATCAGCTTTCCATTTAGCTTGGTTATTCCCATTCACATTGACTTCTTATTCAAGTTACCAAGTCCCTCTTTATTATTAATTTCAGTCATATAACTTAACCCATTTAAGTTTATTAATAAGCTCACAACATGTTACTTCCTGGATTATGATCCAAGGCCTGCAATCCACAATCCATTTGTATTCTTATTTGATTTCATAGTCACAATAACATGTTCTACTTATATGCAACTAAGTATATCTCAATTCACATGTTTTCTGTTTAACATGTCAATGATTATTTATGATTAAATATAACTTATTTCATTTCGTAAGTTTGACTCACTCTTTCCAATTTAATCATAATTCCATCTTACATTGTCACTACAACTTATCATTGTTTACTTATTAACTTAGTTCTCTTAACTAAGATTCACTAATAAGTCTCCTTTCCGTTTATTATAACCTAAGTTATAATTTCCTCTTGTCCATAGGACAAACCTTAATATGTTATTCTTATTAGTAGATTTCAGATTTCCAAATTTTCAGATTACTTAATTTATAATTAAGTACAACTTAACTTATCACATAAGTTATTCTAATTTTCTTATTGTTTATTATAACATAAGTTATAATCTCCAATTGTCCCTAGGACAAGCCTACCTATTATATAACATTCTCATTAATGTAATATATTTATAATAGGATATTATTATTCGTCGTTCATTCCATTCCTTTTACTGTTATGGTTATCTTTCATTCATTTCCTTATTCATTTCCATTAATCACAATAAATGTCATTTATTTCTATCCTTTTATATACATATATTTTTATATATGTTTACGTACTAGACCTCTCACATTAAGTCTACCACTTGTGGATACTAGATTTGCCGGGAGGTTCTGGGCAGACTTCTTCCACAAGTTGGCTTAACCTCATGTCTTAGCACCGTTACATGTTTTATTTACACATTAGACCTCTCACATTAAATTAATAACTCATGAACGTTGTATTTTTCGGGAAGTTCCAGGCAGACTTCTACCATTAGTTGAATTTAACCTCGTGTCTAGGTGCGTTACAGTTATCAATTTACTATAAATTTAGACATATTATTCTTTCTACAGTTTTACAGTAACCTATTTTACATGTCATCATATTAAGCCCATTTTATGTCATATGTTCTTCCTAACATATAATGAATCATGTGATTATTCTAATTTAACATGTAATCATTTAATCACGTAACTGTTCAAATCTAACAAATTAACATGTCATTTTCTCAATTCTACAGCTAATAATTCAAATACATAATATGCCACAAGTGAATCATGTAATTACAACAATAATCGCTATACATATTTTAACAAGTTTGCATTTCAACAAATGAACGTTTCAGCATATTAAACGTTTCAACATATGAATTTTCCAACATATTAATATCTTAACATATTAATATTTCAACATGTCATATTAGCATTTCAACACTTTACATTGCATAATAACGGGGAATGTTAAACGATAATATATCATTATCAAAAATGATATAACTTAAATCCATTCACCTAAAATGCTTTCCAATTCCTGAACCTGGTCCAGATCTAGCATTCCATGGTTTTTTCGTAACTGGATTTAGAACCTAACAACTATGGATCCACAATTCTTACTAAAAGAAAAAGAGAAGAAAGAGGAAGAAAATTGAATAAAGCAGAACTAATAATTTACCTTACTTTGTACATGATTCTGAACACATTCTTATTGAGATTTATTTTTTTCCTCTAGATCTTGATTCGGAATTTTCCTAAACTAATTATCTTATTTTTCTGAAAAGATTTAAAGAGGAGGAAGAATGACAGAGCTTAGGCGTTGTCTCAAAGAATATGAGATTTAGGCTAGGCTATGCTAGCTTATTTACAGGTGTTCAGGATCTTATCGTACATGCAGCGCTGAGTCAGCATTGAATCTAGTTAAGAAAATAGTCCAGATTCATCGATGAATCTGGCTGGATCTGGGGGTGTCAACCCACCTACGAGGGTGTCGACCCCCTGGGTCCCACAATCTATTTTGGTGCAGAACTTTGAATTTCGAATATTTGAATTTCCGGAATTTATTTAACTGTTATATTTACATGTAATTTTCTTATACGTATACAAATCTTCTTATGACCATTTTACGTGTATATATATACGCACAACTTTCAATTCGTTTTCAAAATTCAAACGGTGTTGCACCGTTATTTGATTCTTGTCATATTTCATTGATTGCAGCCTTATCTTGAACTTTATCTCTCTTATATATATATATATATATATATATATATATTTCTGCACATATATACATATATATCCTCATATATATATATACATATTTTCTTAACTTCCTTATATATATATATTTTCTTATATGTGCGTTTATACATATTTCCTCTTATGAACATGTGTTATTTCAGTTGTTCCCTTAAAACAAAAATATGACAGCGGCGGGGATTGAACTCTGTACCTCTTATATGCAAGTGTCAATTTCTAACCAATTGCACTACTAAGGCTATTGTTAACAAGGCTTAGAACAATGGTAATTATCGTTATCTTCTTACTTCTCTTTTTCATGTTTGTTACAGTGTCTCATTTAAACCATTGCATGAATCTTTTTCTTTTATTTCTTTTTTATTATTAACGCATAATCAGTGCACGCAACAAATTTACACCGCATGCAACCAATCCCTTCTTTTTTTTTACTGCATGCATTACATTTTTATTTGCATTAATCTTTATTTTATTCTTCATATATACATTTATGTCAATGCATATATATACACACACACACACACACATATATACATATACATACATATGCATTATTTAACTATTCAATTGTTATAAAATGCGGGGTGTTACATTCTCCCACTCTTAGGAAATTTCGTCTCCGAAATTTGATAAGGACAAAAACCAATTAACCCCTTGCATAATATACTCACATCACGTGTGCATCCAATTTTCGCAAACATCATGCACTTGTGCAAAGTGAAATACAACATTATAATGCATGTATGCCTAAGCGGTACCTCCTATGTGTATACAAATTTTTCAAAAATGCTTTTAAAATATGATGCTCACATCCTAAATATACTGACAGTTCTACATGAATGCAATATTTTAAAAATAAAAATATATTTTCATCCAAATTTCGCACATTCTTGCAGAGCAAGACTGTAGTTCATCCAATTGTTGCATCCAAAATCCTATCAACTAACTTTATTTTTTTGAATTTCAGAAAAGTCCAATTTTCTAAATTTGATTTATTATGTAACAAAAAGGCGGAAAACGGAAAACTTCACATCTCCCGTTTTTCTTTTTCGACATTTTTCCAACCGTACGTGGATTTTATGAAACTATTTATAAAGATTCCCCTATTTCCCTATCCAAGCACAACCTAAGAAAATTTTCTTTGTTGTAGCTTTCTTTTTCATCTTATCTTGGAATTTTTCACTCTTATTCATCTTTTCTCATAATTTTTCAAGTTTATCGTTTTACTGAATTTGTTGTTTCCCTTTTAGTTATGCCTTTAATTTTCTCTTAGCTTATTTAATCATCTGATCTAAGTTTAGTTTTCAAATAAGTCTTCTAGTATTTCAACTAAAACAGGAAAACAGACGCTCTGCCAGCTACTACTAAGGGCCAAGAATCTCAGGACTATGTCCCCTCAGACAAAAAGTTCAAACCACGGGATCCCCGATAGGGTTAGGTATTACCCTAACTACCCAACAAGAAAAATAATAGATTGATCCCAACAGGAATGCAATAACGGGTTGTACCCCTAACATGAAAACTAGCAACATGATCTAAATACTTACTTGCCTTTTACTATCTAGTAGTCACCACTAGTCCAGCTGTGTACCAACAATTAGTTCAAGCAACACCCTAGGCTTTTCAATGCTTACGCATTCTACAGGAACGTACTATTATTCCTTGATAGTTCTCGCTATTTTCTTCATAGCCTCAAAACTTTTTCCATCTTTCTTAGGCACTAATCCTTAACTATTTCATACTTTTAAAACACGGTTTGGCTTTTTCATTTAAATTCTCTTCCAAATAAAAAGTGTCAAATCTTTTCTTTCTCATGAAAACTTACTTTTTCCAAACCATAAAGATGTGTCATCTTAAAAAATTGTAAATCATTTCTTTTTTCAAATCACAAAAACTGGAGTAGATAAGGACAACAATTTCTCAACTGGGTTTATAACTTGTTCTTGCCTATAAGGTCAGTTCAGTCTCTTACTACAAGGTGCAACCATCTACTCTATTCTTAATTTCTACAACTTATTTTGTCCACCTAACAAAATTTTCTCTTTTAAAACAAATTATCAAAAATGATTGTCAAAAGAATAGAGATTTTAAAACTTTCTTTACTGAGAATTTTAACAAAATACAATACCTTCTAAGTTTTGCTTTTAAATCCTATCATGCAATATAACAAGAAAACTAGCAAGCTATACATGCTCTATAATATGCACCTTTGATTGAGAGAATTTAACTTTAGACAAAGTTTGCGCAAGAAATCACTACTTACAAAATATACCCCATTTTACTACAAAACCCAGTATGTACTTTACATATTTTAAAACTATAACTTTTAAGATTAAAACTTGAAAACATTATAAACCATTTTCCAAAAATTTTACAGTTTCAAGTTCTTAAAAGTTAACAATGGAGTTAGACTCAAAGCGGGTTTACAATTTTTCTAGGCTTTCCTAGACACTCTCACAAAGTCAATCCTCTCAACTATATATATTCCTAATTCATTTTTCTCTTTTTAACATTTTTCCAATTTATTAGGTTTTACTGCCAAACCCACTAACCCAAAATACTAATCATATGGGATTTACCTTCCTTCCATACAAGTACATTGTAAACTTTCCACCCAAATTACTAAGGGTATCAGATTTCCATATTCATTCCTTTAGTGTACAAAACGGATATTCCAATTCTTACCATATTATACTCTTTCTATTTAGTGGGTTCCTCTATGGATCTAGGTATATATTTACATATAATATTTTATTTCTTAAAATATAAATACATTCACTCACTATTTATACAGGAATCCTAAGCCTAAGCTTTGATACTAGATGCAACAACCCGAATTTCGAAAGACCGGATTTTTTCCAAATTCTAATCCATCGAAACCGTGTTGGTTGGTTTGGTATCCTGCAGAAAAGATAAAGATATAAAATATACCAGAGCTCAGAAAATATCACAGCGGAATAGATAAAGTGTAATATAATCAAAGTATAGCCTTACCGTAGTAATAATACTGCCTAATCATTATCCAGAGCTATCATATCTCTGCCACAAATCTAACCTGTGAGTATATTATGAGGAGGTGGTCAGAACACAAATTCTGGTGACTGGATTTAAACTATACACTTTGGATAATCCTACATATACCGTTTAATCACATTTTCTTATTTATTAGGTTACTTGGGTTAACAGAACTCAAGGCTTACACACACGTCGTACCCATTTACTTCCCAGTGGATTAACCTAATACAATATATATGTAGCTACCCCCCAATATTGAGGTACACCCCATGATACCTCACTCGCACGATCTCCACCGTAATGCCACAGAAATGAATGCAGTCCCTTATCCAATGCCGGAGTGACGTACGGATCTCTACATAACAGTGTTACGTTCCGCATATCTCTCTCATTACTATGCTACGTAAGCGTACGGACTGCCACCTTTGATCGAATCAAATTCCATCACAGAGTAATGCCCTCCAGTCTATGATACACCACCCAGAGAAGACATGCTTGTATCTAGACTTTCCCACGTACGTATCGTCAATCGTGTTTGATGCTTTAGCCGCACATAACCTCTAATGTGCACCTAGTTCTGTGGCAAGGCTATACAAGAAACATGGAACTGCTTTTTCATATCTGTACAAGTCCGCCTTTAAGAGCCTCAAAATACAGATATCGCTCGGGTCTATTTTCCGTGTGGCTATGGTCCCACCTCGGCCCCTCCCTCAACTAGTAAAGACTACAAGAGCTAAGCGACTTGCTCCTAACAAGCAATATAAACATCCAGCTGGCGTCTCCCCTCAACCACCATACCTCGATAGTGAAACGTGAATGACATCTTGGGTTTAGCTCTAGTCTTTTCGCATCCCACTGGCTACCGATGACGATTACCCGATGATCTACTATCTTTGTTGGTCCTGACCTCGCCTCCCGTTGAGGCGATCGTCGGATCACCCTAGTGTCACCTCGTCACAGCATTCTAACTACAAAGCTACTTTTGCAGTCAAGGCCTACCCACCTAGTAGTAACGCGCAGACCCAACCTCTATGAGCACAGCCTAAACAACTTCCACCGCACAGAGGACTACCAGGAGCACCTTACGTATCTCAGAAAGTCGCGCACTTCCCCTTCCAGTCCTTTGGAGTCGACAGAATAATTAGATGAACTGTGCTCCCCTCGTGCCTCATGACACCACGATGATCTACCCCATTGGGTTATTCACCCTCAAACGTGCGGACTGGTCCAAGCGCCTCATTTAAATATGTTATTAGATCCTATGTCTAAACATTCCTTTATGTGCTTGCTTTACCTCATCAGTTATCCATTTGACTTTGTTATTCCCATTCATATTAACTACTTATTTAAGTTACCAAGTTCCACTTACTTATTAATTCCAGTCATATAACTTAACCTATTTAAGTTTATTAATAAGCCCACAACATGTTATTTCCTAGATTGTGATCCAAAGTCTGCAATCCACAATCCCTTTATATTCTTGTTTGATTTCATAATCACAATAACATGTTCTACTTAATATGTAATTAAGTATGCCTCAATTCACATGTCTTCTGTTTAACATGACAGTTATTATTTATGAATAAATATAACTTATTTTATAAGTTTGCCTCACTCTTTCCTATTTAATCATAATTTCATCTTACATTGTCACTACAATTTATCGTTGTTTACTTATTAACTTAGTTCTCTTAACTAAGGTTCACTAATAAGTCTCCTTTCCGTTTATTATAACCTATGTTATAATTTTCTCTTGTCCCTAGGACAAACCTTAACATGTTATTCTTATCAGTAGATTTCAGATTTCCTCTTGTCCGCAATTTTACTACAACCTATTTTACATGTCATCATATTAAGCCCATTTTATGTCTTATGTTCTTCCTAATATATAATTAATTTCATCTCAAAATAACATGTGATCGACAAATCATGTAATTATTCTAATTTAACATGTAATCATTTAATCATGTAATTGTTCAAATCTAACAAATTAACATGTCATTTTCTCAGTTCAACAACTAATAATTCAAATACATAATATGCCACAAGTGAATCAGGTAATTACAACAGTAATTATTATACATATTTTAACAAGTTTGCATTTCAACAAATGAACATTTCAACATATGAATTTTCCAACATGTCATATTAGCATTTCATCAATTTACGTTGCATAATAGCGAGGAATGTTAAACGATAATATATCATTATAAAAAATAATATAACTTAAATCCACTCACCTAAACTGCGTTCCAATTCCTGAACCTGGTTCAGATCTAGCATTCCATGGTTTTTCCCTAACTGAATTTAGAACCTAACAAACATGGATCCACAATTCTTACTAAAAGAAATAGGGAAGAAAGAGGAAGAAAATTGAATAGACCGGATCTAAGAATTTACCATACTTCGCATATGATTATGAACACCTTCTTATTAAGATTCATTTTTTCCCTCTAGATCATGATTCAGAATTTTTCTAAACTAATTATCTTATTTTTCTGAAGAGATTTGAGGGGGAAAAAATGAAAGAGCTTAGAAGTTGTCTCAAAGAATGTGAGATTTAGGCTAGGCTCTGTTATCCTATTTATATGTGTTCAAGATCTTATCGTACACGCAGCGCTGAGTCAGTATTGAATCTAGTTAAGAAAATAGTCCAAATTCATATATGAATCTTGCTGGATCTGGGGGTGTCGACCCCTCGGGTCCCACGAGTTGTTTTGGTGTAGAAATTTGAATTTCGAATGTTTAAATTTCTGGAATTTATTTAATTGTTATATTCACATGTAATTTTCTTATATGTATACAAATCTTCCAATGACCAATATACGGGTATATATATATAATATATATATGCACAACTTTCATTTAGTTTTCAAAATTTAAATGGCGTTGCACCGCTATTTGATTCTTTCCATATTTCATTGATTGTTTTCTTATCTTGAACTTTACCTTTTGTGTGTATATATATATACACACACACACACACTTCTGCACATATATACATATATATTCTTATATATACATACATATATATTTTTTAACTTCCTTAAATGTATATTTTCCTTATATGTGCGTTTATACATATTTCCACTCATGAACATGTGTTATTTCAGTTGTTCCCTTAAAACAAAAATATAATGGCGGCGGGGATTGATATATATACCTCCTGCATGTAAGTCTTATGCCCTAACCAACTGGACTACTATGGCCATTGTTAACAAGGCTCAGAACAATGGTAATTATTGTTCTCTTCTTACTCCTCTTTTTCACGTTTGTTACAATGTCTCATTTAAACCATTGCATGAATCCTTTTCTTTTATTTCTCTTTTATTATTAATGCATAATCGGTGCATGCAACATATTTACACCGCATGCAACCAAACCCTTCTTTCTTTCAATGTATGCATTACATTTTTATTTGCATTAATATTTGTTATATTCTTCATATATATACATTTATATCAATGCATATGCATTATTTAATTATTCAATTGTTATAAAATGCGGGGTGTTACAAGGGAGTAAAAACATTTGATGCCGCTTTTGAGAAAATAGAACGTGTCACTTATGCAAAGCAAACTTGGGAGATTTTGCAAAACTCATTCATAGGGGATGATAAAGTAAAAAAGAGTTCATTTGCAAACACTTCATGAAAAGTTTGAAGAGGTCGATGAGTATGAAGAAGAAGAATCAGGAGAAGAAAATGAAAAAGTGGAAGAAGAGGAAAAAAAGTTTGAAGAGGTCGACGAGTATGAAGAAGAAGAACCAGAAGAAAATGAAATAGTTGTAGAAGAGCCAACAGAAAATGAAGAGATAAAGGTAGTTAAACTTGATGAAATGAAGGACGATGAATTTGATATTTTGAAGGAAAAAGATCTTCCAAAGATCAAAAAATGAAAAAAGTGGTAATCAAAGAATGAAATGAAATTGCAGATGATGGAAAGAATGGAAATTGTGAGGAGAAGGTTGATGATGTTACCAAATGTAAGGTCACTAATGAGAAAGAGAATGATACTATGGAAAACGGAAATAAAGTTGTGGCTAAAGCTCTTGATGCAATTCCAAATAACAATAATCTTGACTGTTTATTTCATATATCTAACGACTTTATTTTTGAGTAAATGGCTGTTGGAAAATTTAAAATGGCTTGAAACTTAGAAAATATGCGAAGAAAGCTCAAATTTGTTGATTCAAATTTATAACAATAAAAGTACTCGAATGTTAGAATTTTTATATTTTGGGAATTATGGAAGACATGATAAAAGCAAAAAAGGGGACTCATAATTCTGCTTTGAAAGAATCAATAATGGATAATAAAGTCAATGTAATCAACAAATGTCCAATTATATCATTATCATTCTTTCCAAAACACGTGAGATATAGTTAAAACTGGGACGCTCTCTACTACAAAATCAGAGTAAATTGCAGCATATTATGCAGGATGTCAATTAATTTGGTTGCGTGGAATTCTAGAAAGTCTTAAACAACAAAAAAATAAACCAACAATGCTATTTTGTCACAATATTTCTACTGTTTCAGTCACAAAAGAATTAATGCTTCATGGAAGAACAAAACACATCCGCATTCGATATCATTTCTTATGGGAACCTATGAAAAAAAGTGACATTAATGTTGAATATTGCAAAACAAGTGATCAGATGGTTGATATTTTGACAAAGGCACTTAGTGGATAAGTTTTCAAAAAAAGTGCAGAAAGTTTGGGAATAAGAAGCAAGTTTAATTTAGGGGAAGCATTGTTAATAATAAATTAAATTGCAATAAAAGTTAAAATATTTGGCCTTTATTAAATTGCATTGATTTGGATTCATATTTGGTATTGAATTATTTATTATAATAGACCCAAATATACTCTAGAATATTCTTATCTAGAATGTTCTTTTAGATAAGGATAAACTATGTATAAATAGAGGCAAAGATTTGCAATGTAAGTAATCAAACAATAAATAGTTCGTTTCCTCTAAACTTTCTCCATCTTTCTTCTCCAATATTCTACAGCAATATTACGAAGGAATACTGGAGGGATTTATCAATAAGTAGACGCTGATTAAATCAACGTCTTATGTTTAGGCACTGATTTAAACAACGCCTAAAAATAAGATGGTGATTTAAACAACGTCTTATCCATAACCTTTAATTTAATCAGCATCTAGCACTTTGGCGCTAATAAAATCAGCGTCTGTGGTAGAACGCAAATAAATTGCGCTTTGTTCCGCCTTATCCCCTACCCCACTCATTATTCACGTTTTTATTTTTTTTATTCGATATCGCGTTGTAATGCCTCCATGTGTGACCAGAATCGCTAGACGGATAGTTCGACTACTGATTGATGAGATGGCTGGTCCTGCGCGCATTCTTAATGCGCCCAAGATGACGATATTCGACTTACGGGTTCTACATGAGTCACCGGAGGCTTACTCTCACCGTATGTTCACAACTCTTGAGACAATTGATGTATGATTTTAAACTGTAATATAATTAGTAGTGTACAAAATAATTATCTACCACATTACATAGTCAGGTTATAATGTTATTTTAAACCATATTAACCACGAAAAAAATAACTTTTTCTAGTCTTTCTACCTCAACTTTCGTGGTAGTTGGTCGAGGTATATTACACATTTTTATGATGTAGTTCCTCAGACTTTAGGAAAAGCTCACGAGCTAGTCATTTTGGACACTTCTTATAGATTAGACAAGCTCAGTTATTTGATCAACCACTATTAGGTGCCTTACTTGAGAAGTGGCGGCCCACCACACATACATTTTATTCTTTAGATCTTGAGTTTGGTATTACCATGGCCGATTTTTATATGCTCATGAGGAGTGAGATAAGGGATACAAATCGAATGCCATATCCATTTGACTCTTGCTACGAGACACCTGAGACGTACATCTTGAGTTTCCCTAATTTCTCCCCTGATCATATCTCGTCTAAAGTCGTTACCCTAACATATTTACAGGAGTATACTTTATCTCATATGAGTACCGAGGCAATGGGTGATGTTGTATTTCGGGGTTTTTTATATCTTTTTCACTCGACATTCATTTCGAACCAAAAGAGTACGACTCGACTTGGCCACCTAGTAGTGTTATCCTATTTAGAGCATATGCGCATGATAGGTCGGGGTTCGGCTATACTAGGTTGTCAGTACATTAACTAGATCCTTTGCTCTTGAGGAGGTGGATAAGATGTTTGGTTTTTCGTACATGTTGTCGTGCTGGTATTGCGGGTACACGAACAACATGAATCCACCATTGTTGAGGCGGCCATTCGTGCAGTTGATTCATATTTTTCACGCATGCGACAATGGAAGAGTATCCAGATGGGTATGCTTACTTTACCAGTGTTAGGCACAAATTGATAGAATCATATCTCAAATTGATCTGAGGTCCATGGCTAACATTTTACGAGCATCATAGTCTTCTTATTAGATTTCTCTCACATAGGCTGGCCAACTCCATGATGCTCACCCCCTCTCCATTGCATACCGTTTGTCTCTTCGTCGTGTTGTTCTAACCCAAAATGGTTTATCTTCATATTTGGTACTCAGGAGACTAGTACTTCTAGTCTATGGGTGATCTGTGTGTAGACACAGACATTTTTCATCAGGAACTGATTTTGATAAATATTGAGATAAAATTGCACCTCGACGCTACTTATTACCGGATTACAACCGGCATGTGAACTCCGAACATGTAGGTCCACACGTGGCTCCTGGTAGAGTTCATCCTTCCCCATTCACTTTTGATCCCACCCTATCACAATACTCCGAGCATCATGGGGGTTATGCTCTCGATGACTCTTTCATAGCATATAATTTGAGTGGTACTTTGATCGCGTAACCTATGGTTTATCTATCCGATGAGGTTATTGCTGGTATCCCCACTCATGGACATTATCCGCCTCATGAGGTAATTTACCTGATTGTTAAAATAGTTGCTTTCTATTATTTAAGAAATATATAGTGAAAAAATGTTGTTCATGTATTACAGTATTCACTTAGGTTGGGCCATCATAGATAGCATATAACCGCGACTCAGCATATGACACTGCTTCATTCTTAGATGCTAGGTCAGCAGCATCAGGTGGAGATGTAGGTGTTGCGAGGACAGATGCATGTGATGCACGGTCAGATGTAGGCTCAAATTGATGAAGTTAGCTCTCTAGTTGAAGATGGTTCTCTAATTGAAGATGTATTAGGATTAGGATGGATATTCTATTTGCAATTTTATGTACCATTAGGTCAGTTCTCTAGTTGAAGATAGATTAGGGTTTGAAGTTCCCGACAGAATGTCGATGTAATCATATGAGGATGGATATTCTATTGGCATTTTTATGAGTTGAGTTAAATTTGCGGATTAGTTTATCTCACAACTTCTGGTATTTATAATGACAAAACAATAAATGCTCAATAGTTCATTTAAAAAGTGAGTTCATGCTCAGCAATTCCTTTGATGGACCAAACACTATAGCCACATTTTTTCCACAACATGGCTACAGCCTTATCCTGACACTGATTGCGACCGGACGTTATCACCATTTATTTTACATAATGTGGCTACAGTTATTGTCCTGACACTGAATGAGACTGGACACTGTAGCCACTTTCTTTACATAACATGGCTACAGTTTTTGTCCTGACATTGAATTCGACCGATGGGGGTGTAATCATGAAATGTCCACCATTAATTGGACTAAATTTGAGTAGCGTTACCTGCTAAAAAAATGTCCATCATTAATTTGTCTTCTTTGGAGTTACACGTTCTCATGAAAGCATATCTTGAAGTTGATCGCATGGACGATATTATGTTGCTTACAAATGGGGGTGTAAGCCATGAAATATTATGGAACACATTGATAGAAGGTTATAATAACCATCTTGACTACCCCACGAGGTCGTATTTAGAAATTCATAAAGCATATGGTGGTTTTACGGAAGCTTGTAATCGATATCACAAGATTGTCGAGATTGTTGAAGAAGGAGACGTTTTCCAAAAAAAATCGTTCTGCATTTGATTTGCCTTACCTGTAAGAATACAAAATGAAATTTATTGGTTACAAAGCATATGAACTTCGTTATAGTTGGCTTATGTGATGTGCGTTGAATAAGCTTTACTACAGGTCTTGGCTTTTTGTATTTTTGCATCTTTTTTATGTTTATCAATTGAAAATGTTCAGTAGTTATGTATTATGTTTTTGCATTGTATAACGGTTGTTATAAAAGTATTCTGAAGCTATATTTAATTATCTAACATGGACTCTTGTTTAACTCAAAGAAGGACCATAGCTTTTTAACTCATTTGGTAGTCATCATGAATTATAGACATAGAATCTCGATTGAGTACCTTGTGTTGTCAACATCAATGAGTCGTACATCGTTGGGAGGTAATATATCGTGGCTACAATGAATGATATTGACACGACATGGTATCTTGTTTAATGTTTAACTTTGAATATTGATGAAACTTCAAACTCCTTAACTTAAAATATTTAATTTATTTAAGTATTTAGGTATGGTTAACAAACTACCTAACCGCGATTTTTTTGAAAATTTAATTTAGACATATCTCGAAATGTATAAAACCAAATCAAGAGTTGTGATTTTCAGTTGAAAGGATATTCAAATAAGTCTCAAAGAATTAGCTTGTTTGGAAGGATTATGGCATAATTTGGATTTTATATATCAATTTGAACTTCATTTCAAAAAATTGAAAACTACCACAACGTAACAAGCTCGATGTAATTAAATTTGATTTATTTGTTAAGAATTTATATAAAATGGATGATCTGAATTTTTTTAACTCGTTTGGAAGCCATTAAGAATTATATAACATAGAATCTGGATTGAGTACCTCGTGTTGTCAACATAAACGAGTTACATTTTTGGAAGACAATATATCGTGGCTACATTGACTAGACACTGTAGCTGGCTTGACTCCATCTACGTACTTAACGATGTGCCCTATGATAACAAAGTTCCCTATGACAACAAAGTGTTTGGTTTAACTTGGCATTCTATAGTCTAGATCTGCAATGATTAGTATTCCTTGTCGTTTATGGTCTAGGTAAAAATGTCTACAGTCATGTTTATTTGCATTGATCTACACAACATGATCATTGAAGACGAAATAGATGTAGATGAGCGCCAATGACACTATGAATATGAAGGTGATTCGCAACCACATGGTATATTCTAAGACAACAACCGTATAACAGAAGAGGCCTTCAACTTTGCCATAAAAATTTGTTTTTTTATCCCCATCCATTACTCCTTTTTAAAATTCATATATTTTAGACAAATTTGTATTCATTATTTCTTTCTCGTGTCTTTGTTATTCCATAACATGTTTATGTTGTTCAGCAACCAACTTCTGCATTCCAATTAGCAACTTCTACTGCTCAGTATCAGCAACTACTCATTATTTTTATTTTCTTCTGAGGTTGCATAGTTCTGTCTTTATGTCTATGTTCATGTATTTCATGGACGACGTTAAGTTTTACATCCATGACAACATCAAACTTTCTTCCTCCTTACAGCTTTGACACCCGTTGATCTATAACACTACAACAAAAATACCATTCTATAATTGCCAAAAACAATGGTAATAGATCAACAATGTGAGTCTGTCGGTCGTTATATAAGGATTTGTAATAGAGACAGATTTTTACAACTACTTTTGATAGTTGCAAAAGTCTTTTTTACAACTACCACTGACAATTGTAAAATGCTTTACTATAACTACTTTTGCCATTTGAAAATTGCCAATAAACAAATTTACCACTGCTTTTGGTAATTGCTTAACTTTTTTTTTTTACAATTGCTGCATCAGTTGTAATAGGAAAAATGAAAAAGAAAAAGACATTTTGCCCCTAAAGCAATAAGCACAAATAATGTAATAATAATAATGCATTAGGCAATTCAACATTACATTATTATCAACTATAAAACTAATGTATCAAAAATAACCAAATGAAAGCAAACCAAAATAGTACATTAGATCTCTCATACATAATAACATTTTTAACATCAACGATTAAGTTACATTTACATGTATGGACCAACATATTATGATACAAAAAAGTAGGTGCAATTTAATTCTAAATCGTAGTGCCTAGATAAGTGAGTGCATTGATTGTCATAATAACGAAAATCAACATTGTTGGAGGAGGCATGATCTAATTGCATCTAGCATTATCAGATCAAGTAACTTTAATAGATCCGACGCCTACAAACCAGGTAACAAAATTGCAAAATGGGAATTCAATTATTAATAAATTATTTGTTCTTATTTCTTTTAGATCTAATTACTAATAAATTGGGAATATCATGCAATTGTAATAGCTGCATTAGAAGGCATTTACATATGGACAACATCTACAAACATGTTTCATTAGAATATTCAATATTATTTGCACAATTTGAAGCCAGTGTTCTCCACCTCCTTCGCATTCTGACCCACCCATTTAGTCTCTTGGACGCACAAGATGTTAACCCGTCTCCTAATCATAGGAGACGGATTAACATCTTGTTCGTCCAAGAGACAAAATTGGTGGGTCAGAAGGCGAAAGAGATGGAGAACACTTACTTCAAATTATGGTACACGGGAGAAGTACATAACAAGAATGGGTTAGGCATATTGATTGACAAGAACCTTCAGAACAAAGTGGTCGATGTCAGAAGATGAGGGGATAAGATCATCCTAGTTAAGTTAGTAGTTAGTGAGGTGGTTTTGAATGTCATTAGTGCATATGCCCCACAAGTAGGTCTAAGTGAAGAAGCCAAGAGGAAATTCTAGGAAGACTTGGATGTCATGGTTAGAAATGTGCATAGTAGCGAGAAACTTTTTATAGGGGGAAACTTCAATGGCCATGTTGGCTCATCTAGCGGGGGTTTGAGCGAGTGCACAATGGTTTTGGCTTTGGCAGTAAGAACCAAGAGGGTGAAGATATATTGAATTTCGCTCTCTCTTTTGATCTCAACATTGCTAATACCTTCTTTAGAAAGAGGCAATCACATCTAATTACCTTCAGTAGTGGCCAACAGGCTAGCTTGATTGACTTTTTCCTAACTAGAAGAGGCAGTAAACGAGATTGTGTGGATTGCAAGGTCATACCTAGAGAATGTATCGTCTCACAACACCAGCTCTTAGTATGCGTGTTTCGTTTTCGGGTGGTGAAGGATAAGAGAGCAAGATTAGCAGGACGAAATGGTGGAAACTCAAAGGAGATGCTTCATAGGTTTTTAAAGATAGAGTGATGGGAGAAGGGGCTTGGAATGTAGAAGGAGAAGCAAATGTCATGTGGAAAGTGATGACAACTTGCATTCGGAGAGTCACTACTGAGGTATCTGGGATAACAAAATGAAGCAAGCGAGAACCCAATGATTCGTGGTAGTGGAATGACGAGGTGCAAAAAGTTATAAAGAGAAGAAGGAATGCTACAAATGCATGCACCATCATCGAAATGAAGAGAACATGCACATGTACAAAGTGGCAAAGAAGACTGCAAAGAGAGCAGTAAGTGAAGAAACGGGATAAGCGTACGAAGATTTGTATCAAAGGCTAAGTACAAAGGAGGGTGAAAAGGATGTTTACAGAATAGCTAGGCTATGCGAGAGGAGGACAAGGGACTTCAATCAAGTTAAATGCATTAAGGACGAGATTGATAGACTTTTGGTGAAGAACGATGCGATAAAGAATAGGTGGAGAGAATACCTTGATAAGCTTTTCAACGAAGAAAGTGATAGCTCTTCGATCGAGCTGGAAGACTTTGCGGACATCACCAATAGACATTTTGTGCGGAGATTTCAAGAAGCTGAGGTAAATGGGGCGTTGAAACAGATGAAATCAGGCAAGTCGGTAGGACCTGATGACATTCCTATTGAGGTGTGGAGATGCTTTGGAGATGCAGGGATAACATGGCTAACTAAGTTGTTTAATAATATTTTCAAATCAGACAAAATGCCAGATGAGTGGAGGAGAAGTATTTTAGTTCCAATCATTAAGAATAAAGGAGATATTCAAAGTTTCACAAACTATAGAGGAATTAAGCTTATGAGTCATACAATGAAGCTTTGGGAGAGAGTTTGCGAGCAGCGTTTGAGAAGGTTGACAAGTGCCTATAGGAATCAATTTGGTTTTATGCCTGGAAGGTCAACCACTGAGGCGATTTTCTTGGTTAGACAACTTATAGAGAGATACAGGGAGCAAAAAGAAGATCTCTACATGGTTTTTATTGACATGGAGAAAGCTTATGACAGAGTGCCGAGGAGGGTTATGTGGTGGGCGCTAGAAAGGAAGAGAGTGCCATCAAATTTTATTACCTTTATCAAGGATATGTACGAAGGGGTTGTGACTAGTCTCAGGGCATGCGATGGTGAGACCAGAGACTTTCCAATTAACATAGGGTTACATCAAGGTTCGACTTTGAGCCCCTTTATTTTTGCATTAGTGATGGATGAAATCACAAAAGATATACAAAGGGAGATTCCTTGGTGTATGCTCTTTGTCGATGATGTTGTGTTGATTGATGAAAGCAGAATAGAGGTTAATAGATGTAACGACCCAGAAAATCTGAACCAATTTAAAAAATTTAAATTGGCTAAAATAATGGATTTTAAATATTTAAAATAAATATTTTAAATTATAGAAATGAAAAGTGAGTTTGAATCGACGTTTGAAAACGAATATAATTCATTATAATTATAAACAAGGCCTGAAAAGGCGCTACAGTTTCAAAAATTGAATTCAAACTTTGTCGGACTGTACCGGGTGCAAAACAAAACGGATTTGAGTGAAACCAAAAATATTTAAATCTGTTAGTGAACACCTTTCTAACAAATCTGAAAAATCGAATTTTCATAGCGGAAAGCAAAAGTTATGGCCAAATGAATTTTCAGAAAGGTCGCTATGGAATTTATATAGCCCGTGAAATTGGCCATTTTGCATACGACCTCGGAATTCGACGAAACCACTTTTATTGGATCCGGGATGTGAAGTTATTGCTGGTTTTCAAATTTCATAATTTTTGAAGCTAGTATGTGAGTGTGGCAAAGGAAAACGTGTTGTGGTTAAAGTTAAATTGGATCGACCAGAAATGGGCCTTTTTGCAAACGGTTTCAGAATTCGACGAAACTAGTTTTGTTGGGACCGTATTGTCAAAACATAGCCAGATTTATTTTTCTGGAATTTTTCGAATCTGTTTGTGGCCCAGGCAAATTGAAATGTACGTTCAAATCGAATATTGAATGTTATATATTTTAAATTGAATGGAAACTGACTGAAACAGTCGAATGGGCCTACGAAACATATCCCATTGTGTTCGGAATGGGGGTAAAACGCTAGGGACGACAGTCGTTGGGTTTGGATTGGTGTTCGTGTGTGACAAGGGGTATTTTCGGATTTTAAAATTTATAAATATAAAAAAAAACTATTGGCCCAAACGACATTCTCTCTCCCCGACCCTCCCTGAAACCGACGGCGATAAAGGGCTCCTCTCATCTCTCCTAATTTCTAGCGAATCCTCTCATTAAAATCAAACGTGGCAGTTGGGTTTTTTGAAGAGATTCTCTTCCTCTTCAAATCCATACAAACTACATCTCCTCTAGTTGAATATTCAGTGCGAATCGCCCCTTCAAATTCCGTCGTTCGGAGTCTTCCACCTCCTCCCAGTCGCCGTCGAGTTCATCAAAGGGGGGACCCGCAGGAGAGCCTCTCTGAGTTGGAGATCGTGGTGCAACCTGATCAGCCTCACGTGCTACAGTTTGGAAGAAATCGGGCGACCTAGTTTTGAACGAAATAATGAGGTATACGGTTTATATATTTTAAACTATATTATAGCACTTTAAAGCGCAACGGTTTTTGATTTCGCAATAAAAATCATATCTTTTTCGTGTGTTGACGAAATTCAGTGAAACAAGAGACAGTGGACTCGTGTGGACGCCTTCTACATTCTAGAAGAGACCGCATATTTTTCTGAGCCTTCTGTTATTTTTGGTGGAGTGGAACCCAATGTGAGATTTCTAATTTATAAACAAAATGGAAAACCACGATGTATAAATTATATAGTCGAAGTATGAGTTATATAAGCGTTGTACACCTCATGTATAAGCGTTGTATAAGTTGTACGTTCGATGTATAAATTATATAGTCGAAGTATGAGTTATATAAGCGTTGTATACCTCATGTATAAGCGTTGTATAAGTTGTACGTTCGATGTATAAGTTGTATATGCGTTGTAAAAATTATATATGTGTTGAAATAGAAGTGAATCGCTATATATATATATATATATATATATATATATATATATATATATATATATATATATATATATATATATATACGTCCCTCATCCACAAACCATGGACGATATTTATTGGTTGTGATTGGTGTGAAAATTGATTGATAGCGAATGGTTGTTTGGGATTGTTTGTGGTTGATATTGATTGATTGTGGTTGAAAAATACCCGTTTGTGGTTGAGAAATATTTGGTTGAAACCACATAGGATTAGTTTGTGGAAATGAAATAAAAATATACATGCCGCCTGCGTGCGAACTAGATGCATGATCCCCATTGTCAAAAACCGCGAGGTTTTAAGGTAGAGCGAGGAGCCGTACTAGGGACGGTCCCGGTTTTAACTACCCTTCCGTTATGCTGCCGAAATTTTGAATAATATTCATGTGTTTGAATTATTTTCAATTGTTGAAACTATATTTATTCGTTGAATAGAAAACCTTCATGTGTTGAATCGATATTCATTCGTTGATTAGAAATTCATGTGTTGAATGGTATTCGTGTTTTAAATATAAAAATCACATTTTTATCTATATATATAAACTATAGAAAACCTTCATGTGTTGAATCGATATTCATTCGTTGAACAGAAATTCATGTGTTGAATGGTGTTCGTGTTTTAAATATAAATATCACATTTTTATCTATATATATATATAAAAACTATAGAAAACCTTCATGTGTTGAATCGATATTCATTCGTTGATTAGAAATTCATGTGTTAAATGGTATTCGTGTTTTAAATATAAAAATCACATTTTTATCTATATATATAAACTATAGAAAACCTTCATGTGTTGAATCGATATTCATTCGTTGAATAGAAATTCATGTGTTGAATGGTATTCATATTTTGAAATAAATTGTTCTATAATAAAAATCACATTTTTATCATCTATTTGAAATGTATAAAATAATATCGTCTTGAAATAAATTGTTTTATAATAAAAATCACGATTTTATCATCTATATAAACTATATAAAATAATAGTGTTTTGAAAAGAATTTTTTTACAATAAAAATCACATTTTTATTAAATACATGAATTGTTGAATATAGTGAAGTGTTGAAATAGAAGACAGTTAGATAAAAATATTATTTTTATCAAATGTATGAAAAGAATGTAGCTTTGAAATCGAAGAATCGATATATATATATATATAAATAGAATTAAAATATATCGAATAACGACGCTGCAGTTCGTATTTTGAAACCGTGATTTCAAACGATTATACCGGGAGATCCGACCATCGGATTTTCCTGAAGTCGCAACCGTTGGGTTCGCTTTGGAAATATCTTTCCAACGACATCAACTTGGTAAAAATCCAACGGTTGGATTGTCTAGAATGTTTTATTCAAATCTGAAGAAAAACAGCGCCAGAATCGATTATATTTATATTTATATATAAATATAATTATATATAATCGAATAACGACGCTGCAGTTCGTATTTCGAAATCGAAACTTCAAACGATTGTACCAGGAGATCCAACCGTCGGATTTTCCCGAAACTGGAACCGTTGGATTCGTTTTGAAAAGATCTTTCTAATGATGTAAATTTTTTGAAGATTCAACGGTTAGATTTTCAGATATGTGTAAATCAAATCTGAAGAAAAACAGTGCCACGGTCGCGTTATGGCCCGAAGCGTCGTTTTAAATAAATGGGCTATTTTAAAATGAATAAAAATAGCGATAAATCGTTATAAAATATTATAAACGATATGGATGTGATTTAGAAATTAACTGAAGGTTGGCTAAGTCGAATGGTTTCCTGGGTGTTGATCTGATGTTGGTTTCGGCCTTCGGGGTTAATATTTGGGAAATCTTTCTCTTACTAATCGACGGTTAGTGACTAATGAATTGAAATGATGCGTGTGTATGTTAGTGTTGCACTTATTTATTATATTCGCGAGTTGCTCAGAAAGACTGGGTTTATCCCATTCTAAATAACTGAATCGACGATAAGAAATCGAAGATGAAGACGATGGTCGAAGACCGGAGATCTTCACCTCATTTGGATGGTAACCGAGGTCCTGATTGGGAGGCATCCCGAAATATGGATGATGAGTGCTGATCGTCCAGACGTACGTGGTGATCGATGGGTTTGCGAGGTATATAGTGCCTCCGGTTTCGTTTAGACCCAGAACGGACTTGTAAATGGACTACGTGTCTGACATTGGATTTTATTCTGTGTTGATTGATCTCTGTTAAATATACATCTGTTTGGCGGCGGAGAATTTATTCTTTTGCTTAACGCCCTTCTCTGAAACGCACGAGCTTAGAGGTTGTATATCGATGGACATCAGTCGCATGGCATGAATTGCTAGTATGGCATGCCTAAGTGGCAAATGATCAGGGCTTCTGTTGAAAAGCAATGTCTTGTGGTGATGATCAAAGCACCGCCTGTGTGGCGTAGCTTTGTGTATAACGTGAAATCGCGAGGCTTACACCCGGTATGAACCAGAAACGGGAGGAAGGACCTCAGGGAGGACATGCATTTCTTTCTAGTTAGAAGTGGCGTCAGTGGTTTTACACGCCCTGACGAGTTTGACTTATGTGGTTGTTGCTGTTGCGAGGCGCTTCGGTTAGATCGGACGATCTGGGTTCGATGGAGTCATTTGTTGGCTCATTTACGCCCCATAGGGAGGGGAAACACATTGTTCAGGAATTTTAGTCCACATCGGTGGACCGGCCCTGACGATCCAAAGGCTTGACTGAGTACTTGCCTAAGGGGCGGGCTAGAGCGTCTCGAAGTCAGTAAGGACTATCTTTTGCCTTGGTTCATGACGGAAATCCAATTTCCAAATACGTGACTGTGCGGTTTTGATTGTATACCTATATATGGCGACATAGTGGTATGGGGCATTAATGCCGTCTATGATTGATAGTTATGATTTGAAATTGTTTTTAAAACATATAAACACTAGCAATAATATCAAATGCTTTTGTTTTATTCATATCAAGCATATTTTGGCCGTTATAAGGTAAAAACTCTATCCTCCGGTTTGCGTTGCATTGTGTGATGGGAACTGAGTCTTATAATGACTTCATTTTTATAAAAAGCATTGCGATGTTTAAAAGAATGATTTGTTTTAAAGCACTGGCAATCCAATGGAGTAAACTCGTTCCACGAAAGTGGCGTGGTCCTGTGATTAGCCATATTTGAAATATGTTGAGTAGATTTCTCATACCAGTCCCATGACTGACTCGTAGTTTGTTTCACTTTCAAACTCGGGTGCCCCTTTTTCTACACGGGCAGCCTTGTATTCAGGTTTAGAAGGCTTTATCTGGATAGTTGGAGCTGAAGATGGATTTTATCATTTATTTCTTTTTATGCTGTTCAGCTCCTATTGTACATTATGATTGTTTTCCGCTGTAGACATATATGTATAGTTGAACTATATTTGTATTAAGTAAGATCCTGTATACTTTGTAACTCTGATGATTACTTTTATCCAGTATATTCTATTTTTCATTATCTGGTGTATTTATTTAGTTCTGTTCTGCTATTATCTGTTTCTGTGTTATATTCCAAAGATTACCCTTGTCTCCGTCAGAACAGGGTTTGGGGTCATCACAACGTGGTATCAGAGCATTGGTTAAGCTTAGTCTGGAATATAACATATTAACGAACTCGTCAGAAATAGAACCAGTAGTGTTCTAGGACGAGTAACTCATTACAGATAGGATCAGTAATATCCTAGTATGAGTAAAGCAGAATGAAATTACACCCCGATAGACACATCTACATTGAAGTATGTGTTTCTATATTTTAAAATATCTTTTCTGTGACCTGACACTTGATCTGCCATTTGCAGAAGTGCTAGAAAATGAGTGTCGGAAATAGGAGAAATGCAGAACCCGATCTAGAGGCTCTATTAAAGAGATATCGAAATCTGAACGGAGCACAGTTCTCGGGCAATGAATCTATTATTCAAACTCAAGCTTGGGTGAGCTCTGCAGAAAGAATATTTGAGCGTATCCAGTTGAGAGATGATCAGAAAAGATTAGTAGCCTCTTGGGCGCTCAAAGAAGAAGCTTTAATCTGGTGGGAAACAATCATCAAAGACAATTCAGAAGGTGATATCACCTGGGACAGATTCAAAGAGATTTTCCTAGAAAGATTTACTCCTCCTGAAGCGACGGAGCGTTTGTGTGATGAATTTTCTTATCTGATACAAGGAGATATGACCATCCCAGAATATCATAAGAAATTCAACGAACCATCTCACTTTGCTCCTCATCTGATTCAAGATCCAAAGAGGAAAAATCTGAGATTTATTCATGGCCTGCAAAGGAGATATCAGAATAGTGTAATGAGGAATGTGAAGCTTCTTTTTTCAGAAATGATATACATGGCTTATCAGTATGAGGATCTCCATAAGAAAGGAATGTTACGCGACGAAAAAGAATTCGGCTCTAGTAACAAGGAAGAGTCGGAAACTGATGTTGTTGAAGCCAGTACGTGGTCTGAGGTCAATAAGAAGCCCAGTGCCAAGAGAAAAAGGGCTGAATCTGGGAACGAACGAATAACGACCGCCACGTGCTCAAGCTGCAATAGAAAAGGACATTTGGCGATAAGTTGCAAATCCTGGAACAAACGAAGAAAAAGTGGATCTAAGCCCACTAAGAAACAAAAGAACCCACATGGGGAAAGGAGATGCCATAAGTGCCGCCAAGCAGGTCATATTGCACGGGAGTGCCAACTCTCAAAGAAATCTGAAGCAGTACATATAAATGAAGTAGCAGAAACTTCTGAGCCCTCAGCTAGTCAAGAAAGGGCCGATGTTTTAGAAGGCATGCTAACTGTCAAAGATATTCCAGTTAAAGTACTGTTTGACACAGGCGCGTCACGAAGCTTCATTGCAAAGGATGCAGCTAAGAAACTGAATTTGAATTTGAAAAAGCTCAAGGAACCAATGACTGTCCAGAATCCGGTTGGGGGTTCCATCAGTCTCAGTAGGGTTTGTGGAGTGCCGATTTCTTTGTCTCGTTATCAGTTTCCTACCATCGCGGTCGTCATGAATTTTAAAGAGTTTGATCTTATCTTGGGGTTAGACTGGTTGACCAAATATGAAGCTGAAGTTAAATGCGCCGACAGAGTCGTAAAGGCGAAGATAAAATCAGGTGATTATATAACCATTCCCTGTGAAGGTCAGAATGCTAATAGAAAAGACTTCTAGGCAGCTTTGAATGTTTCTCCAGCCCAAATAGAAAATGTCCCTGAAGTCACAGAGAATATTCCCGATCTAGTGAAAGATATTCCTGTCGTCAAGAAATATGCGGATGTGTTCGAGGAAGTTGTTCGCTTACCTCCGCAGAGAGAAATAGATTTCAAGATTGCTTTGATTCCGAATGCAAGGCCGGTAGTTCACGCTATTCGAAGAATGTCCTTGAAAGAGAAAGAGGAATTAGACAATCAAACACGACAGCTCGTATGGAAGGGTCTGATCAGGCCTAGTTTCTCTGATTGGGGAGCAGCAGTGGTGTTTGTCCCAAAATCTGACGGTACTCTACGTCTATGTGTGGATTATCGTGATCTGAACAAACAGACCATAAAGAATAAATATCCATTGCCGCAGATTGATGATTTGTTGGATCGATTAAATGGCGCACAAGTATTTTCACGAATGGACCTAGCTATAGGCTTCCAACAACTTCGTATCGCCGAGGAGTGTGTTCCTTTGACAGCATTCAGAGGTCCCGACTTATTCTACGAGTGGTTAGTAATGCCATTCGGCTTATGTAACGCTCCAGCTTATTTCGTCGATCTGATGAACAGAGTATTCAGAGGAGTATTGAATAAATTTGTTCTGGTTTTCATCGATGATATCCTTATCTTCTCTAAGTCAGAAAACGAGCATGAAAAACATTTGGAACAAGTGTTAGAAATCCTCAGAAGGAATGTATTGAAAGCAAAGTTTTCCAAATGTATATTCTGGCAAGAAGAAGTAAAATTTCTGGGCCATGTCGTATCAAAAGAAGGAATTGTTGTGGATCCAAGTAAAATCACAGCTATTCAGAATTGGAAACAGCCCAGTACTCCTACAGAAGTCCGCAGTTTCCTCGGATTGGCTAGTTATTACCGGAAGTTCGTTAAAAACATTTCGAAGATATCTGGTCACTTAACGAAGCTCACAAAGAAGCACTCTAAATTCAAATGGACTCCAGAAAGTGAGGAGGCTTTTGAAGAGCTAAAGTTAAGATTAACTACTGCTCCAGTGTTAACCATCATCGATGGCAATCAGGATTTGAAAGTCTGGATTGATGCTTCTAGAGAAGGCCTTGGCGCAGTGTTAATGCAAAAGGGTCAAGTGATTGCTTATGCTAGCCGTCAGCTGAAGCCGCATGAGAAAAACTACGTCACTCATGATCTTGAGTTATTGGCTATAGTATTCGCCTTGAAAATCTAGAGACACTATCTTCTGGGTGAGAGATTTGAACTGTTTACAGATCACCAATCGTTAAAGTATATGTTCACCCAGAAGGACTTGAATCTGAGGCAGCAACGTTGGCTAGAGTTCCTTGCAGCATACGATTTTGAAATTATATACACTCCAGGGAAAGCCAATGTCGTGGCCGATGTGCTGAGTCGAAAGAATGTAATGATCGCCAGCTTTATTATTACGACTTCCTTAATTGACAAAATATCTATTCTTCAGAAAGAGGATAACTTTATTAAGGATATGATCAAAAGGATTCAGAAAGGCGAACCCTCGTGTTTTCAAATAGATAACGACGAGACCCTGAGATTGAAAGGAAGAGTTTGTGTTCCTGACATCCCAGAGTTAAAAAGGGGAGTGTTAGACGAGTGTCACAAGTCCAAGCTGAGTATCCATCCTAGTGTAGCCAAAATGTATAACGATCTCAAGCGAACATTCTGGTGGAAGGCTATGAAAAGGGACGTTTCAGTATACGTTAGCCGATGCCCTACTTGCCAACTAGTCAAGAGCGACCAACAGAAGCTGGCTGGATTGTTACAACCGCTAGACGTTCCTGGTTGGAAGTGGGAACATATTTCTATGGATTTCATTGATAGTCTGCCCAGAAGCAGAAAAGGGAATGACAGTATTTGGGTGATCGTAGATCGCTTCACGAAGACCGCCCATTTCATACCTGTCAGATCAAACAGAACTGCTCAGAGTCTGGCGCAGATATACTTCAAGGAAATAGTTAGACTACATGGAGTGCCGCTCAGTATAGTCAGTGATAGAGACACAATATTCACTAGCAAATTCTGGGAGGCGTTTCAAGTCGAGCTGGGAACAAAGATGAACTTGAGCACCGCTTATCATCCTCAGACAGACGGTCAGACCGAGAGGGTGAATCGTATACTAGAAGATCTATTGCGGGCTTGTGTTCTAGATTTCGGTGGATCATGGGAAGACCATCTACATTTGGCTGAATTCTCATATAATAACAGCTACCAGGCGAGTCTGATAATGTCACCATTCAAAGCATTGTATGGTAGGCCGTGCCGATCTCCTGCTTGTTGGGTCGAACCCGGTAATAGACTTGTGTTAGGGCCTGATATGATCTGAGAAGCAGCCGACAAAGTCGATTTTATTAAGAAGCGATTACTCGCCGCTCAGAGCCGACAAAAGAGCCATGCCGATAGGAGAAGAAGAGATATATCCTTTGTTGTTGGCGACTATGTATATCTGAAAGTATCGCCGATGAGAGGAGTAATCCGGTTCGGTAAAACAGGGAAATTGGCGCCCAAATTCATTGGTCCGTTTCCTATTCTGGAACGGATCGGAACGCTCGCTTATAGAGTTAAATTGCCTGATTGGTTGTCTGGAGTTCATGATGTATTTCATATATCTCAACTTCGAAAGCACGATCATGATCCAGACTTGATCGTGGAAGAAGCAGCTCAACAGGATATTGAAATTACCCCAGAACTAGCTGTGAGACGAGAGCCGCTAAAGATCATCGACAAAGAAACCAAAGAGCTGAGGAACAAGAAAGTTCACTTGGTCAAAGTGCAATGGAGTGGAGATCTGCGAGATTGTACTTGGGAAACTGAGGAGAGCATTCAGAAAGCTTATCGTAGATGCCAAGTGGATATCTCTGATTGACTCCGGTGCAAGGTATATTTACCATACTTTGCATTACCATTTAATTCTCTACTCTGCTGCTATTTTCTTTCCATGGATGTGCACTTTTAACTCTATAGTCTGAATGATTTTAAAAGAGAATAGGAATTAATTTGTATGGTTTTGAAAAGTTAAAAACAATTTGATTGTTGGTTGTGTTGTGTGATTGTAGATTTGATTAATTAAATTATTGAAACGATAGTTAATTTAATCAACAATAGAATAATGGTAGAATTTATTCGATTAAATCACACATTGAACTGATTAGAAAATAAATAGAAATATATATACATGTGTATTATATATGTTTGAACAGGTAAATGGATTAGCTATTGAGTAAAGATTTTAATTGCGTGCCCGACAAATAGGTAAACCTTAATGAGTTGGATGCGAAATATTATTATATCAACTCCTGTGAATGCCACTGGATGCGGAGTGCTGGTTATTCTGTGTGAAATAATAAACGTCGCCATATGATAGTAACAATTAATTTTGAACTACATTACATGGCATACTTCTGAAGATACGCATACTTCATCATATACCACATAAGAATTTGGAGCTTGTGTGACGAGGTGGAAGATTTACCATATGAGCGAGAGGCTTGTATGGCGATGACTATATTTTACAGGTTGAACTGATGACTGATATGGACTATTTAAATTATAACGATAAAATTGCCAGATTAATAAAAACCCCACATGGGTCTGGAGTTGACAATAATCACATCTCTCTAGTTATTAGATACGGCACATGGACTATTTATTTCCCACACGGGACGAGGTGACGAGGATTTATCCTCTGGAGCATTTAAAATACACACTCCCTCAGGGTTTGACAGGGTGACGAGAATTTATTCTCTGGAGTTATTATCAATACACGCTCCCCTGTAAACACCAGAATATATCACTATAAATATGTGTATGCTTATTAGGATTTATTGGGTACCTAATACGGCCCAATAAATTTCCAAACCTCTCCCCGTACAAAGGAGGTTATGGCGAAATTTTTCGAAAATTCCGGGTGTTAGCCAAATTTTTGAAGAATATGAAAATTCTCAGAAACTGAAAAGTTGGAGAATTGAAGTCAGATCGAATGTAGAGTTGATTAATCAAACCACTTTCGACTTTGTTCCTTTTCGGGGACGAAAAGTTTTAAGTGGAGGAGATTGTAATGACCCAGAAAATCTAAACCAATTTTAAATTTTTAAATTGGCTAAAATAATGGATTTTAAATATTTTAAATAAATATTTTAAATTATAGCAATGAAAAGTGAGTTTGAATCGACGTTTGAAAACGAATATAATTAATTATAATTATAAACAAGGCCTGAAAAGGCGCTCTAGTTTCAAAATTTGAATTCAAACTTTGTCGGACTGTACCGGGTGCAAAACAAAACGGATTTGAGTGAAACCAAAAATATTTAAATCTGTTAGTGAATACCTTTCTAACGAATCTGAAAAATCGAATTTTCATAGCGGAAAGCAAAAGTTATGGCCAAATGAATTTTCAGAAAGGTCACTATGGAATTTATATAGCCCGTGAAATTGGCCATTTTGCATACGACCTCGGAATTCGACGAAACCACTTTTGTTGGATCCGGGATGTGAAGTTATTGCTAGTTTTCAAATTTCATAATTTTTGAAGCTAGTATGTGAGCGTGGTAAAGGAAAACGTGTTGTGGTCAATTATAGTTAAATTGGATCGACCAGAAATGGGCCTTTTGGCAAACGATCTCAGAATTCGACGAAACTAGTTTTGTTGGGACCGTATCGTCAAAACATAGCCAGATTTATTTTTCTGGAATTTTTCGAATCAGTTTGTGGCCCTGGCAAATTGAAATGTACGTTCAAATCGAATATTGAATGTTATATATTTTAAATTGAATGGAAACTGACTGAAACAGTCGAATGTGCCTACGAAACATATCCCATTGTGTTCGGAATGGAGGTAAAACGCTAGGGACGACAGTCGTTGGGTTTGGATTGGTGTTCTTGTGTGGCAAAGGGTATTTTCGGATTTTAAAATTTGTAAATATAAAAAAAAACTATTGGCCCAAATGACTTTCTCCCTCCCCGACCCTCCCTGAAACCGACGGTGATAAAGGGCTCCTCCCATCTCTCCTAATTTCTGGCGAATCCTCTCATTAAAATCGAATGTGGCAGTTGGGGTTTTTGAAGAGATTCTCTTCCTCTTCAAATCCATACAAACCACATATCCCCTCGTTGAATATTCAGTGCGAATCGCCCCCTTCAAATTCCACCGTTCGAAGTCCTCCACCTCGTCCCAGTCCCCGTCGAGTTCATCAAAGGGGGGACCCGCAGGAGCGCCTCTCGGAGCGGGATATCGTGGTGCAACCTGATCGGCCTCACGTGCTACAGTTTGGAAGAAATCGGGCGACCTAGTTTTGAACGAAATAATGAGGTATACGGTTTATATATTTTAAACTATATTATAGCACTTTAAAGCGCTACGGTTTTTGATTTCGCAATAAAAATCATATCTTTTTCGTGTGTTGACGAAATTCAGTGAAACAAGAGACAGTGGACTCGTGTGGACGCCTTCTACATTTTAGAAGAGACCGCATATTTTTCTGAGCCTTCTGCTATTTTTGGTGGAGTGGAACCCAATGTGAGATTTCTAATTTATAAACGAAATGGAAAACGACGATGTATAAATTATATAGTCGAAGTATGAGTTATATAAGCGTTGTACACCTCATGTATAAGCGTTTTATAAGCTGTACGTTCGATGTATAAATTATATAGTCGAGTATGAGTTATATAAGCGTTGTACACCTCATGTATAAGCGTTGTATAAGTTGTACGTTCGATGTATAAGTTGTATATGCATTGTAAAAATTATATATGTGTTGAAATAGAAGTGAATCGCTATATATATATATATATATATATATATATATATATATATATATATATATACACGCCCCTCGTCCACAAACCATGGACGATATTTATTGGTTGTGATTGGTGTGAAAATTGATTGATAGCGAATGGTTGTTCGGGATTGTTTGTGGTTGATATTAATTGATTGTGGTTGAAAAATACCCGTTTGTGGTTGAGAAATATTTGGTTGAAACCACATAGGATTAGTTTGTGGAAATGAAATAAATATATACATGCCGTCTGCGTGCGAACAAGATGCATAATCCTCATTGTCAAAAACCGCTAGGTTTTAAGGTAGAGCGAGGAGCCGTACTAGGGACGGTCCCGGTTTTAACTACCCTGCCGTTATGCTGCCGAAATTTTGAATAGTATTCATGTGTTTGAATTATTTTCAATTGTTGAAACTATATTTATTCGTTGAATAGAAAACCTTCATGTGTTGAATCGATATTCATTCGTTGATTAGAAATTCATGTGTTGAATGGTATTCATGTTTTAAATATAAAAATCACATTTTTATCTATATATATAAACTATAGAAAACCTTCATGTGTTGAATCGATATTCATTCGTTGAATAGAAATTCATGTGTTGAATGGTGTTCGTGTTTTAAATATAAAAATCACATTTTTATCTATATATATAAACTATAGAAAACCTTCATGTGTTGAATCGATATTCATTCGTTGATTAGAAATTCATGTGTTGAATGGTATTCGTGTTTTAAATATAAAAATCACATTTTTATCTATATATATAAACTATAGAAAATCTTCATGTGTTGAATCGATATTCATTCGTTGAATAGAAATTCATGTGTTGAATGGTATTCATATTTTGAAATAAATTGTTCTATAATAAAAATCACATTTTTATCATCTATATGAAATGTATAAAATAATATCTTCTTGAAATAAATTGTTTTATAATAAAAATCACCTTTTTATCATCTATATAAACTATATAAAATAATAGTGTTTTTAAAAGAATTGTTTTACAATAAAAATCACATTTTTGTTAAATACATGAATTGTTGAATATAGTGAAGTGTTGAAATAGATGACAGTTAGATAAAAATATTATTTTTATCAAATGTATGAAAAGAATGTAGCTTTGAAATCAAAGAATCGTTATATATATATATATAAATAGAATTAAAATATATCGAATAATGACGCTGCAGTTCGTATTTTGAAACCGTGATTTCAAACGATTATACCGGGAGATCCGACCATTGGATTTTCCCAAAGTCGCAACCGTTGGGTTCGCTTTGGAAATATCTTTCCAACGACACCAACTTTGTAAAAATCCAACGGTTGGATTGTATGGAATGTTTAATTCAAATCTGAAGAAAAACAGCGCCAGAATCGATTATATTTATATTTATATATAAATATAATTATATATAATCGAATAACGACGCTGCAGTTCGTATTTCGAAATCGGAACTTCAAACGATTGTACCGGGTGATCCGACCGTTTTCCCGAAACTGGAACCGTTGGATTCGTTTTGAAAAGATCTTTCTAATGATGTAAATTTTGTGAATATCCAACGGTTAGATTTTCAGATATGTGTAAATCAAATCTGAAGAAAAACAGTGCCACGGTCGCGTTATGGCCCGAAGCGTCGTTTTAAATAAATGGGCTATTTTAAAATGAATAAAAATAGTGATAAATCGTTATAAAATATTATAAGCGATATGGATGTGATTTAGAAATTAACTGAAGGTTGGCTATGTCGAATGGTTTCCTGGGTGTTGATCTGATGTTGGTTTCGGCCTTCGGGGTTAATATTTGGGAAATCTTTCTCTTACTAATCGATGGTTAGTGACTAATGAATTGAAATGATGCGTGTGTATGTTAGTGTTGCACTTATTTATTATATACGAGAGTTGCTCAGAAAGACCGGGTTTATCCCATTCTGAATAACTGAATCGACGATAAGAAATCAAAGATGAAGACGATGGTCGAAGACCGGAGATCTTCACCTCGTTTGGATGGTAACCGAGGTCCTGATTGGGAGGCATCCCAAAATATGGATGATGAGTGGTGATCGTCCAGAGGTACGTGGTGATCGATGGGTTTGCGAGGTTTATAGTGCCTCCGGTTTCGTTCAGACCCAGAACGGACTTGTAAATGGATTGTGTGTCTGACATTGGATTTTATTCTGTGTTGATTGATCTCTGTTAAATATACATCTGTTTGGCGGCGGAGAATTTATTCTTTTGCTTAACGCCCTCCTCTGAAACGCACGAGCTCAGAGGTTGTATATCGTTGGACATCAGTCGCATGGCATGAATTTCTAGTGTGGCATGCCTAAGTGGCAAATGATCAGGGCTTCTGTTGAAAAGAAAAGTCTTGTGGTGATGATCAAAGCACCGCCTGTGTGGCGTAGCTTTGTGTATAACGTGAAATCGTGAGCCTCACACCCGGTATGAACCAGAAACGGGAGGAAGGACCTCAGGGAGGACATGCGTGTCTTTCTAGTTAGAAGTGGCGTCAGTGGTTTTACACGCCCTGACGTGTTTGACTTATGTGGTTGTTGCTGTTGCGAGGCGCCTCGGTTAGATCGGACGATCCGGGTCCGATGGAGTCATTCGTTGGCTCATTTACGCCCCATAGGGCGGGGAAACGCATTATTCAGGAATTTTAATCCACATCGGTGGACCGGCTCTGACGATCCAAAGGCTTGACTGAGTACTTGCCTGAGGGGCGGGCTAGAGCGTCTCGAAGTCGGTAAGGATTATCTTTTGCCTTGGTTCATGACGGAAATCCAATTTCCAAATACGTGACTGTGCGGTTTTGATTGTATACCTATATATGGCGACATAGTGGTATGGTGCATTAATGCCGTCTACGATTGATAGTTATGATTTGAAATTGTTTTTAAAACATATAAACACTAGCAATAATATCAAATGCTTTTGTTTTATTCGTATCAATCATATTTTGGCCGTTATAAGGTAAAAACTCTATCCTCCGGTTTGCGTTGCATTGTGTGATGGGAATTGAGTCTTATAATGGCTTCATTTTTATAAAAAGCATTGCGATGTTTAAAAGAATGATTTGTTTTAAAGGATCGGCAATCCAATGGAGTAAACCCGTTCCACGAAAGTGGCGTGGTCCTGTGATTAGCCATATTTGAAATATGTTGAGTAGATTTCTCATACCAGTCCCATGACTGACTCGTAGTTTGTTTCACTTTCAAACTCGGGTGCCCCTTTTTCTACACGGGCAGCCTTGTATTCAGGTTTAGCAGGCTTAATCTGGATAGCTGGAGCTGAAGATGGATTCTATCATTTATCTCTTTTTATGCTGTTCAGCTCCTATTGTACATTATGTTTGTTTTCCGCTGTAGACATATATGTATAGTTGAACTGTATTTGTACTAAGTAAGATCCTGTATACTGTGTAACTCTGATGATTACTTTTATCCATTATATTCTATTGTTCATTATCTGGTGTATTTATTTAATTCTGTTCTGCTGTTATCTGTTTCTGTGTTATATTCCAAAGATTACCCTTGTCTCCGTCAGAACGGGGTTTGGGGTCGTCACAATAGACAACTGGAGTTGTGGAGGGAGACATTGGAATCAAAGGGTTTCAGGCTTAGCAGAACTAAAACAGAGTATATGAAGTGTGCGTTTAGTGGTGTCAGGTCAGATGACAGATAGGTCACCTTGGCCGGTAGAGTAGTACCCAAGAAGAAATCGTTTCGATACTCAGGATCTATGTTGCAATTGGATGGAGAGATTAATAAGAATGTTAGTTTTAGAATTGAAGAAGGATGGGTGAAATGGCGACTAGCATCTGGCATTCTCTATGATAGGAAGATTCCTCAGAAGCTTAAATGAAAGTTTTATAGAACAGAAATTAGGTCTGCAATGTTATATGGTGTCGAATGTTGGCCTACTAAGAGGCAATACGTCCAGAAGATAAGTGTAGCAGAGATGCAGATGCTGCGCTGGAGCTGTGGACATACCAGACGAGATCGGATTAGAAATGAGGATATTCGGGAAAAAATTGGAGTTGCACATATTGAAGAGAAGTTAGTCCAACACCACTTAAGATGGTTTGGACATATCCAACGTAGACCATATGATGCACCTGTGTGCGTTGGAATTATAGGTTGCGCCGAAGGCCCAAAAAGAGGTAGAGGTCGACCTAAAATGACATGGGAGGAGATAAAAAAGAGAAATTTAAGTAATTGGAGTTTATTTGAAGAGCTGGTAGTTGATAGGAGTGAATGGAAGTTGGCAATTCATGTACCAGAACCTTATGGTTTTTTTAATCTGTTTAATTATTTTAGACTGTATTTCACTTTTATTGAACCTCTTTACCTTTTTTATTAATATTTTAGACTTTGTTTCATTTTTATAGAACATTTTTACTTTTTGTTTTATTATTTAAAAAAACCTTTGTCAGACGACTTTTATTAGTTTAGTTATTTTAAACCCTTTTATATATATATTATTATCGTTATTATTAATTTGATTTTATTTTAATTTTGGGTTCCATATCTTGCCAGCCCAATTTGTTTAGGATATATGATTTTGTTGTTGTTATTTGCACACTCTACCTTGACCAGCTACTTGGACTTTCAAAAGAAGTTGATCACAACTATATTTGTAAGTTCAACTCTCATGGACGCATAACTGCGGCAAAAGAGGTCACAAAAATTGTTAACTTACAGCTTGCGCATATTTCTCCAGCGAACAATGAATTCAGTTTTTATTTGACATATTCTTTCGTATACCTAATTCTTGAATTGATACCAATTTGGTTTTAAACCCTGTTCATAAAGCTGTTTTTAAAAAAAAAAACATTTTGAAAAATTAGCACATAAGTAAGGAGATTTTCTCATGTTAACATTCATATATAACTAAGACGTAACCAACCAAAGTATGAAAACTGAGATATAGATATAGATTTAGATTCTCACCTGTGACATTATAACAACTTCCATCTCAGCATGCATTCATATCTATAGATTTAGATTTTGATGGTTCCAAGAGCTCATCTGATAGTCATCACAACGATTATAGCTACTCAAGGAAACAAAAACTCAAACAATAGAAATAAAAAGATCAACGAAAGGATAGAAAATCTCAAAAGCATAACGCAACAAGCATAAACATAAAAATAAGAAGTTAAAGTCCAAAAAAAGCAGTAGTCCATCTCAGCTTTCAAAGTTCTGTGGCAATGATAAATTTTGTGTGCTGCTATTCACACATCAGTTTACTCTTCTAACCACCACACAAAATTTAATAAACTTGATTATATTTTTTACACTTCTGGCCACCACATCATTTTTCTTCATTGGGCCATAATCAACCGAATTAACAATATGAATTCGGCAGGAAGCAACCATACGGCTACTACCAACCAAATATGATTGTAAATTCGGCAGGAAGAAACCAAAGTTTTCATTCCGCAGTGGGGTGCCTGTTCATATTAATATTTTTAACATACGGTAGATGAAAGAAGAAAATGATATTCTTTATGGTGGCCTTTAGTTTTGGTGGCCAGAAGAGGAAATTGGAGTGTGAATAGCAGCACACTAATTTTTTTAAATTTGAGTTCTGATTAACTATCTTGAAAAATTGTGATTTAAATATATAGTCAGATATGATTCCATAGTCATTTGATTGCAGAAGGACCTGGGTAAAAATTGAAATGAAGAACGTAAGGTATTTAACATTGTAAGGTATTTAACATTGTATTTAACAAACCTAAACTTGCACGTTTTAATTTTGGACATCTATAATGTAAATTGTTCACAGTCTCAGTATTGTATGATGCCAATTTTATTTTGATTTCTAATTTTAGATTTTTTCTGGAAGATAGCCAATCTATTTCTAGTTTTAGTAAAGAAGTTTTACTTTATCGCTTCATCTTCGGGTCGCTATGCTTGCAGTAACTATCTTCTAAGGGTAGGGTGTATTTTTTTCATTTTGGCATTAAGTCGGTATTATGAATGCATCCTCATGGCTTTTTGTCGATGATGCGGTATATGGTCGTAGACTTGAAAGTTCACAAGTCTAGTCAAGATAATGGTGCATCTTTTTTCGTCTATAATTTCTAGAGGGGATGTTTCGTAGTTTTATATCCATTGAGTTATTTCTTTATATCGTTTGAGTTATTTCTTTAGCAATAGCACAACTTTTGCATCTTGTCGCAATTTATAGCTTGTATTATAGTCTAAGTAAAACAAAAAAACTGTATATTAATTGAAGGATATATATTTGTATAATAATTATAAAGATCAAATAAAAATTAGTATATTCAAATTGTTATTTGGTATAATTGTATTATATGATTGGTTTTGTTAATGGATATTTTGATGTTTTGTTGATGTCATATTTATTAATAATTAATAGGAATTTGTAGTTAATGTTTTTTCAGTAGAATCAATTAGCTAAAAGAAAATTTTGCTTTAAATTATCATTGTAAATATTTTTTTAGTAGAACAAAGTAGTTCCTAAACAAGGGCCTTCGTTTTATAATTGGCTTCGGGTACGGAAACTCTTAGGACCGGCCCTAAACAAGGGCTGGATATTTTTATTATATTACCACATATGAACCATTACAAACCGCTACCAACTAAAATGGTACCGAAAAAGTGGTAACCATTTTGATTGAAAAAGGTTACCGAGATGCTTAAGAATATGCAGTACGGTAATGATAATTAACTAATAAATATGGTAATTACCATACCTAGCGCATACCTTATTATATACACACACACACACACACACACACACACATATGTATGTATGTTTGTTGTGTGTGTGCGTGTCTCTATATGTATGTATCACGTTTAATGTACAATGATCTAATAGAAAATCTAGCATAATATCAATATGATATTAGATTGAATGCAATTTTTATCGTTTATTTTCTTGAAATAATTTGAATATTTTATAATATTTTTGTTTTTTTGCGCAACACTTATATGTAATTTTGACTATACAAAATAAAAATAATAGATGATCATATGATAGCTCTTAATATTTATTCTTTTAACATGATATATTATAAACAAATAGATACCATATTGTAAATGGTAAAAGTTAATTATCTACCTCTACTAACCATTACCAACCACAAACCGAAGTATCGGTTTTTCGATAACATTGATCGGTAATGGTATGAATTTTCTATTACCATACATATTGGTATGGTATTTTTTTTGAATATGAGCTTGTGATATCAAACCAAATCCATCCCTAAGTAACATGATGCAGTTTGATTCTACAAGCTAATATGTAAGCATATCGACTGAAATTTGTTCATTTTCAAAAGGGTTAACATAAGCAGTTCCTTTGCATAATATAGTTTTCTTTGAAATAAAACAATTCAAATTAATTTGTCTATGCACATCATCCATCTAAACAAGTTCATACCAGGAGTTATCTTTATTAGAATCTCTTCATATTGACCAAACTCAAAGCTACAAAAAGTATATTGTAAGTTAAAGAAGCATAACTAAAATTACCCAGACATCTTTTTACGAGTCATGCCTTTACCAGATACGCCTATGTTGATGTTACTAATTGAGCCCCTACCTTGCAGAATTAACGAAGTCACCTTGCGAAATTGGCAAAGTCGCCTTGCATTGTAGTTGTTGCCTCATGGAATTTGAGTCATTGCCATCGTTGCCCTGCTGAGTAGTCGTTGCTCTCATCGCTGAGTAGTCGTCCTCGCTATCATGTGCTCTTAGGTTGTGACGCCGATGTGATTTTATTAGGGGTTTGGGTTTGTTATATGGTTTGGGTTTGGAGGAAGACCTTATGGAGGTAAAGTTATCAAGGAAGAGTGAAGAAATCTATTATTTATTATATTATATAAAAGCACAATCTTTCCTCTTAAGTCTCTTCAGATCCATTTTCTTCAAAAAATTAGGATTGCAACACGTGCCATTACCCAAATCGAACAGTTGCCTTCCCTTCACGCACGCCCACGTTCACCTGCTCTTAAAAAACATCCACTTTCCTCATCCCTTTCCCTGATTTCACAAGAAAAACCTTCCCTTTCTCAGTCTTCTCCAATCAAAAACTCCATTCAACCAAACCTACCCTCTTCTCATATTCATTATCTCCTGCGGAAAATGGAATCAAAGCTCACGAAACTACCAGATATGACGGTATCTCCTTCTCTATTTTCCTTCCCTTCTCTACACGGATGGTATGCTACATTTGATTTTTGTTGATTCCTTGCTTAGCCCTGGATGACGTGATGATACTTCATCCTTGCTTAGCCCCTTTTTACATAAGATAAATGACCAAAGGAATAGATGTCAGTAGGAGAATTAAGACCGAAAAGGAGATTATAAGCAAAAGTCTTATACCTGCGTTTTATGCAAAAATTGCTCTGATACCAAACTATTATGATTTTTTGTGCGCAGCGGAAGCTTGACAAAATGCCAAGAAAAAATTGGATCTTTATCACCCAATCACTCGAAGATGAATTTGATTGAAAAAAAAACACAAATAATATCGGAAATATGAGCACATGATGTTCCACCCAACCACCCTCTTTATTGATTCACTAATAAAAAATTGTTTACAATCGATCTCAACTATCGTTACAAACAATTACAACTTGAACCAATAACCTTATTGAGAAGTAGGTAGAGAATATCTAATGGCTAAATAACTTGAAGGAGAACACTCAATTTGGAATAGCTAGAATGATCACTCTTGGTGGCTCCCACACACTCTTGGTGGCTCTCACCCACGTGGTGGCTCTCACCCACACCTAATGAAGATGTTAGCTGACCCTTTTTATAGAGAGAATTATTTTATGCCCAAGAAAACTTGGCATCCAAATTATCTTCATATATGTTATAAAACTATTTGGACAAGCACCAAATATCCTTGCAATAAATGTCCATAAATATAGAAACCAATATCTCTCTATAAAATCTAGCACCAAATCTCTTCATCAAATCTTGCACCAAATCTCTTCATCAAATATAGCACCAAATCTCTCCGTAAAATCTAGCAACAAATCTCTCCATAAAATATGTAAGATTATTTGTTGCCCGAAATTGTGATTTGCGTATCACCAATTTCAACACTGCGTTCCTTCTAATTCATGCCTCGCCTCATCTATTTGGGTAACATTTGATAGTTTCCTCATCTTTTACATAATTCCCTAATCTACACCCTGCTGTAATTTTGTATCATTCATGCTTCCATTTTTGTTTGATTTTTTTTTCCTAGATTTACATTTCCCATTTGCATTGATTCCTGCATATTTACGTTCTGGATTTAAACAAATGGCTTGATAATGCAATCTTCATTTTGTGTAGATTTGTTTGATAAAATTTAGTGCTCCTTCCTTTAGACTACTATTATGTGTATGTTAATCTATGAACCTTAACCATACACTTCCGTAGCATCTGTAATGTCACTTTTTGAGTAATAAATCTGTTTTTATGAATTATAATGGCTCATCCCGACAGCAATTACACACCTTTGTCTGTAATATAAAAATAAGAAACTTTTAAGGTAATATTTATATACTTTTTGCTTAAATTATTGCTCAAGCTTTTTTATTTTTTATTCTAATTTTGCAACTATGGTTGTATTTGAGTTTTTACTCAAAGTCTTTTCGCATCCACTTTTGTTAAAAAATTGTGACCGTGTCATCTGTTCCACGTACAGGATCGTTCGGCCTCAGCTTCTCACCGCCTCGAATACCACATGTTTCCTCTTACCGTATCCATTAACAAACACTGCTCTACCCTCCTCATTGTGTCCATAAATTTTTTTGCCCCAAATTCCATAACCCTGCTGAATCGACCATCGCTTCACCCTTTTCCTCCAGAACCTCCAATAAGTTCCTAGCCCACTGCTTGTGCCGCAACTATCAGTCCTCCCCGTTCTGCTCCGTGCTGACGTCGGCGGGACCAAGTCTTCTTCTGCATCTCGAATCTGGTGGCTGCTGTACCTGCTTTCATTCGCCTTCTGTTTCCAACACCTCGCCGCCGATCCCCTTCTGTCTTCGCCTTGGTTGTCCTTCTCTACCCTGCAACAGGTACAAATAATTCTTCTTCTACTTTATCCGACATTGTTTTTGTTCGCTGCATATAAATGGATTATATAGCTTTCATACAGGAAACATAAACTGCATGGATGGTCATTAACATAGATTATCTCAATATTAGCTTATGATTATGACATAATCATAAATGATTTATTCGTGTTATGTTTAATTGATAAGATGATTTACAATGGGAACCAACATATAATCATTATATTAATGATTTATCCATGTTAATTTTTCTTATAAATGTTATACCTTGAATATAGAGCACGTTATTATGATATCATTAAAGTTTTGCTCTTTTATTGTAAGCATTGGAAATTGAATATAGATAATTTTATTGGAAATTTACCCATAAATAAGTAAATGTTATATCTTGAAGATAGAGCATGTTTATTTTGGTTTCATTAAAGTTTTACTCTTTTATTGTAAGCATGTTATGTAAAATATGTTTCTAACTTTAATTCTGTAAAAGGAGTTGCAAACCACAAAATATTATTCACGGCAAAATGGTAATTCTATTCCTCCATTGTATTTAAGACATGGTAGTATGTAGTTACGTTTCTGGCTGATTTATTTAATTTAGTCAGTGATGATTTAAAATATTTTTCCCTCATCTTCGTGAATCTACTGTTCAATTGGAACCATGGGTATACACTATTTAAGTTGCTTCCATGTTGAGTGCAGAACTGAACTGCAATGCTTTATCTTTAATTCCACTTCTATTTTATTTAGCGTGCAACTTCAAAATAAAGGAGAGGTATCTAATTTTAGTATTTTTTTCCAACTATTTGTTGCATTGACTATGTAATGTTAAGTGGAAGGAATTTATGTAGTATGACCAAGCCAATTAATTTCATAACTATTTTGGGTTCAAATCATGAGACATAAACATACTCCCTTTTTTATGCTGGACCACTAATGCTCACAATTAATTTGTATTTATAATTTGATATAAGTTAATATATTGACCAACCTCTTTTCTACTTACCATCATATAAATAAACTTCATACTCATGTATATTGTAGTGACCCGCATTTTTAGCTGTTGAACAATTAATTTATTAAATTTTTAAATATCGATTTATCGATATCGAGAACGTGAATTAAATAATATTGAATATTTAATAAATAATTATAATGTAATAATATTTTATAATGTCGAAATAGTCGGAAATAGTAAAATTCACAATGTCGTGTGAATTGAATAGCATACGAGATTTGGTGGAGTTTCGATTCGAAATATAATAACGATTATATTGAATCGACGACAGTTGAACGTATAGTTTATAATATATTTATAAACGAGCTCGAAATGGCGCTGCAGTTCGTAAATTGGCGATTCGAACTTCAACTAAATGTACAGGATTCGTTTTAAGCCGGATTTCTGTGAAACAAGAAACGTGTGGAGCTGGTGGAGTATATCTTTCTAGTGGAAGAGAAAAATCGGGATTTCGTCGTATAGATTTTGATGTACGTCCAAATCAAATTTCAGAAAAGTCGCTGTAGAATTCCTTTATATTTTGCAACGCTTTATTTACGTTATAAATGGATATTCAGTATAAACTGAATATCGAGATAATCTGAAATCTAAAATATCAAACTGTAAATTTTGATATGATATTATGTAGCTGTACGATATCATATGTGAAGATATACGATAATATAAATTTATTTATATTTAATTTAATTATATTTAAATATATTTATATATTTGAATGGATTATTCAAGGGTCTAAAAATAGCCACTTTTGCAAACGAAGTCGGAATTCGACGAAACCAGTTTTGTTGGATCCGCAATATCAAATAGTTGTTAGATTTCCAGTTTCGTGATTTTTAGAGTCACTGTGTGGTCGTACGGATTTTTAGAGTGGAAAACAGTCAGTATTTTGACAGTTAAAAATACGCTGTGTGAGCATACGGAGTCGGAATTTGACAAAACCAGTTTCGTTGGGACCGTAATGTCGAGCTATAGCTTCATGTCCATTTTCGTGATTTTTGAATGCCATGTGTGACCGTGGGAATTTTTAACAACAAACGTAAACAGCGTTGGAATCAAAATGAGTATTTAAATAATATATTACCCCTATAAATACACATCTCTTAACACCCTTCTAGACCTAGAATCATTTCCCGTAGTCAACAGATGTGAGCCGCCATCGGGTTTTTTTTACTCCAACGTTGAAAATCCTCAAAGAAAAATCGAAAAAAAAACAATTCATCTAAAATCTTATAAATCCATCTACATATATATATTCGATCTCCTGTGAGCTCCTTCTTCAATTTGATATCAATTTTAGGGCATTCGAACTTCATTAGGTTCGCTGGGTTCAATGGAGCGTCGGCTAGGGTTGTTCATTTCGAGCGATTTAGGGATCTTTGCATTGATTCGAGTTCATATTCGAACTCGTAGTAGGAAGTAGCTGGAGTTGTGGATTTTTTTGTGGAGTTCGGTTATAAGAAGCGTCGCACCTTACTGTAGGACGTCGTGGGGAGATGTTCGACGGGTTCCAGGGGCAAGCATCGAGGTTCGTATTTTGGGTAGGAGTGGAAAGAGGTTTCGACGAGGAGAGTTTTGATGGTGGTCTTGCAAGGTTCGGCGATGGAGTGAGAGAGCAGTTTGGGAGGGAAGATCGGAAATGGCCTGTTGATTAAGGAGCGTCGGGTTTGTGCTGCTCCATTTGGGAAGACGGGTTATGAAGTTCGGGTATGGGTTTATGATGGTGAAATTGGGCCGAGAGTATGTGTATGGGTGAGGCCCATTATAATTTTTAATTTTTGTTTAAAATTTAATCGAATATTGTATGAACTTGTAAATGATCGTAACTTTACCATATGAAATCAGAATCACGAACCGTAAGTTGCGTTGGGATCGTATGGACGGGAGCAACACAATGACACTGACCGGGAGTTTATGGCGAAATAAATTGTCCGATCTAATTCAACGACAATTATCGTTAATTAACGATGATAGTCCAATGTGAGTAAATCTCACCAACTCTGAACAGTTTATAATTCCATGTTGTATCTTCAGAACTGTTAGAAATTGTCTGATGTACTGTGTGTTGATTGTTTGATTGAACTGCTAGTCAGTTAGTTAAATTTCTATATTGATTCTGTTTAACAGAATATATCATATGGAACTGAAAGTGATGTTATCTATATTGTCTAACATCTGTGATGCAGGGAAACAGGTTGGAGGAATCCGACTGGATTCCTCAACAGTTATTTTAATTGTTTTTTTCATATATTTTGATATATGATGTGAATTATAACCTGTTGTTGATTGTGTGTGTATGGACGATATTGAACATCGTGATTTGATATGATTGAATACCATAACATACGGGATGTTGATAAGGAGATTTTCAAAGTGATATTGAAAACAGAGATATTTATAAATTGAAATATTTATAAATAAGGAATATTTATAAATGGGAATATTTATAAATAGGAGGTATTTTAAAAAAGGAAATAAATTCAAAACATTTTCTTTTGAATGGAAAGGCCTGTGTGGCGAGTTTGGGGATTTTCCCGATACTCCCGATACAAAGGAGGTTATGGCGAATTTTCTCGGGAATTTAAGGAGTTAGAATATTTCAAGAATAAATTTGAAAAGGGAATATTTGTAAACCATTTACAAATAGAATTGAAAAGGAAACGTTATAAAAGGGAAATCATTTTTAAAGTGTAGAACCGTTATTTAAAAGTAAATCTTTTCAAATGAATAAAACGTTGTTAAAAAGGAAATCTTTATAAAGTGAATAAAGTAAATCGAATATGGTATTCGAAAGGAGAAATCGAATATGTTATTCGAAAGGAGAAATCGAATATGGTATTCGAAGTTAGTTAATCGAATATGGTATTCGAAGTTAGTTAAACGAATATTAGTTATACAAATAGAGTTAAACGGAGTTAAATAGAGTTAATCGAATATAGTTTATTCGAATAGAGTAAAGGAGTTAATCGAATATAGTTTATTCAAGTAGAGTTAGAGGAGTTATCGAATATAGTTTATTCGACAGGAGTTAAGTGAATTAGTTAAGTTAAACTAAGTGAATTAGTTAAGTGAATTGGTTAAGTTAACCAAAGTGAATTAGTCGAGTTAATCAAAGTGATTAGTTCAGTTAATCGAGATAAGTAAATCAAGTTAGGTTTATCGAGTAAAACCAGTTAAAGTTAAATAAGTTGAGTTGATCGGGTGGTTCGGTCAAGTTAGTCGAGCCTAGTTAATCGAATCGAATTGGTCGAACCAAGTAAGTCGAGTTAAGTTGGTCAAGTTAGTCGAGCCTAGTTAATCGAATCAAATTGGTCGAACCAAGTAAGTCGAGTTAAGTTGGTCAAGTTAGTCGAGCCTAGTTAATCGAATCGAATTGGTCGAACCAAGTAAGTCGAGTTAAGTTGGTCAAGTTAGTCGAGCCTAGTTAATCGAATCGAATTGGTCGAACCAAGTAAGTCGAGTTAAGTTGGTCAAGTTAGTCGAGCCTAGTTAATCGAATCGAATTGGTCGAACCAAGTAAGTCAAGTTAAGTTAGTCAAGTTAGTCGAGCCTAGTTAATCGAATCGAATTGGTCGAACCAAGTAAGTCGAGTTAGTCGAGTCAAGTTAAGTTAGTCGAGTTAAGTTCGTCGAGTTAAATAAATCGATGTTAGTTTCATCGAAAGGAGTTATCGATGTTAGTTTCATCGAAGGGAGTTATCGATTATAGTTTAATCGAAGTGAGATTTTCAAATATGAGATATTTGAAAAGGAAGAGTTATCGAATATTAGTTATTCGAAGAGAGATTATCGAATATCGTTTATTCGAGAAGAAGTTAATCGAATATAGGTTATTCGAAGAAGAGTTAATCAAATAGAGATTTCTCAAAGAGAGTTAATCGGCAAATTTGATTATATTGAATTCGGGAAAGTACTTATACTTTTCTAGTGTTTTAAATAGAGATTTATTTATTTATAAATAAATAAGTGTTAGGTTAATTATTCACTAATAAGAATAGAAGTTATAATTAAAGTTAGATAATTCGAAAGTAGGGATTATAACGTTATCGTTATAACCAATGTTTTAAATATAGAAATGGATCAGTAAAATTGGATCCGAGAAAGGCGTAAAGAAGTTGTTAAAGATTTAAAGATAAACTTTGACCATTTCGAAGTTATAACGTTGTTCAGTTAAGGTCTGAGAGGTAATTATACCCCAACTTGAGTGACTTCCTTCTTAACTAAGAAATGGTAAGGTTTGATCGTAAAGGAGTTTTGGAAATGTTTTCCAAACGAGAATCAGAAATGTTTTCTGATAAAAGAAAAATAAGAATTTAGAATATAGGGAAACAGGAGATAAGTAAATAAAGGAACTAAAGAGATTAATGTTAAAAGATGTTTGTTCGATATAATTTCCATCTGGGAATAATATCGTTGTTTGCACACTTGTTTTTCTTTGATGGTTAAATCACAGACTATCGAAGTATTGACCATTTTAACGTTGTTAATATGGAGAGACCGGTTGGATTATTATCCATAGAACCACTCTGTATTGGCATAAGCGTCGCGAAATCATATATGCCAAAGATAATTGAAGACAGAGTAAAATGCAAGGGCTATCCTGTTTACAGAATAGTGCCTTCGGTTTGTCCAGTCCCAGGACAACTTGTATGGACGAAGGTCTGACAGAGTATATCCAATGGATCGCGTAAGTTGATCTGTTCAAACGTATTCACGTTTGGTGGCGGAGGAATTCGTTTCTCTTAGCTGTATACCCGTGTTATTTTTGGATAAGTCAATTTGTGATTTGGCGGGTATGACGATGTGACATTCTAAGTGAATGAAGATGGATGTTTGACAGATTATTTCCAGACGATTACGTACATTGATTTCTCCAACCGTACCAAGAGTGGAAGTGGAGAAGGAAACTTCTTTTAGCTGACACGTAATGTATTGTTGTAGACGTCAATTAGTGATTTTCGATGGATCTAACAATGTGGCATTCAAAGTGAATCTATTGTAATGATAAAGCGTAGCTTCTAGCCTCATCATCCGGTAATGACAGAAATCGGGCAGGCAGCATGGCTAAGTCGATCGCACCGAAGTAGGGTGTATAATCACCTATCTAGTGAATATTCATTTGTTTCTTAAATCTATCAATGCTGTCCCATATATATACGGGAACGGTTGCTGATCCCAACCATTGGTGATGTACATTCGATACACTCAAGCGAAATGAGTGGTCGGTCATGTGTGGCTGAGTTGCAAGATGTTCTTGTTGAACTCCAGTGTATCGTTCCTAGAGTACACTGATCGGAAGGTGGTTCCATACCTTGTCATAGTTGGAAATCCAATCATCCAATACGTGCTTGCGATTTAGATTGTATACTATATATGTAGTAACGTGAGATGCAAGCGTTTCTGCTAAATTGATATTTATTTGTACTTAGACATTATTATAATATCAAAATGATATTGCTTTGCAAAGATGTTTGGATTCTCATAAGGTAAAAACCCGTTCCGTTATGCGGCGTGGTCTTGTGAGATATCCTTTATTAAATCAAGTATTAAATTGTTTTACTCATACCAGTCCCATGACTGACCCGGAGTTTATTTTGTTGTCTTCCCTAAACTCTTGGGTGCCTAAATTTGTACGGGCAGTCAAGTAGTCGGGATTTTACAGATACACTTGGAGAGCTTGGAGCAGGAGGCTTCAGGATTCTATAGCTATTATTATTTCCGCTGTTGTTGTAAGTGTGTACTCTGATAAGTGTTATTATATACATATACTGATGTTATTTCAAAGATATGTTATGTTATATTTTATTCGTTCCGCTGTGAGATTCGTGTTTACTCTGATGATGATGTTCTTCTTCTTCTTCTATTCTATAAGTTCTATCTTATCTATTCTCACCTTCTAATTTCTTTCATAAATTACCGGGATTTTTCGATGTTTTGGTTATCGACGTCGTGCTTACGTCGATAACCAAAGTCGCCGAAAATCCGGGTTACTACAGTTGGTATCAGAGCTTAAGTTAAGAATTACCTTGGCTCTGTGGCGTGACTCGGTAGAGATAGGGTTAGTAATACCCTAGATTGAGTTTGAGTGTATATATACGAGTGAACGTATTTGTTAGTTAATATAAAATGATGTTATATTGTGGAGTTTATTGGTTGAGTTGTTTGTGAATTCTGGTCGATCGGTTTGATCCCCTGTATCGATAGAGGTTACTAAACACTCGAATACGATGAACCGTCATGGTATGTTTTGAAAGAGGGTAAATGGAATAATTTTACCTGAATATATTTGATATAGTATATTGGTTGTGTTGGTTGTTATTATAATCGAGTAAGATTATAAAAAGGTAAAATGATTTTAAATGACTAATCAGAATTCATATAAGTAAAGTATATGAAATAAAATGAAGAAAAATCTGAATTTAAATCAGATTGGAATTAAAATAAGGAAATTTTAAGTTCCTGGGAGATTTTGAAAACGTTTTTCAAACTGAAGGTGATATAGTATTGAACTCACTTTGATAGCTGGAAAATAGATTCTGATGATGAATCGCGACATCATCAGTGTTCATTTTCGAGTTCTAAGTGATGGACTACTACCAAAGGTTTTGTTTTTGAATTGTTTTGAGAAAACAAGTTGTTTAGAAATTCAAAGGCTTTGAATTGGCATTGTAATTTCAAATTGATTTGAAATAGACCCAGGAAATTAAGTTTCAGAATTTAATTTTAACTTATGAAGTTAAATAGAATAAGATAGTAGAAATAAATTGAAAAATTAACTTGAACTGAGTTAAGAATTTGAAATTTGATATTCGGGTTCGAATGAAATTCGATTTGTTTTTGAGGATATGAATTGATTGGAATTTGATGGAAATAACACTGGTATATGCTGAGTTGATAGCATATGGAAGTGATAGAGTTGATATTCCCGACAAAAAGGTACCAGTTTATATTATATATGGATATGGAATTTATGAGCCGAATTGGCAAGCCGCTTGGCTGTTTGATTTTCTTTTTTTTGGGTTAAAGAAGGCCCAGAGAGGCGAGTTGGAGTTTGAGATATTGACCAGTACAAAGGAGGTGCTGGCAAAAAAAAAATTCGAAAAGTTAAGGTGTTAGAAAATTTTCAGAATTTTTGAAAATTTAGTTAGTCGGAATAAATTAATATTTTAGTCGATATTAATTGGTTCCGTTGAAACCGGAGACAAGAGGTAAACAGATAAATTTTTACCCAGTAGATAGGGTCGTCCCCTAGCTTAGCAATTTCGAGGACGAAATTATAAGTGGGGAAGAATGTAGTGACCCGCATTTTTAGCTGTTGAACAATTAATTTATTAAATTTTTAAATATCGATTTATCGATATCGAGAACGTGAATTAAATAATATTGAATATTTAATAAATAATTATAATATAATAATATTTTATAATGTCGAAATAGTCGGAAATAGTAAAATTCACAATGTCGTGTGAATTGAATAGCATACGAGATTTGGTGGAGTTTCGATTCGAAATATAATAACGATTATATTGAATCGACGACAGTTGAACGTATAGTTTATAATATATTTATAAACGAGCTCGAAATGGCGCTGCAGTTCGTAAATTGGCGATTCGAACTTCAACTGAATGTACAGGATTCGTTTTAAGCCGGATTTCTGTGAAACAAGAAACGTGTGGAGCTGGTGGAGTATATCTTTCTAGTGGAAGAGAAAAATCGGGATTTCGTCGTATAGATTTTGATGTACGTCCAAATCAAATTTCAGAAAAGTCGCTGTAGAATTCCTTTATATTTTGCAACGCTTTATTTACGTTATAAATGGATATTCAGTATAAACTGAATATCGAGATAATCTGAAATCTAAAATATCAAACTGTAAATTTTGATATGATATTATGTAGCTGTACGATATCATATGTGAAGATATACGATAATATAAATTTATTTATATTTAATTTAATTATATTTATATATTTAAATGGATTATTCAAGGGTCTAAAAATAGCCACTTTTGCAAACGAAGTCGGAATTCGACGAAACCAGTTTTGTTGGATCCGCAATATCAAATAGTTGTTAGATTTCCAGTTTCGTGATTTTTAGAGTCACTGTGTGGTCGTACGGATTTTTAGAGCGGAAAACAGTCAGTATTTTGACAGTTAAAAATACGCTGTGTGAGCATATGGAGTCGGAATTTGACAAAACCAGTTTCGTTGGGACCGTAATGTCGAGCTATAGCTTCATGTCCATTTTCGTGATTTTTGAATGCCATGTGTGACCGTGGGAATTTTTAACAACAAACGTAAACAGCGTTGGAATCAAAATGAGTATTTAAATAATATATTACCCATATAAATACACATCTCTTAACACCCTTCTAGACCTAGAATCATTTCCCGTAGTCAACAGATGTGAGCCGCCATCGGGTTTTTTTTACTCCAACGTTGAAAATCCTCAAAGAAAAATCGAAAAAAAAACAATTCATCTAAAATCTTATAAATCCATCTACATATATATATTCGATCTCCTGTGAGCTCCTTCTTCAATTTGATATCAATTTTAGGGCATTCGAACTTCATTAGGTTCGCTGGGTTCAATGGAGCGTCAGCTAGGGTTGTTCATTTCGAGCGATTTAGGGATCTTTGCATTGATTCGAGTTCATATTCGAACTCGTAGTAGGAAGTAGCTGGAGTTGTGGATTTTTTTGTGGAGTTCGGTTATAAGAAGCGTCGCACCTTACTGTAGGACGTCGTGGGGAGATGTTCGACGGGTTCCAGGGGCAAGCATCGAGGTTCGTATTTTGGGTAGGGGTGGAAAGAGGTTTCGACGAGGAGAGTTTTGATGGTGGTCTTGCAAGGTTCGGCGATGGAGTGAGAGAGCAGTTTGGGAGGGAAGATCGGAAATGGCCTGTTGATTAAGGAGCGTCGGGTTTGTGCTGCTCCATTTGGGAAGACGGGTTATGAAGTTCGGGTATGGGTTTATGATGGTGAAATTGGGCCGAGAGTATGTGTATGGGTGAGGCCCATTATAATTTTTAATTTTTGTTTAAAATTTAATCGAATATTGTATGAACTTGTAAATGATCGTAACTTTACCATATGAAATCAGAATCACGAACCGTAAGTTGCGTTGGGATCGTATGGACGGGAGCAACACAATGACACTGACCGGGAGTGAATCCGAGCTCGTTACAGTTTATGGCGAAATAAATTGTCCGATCTAATTCAACGACAATTATCGTTACTTAACGATGATAGTCCAATGTGAGTAAATCTCACCAACTCTGAACAGTTTATAATTCCATGTTGTATCTTCAGAACTGTTAGAAATTGTCTGATGTACTGTGTGTTGATTGTTTGATTGAACTGCTAGTCAGTTAGTTAAATTTCTATATTGATTCTGTTTAACAGAATATATCATATGGAACTGAAAGTGATGTTATCTATATTGTCTAACATCTGTGATGCAGGGAAACAGGTTGGAGGAATCCGACTGGATTCCTCAACAGTTATTTTAATTGTTTTTTTCATATATTTTGATATATGATGTGAATTATAACCTGTTGTTGATTGTGTGTGTATGGACGATATTGAACATCGTGATTTGATATGATTGAATACCATAACATACGGGATGTTGATAAGGAGATTTTCAAAGTGATATTGAAAACAGAGATATTTATAAATTGAAATATTTATAAATAAGGAATATTTATAAATGGGAATATTTATAAATAGGAGGTATTTTAAAAAAGGAAATAAATTCAAAACATTTTATTTTGAATGGAAAGGCCTGTGTGGCGAGTTTGGGGATTTTCCCGATACTCCCGATACAAAGGAGGTTATGGCGAATTTTCTCGGGAAGTTAAGGAGTTAGAATATTTCAAGAATAAATTTGAAAAGGGAATATTTGTAAACCATTTACAAATAGAATTGAAAAGGAAACGTTATAAAAGGGAAATCATTTTTAAAGTGTAGAACCGTTATTTAAAAGTAAATCTTTTCAAATGAATAAAATGTTGTTAAAAAGGAAATCTTTATAAAGTGAATAAAGTAAATCGAATATGGTATTCGAAAGGAGAAATCGAATATGTTATTCGAAAGGAGAAATCGAATATGGTATTCGAAGTTAGTTAATCGAATATGGTATTCGAAGTTAGTTAAACGAATATTAGTTATACAAATAGAGTTAAACGGAGTTAAATAGAGTTAATCGAATATAGTTTATTCGAATAGAGTAAAGGAGTTAATCGAATATAGTTTATTCAAGTAGAGTTAGAGGAGTTATCGAATATAGTTTATTCGACAGGAGTTAAGTGAATTAGTTAAGTTAAACTAAGTGAATTAGTTAAGTGAATTGGTTAAGTTAACCAAAGTGAATTAGTCGAGTTAATCAAAGTGATTAGTTCAGTTAATCGAGATAAGTAAATCAAGTTAGGTTTATCGAGTAAAACCAGTTAAAGTTAAATAAGTTGAGTTGATCGGGTGGTTCGGTCAAGTTAGTCGAGCCTAGTTAATCGAATCGAATTGGTCGAACCAAGTAAGTCGAGTTAAGTTGGTCAAGTTAGTCGAGCCTAGTTAATCGAATCGAATTGGTCGAACCAAGTAAGTCGAGTTAAGTTGGTCAAGTTAGTCGAGCCTAGTTAATCGAATCAAATTGGTCGAACCAAGTAAGTCGAGTTAAGTTGGTCAAGTTAGTCGAGCCTAGTTAATCGAATCGAATTGGTCGAACCAAGTAAGTCGAGTTAAGTTAGTCAAGTTAGTCGAGCCTAGTTAATCGAATCGAATTGGTCGAACCAAGTAAGTCGAGTTAAGTTAGTCAAGTTAGTCGAGCCTAGTTAATCGAATCGAATTGGTCGAACCAAGTAAGTCGAGTTAGTCGAGTCAAGTTAAGTTAGTCGAGTTAAGTTCGTCGAGTTAAATAAATCGATGTTAGTTTCATCGAAAGGAGTTATCGATGTTAGTTTCATCGAAGGGAGTTATCGATTATAGTTTAATCGAAGTGAGATTTTCAAATATGAGATATTTGAAAAGGAAGAGTTATCGAATATTAGTTATTCGAAGAGAGATTATCGAATATCGTTTATTCGAGAAGAAGTTAATCGAATATAGGTTATTCGAAGAAGAGTTAATCAAATAGAGATTTCTCAAAGAGAGTTAATCGGCAAATTTGATTATATCGAATTCGGGAAAGTACTTATACTTTTCCAGTGTTTTAAATAGAGATTTATTTATTTATAAATAAATAAGTGTTAGGTTAATTATTCACTAATAAGAATAGAAGTTATAATTAAAGTTAGATAATTCGAAAGTAGAGATTATAACGTTATCGTTATAACCAATGTTTTAAATATAGAAATGGATCAGTAAAATTGGATCCGAGAAAGGCGTAAAGAAGTTGTTAAAGATTTAAAGATAAACTTTGACCATTTCGAAGTTATAACGTTGTTCAGTTAAGGTCTGAGAGGTAATTATACCCCAACTTGAGTGACTTCCTTCTTAACTAAGAAATGGTAAGGTTTGATCGTAAAGGAGTTTTGGAAATGTTTTCCAAACGAGAATCAGAAATGTTTTCTGATAAAAGAAAAATAAGAATTTAGAATATAGGGAAACAGGAGATAAGTAAATAAAGGAACTAAAGAGATTAATGTTAAAAGATGTTTGTTCGATATAATTTCCATCTGGGAATAATATCGTTGTTTGCACACTTGTTTTTCTTTGATGGTTAAATCACAGACTATCGAAGTTTTGACCATTTTAACGTTGTTAATATGGAGAGACCGGTTGGATTATTATCCATAGAACCACTCTATATTGGCATAAGCGTCGCGAAATCATATATGCCAAAGATAATTGAAGACGGAGTAAAATGCAAGGGCTATCCTGTTTACAGAATAGTGCCTTCGGTTTGTCCAGTCCCAGGACAACTTGTATGGACGAAGGTCTGACAGAGTATATCCAATGGATCGCGTAAGTTGATCTGTTCAAACATATTCACGTTTGGTGGCGGAGGAATTCGTTTCTCTTAGCTGTATACCCGTGTTATTTTTGGATAAGTCAATTTGTGATTTGGCGGGTATGACGATGTGACATTCTAAGTGAATGAAGATGGATGTTTGACAGAGTATTTCCAGACGATTACGTACATTGATTTCTCCAACCGTACCAAGAGTGGAAGCGGAGAAGGAAACTTCTTTTAGCTGACACGTAATGTATTGTTGTAGACGTCAATTAGTGATTTTCGATGGATCTGACAATGTGGCATTCAAAGTGAATCTATTGTAATGATAAAGCGTAGCTTCTAGCCTCATCATCCGGTAATGACAGAAATCGGGCAGGCAGCATGGCTAAGTCGGTCGCACCGAAGTAGGGTGTATAATCACCTATCTAGTGAATATTCATTTGTTTCTTAAATCTATCAATGCTGTCCCATATATATACGGGAACGGTTGCTGATCCCAACCGTTGGTGATGTACATTCGATACACTCAAGCGAAATGAGTGGTCGGTCATGTGTGGCTGAGTTGCAAGATGTTCTTGTTGAACTCCAGTGTATCGTTCCTAGAGTACACTGATCGGAAGGTGGTTCCATACCTTGTCATAGTTGGAAATCCAATCATCCAATACGTGCTTGCGATTTAGATTGTATACTATATATGTAGTAACGTGAGATGCAAGCGTTTCTGCTAAATTGATATTTATTTGTACTTAGACATTATTATAATATCAGAATGATATTGCTTTGCAAAGATGTTTGGATTCTCATAAGGTAAAAACCCGTTCCGTTATGCGGCGTGGTCTTGTGAGATATCCTTTATTAAATCAAGTATTAAATTGTTTTACTCATACCAGTCCCATGACTGACCCGGAGTTTATTTTGTTGTCTTCCCTAAACTCTTGGGTGCCTAAATTTGTACGGGCAGTCAAGTAGTCGGGATTTTACAGATACACTTGGAGAGCTTGGAGCAGGAGGCTTCAGGATTCTATAGCTATTATTATTTCCGATGTTGTTGTAAGTGTGTACTCTGATAAGTGTTATTATATACATATACTGATGTTATTTCAAAGATATGTTATGTTATATTTTATTCGTTCCGCTGTGAGATTCGTGTTTACTCTGATGATGATGTTCTTCTTCTTCTTCTATTCTATAAGTTCTATCTTATCTATTCTCACCTTCTAATTTCTTTCATAAATTACCGGGATTTTTCGATGTTTTGGTTATCGACGTCGTGCTTACGTCGATAACCAAAGTCGCCGAAAATCCGGGTTACTACATATATATTAAACCAATGATTTTATCATTAGATTATCTTATTCAACTCATTGGTTGTTTATTTTCAACCATGGCCTTATTACGCTTTTTCCCAAGATTTTTTTTTCAATACAAATAGATTTATCATTAATCTGTATAATTTATGTGAATAGTTTTGCAATTGGGTTTGTAGTATTCTTTCTAATTTCATCTTCATGTATCTTTTACATTGTACGTATTTTATTGGCATCCTAATAGCAACGTGAATGTTTGCTTTTGACTACTAGCTATTACTGGCAATGACGGCTTACCAAACAATTTATATTCCTTTTCTTACATTGGAATTTGGTTAGCATAATACATGTTCCGATCTTCATACAAAGTGAAAGGAGATCTTGATAATTATATCAAACTTTTTTTCCATTTCAGTGCGTTAACATGCTTCATGTTACTGAAATAATGTAGCATTTTCAATTTTAAACATTATTTTGGTTGGTTATTTTTCTTGATAATCATTAAAAAAAATATTAAAAAGCTTTGTGTGTTTTCAGACACATTTATGTGAATTGATTAATAGTTATGTTCCAAGATAAAATGATATAGTTCTAGGATGCGTAGATCGATTTTCAGTTCTCTTTGTAAAAGCAAGAAATACATATTACCAAGGCCTGAATAACTAATTGCATAATTTTTATTGTGCAATTTGTATTCAATAAATTACTCATTGTTTTGAAGGTGCCGAGAATGTTCATTTGAAAAAGTTCGACGCTGTACATGTAGCATTTAGGTATCATTTCATCTTTTTACTTTTTGTGCACTACCATGATGAAATGAATGGGTAGATCTACTAAGTGCCACAAGTTTGGTTTATTATCATTTTCCTTTGGATATTAGTTGCTAATGATTGGCAGACTATTATTTGATGGCCTTCATTCTTCCCACCTTCATTAGTCCATGCTTGAAAAGTAGTAGGTTACGATTTTTTTTCCAGATATTAAAATTTAAACAATATCGTGTTTTCGACCATATTATTGGTTTTTCAGATTTTATGATTTTTGAGAATTATGTAATATTGTTAGATAGTGAAAACTTCAACCAACTTTCGAGAATTATGTAATATTATTTTGGTTGGTTATTTTTCTTGGTAATCATAAAAAAATAAAATATTAAAAAGCTTTGTGTGTTTTCAGACACATTTATGTGAATTGATTAATAGTTATGTTCCAAGATATAATGATATAGTTCTAGGATGCATCGATCGATTTTCAGTTCTCTTTGTAAAAGCAAGAAATACATATTACCAAGGCCCGAATAACTAATTATATAATTTTGATTGTGCAATTTGAATTGAATAAATTACTCATTGTTTTGAAGGTGCCGGGAATGTTCATTTGAAAAAGTTCGATGCTGCACATGTAGCATCTAGGTATCATTTCACGTTTTTACTTTTTGTGCACTACCATGACGAAATGAATGGGTAGATCTACTAAGTGCCACATGTTTGGTTTATTATCATTTTCCTTTGGATATTATTTGCTAATGATTGGCAGACTATTATTTGATGGCCTTCATTCTTCCCACCTTCATTAGTCCATGCTTGAAAAGTAGGTTATGATTTTTTTTTTCAAATATTAAAATTTAAACAATATCATGTTTCAACTATATTATTGGTTTTTCAGATTTTATGATTTTTGGGAATTATGTAATATTTTTATAGTAAAAACTTCAACCAATTTTTTGCTCTTTTTTAAGTTCTGATGTAATTTTTTAGGCAATTGGATGCAAACCTTTTTTTAACGTAAAATGTAATGGGATAATGATAATATTTGTTGAATAAAGTACCATAAACATTTATAATATTTTGTTTTATCAAGGGATATGTGTATTTAGTCCAAATTATATGGGAAACTACAACTACCATATATTTTAGTTGCAGACATCAAATGAAATAGGAAAATAGACCAAAGAATTAAATGGTCCATCCATATATTTGTGTTTGTCAGTCCGTGGTGCCCCAGTGAAAAAAGGAAGAAAATGTCCATGTCCATGCTATTAAGGTAATATTTATTGCAAATTGGTTTCCTTTTCACTTCAGCTTTAATAATGCATAGATAACTACCTCTAATAATGTATGGTTAACCAGCTCATAAGAGTCAATTTAACAGGTATTTATTGTATTTATGATAATAGTTGTAAATATTATAATAGCATAAAGGGGTCTATGTTTTAGTGATTTATTAAGTAAAATATCTTATATTATTAATCACAATTGAATAATTTTATTATCCATTTTTGAATTAGTTTCTCATTATTTGTTTACCATTTTAAGACCATTGATGATTTGGCATCTATACATTTGTATTCAGAAACTCCAATGATACTAATTTATTGTATGCTATGTTGAATGTAGTTTCAAAATAAATAATATTGTTTTTCTTTTTTTCTTATTGCCTACTGATCGCTAACTTTTCTGATTCATGCTTAGTTTCGATAAAATAATGTACACCAGTAGCATATTTTCAAACGGTTAATTAAATAAGCTGTTAAATAAGAAATACATGGAAAGACTTCAATAAATGCATAAAGTTATTTCAATATAGTATGTGCTAATGACCGTAAGCTTATTCCACATATTTTATTTCAACTTTTGTGTTCAATCTACTGCAAACGGAAAATTTAATGGTTAAAGGGGGATATTGCCTCCTTGAAGTTGGTTGTAAATCTTTGAATCTATGCATTAATTTTTTTTCACGTTGTGGTGCAATTTTTTTTGGACAATTAGATGAAATTTTCATTGGCTTAATATGTAATCAAAGTGGTCATAGATTGTTTATCCCAAGGGGGAAGTGAGAATGGTTAGTTAATTAATTATCAAAATATTTGTATTTTGTTGTTTTATTAAGGGATATTTAGTATTTGGTTCACATTTTTTGGCTACTTGCAGCAATGTATTAGTTTATGATGTGACTAAAATAGGAAGGTAGGCTGAAGAATTAAAGATTCATCCATTTTTATGTTTGTGACTGTTTTTTGTTGGTGCACCAATTAGGGAAAAATAGAAGAAAATGTCCATATTGATACTATTATGTTTAGGGCTGTAAATTTTGTTCGAATGTCCGACGTCCGTTCGTGTCCGTAACCGAATTACGTCCGTCCGAGTCCGTCCGATTTTCATTTAGGACACGAGTTAGGACAACAAGATTTGTACGAGAAAAAATCATGTCCGGTCCGGGCTCGTCCGAATTCGTCCGAATTATTTGAAATTCGTCGTATAATAGAGAGAAAATCTAGTAAAATGTACAAAATGTGATATAAATAGTCATGTCCGACCAAGTCCGATTAGTCCGATCGTGTCCGTGTCCGACCGATTTTATTTAGGACACGAATTAGGACAAGAAAATTTGTCCGAGAAAAAATTTGGTCTGGTCCGTGTTCGGTCCGATTTTTTTTAGGACAGAAACTGAACATACCTCCGTCCGGTTCGGTCCGACCGATTTACACCCCTAATTATGTTAAATCACCTAATAAAACTTGCTCTCTTTTTCATTTCAGTTATACCTACATAGTCAGCTCATTAGAGTTAATTTAATCGGTATTAATTGTAACTATGGTAATAGTTATAATTATGTTAATAATATAAGGACATCAATATTTTTGCTAATTGCTTAGTAAAAATCTTTTATTGTAATAGTCTGTATATTGCATTTAAGCACAACTGAATAATTATTTGGTCAATTGTTGAATTAATTTTTCATTAATTAGTTTATTATTTTCAGACCGATGATGAATTGGCATATTGTATTTATAAGCAACTTCTTTGATATTGACTCATTACGTGCTATACTGAATTTAGTTTCAAAACATACGTCATTATTTTGCTTTTGTTCATATTGCATACTTTGTGCTAGCTTTTATAATTTATACTTGGTTAGAAAACAATTTCTTGGCTATGCCGTATTTTTGAAATTGACAAAAGAAATACATGCAAAGACTTTACTAAGTGCATAAAATTGTCCTACTATTGTATAGCTCCTCCAACAAATTCACACTTTTCTCATTTTCAAAACAATGCAAGCTTCATGATGCTCTTTTAAGTTATTAAAATATATTTTACTCTTTAGATGGTTTTGTTTTGTCGAATATCATCTTTGATGTGAAAAAAGTGATAGCAAAATGCAAATAAAATAGCTTAATTTGGCAGGTAAATATATTATGCTTAATTGTCTTACTTTTATTGTTACTTTTGAGGCCTTTGAATAAATTTTCAATATTTGTGCTTTTGTTGATTTGGAATAAATGAATTAGGACATACCACCATAATTAGAACATTATGATGTCCATAATCTGTTTTTCATAACTTGCTTATTGATGTTTAATTAGTCAACTACTACGTTCAAATGACTTATAGTTTTGAATTTTCATCTGATGCTGCTGCTAAATAGCAATTTGACATGTTTTGTAGGATTACATTTACTGCTATTTAAGAACATGGTTTGTATAAACACTAACTCAACAAATTGATTGCTTAACTTGAGTCCGCTATGGTAAGCGATTAAATCAATCAATCCCTATTTAGAATGGCAAATTTTATTTCAACCCCCAAAATTAGGTAGTAGCCCCCTACAATTTGAAAAAAAATAGCAAACCCCCAATTTTAGTGAGTAGCCCCCCGTTGAATTAAAATAATTCCAAAAATATCCTTCCACGTAGGCGTTCTACGTGGTTTTTCAGGGTACCTCGTAGATGACCTAAGTGGTTCCTTAGTGTACCACGTAGTAGCCCTACGTGGTTCCTTGAGAAACCATGTAGGCATACTGCGTGGTACACTGAGAAACCACGTAGTGTGTCTACGAGGTATCTTGGAAACTGAAAAAAAAACACAAGAAGGATATTTTCGTCCTTGTATTTTCAAATGAAAATGGGGGGCTACTACCTGATTTTGGGGGTCGGAATAAAATTTTCCATTCAGAATATTGGAATATGTTAACCTTCCTATGTTATCATATTCAGAATATTTGACTAATATTTTATTGAAAGTGAATTAACTGTATTTGAAATGTTATTGAAATGTTAGCACTGTATATGCAAATATGACACACCGACACACACATGACTTGAAATGATATTTTGTTTACATGATGATAGATATTGTTTTCTGTGCTGATTTTATTGCTTAAACTCACACTGCAAGTTCCCTTTAGCTTAGAAAATCCTTATGGGTTGAAATGATAAACACCCGAATCATTGTATAGATGTAAGAACAAAACTGAATCGATTTTGGATGCGGGTTGAAATGATACACACCCGGGATTTGAAACTTGACGGGTTGAAATGATATACATCCGTGCTACTTGTCCTAGGTAGAAAATATTATACGGATACCGTTGGTCTATTTTGAAATATTTCTAAAAGCTATTAAATACTTTGACCTAAATTATTTTGTATTTTGATCTAATTATCGTTATGTTAATGTAAATAAAAAGTTTAATTTATGTTATGAATCTAATATTAGTTTTTGTCAAATCTATTTTGTCATAAAGTAATTTATTTCTTTAAAGGTATTTTAATTATAATAAAGTTATAAGATTTTAAGTAATTTGGAAAAAAAAATTTAATAAATTTTTAACTTAGTATATATATGTATGTTCTAAAAATTTAATAATATATAAAAAGGATCAGGAGTACGTTAAAACTAGATGTGTAATTTAGACTTTTGAACCTAACATATAATAGGTGTTCTGTAAATAAATGTATTCTTAAATTTATGATTTTGAATTTTCTAATTTATTTCAAGATATGATTTTATTGAAATGGCCACGGTGTGAAAAATATAAATGTCTGGTTGTTAAAGAGACCGGGATCGGATATTGTCATACTCTCTGCCAATACCGAAAAACCACTTTAACACCTGTGTATGCGGTGGAGTTCCAGAATGAAGTAGGTTGGTTTGGTGGCGATTACTGGATTGAAGAAAGAGAACGTTGATGGATAGCCTTGACCTTCAGGTCATAATTAAAATGACTAAAACAGGTGCTATACCGCAATTAAGTGAGGTCGCACCTCCATCGGACACACTTCTTCGAACCCATATCTATTACTTTGTGATTTGATTGGTGCACACCTTTGATTTTGGAGTATGTTCCGAGGTGGGCGGTAGTTGCGGCTATGCGTTACCACCGGTCCGGGCGTGCATCGGTAGAATCCTACCGTGGGTATTCCTCGTGTGCCTTGTCATATTATCCTATTCGAGCCCCCTACGATTTTGATTTAACGTTGTCGTATCACGGTGCATCCCTATCCGCCGACGTACTGGTGTGTTATATGCAAACTGTACGGCAACGGTATAAACGGTGTAAGGGTAATAATGGTAATCCCGCTTACACTATTTTGATATGTTACTTTACTGAATAGACATTATTATAATAGCGCATTATATTATATGATATTTAGTTTAACGGATCCTTAAAGAATGGAATCCCAAACATTCTTTAAGTTACTTGTGCATTTCCATGGCATTTCACTTGAGTTAATTTACTTGCAAAAGAATATTAGTCCTGATCCGAGTGGTTTTGTTTTGCATGATGCTCGGGTCAGCTTGAGTACCACAGCCGTTGGAGATTATCTTGGAGCTAGAGACGATTTGGAGCTTGCTTTAGCCACCTACCTATCTTTCTTCTGTCCTATCTATGATAGACAATCGTTGTTGTTTCTTTTTATCCTTTAGCAGACTTATGTATTTGATACTTCAGTTGTACTTGTCCTAGTGATTGGACATTATGTATTTTGTTTTGGAGACTATGTTTATGTAGTAGCTTCATGAACTACTATGGTTTTATTTATTTCCGCTGCGAGTTATTCTGCTTGTGTCTGTGTTTGTGATTATGTGATATGATTGTATTTACTCCAATTATTATTAATAATCTGTTATTTTGAGTGATTCAAGTCAGACATGTGTTGTTTATTGTCGATTTGAATAGCGCAAAATAGTGGGTTGTTACATTGGGTATCAGAGCAGGTTAGAGAATGTGATAGAGGGTTCTCGCTTGGCTGTTTGGTGGCGAGCAGGAGACTCTTACCCCTACACATCCCAATGGGAAGATTGGGTTGGTTGTTGCAGTCGAGAGGCTGGCCGTAAAATCAGTTCTGAGGTATCACTGTATGTCACGGTGGGAGGTTAGCCCACTGCCTGATGGTTGCAAAGCCTAGGGCCGTTACAAATATACTATGTACTATGTTACCATTAGACATTACAGTAACGAATTTAGTACTATAACTATTGCTTTTCTTTATCATATGTACTTTTTTGATGTTCTTAATTTACGTTAAACATGCCATTTTGTTTTGGAGTTGACTTTAATTAGTTTGATATGAAGGTTGCAATCCATAAGAAAACATTACTATCAGTGATATGAGCCTGTTCAATCGTATTTTACTTAATAATGACTATAATAGTTGAAGTATATTAGATCAACTCTCATGCGAATAAAGTTGAAATTTTCTGATATCTCAAATCAATGGCAGCTATTTTATTTTAATAATCTATCCCTCACCATGTCACACTCCTCTTTTGTACAAATAAATGACATAACATATTGACTGATGCAAAACCATATTACCTAAACAAAAAACATAGCATACCTTCTTATAAACATATGGGAAAGGCCACGTTCATAGAGGATTTCAAATTTTAACGTAAAACCATATTATATTGCTTTACATACCAATTGAGGTATATAACATTATCTATAAGTTCCCCCATCTATTTTATCCTTTTTTTGGTAAATTATTTCCACTGAATTTTTGTTATGCTACCATGTGGCATCTTACATACCGTAAGAGTTCTTTTTTGAATAGCTTTGCATGAACACTTCAACTTCTCTAAATAAATTAACTCTCAGTTTATTATCTAAGATCAGAGGTTTAGTCAGTTTAAGTTTTTCAGCTTACATGCTCATTTTTTCATTATATGCAGGTCATTTTTAAATCCTTGATTTATTCGTTATCATAGCAAATACGCACTATACACTGCAATTAACAACTTACTATTGAAGTTCTTGATGTCATCGGCCAAGATCTGAAACTTTGTATGAAATCAAATCACTATATGTCCATCATCTTCACTCTTCAACCAGATAGTTTGTCTTTTCATATAAATTTTGATTTCATTCATGTTTGACTGTTTGATCATGATTATCAAGTTCTATGTTATTTCTTAGCATCACAAAAAGAATTTTTAAACTGGTCATTTGCTGATTATTTGTTTAATTCTCACATTTGGATTAAGGCAATTAAAACAAATCTTATCACGACTTGAGTTAGTATATGTTTTTAATTAATATTATTTTCTAATATATGTATTCTCCTAATCTTTTATGTGATGATTTCAATGAATTAATAAACAAAATATCTTTATCTTACCACATTTTTTCTCTTTTGAAATTTGAATTAATATAAGATTCTTTTTGACTGTTTCACAGTATTTAAAGGCCATTACCATTTTTTGTTTTCTCCCATTCTCCTACCTGATCCTCAATTTTCAGTATCTTTCCTTTACATTATTTCTTACCCATTTAGCGTTTTCCATAAATGTCTAATCAAGCCACGTGCGTTTATGTGTTATACGTTGTGCTTTCATGTGTTGTATGGTGAACTGTTGACAGTTTGTAGCTCAGACAGACTTACATCTAACTAAGTAGTGGGATAGTTTTTTTATTATAATTTTTGCTTCTCTAACGTTGCTAAAATTTTAATTTCAATTCAAATCCTGATTGTTATTAAGTATGATTAAAATATACATTATGGGCCATACAACAATGCAGAAATACAATTTGTTTACTTAACATATCATGTAGTGTGAACTAAATTGGATGTTTACAAAATTGTAAATTATTAAACTAACTTAACCATAATTTATTTCATATAAATAATAAATAATGTATAAATCTAGGTCACACCTAAAATTTTATTAGCGTGCACCCGTGTTTCGCACACGGGCATTGCAAAATAAGCGTAGTTGCCCCGTTATTTATGTGTACAATGGCAATAAAATGCTACGCAGGAAGATTAATGCCATAATTCACAGGAAAGAAATTTTACGGGATATCATATGTTTCTCACTTTTGTATTATATGGTAAAAGTTCATTAAGCTTATAAATTACTTTCCAATTTTACTTCAGCATAGCTATATGAAAATGGTTAACGCACCCTGCCACGGTAAAATAATCTCAGCAGTAGTTTTGAACAGAAAGCAGAAACGTATAAGTTGTGTTAGGAAATAGTAAAAGGCTAAAAGTACTCAATATAATAAAATTATGATGGAAATTGGTTCAAATATTTGAACAAAGCATTTTTATGTATTTGGGTTTCTTATTTATAAGTGCGGTCATAATGTTAAGATGGCTATGGTTTCAGATTGCAAATATGTCTTTGTAGTATTTTAAAATAAGATACTATGGGTTAGCAAGATAATTCAACAATTCTATTTTAGTTACATAGATTATTTACCGTTTGTCCGGTTATAAACCCAAATTATGGGCTTTAAAATATGCTACGCACACAGATTTCGTTTGATTGTTTGTTGCAATTAATTGAGATATGGATTTCATTAAAACATCGACTTTAAATTGTTCGCACTATTTCTTATAAATTTTATATTTTAAATAGGAACCAACATATCATTTAATGTTTAATGGAAAAACATTCAAAACATAGGTATTGTTCTTTTTACAAAATCAATACATATTTATAGCTAATTTTTGTTAATGAATTTAGCATAGAGAAACATCCAACATAACACCGAGAACAACTAAGAAATAATAACACCTAATCACATAGCTATAAGAACATTACAAATTTTGCTTTGATTAAGAGAAAATTTGTTGACACATTTGGCAATATAGAGTAACAAAACTTTATAGTATACCATTGATTTTCACTTCTGTATTGATTTCTATTCAAACATAAGTCATTCATTATGCTTTACAAATCTTTACACATGTCCTTTAGTCAGGAGGTTTGTGCATAATTTGTGTGAGTTTCAATTTTGTTTGAACAACAACAACAACAACAAAGCCATATATCCCAAACAAGTTGGGGTTGGCTATATATGGAACCCAAAATAAAAATAAAAATAAATAGTAATGATAATACTATATATGTGTATATGTATATATATATATGTATATATATATATATATTCCATTTTGTTTGAACAAACTAGAAAAAAGGATTATGTTTTGTAACTTAAATATTGACCGTCTTACAGGATTCAAGGCTCCAAGTCATGGTAATATAATTTGGGAAACTACCAAACATCTGAAAGTGAGAGGTGATTAGAACAAAGAAGTAACCAAGTATAAAGATGGTGGATGCAAGTCCCTATTAAGAAGCAGCTATGCTACCTCCCTTTGAAGTGGTTTAGAATCAATCAAGGGAGATGCTGCTATGGCTTATTCATGAAAGCAAGGATAATAGAACTGGGAACCCGTATTGTCATATGCCTATTGTCATATAAGACCCCTTGGGAAATTTAAAATAGGTACGAGAACAACTCTAGCATGTGAACTTCTAACAAGTTTCAACAACTCACCATATGCCATTGTAACATGGTTCATTATCTTTTTCTTAGTTAACTTATTACAATAATTGAATGTGTTTTATTTAAATTGTCTTATTGAATTTTGCTTAAATTTTGCAAATAACAGTTTGGCCTACTGCAAATAAAAATTTAGCTTACTGTAGTAATTTATAACATGCATGAAGACACTTTTCTATCCTACCACAAGGAACTTTTGATTAGTTTTAGAGCTACCTTAATCCCAATAGTCATTTCAAACTGCTTTCTGTAAGTTATTAAAAACGGGTCCGGAAGAAACTCCACTTGCTTTTGTCTTATTAATCGGTTGTACTGCTTATAAAATTAAATATATGACCATTTGTATGTTTCATTCTGAATTAATCTACCTTCAAATACTGATCTCTCATTCCTGTGAGCATTTTATTTGTAATTAAGCACCCGTCAATTTCCATTTACCTGTTTTAGTGTCAAACCTTTTCCTTTCTCTTCTAAATTACAAGTTTTAAACATTTACTCATTTCATAAATTCATTGGTTCTTTTGTCAACTGTATTAAAAAAAATTCGTCCTTGGGAGAAGTGCTTTCATTTCATACTGTGATAGGAATATTTCATGTTCTGAGATTTTCAGGGGTTAGTTCAAAAAATAGGTTCTTACTTCCTTCACGGTTTAAATATCCTCAACATGTGATGATTAATTGCATAAAATTGCTCTAAACTCTTTTCTTAGTTGCTTCCATGAAAACATTTTTAGGCACATCCGTACACTAAATGTAGAATTCCATGTTCTTTTGGTTGTTTTATTTCAATTTATTACAATTTTTAGGACTTGATCGGATAGCAGCTATTGGCCTTTATATGAAGTGAAGAAGACTGAAATGAATCAAACCAATTCATGGAGGCTGAAGTATTATTGCAATATTAGATCATTTGAACTCTATTGTTTTGTTATTACATTGTTAAACTTGCTTGCCTCTTATTGCATGCTTTGGTATTGGGGAAAGTGAAGAAGTCTCTAACCTTATATGATACCGTGTAAAATAAAAATATATGTACCTGCTTGCTTTGTTATTCCTACATGCTTGGTTTATAAATTAACGTTTGTGCCTATTGACAACTAAATTATATTGTTTCCATCTTAGCTTATTTTATTCTATAATGGTACAAATTTGCACAGCATCATTATCGTTAATCGTATGTATAATTATGTTACTTGCTTAGTTAGTACGATTTTCATCCGCAATTTGCTCCAACCTTTTGGAAACATTGCTTCGTTATGCAATGTTGAACATCAAATATAATATTATATAAGTTGCTGTTAACGTCTGTGTAATTATGTTTTGTACAGGGCCTCATTTTAGAAATGGTAATGTGAATTTAAGTTTAAACAAATTATAGTAAGGTCAAGTAACCGGATATCATAAAATATTTCCAATGCAACCTTATAGCGATGGCCCCTGTGCGTAGCATGGGTTTGCGCTAGTTATACATGAAAACATAGGCTTAGAGCTATTTTGTTTTTGTTTTGGAGCCATAGTGAAATTTAGATTTGGAGCCAAAAGAGAATTTATATGGACCATCATATAACATTCTATAATAAGTATTCAAAAAATTCAAAATTCATCTGTATTTGTATTTGAAAAATAAAAAATTATTTGATATTGAAAAAATTAATACAAGTATAGATATGGTCACATTCCCTATCAATACTTGCCTGTTCGAGTACAAACAAAATTATAGTTCATTTTTCGTGTAATTTAATAGATCGTAGTTATCATTTACCATTTTATATAAGTAAAACATCTTAATATTTATTATTATTTATTATTATCAAATTTTAACTTTAACTATTATAATTTAATTACTATTTAATTTATCAACATTTATTATACAATTTAATAATTAATAATCACTTATAGTATTCAATAACGAACTATTAATTATTGATTAGATATTTAGTATTAACTTAATTATTACTAATTACTAATTTAATAATTAATAATTAATAATTAATTATTAATTAATTATACTTACTAGTATTAATTACTAAATAATAAATATTACTTGCTTATTAAATATTAATATTAATTACCAAATATTAAATATTAATTACCAATTAATTACTAGTATTAGATAAAATATATTAATTTAATACCAATTATTAAATATTAGTATTTGATAGTTAGTTACTCATAAATTGTTAATTACCATTAATTTATTAATTACCAAATATAAAATATTTTTTTTAATTATTACTCCTGATTATTAATATTAATTATTTCCTATACATTATTATTTCTTAATTATTAACATTAAATATTCATTATTAAAAATTAATTCTTATTTATTAATTTTAAATTATTTAATTAATCAACAATTGATGATTATTATATTGATTAGTAATTATTAATTATTTCAAATTTCTGAATTATCAATTTAATTGTTAAGTATTATTATTTAACAAAAAATATTAAGTATTAATTTTATATTACTTCTTTAATCATCAATTATTACACATTAATTTTTAATCATAATTATTAATAAATTATATATATGCGCAAACAAGAAAGTCGTAATAGGCATTTTTTACAACTAGCGAAAATGAAGAGTTATCAAAATTCTCATCTATAACAACTGGCAGATAAAATAGTTGTAATTGGCACCTATTACAACTGTAAATAAAAAAAAGAGTCGACAAAATTGTGCATCTAATACAACTGGCAAAAAGAAAAGTTGTAATATGCATTTATTACAACTGACAAGATAAAAGCATTGTTGAAATAAGTATGTTACAACTTTCTCAAGAAAAGAGTTAAAAAAAAAACCTTTATTACAACTGTCATTTTTTACAGTTGTAAAAATGCAGTTGCAAAAGGATATTTTTGTTGAAGTAATCTACATCTTGTCTTCGACTAACCTCATCAACTAGGTTTTCCCCCTTAAATTCAGAATCTTTTCCTTATGATTTTTTAGGACGAGATGAATAGTTTGATTCTGAAAGTATATTCTTTCTCTTTGTAGAAGTATGAACATCACGTAGCTCGTGGAAGTATATGAGTTTAACTATTGTTGATTGGTAAACAACTCATAATAGTTCGAGAACTGATAATAATATGGTCATTTTCTCTAGCGAATAGATTCTTGAACGCCTCGATTTATAAATAACTGTGATTAACTCATTAACAAACCTATTAAACAAAAAACATACCAAATGATCCTCTCTCCCATTTCACTAGTATTAGCTTTTTTTTATTTTATAAACTTGTGTTTCGTAAAACGATGTTTGGCGATTTATTTTTCCGAATCGACCCTGAATCTCCGACAACATTCGTATGCTCTTAGGATGTTTGTGGTTGAAGGCATTCTTTACATATTTCCATAATTTATCACCTGATTGGTCGTTAACTGTGACCGAATCCTATGAAAAGTGACAGTAGATGGTGCATAGATCGCAATCCTACTTGCTTGCTCATAGAACAATTGATTGTTTTCTCGAAGGAGTACCTTGGTGGTTCTCGATGTTGTCTTCGTAGACATGGCTTTCAAACATCGTCGGATGTGTAAATTATACAAAAGGTGAAGAAATTATCCAGTTTTTGTTGCTTTGAGATGTGTAGAAATAAAGGAAGAAAAGTTGTGTTGTGATTTGGTATGTGTGGGAGTTGGCAATTTAAGGTTGGAAATATAGCCATTGTACAAAGAATATGACCGTTTTATAGCTGTTAAAGGATAATATTACCGTTTTATAGCCATTGGGAAAGATGACCGGTTTGTAGTTGTTGTTTGTTAAGGAGGGGAGTGGTAGAGGGAGTCGAATTAATCAACGCCCTTTATTAAAGCATTGATTAAAACAGCGCTCTGTTGGGGGCGCGGATTTAATCAATGCACTAACTCTAGGCTCTGAATAAATCAACATCAAGACATATTCAGAACACTGAATTGGCCGCTGAATTTTCAAGGGAAAATTTTTTGTTGCACTACTAGGAAAACTTAAAATCGCGGCCAACTCTTTCGACGTCTGATGTTGGTTTTAAAATGCGACCGACTCTAGCCATCGCTAACCAGCTCACAACCCATGACCCAAAACAAAAAAAATTCATTTCTAAATTTTCAGCAACCCCACAAAAAAACCCTTAAAGTCCCAAACCCTAGTTCTAACCATCTGCCATCATCGCTAACAACCGACGCTGCCAGCCACACCGCCTACTCTCCCTCCCTCCCGCCTTCTTCCGACAACTCCCTCCTCCTCTATGTACAATATATTTCAGTTTTGCAATTTAGGTATAAATTTTAATTTCTATTTTTTTAATTTTGATGTTTGTGTATACGAATATATTGATTTACCATTATTAGTTGATAATACTAGATTATTAGATGATTTGGGAATATGGTTAAAATTCTATGCTATGAAATATTTGATTGTTATATATGGAAATTTTAAAATCCTAGGGAAATTTGGAAACGTTTTCCAAGCACTGTAAAGGTTATTTTGAAGCAATTTCAAAATAGAAGTATTTAAAATGAGTTTTGAAAATGATATAGCACTGAACTCACTTCGTGTAACAACCCGAATTCCGACAGACCGATTTTTTATTTTTTAAATTCTAATCTATCGAAACTCGTGTTGGTTTGTCTGGTATCCTACAGAAAAGGCAGATATATAAAATGTATCAAAGCTCAGAAAATATCTCACAGCGGAATGGCTAAAATATAATATAATCAAAATATAACCTTAACATAGTATTAATACTGCCTAACCGATATCCAAAGCTATCATATCTCTACCACCAATCTAACCTGCAGGTATGTACGAGGAGGGGGTCAGAACACAAGTTCTGGTGACTGGATTTAAACTACATATTTTGGAAACCCCTACATATACCGTTCAGTTACATTTTCTTGTTTATTAGGTTACAAGGGTTAACAGCACTCAAGGCTTACACACATGTCGTACCCATCTACTTCCCAGTGGATTAACCTAATATAGTATATACGTAGCTAACTCCAAATTAAGGTACACCCCATGGTACCCCACTCGCACGGTCTCCGCCGTAACGCCACAGAAATATACACAGTCTCCAATCCTACACCAGAGTGACATGCGGATCTCTATATAACAACGCTACGTTCCGCATAGAACCACTATCACCATGTTATGCAAGCGTACATACTTCCATCTTCGAACCATTCGATCGAATCGGATTCTATCATAGAGTAAAGCCCTAGAGTCTATAATACACAACCCAGAGAAGACATGCATGTATCTAGACTTTCACACATATGTATCGTCGATCGTACTCGACGCCTTAACCGCACACATCCTCTACTGTGCACCGAGTCCCATGGCAGGGCTATACAAGAAACATGGAACTCGATCGGGAGGTTTTTCGACATTTGCATACACGGATGCTAAGGTCTGGATTTTCAGTGGCTATGGTCCCACCTGACCCCTCCCTCAACTAGAAAAATATGAACAAGGTTAAGAACTAGTGACCTGGCCTAAGAGCAAACAACAAACAACAAAACCTAATTGGTCTGTCCCTCACGCATAGCCTTGATAGCAAAAGGACTATGGTCTTTTGGTTTAGCTCTCTGTCTTTTCGCATCACGCATCACGTATCATGCTGTCTGTCGATGGTAGGTACCCGATGTCTTACTATCAACTAATGGTTAGACCTGTCAGTACTTGAGAGTGGTCATAACCCAACCTAGTCACAAGGCAACCGTGGAACATCGAATAACCTATGCCACCCTATAGTCTTTTGATTGGCCACTATCGTGGAAATCAAGGCATTCTCACCGGGTAGAAACGCGCAAACCTAGCCTCTATGAGCACAGTCAAATGCTGTCATAGCATAGAGGACTACCAGGAGTACCCTCCGCGTCCTAGGAAGCCGCGTGATTCCCATTTCAGTCATTTGGAGTCAGCAGAACAACAAGAAAAACAAGCCAAATAACCAGGTGGACATGCGCTCCCCTCGTGTCCCATGACACCACGACGATCTACCCTAATGGGTTATTCACTTTTAGACATATGGACTGGTCCAATCGCTTCATGTTAACGTGTTATTAGACCTTTTGTCTAATCATTTTAATTACGCGCTTTCTCTTCCCTTTCAGATTTCCATTCAACTTGGTTGTTCCTAGTCATATTGAATTCTTATTCAAGTTACCAAGTTCCTTTTGCTTATTAATTTCAATTATAGCTTAATCCAATTAAGTTTATTTATAAGCCCATAACATGTTATTCTTATTAGTAGATTTCAGATTCTCAAGTTTACAGGTAACGTGTTCTTCTTGTTAGTAGGATTCAGATTCTCAGATTTGCAAATCACTTAATTTATAATTTAGCACCACTTATGGCATTTCATAAGTTTCCCCCTTTCTCTACTTATTACAAACAACTGGTTTCAGGTTTCCCAATTTACAGATTACTTAATTTACAATTAAGTACAACTTGTCTCATTACATAAGTTATCTTAATTCACATGTTTTCTGTTTATGATTAAATATAACTTACTTTATCCCATATATTCACCATGTTGTTTCTCATTTAATCATAATTCCATCTTACACTGTCACTACAACTTGCCTTTGTTTAATTATTGACTTAGTTCTCTTAACTAATGTTTACTAATAAATTTCCTTTCCATTTATCATAACTTATATTATATCTTCACTTGTCCCTAGGACAAGCCTACCTATTATATAACATTCTTATTAATTAATTATAGTAGGTTATTATCATTCCCCGTTTATTCCGCTTCCTTTACTGTTGTAACTTTCATTTAATTCCATTCATATTATATCTATATTGTTATGTACATATATTTATATGTATGTTTATGCACTAGACCTCTCACATTAAGCCTACCACTTGTGGATGCTGGATTTGTCGGGCAGTTCCTAGCAGAATTCTACCACAAGTTGACTTGACCTCGTGTCTTAGCACCGTTACAAGTATATTTATGCACTAGACCCCTCACATTAAATTAACAACCTGTGGATGCTGGATTTACCGGGCGGTTTCAGGCAGACTTTTACCACAAGTTGAATTTAACCTCGTGTCTAAGTGCGGTTACAGTTTTCTATTTACTGCAAATTTAAGGATATTCATTCTTCCAAATTTTACTGTAGTCTATTTTTACATGTCATATTTAATATCGTATTAAGTACATTATCTGATTATCATGTCGCATGTTCTTCCTAACATGTAATTAACTTTAAATAACATGTAATTATCGAATCATGTAATTATTCCATTCTAAAAAGTTAACATGTAATTATTCCAATTCTACAGTTAAGGGTTCATGTACATAATATGCCACAGATTAACATGTAACTAGAACACGTATGTATACAACAATAATTGTTTCCACATATTTTAACAGGTTTATACATTTCAGCATATTAGCATTTCAACCTATTAATATTTCAACATATTAATGTTTAAAAATATAAAATTAACATTTCAACATATTAATGTTTAAACATATTAATCATTCCAGCAGATTTACATTGCATATTAACGGGGAATGTTAAACTACAAATATGCCATTATCAAAGAGGTATATTTTAAATCCACTCACCTAATTGCTTTCCAAATCCTGAATCTGGTCCAGATCTAGTGTTCCATGGTTCTCCTCACTGAATTTAGAACCTAAACAACCAAGGATCTGCGATTTTCAACTAAAAGAAAAATGGAAGAAAGAGGAGAAAATTAAATTGACCAAATCCAAGAATTTACGTTACTTCGAATAGAATTCTGAACACATTCTTTATTAATATACATTCTCTTCCTCCAGATCTTGAATCAAAATTTTCCTAAACTAATTATTCTATTTTCCTGAAGAGATTTGAGGAGGAAGAAGAATGGCAGAGCTTAGGCGGCTTCTCAGAAAATGTGAGATTTAGGCTAAGCTCTACTGGCCTATTTATAGGTGTTTACGATCTTATTGTACACGCAACACTGAATCAGCAAGAAACATGGTTAAGAAAACAGTCTAGATTCATCAATGAATCTGTCCGGATATGGAGTGGGCCAACCCCAGGGTCGACCACTATGTGTGTGTGTCGACCCTAGGGTCGACCCCCCTATGCTGGTGTCGACCCCAGGGTCGACCCCCTTGGTCCCGCGAGTCTTTTCTGGGTAGATGTTTACCGTTTTGACTATTTTTATTTTTAAACATTTGATTAATATCCCGTTATACTTTCTTTGATTTATTTCAAATATTATATTTACATATAATCTTCTTATATGTATACAAAACTTCAAATGCCCATTTTATACGCATATATATATGCACAACTTCTATTTCGATTTCAAAATTCAAATGGTGTTATACCGTTATTTAATTCTTACCATATTTCTTTGATTGCAACCTTATTTTTAAACTTTTCTCTTGTATATATATATATATATATATATATATTTCTGCACATATATTTTCATATACATATATACTTATATTTTTCTATATTTCCTTACATGTATATTTTTCCTTATGTGTTCGTTTATACATATTTTCTCTTTAGTGCATGAATTATTTTAGCCGTTCCCTTAAAACAAAAGTATAACATCGACAGGGATCGAACTTTGTACCTCTCGCATGAAAGCCACATGCTCTAACCAACTGGACTACTTAGGCTTCGGTTAACAAGGCTTAGAACAATGGTGATCCTTATTCTTTTCTTATTCCTCTTTTTCATGTTTGTTACAATATTTTATTTAAACCATTGCATGTACAATTATCAATTTGCATGCATCTTTTTCTTTCATTTTTCTTTTCTTATTAATGCATAATATTTGTAAATCATTGCAAATTCAATTTTCTTTTCTTATTAATGCATAATATTTTCTTTTCTTTCATTTTTCTTCATTTTCAATGCATGTATTTATTACATGCAATCATATATTATCATTATTTTATTCTTCTTTTATATATTCATGTCTATGCATATATATACACATATGCATTATTAAATATTTAATTGTCATAAAATGCGGGGGGTTACATTCTCCCACCCTTAGGAAATTTCGTCCCCGAAATTTGGTACGGGTAAAAATAGATAACCCCTCTCATAATATCCATCCACCGTGTGTGCATCCAATTTTTGCAAACATTGTGCACTTGTGCGAAGTGTAATACAACATAATAATACATGTATGCCTAAGCGGTACCTTCTATATGCATTCAATTTTTTCAAAAATCCTTTTAAAAACACGATGCGCACATCCTAAATATACTGAAAATTCTACATGAATTCAAGATTTTGAAAATCAAAATACATTTTCATCCAAATTTCCCACACTCTTGCAGAGCAAGAGCGCAGTTCATCAAATTGTTGCATCTAAAATCCTACCAACCAACTTTATTTTTTGAATTTCAGAAAAATCTAATTTTCTAAATTCGATTTCTTATGTTACAAAAAGGTAGAAAATAGAAAGCTTCACATCTTTCGTTTTTTCTTTTAGTAACATTTTTCTGTTTGTACTTGGATTTTATATAACTATTTTATAAAGATTCCCTATTTTCTTATCCAAGCACAACCTACATAAGAGAACTTTCTTTATTATGATTTTGTTTTTCATCTTATCTTGCAAAATTTTACTTTTATTCATCTTTTCTCAGAATTTTCCATCTTTCTTTGACTGTCATGTTTGTTGTTTTGTCGAATTTGTTGTTTCCTTTTTAGTTATGTGATCACTCTTTTCTTAGCTTATTTAACTTAATCCTCTGATCTAAAGTTTCAAATAATCCTTCTAGTCTTTCAACTAAAACATGAAAACAGATACTCTACACAGCTACTACCAAGGACCAAGAATCTCAGGACTATGTCCCGCTCAAAAAAAATTCAAACAACATGATGTAAATACTTACTTGCCCTTTACTGTCTAGTAGCCACCACTAGTCCTTTCTGCACTAACAGAAATTTTCTTTAGCAACACTCTAGGCTTTTCAATGCTTACGCATTCTACAGGAACTTACCATTATTCCAAGATAATTCTCGCTATCTGTTTCATAGCCCTAAAACTTTTTCCCATTCTTTCCTAGGCACTAATCCTTACCTACTCCATACTTTTTAAAATACGGTTTGGTCATTTTCATTTAAACTTTCTTCCAAAAATTAAAACTGTTAAAACTTCATTTTCCTCATGAAAACTTACTTTTGCCAAACCATAAAAATAAGTCATCTTATAAAAATGCAAATCATCGTTTTTTTTTCAAATCAAGAAAACTGAGGTAGATAAGGACAACTATTTTTTCAATCAGGTTTACGACTTGTTCTTGCCTATAAGGTCTGTTCAATTTCTTACTACAAGGTGCAAACATCTATTCTAATCTTAATTTATTATTTTGTTCAGCCAACAAAATTTTCTCCTTTCAAAACAATTTTCAAAAAAATAGAGATTTCAAATCTGTCTTTACTAAAAGTTCAAGCTTTTAACAAAAATGCAACATATTCTAAGTTTCGCTTTTTAATCCTTTCATTCAATATAACAAGAAAACTAGCGAGCTATACATGCTCTATATAATGAGCACCTTTTACTGAGAGAATTTTATTTTAGACAAAATTTTCACAGGAAATTATTATTTCCAAAATATAGCCCATTTTACTTTAAAACTCAATATGTAATTTTTCAAATATGCTCTTTACATATTTTTAAAACTGTAACTTTTAAGATTAAAACTTGAAAATACCACAAATCATCTTCCCAAAAGCTTCTACAATTTCAAGTTATTAAAAGTTAGCAATGGGGTTAGACTCAAAGTGGATTTCCAATCTTAACTAGGCTTTTCTAAACATTCCCACAAAGTTAATTCTCTCAACTATATATATTCCTAATCCATTTTTCTCTTTTTAACCTTTTCCAATTTATAAGGTTTTACTGCCAAACCCACTAACCCGAAATACAAACATATGGGATTCACCTTCCTTCCATACAAAGTATATTGTACACTTTCCACCCAAATTACCTAAGGGTCTCATATTTCCGTGTTCATTCCTTTTGTGTGTAAAACAGATATCCCAACTTTTACCATATTATGTTTTTCCTATTTAGTGGGTTCCTTTATGGATCTAGGTATATATATATATAACATATTTATATTTTTAAAAATACAAATATGTTCATTCATTATTTATACAGGAATCCAAAACCTAGGCTCTAATACCAGATGTAACAACCCGAATTCCGACAGATCGATTTTTTTCTCAAAATTATAATCTATCAAAACTCGTGGTTGTTTGTATGGTATCCTGCAGAAAAGAGAGAGATATAAAATGTATCAGAGCTTAGAAAATATCTCACAGCGAAATGGATAAAATATAATATAATCAAAATATAGCCTTACCGTAGTAATAATACTGCCTAACCGGTATCCAAAGCTATCCATCTCTGCCACCAATCTAACTTGCGGGTATGTACGAGGAGGGGGTCAAAACACAAGTTCTGATGACTAGATTTAAACTACACATTTGGAAAACCCTACATATACCTTCAGTTACATTTTTTTGTTTATTAGGTTACCAGGGATAACAACACTCAAGCCTTACACACACGTCGTACCCATCTACTTCCCAGTGGATTAACCTAATACATTATATATATAGCTAACCCCAAATTAAGGTACAACCCATGGTACACCACTCACACGGTCTCCGCTGTAACGCCACAAAAATATATGCAGTCCCTCGTCCTACGCCGGAGTGATGTATGGATCTCTATATAACAACGCTACATTTCGCATAGAACCACTATTGCCATGCTACGTAAGTGTACAGGCTGCCAACTTCGAGCCATTCGATCGAATCAGATTCCATCATAGAGTAATGCCCTAGAATCTATGACACACCACCCAGAGCAGACATGCATGTATCTAGACTTTCCCACGTACGTATTGTCAATCGTACTCGATGCCTTAATCACACATATTCTCTACTGTGCACCGAGTTCCATGGCGATAGTTGTACAAGAAACAAAAAACTTGGTCGGAAGGTTTTTAGATATCTATATACACGGATGCTAAGGTCTGCATTTTTAGTGGCTATGGTCCCACCTGACCCCTCCCTCAACCAGTGAAAGACGAACAAGGTTGAGAAATAGTGACCTGGCCCAAGAGCAAAACAACGAATCCTAATTGGTTTGTCACTCACCCATAGTCGTGATAGAAAAAGGCCTATAGTCTTTTAGTTTATCCCTCCGTCTTTCTGCATCGTGCATCACGTATCATGCTGATTGTCGATGGTTGGTACCCAACGTCTTGCTATCAATTAATGGTTAGACCTGTCAGTACTTGAGAGTGGTCATAACCCAACCTAGTCACAAGGCAACCATGGAGCGTCGAATCACCTATGCCACCCTACAGTCTTTTGATAGCCCACTATCATGGCAATCAAGGCATACTCACCGGGTAGAAATGCGTAGACCTAACCTTTGTGAGCACAGTCGGATGTTGTCACAACACACTAGACTACCAGGAGTACCCTTTGAGTCCCAGGAAGCCGCGTGCTTCCCCTTCCAGTACTTTGGAGCCAGTAGAATATCAGGATAACAACAGGCAAAACAAGAAGAATAATCAGGTGGATGTGCGTTCCCCTCATGTCCCATGACACGATGATAATCTACCCCGTTGGGTTATTCACCTTTAGATGTACAGACTGGTCTAAGCGCTTCATGTTAACATGTTATTAGACCATGTGTCTAATCATTTAATTACGTGCTTGCTCTTCCCTTTCAGATTTCCATTCAACTTGGTTATTCTTAGTCATATTGACTTCTTATTCAAGTCACCAAGTTCCTTTTGCTTAGTAATTTCAGTTATAACTTAGTACATTTAAGTTTATTAATAAGCCTATAACATGTCATTCTTATCAGTAGATTCCAGATTCTCAAGTTTACAAATAACATGTTTTCCTTATTAGCAGGATTCAGATTCTCAGATTTATAAATCACCTAATTTATAATTAAGCACAACTTATGGCATTTCAACCCATCCCACTTCTTTTACACGGTACCACTTTCTTCTTTTACACCAAAGCCTGGCGCTGCTTGCTTTTAACCCATACCACCGTAGCCTTCTCTTTCTGCAAGCTTCAAATATTTAAAAAACCCACTAGCTACTACCTTCATGAATACTTCATCCCCCTGCCACAAGCCGCATGTCCTCCCCTTTAGCTCCTTTCATGAAAAAATGTATACTTACAATCATCATAGTACAACGGTCAATCGATCTGAACAGTTATAATAACCTGTCCTTATATACAACACACGTGGAAAAATAATAGATAATACTATATGTATGAACTCCTCCAGCTCGTCTCTGGACTTCGCAACGTTCGATAACCTAAACCTCTAAACCGGGATAACCCGGACATTACAAACGACGGATCAATCTGGCGAACCCGAGTGAGAAACCCACTAAGTTTAAATAACATCCATATTTATTTTAAAATCCAAAAATCCTTTTGAAAGAAAAGGATAATAGTAAGATCAGTCCACACATAAACACAGACGGTTTTTACCTTACTATAACCCAAACCAGTTTTTGAAATCATATCTTGTCAGATATTATAATAGTGTCTAAATACAAATTAAAACCGCGAGCGCTTATTGGAGATTGGATTCCGAATATGACAAGGTATGGAACCACCTGCCGATAGTGTATCTCTAGATGGGAATACACTTGTAACACCCCGCCTCCGCTAGGGTCACTCACATAGGGAAACCACTAGTTTTGGTGGAGCATTATCTAGGTAACATGCACAGAGATATCACAAGACAGAACATAAATAAAGCAACGGTAGAAATTAAAACCAAATCTCATTACTATCAAGAAAAGAGTCAAAATCTTATATATCCAAAGTACAAATTGTCATTATTCCATTACATCAAGTTCTAGATAAAGAAGCATAAACTTAAAATAACAAAAGTAAATTATTCCCCAAAAATAGCAAAAGTGCAGCCATAGCATAGCTCAAGACCAAACCGTACATGAGCTGACAGAAAGCAAGTTAAATCCAAGCTAAGAGCTAGAGTTTCCTCCCTGAGAACCTTGGGGGGGAGGAAACGAAAGAAAAAGGGACAAAAGAAAAAGGGTCGGTTATAAAGACTGGTAAGCCCTAGTGACTTTCAGTATAAAAACTAGTAAAGTTAACAAGGCATGAATAAACGGAGAGTAAACATAAGGATGATGATAAGTCTGGCCTGATAACTAAGATAACAAGATAAATCAAGTCTAGCATCGCATATTCAAGATTCGTTGCATCAACTGTACTAGAATTCTAACCCATGTCAAGTATTAACCATGAAATGATCCCTTGGCCCAATATCTTGAAATGACCCATTACGGGGTCCTATAGTACGATCTACTAATCGATCGGCTCCCTACAAGTTCTAGGTAGTCATGTGTCTGTGTCATACGGCCCAATCACGAAATGTAGTCACCTGTGCTAGGTCCACCATAGGGTGTATCAAGTCCTATGGTTCCAACCACCGACACGAATCAAGCACGCACAGTATAAACCTACGGGTGCTCAATGTTTGCTTTTTCAACTCCGGACTACGTGCATGACCATAGTCCGCCTGAACCTACAATGGCGCACCTACTCAGCCGTCGTTTTGGTCGCTTACAATCAGCCCAGTAATCGTGCCCCACCCTGCCTAGTCCAAGGGTATTGTGCTACATCTAAGTGGGTTACTACTGAAAAGGACCGCGTAACTAGGGTTTCTAATGGGTTAAGTGTTGTCATTCAAATTCGTGATTTAACCCTACCAAATCATGTATCAAGTTGGTTAAGTGTGTTCAAGCGGTTCATGACTTAACCATATCAAATCATCGTGTCAAATTGGTTAAGTATATTCAAGTGGTTCATGACTTAACCCTATTATGTAGCATTAATTCATTAATGCACCCCAACCTCTCACATTAGACTAGTTGTTGTGGTCACTGGATTTGTCGGGCGGTTCCGGGCATATTTACACCACAACAAAGTCTAACCTCGGGTTTTACGTGCGATATGACCAACTACCCACATTGGATCCTATTGTTTGCAGTCACTGGATTCGCCGGGCAGTTCCGGGCAGATTTACACTGCAAACTCAACCCAACCTCGAGTTGGCCATTTTCAAATTCATTCTAGCGTCACGTCCATGTTCAAGTTTTCATGTCAAGTTCATGTCCATATCCAGGTTCAAGTTATAACAATGTTCATGTTTCAAGTTCACAGTAAATTCAGGTTTTGCCTAATCTACCCAATCGCATTCCCATCGCACGTAAACTCGAATCAATACAAACAAATCTAATTAGGGAATAACATAGAAAGAACTGGCATAAGGTGGCAAAAGTGATTACAAGTCAAGCATGGTATAACTTGAGATAAATGATTATAACAATACTGGCATATGGAATAGTGGTCTCAAATATCAATCTAGCAAAATAGGGTGATAGTCATGGTAACAGTTGAAATAAGATAATAACCCCAAACTTGTGAATAACAACTGTTTCAACATCACATGCATGAATATTATGGACATTAAGGGTTTTAGATCTACAACATGTATAGGCCAAAAATCAATTTCATGCAAATATTCCCACAAGTCAAGATTCAAGATGAATAGATCCAAGGTGAACAAATAGTAGATCCAAAATAATAGATCCAAAATGAACAATGATAGATCCAAAATATACAATGATAGATCCAAGATAATTATCATACTTAGGTTCAATCTTGATTTACAACATGTCCATATTAAGTTTAAAGTTTAGATCTAAAAGTAACTGGGGCTTACAGATCGTGGTTAGAGAATTAGAAAACAAAGAGGCGACGTTGAATCTCGAGTCTAACAGAAATCCCCCAAACAGCAATACTCTACACGTAGCCTTGTTGGAGGAGAAGTAATCCCTTTTCTTTTACTTTTCAACCAGAGTTTTAGCAGCATAAGGTCAGAGAGAATTTGTGTATAGAGACTAGGGGCTGTTTATAAAGGGTCTGGCCAACGAATTTAGACAGAAATCGGACTAGAAACATCAGAGTGAATTCTGACTCAAAAATGGGCTCGGCAACCAGGTCGACACCTAGGTCGACTCTATGGTCGACCTGGTCCTGGGCAGGTCGACACTATATTCGACCCCCAGGTCGACCTGGTCCTGGGCGGGAAATTTCCCGCCCAGTCCATTCTGGGGTTTGAATTCGAAATTTGAATTCGAATTCTGAGCTGTTCTGAACTTGAAAATTTCTGAAAACTTCGAAGGGTCATAACTTGGTCATATGGACTCCGATTTTCGAAAACTCGGACTCGTTTCGAAGAAGAATTTCGAGACGAACGTAATGGCATAACCCTTGCCCTTGATTCTTACCTTAAAAATTAATTCTACCTTGATTTATGGTTATAACACGTTATTAAAATACCGGTTGTTACATTCTCTCCTCCTTAAAGGATTTCGTCCCCGAAATCTCTAAGTTAGAAAGAATATATTGTAACGACCCAGATTTTTGAACAGTTATTTTAAATATTTAGTATCGTTTAAATATTGAATTAACAATAAAAAAATAATATATAGTGAAATATCGATTAAATAATCGAAATACGATTTATTTTGATAATTATCGTAATATGAAACAGTAACAATTGAATTCAGAGTTAAAACTGTATCAAAACAATTCTATAGATTATTATATATTCTATTTGATTTAGAACGATAATAATTGGTTGAAACCGATTTATTTTAAACAATTTAATTTAACACAATGAAATGGTGATTTTTCCAAACAGTCTTAGAATAGTGCTAACTCCAGGAATGTGGGTCACTACGCTAAATTCAGGATTCAGAAACACTAGGTATTTTGAAATTTCTGAAGTGTATCGGTTCACATAAATAAAATAAAATAAACCAAAATCAAATCAAAATCTTTTCAAATTTTGCAAGCCGACCTATACTCATCAGCCACCCTAAAAACTGAAAAAAATCGTACATTTATTTCTCCTCGAGCAGAAATAATGGTCTCACTCCTTCAGTATCAGGGAGGCAAAGATTTAATGGCCTTGTACCATTTGTTTCCCATCCGCGTGTATATATAGATCACCATCGGCCTCGTTACTTTCATTCTTAAACCCGAAAACTCATCTCAGGTTTTGTTCTTCGATTCCTTTCCTCCCAATCAAAAATCACTCCACCGAAAGAAAAAAAAAATGGAAATCAGTAATCGCAAGTAAAGCCGCTGGCTCCTGGAGTTCGGACCAACCGCAGATGCTCGGGTGCTCAAACTCGACGCTCGCAATTTTTGGGAAGTACAGTTCGGTCATGGGGGCGCCGCTGAGTTGAAAAGGGGACGTCGACTTGGTGGAGGCGCCGCAGATTTATGGGAAGAGGCCGATGCTGGTTTGGGTGTTCTGGAGTCCGAATTAGGGGATTGCGTTAAATTTCAAGAGGGAAGGGCGACGCCAATTTTGTCTGAGTGAAGTACGAACTTTCTGATGATGTCAGGGTTCCAGTTTGTGATTTGAGGAAGGGGGCGATGCTAGTATTTGGGGATTGAAGTGCGATGTGGTGTTCGACAGTGGACGCGAGGATGTTTTGGTGGTGTGACAACAGCTTGGCTGTTGATTGTAGATGACAACAAAGCATTGGTGAGTGAAGGCGAAGTGTTCGATTTAATGCCAAAGAGAAAAGGTCAGCAATTTAGGGGTTTTTCTCAGCAAAATCGTTCGATGATTATCGAGTAGCTTCATGGTTAGAATAGCAGTAAGGTATGCGTTGATTCGGAATTTTTAAATACGTAGAAAAATTTATTTGTTTAGTGGATAGTTGATTTAAAATATACAATTTATGGAAATTTATTTGCTCAAGTTAAAAAGAAAAAGAAAAAGTAGTTGATAAATTAAAATATATAATCGTAGGTACCGAAAAGATTTATTCGAATAGATTCGAAGCTGTGACAGGATATCCGACAAATAAAATCTGGTGAGTAAATCTCACTCACCTTTAGAATTATTTTTATTTCATTAAAAATAATTGTTTGTTGCTTGTGTGAATGTTTTCTGGTTATTTTATATATATTAGTTATTTAGGCTATTATATATATATATTGGGTTGATTGATTGGTTGAATCCCCGCAGTCTCATTAGCGGATGCCCGCAGTTTCATAGCGGATGATTACCCTATACGCCCCACGCTATGATTAGTGGATGACCTTCTATACCGCAATATTCTGCCACAAAGCAGAATGGGTATTATTTATGTGCTAACATCTGTGGATGCAGGAAAACAGGTTGGAGGAATCCAACTGGATTCCTCAAAAATATATTATCTGTTTGTTTATTTGTTTGCATATATATTGTTATATATGATGTGTTAGAGAAATAAATAATTCGTTGCTTGTGTGTTTAAATATCACTGGGCTTAAGTAATGATATTTAAAAATATCGTGGAAGGATATTTGAGATTTAAAAAGGGGAAAATTCTATTTTTAAATAGAATTTGAATTTTAAATGGAAATAAAATATAAACTTGTTTTTTTTGTAAATAAATAAAACAAGTAGTTTCTTTTTAAACGAAGTTTAAAAATAGTTCTTTTATAACGAAGTTATAAATGAAGTGAAAAGAATTATCATTTGATAATTCAGAAATAGAAATACAAGTGTGAAATTGGAATTGGAAATAGAATTTCAAAATAGGATTTCAAATAGAAAATCCAAATGGTTTTGAAATGGAATTTGAATTCAAGGGAATTCAAATGGATTTGAGTAAAGAAATTCAAATGGTGTTAAAAATGAGTTTGAATATTAGAATTCAAATGGAAATGGAAAATGAAATTTGAATATAAGAGATTCAAATTGAATTCAAATAGGATTTAATCTATGGAATTTGAATATGAAATTCAAATGGGTTTTAAACTATGGAATTTTGAATATAGGATTTAAAAAGGAGTTTGAATATTTGAATTCCAATAGAATTCAAATATAGAAATTGGAATATAGAAGTTCAAATGGAATTTGAAACATTTAGAATTTCAACTAGAAATTTAAATGGAGTTTGGATATTTAAATTCAAGTATGAATTTCAAATATGGAAATTCAAAAAGGAGTTGAATTAAAGTGGAAATTAAATAGAGGATTTGAAATGGAATTCGAATAAAGAATCTGAAAAGGAATTCGAATAAAGGATTTCAAATGGGATTTGAATACAGGATTTAAAACTATGGAAATTGAAATGTAAAGATTCAAATGGAATTTGGAATATATATATATATATACATATTAGAAGGGAGTTGAATTCATTTAACGAAAGTTTAAAAGTTTATATATATAAATATAATTAAAACGAACTCGCCGCAGCGCTGCAGTTCGTAAATTGGCGACTCGAACTTCAATTGAGTATACAGGACTCAATTGAAGTCGAAATTCTTTGAAACAAGAAACGTCAGGACCGATTTGATAATAGTTTTCTAACGAAGGAGAAAAATCTGGATTTCGTCGTACATATTTTGAGTTATATCAAAATCAAATTTTCAGAAAAGCAGCGCCAGAATCGTTTTAAAACCATAATGGTTTATTTAATATTATAAAAGGATTTTAAGCGAGAAAATCCGAATTGTCTATTTAGAAAATTTCAGAGTTGAGTTGTAAAATATATGCGAATTCAAGTGTGTAAATGAATATGATTTTTGAAACAGAAACCAGATTTTGATTTATTGAATGGAATTAACTGAATTGAATAGAAATTAGTTAAGGCGCTTTTGAATGGATATTGGGCCTTAAATAAGTGAATTCGATTTAAAAAAAATTTTATTCGAAATAGAAAAGAGAACTAGACTTGAAATTGAAATTCAATTTGGTTATGAACAGGTTAAATATTTTGTTTGAACATGTTATGTTCAACAAAGAAGTGAAATAGGCAAAATGACTAATTAAAGCATAAATGGGCGAAACTGAATTCAAACGATTAGATGGTATTGAATTGAATTGAAAACAGGTGAACATGTGTAAGCAGGTTGGATATGAAGTATATGAAGATTTAAATTTATGTGCTCGACAATAAGGTACATGTTTAAATTCATATATGGGTTTTATGCGCCGTATCGGCAAGCCGCTTGGCTTTTCCTTTTTCTTTTTGATTGAGGAAGATACCGGGAAGCTATTTGAAATTTCCCGATGCTCCCGATACAGGGGAGGTTATGGCGAAATTTTCCGGAAATTTAAGGAGTTAGAATATTTTTAAGAAATTTTGATAATCTGAAATCATTGTATCGACGTATTGAATTCGATAGTAAAGTGAATATAAAAAAATCGAATGTTGTAAACAAAAAGGGATAGAGATAAGTGATTGAAATTGTTTTCAATTGCAAATAGAGACATTTTCTAATATATAGACAATAAAAGAAGTTAATATTTGGAAACGTTTTCCAAATGGCATAAAAGGCAAGATGATTATTGAAAATATTTGGATAACAAATATTGATAAGGAAATGGAGAAGAGATTTAATTAATGAAATATTAATTAAAGAGCCCAGTGATTTGTTTGATATGTTTGGATGAACACTTGTTTTATTCGATAGTTAAACCACAGACTATCGAAGTTTTTGACCATCGTTGTCAATATGGAGAGACCGGTTGGATTATTATCCAAAGAACCACTCCGTATCGGCATAAGCGTTGCGAACCAAGTATGCTGAATATATTGAAGACGGAGTAAAGTGCAAGGGCTTTTCTATTAAATAGAAATAGTGCCTTCGGTTTCGTTCAATCCCAGAACGAACGTATATGGACGAATGTCTGACAGAGTATTTCCAATGATCAAATGGGTTGGTATGTATGAATGTATATGGTTGCAACGGATTTATCCCTTAGCATAACATCCAGAATATTTGTGCAAACTCAACTAGTGATTAACGGATCTGACAATGTGGCATTCAAAGTGATTGTGCTATCAATGAATGGTAAGTATTCGTAGCCTCAGGCCTCAACAACCGGGATAGGACAAAAATCGGGCAGGCAGCATGGCTATGTGGGTCGCACCCATTAGGGTGTATAATCACCTATCTAGAGAAATTCCTTTTGTTTCTAAATCTATCGATTCTGCCCATTCGGGAAACGGTGGTTTGAGTCCAACCGTTGGTGATATACATTCGATACACTCAAGCGAAATGAGTGGTCGGTCATGTGTGGGCCGGGTTGCAAGATGTTCTTGTTGAACCCAGGTGTATTCGGCTCTAGAGATACATCATCAGAAGGTGGTTCCATACCTTGTCATGTTGGAAATCCAATCTCCAATAAGAGCCATGCGGTTTTTGATTTTATACTATATATGTGGAGCGTGAGATGCAAGCGTTCTGCTATTTGGTTATTTATTTGATGTAGACATTATTATAATATCATTGGATTTGATATCAAAGTGTTTTGGGTTATAGTAAGGTAAAAACCGTCCATGTTTATGTGTGGGCTGGTCTTACTATTATCTTTTCTTTCGAAAAGGATTTTGAAAGTTAAACAAGTGGTTGGAGTTTACTCACACCAGTCCCATGACTGACCCAGAGTTTATTTTGTTTGTTTTCCCTAAACTCTTGGGTGCCCAAATTTGTACGGGCAGTCAAGTGTTTCAGGCTTTTACAGATACACTTGGAGGAGCTTGAAGCAGGAGGCTTCAACGTTAGTTATGTAGAGTTACTTCCGCTGTACCAAATGCTGTATTGTACTCTGATGGTGATATCTATATATGATGTAAGATTTTGTATTTCAAAGCTTATGTTATATAATATATTTTATTCGTTCCGCTGTGAGTTGGTAATCTCTGTTTTTCTTCTATTCTAATATTTCTTTCTTTCTATTTCTCATCCTCTAACTTCTTTCTAATAATGGTTCGTATTTCTGTGCTATTTGGGTTGGACGTGTGTTGTATTTAGTCAACTCAGATAGCTCGGATTTGCGGGTCGTTTCAGTTGGTATCAGAGCTGGTTGCTTAATTGGTACGGATGATAGGGGGTTCTCGCTTCGCGTTTGGTGGCGAACGGGAGACTCTTACCCCTACATCTCCCGACAATGTGGGTTGGCTGTGAAGTCGAGAGGCTGGCCGTAAAATCAGTTCTGAGGTATCACTGGATGTCACGGTGGGAGGTTAGCCCACTGCCTGATGGTTGCAAAGCCTAGGGACGTTTCAGTTGGTATCAGAGCTTAGGTTGAGCGAATACCTAGGCTTGTGTGGTATGTACTCATTAGAGATAGGGTCAGTAGTACCCTAGAATGAGTTGAGTGTATATATATGAGAGCGCGTATTTGTTATTTGATATAAAAGTTGTTTTATATTGTGTTGGCTAGGCTGTTGAGTGGTTTATGAATTCTGGTCGAATCGTGGGACGCCACGAAGTCGATAGGAATTTCTAAACACTTGAACAGAGAATTCGACACGATATTGTTTTAAAGTGGGTAAATGAAATAACTTTACCCAAAACTATATTTTGATATAGAAAGAATAATTTTCAGAAATTATTATATTTTGGATGTGTTGGTTGTTGTTCTTATAATCAAATGGGATTATAAAAATTGAAATGCTTATTTATAACCAAAATAATTTGTATATGAATAGAATATACAAACAAGATGAATTAAAATTAAATTCAAACCAGAATTAAGAATTCAAAATCCTGGGAAGTTGAAAAATATTTTTCAAAGTATATTAAAATAATATAGCTTTGTTTTAGAAGGATTTGAAAGAAAATCATTTTAGATGGATTTTGAAATAATAAAGCACTGAACTCACTTCAGTGGCTGGAAAATAATTCTGATGATGATTGCAACTTCATCAGTATTCATTTTCGAGTTCTAAGTGACGAATGGCTACCTTAGAAAGTTTTTGATGGAAATTTGTTTTGAAAAAAAACAAGTAGATTGAAAATTCAAATGTTTTGAATTGAGATGAAAATAAATATAAGTATACATTTATGTATTTCAAAGGATTTGAAATAAAAATCCTGGGATTTGGATTCTGGAATTGGAATTTAACTTAAGCTAGTTAAATGGAATGAAGTGAATCAATTAACTAGAATCAATTTGAATAGGTTTAATGGAATATAGATTGGATATAAATGGATTGATCGTAGATCATTCAAATCAAATGTGTGAAGACCAAAAGTTTTGGTTGGAGTTAATTTGTTGAAATATGAGGAGTTGAGTTTCAACATAAGTGAATTTTTGAAAAGTAATAGATTTGTACCATTTTTCCTACCTTAGCAATTTCGAGGACGAAATTATTTTAAGGGGGGAAGAATGTAACGACCCAGATTTTTGAACAGTTATTTTAAATATTTAGTATCGTTTAAATATTGAATTAACAATAAAAAAATAATATATAGTGAAATATCGATTAAATAATCGAAATACGATTTATTTTGATAATTATCGTAATATGAAACAGTAACAATTGAATTCAGAGTTAAAACTGTATCAAAACAATTCTATAGATTATTATATATTCTATTTGATTTAGAACGATAATAATTGGTTGAAACCGATTTATTTTAAACAATTTAATTTAACACAATGAAATGGTGATTTTTCCAAACAGTCTTAGAATAGTGCTAACTCCAGGAATGTGGGTCACTACGCTAAATTCAGGATTCAGAAACACTAGGTATTTTGAAATTTCTGAAGTGTATCGGTTCACATAAATAAAATAAAATAAACCAAAATCAAATCAAAATCTTTTCAAATTTTGCAAGCCGACCTATACTCATCAGCCACCCTAAAAACTGAAAAAAATCGTACATTTATTTCTCCTCGAGCAGAAATAATGGTCTCACTCCTTCAGTATCAGGGAGGCAAAGATTTAATGGCCTTGTACCATTTGTTTCCCATCCGCGTGTATATATAGATCACCATCGGCCTCGTTACTTTCATTCTTAAACCCGAAAACTCATCTCAGGTTTTGTTCTTCGATTCCTTTCCTCCCAATCAAAAATCACTCCACCGAAAGAAAAAAAGAAAAAAAAAATGGAAATCAGTAATCGCAAGTAAAGCCGCTGGCTCCTGGAGTTCGGACCAACCGCAGATGCTCGGGTGCTCAAACTCGACGCTCGCAATTTTTGGGAAGTACAGTTCGGTCATGGGGGCGCCGCTGAGTTGAAAAGGGGACGTCGACTTGGTGGAGGCGCCGCAGATTTATGGGAAGAGGCCGATGCTGGTTTGGGTGTTCTGGAGTCCGAATTAGGGGATTGCGTTAAATTTCAAGAGGGAAGGGCGACGCCAATTTTGTCTGACTGAAGTACGAACTTTCTGATGATGTCAGGGTTCCAGTTTGTGACTTGAGGAAGGGGGCGATGCTAGTATTTGGGGATTGAAGTGCGATGTGGTGTTCGACAGTGGACGCGAGGATGTTTTGGTGGTGTGACAACAGCTTGGCTGTTGATTGTAGATGACAACAAAGCATTGGTGAGTGAAGGCGAAGTGTTCGATTTAATGCCAAAGAGAAAAGGTCAGCAATTTAGGGGTTTTTCTCAGCAAAATCGTTCGATGATTATCGAGTAGCTTCATGGTTAGAATAGCAGTAAGGTATGCGTTGATTCGGAATTTTTAAATACGTAGAAAATTTTATTTGTTTAGTGGATAGTTGATTTAAAATATACAATTTATGGAAATTTATTTGCTCAAGTTAAAAAGAAAAAAAAAGTAGTTGATAAATTAAAATATATAATCGTAGGTACCGAAAAGATTTATTCGAATAGATTCGAAGTTGTGACAGGATATCCGACAAATAAAATCTGGTGAGTAAATCTCACTCACCTTTAGAATTATTTTTATTTCATTAAAAATAATTGTTTGTTGCTTGTGTGAATGTTTTCTGGTTATTTTATATATATTAGTTATTTAGGCTATTATATATATATATTGGGTTGATTGATTGGTTGAATCCCCGCAGTCTCATTAGCGGATGCCCGCAGTTTCATAGCGGATGATTACCCTATACGCCCCACGCTATGATTAGTGGATGACCTTCTATACCGCGATATTCTGCCACAAAGCAGAATGGGTATTATTTATGTGCTAACATCTGTGGATGCAGGAAAACAGGTTGGAGGAATCCAACTGGATTCCTCAAAAATATATTATCTGTTTGTTTATTTGTTTGCATATATATTGTTATATATGATGTGTTAGAGAAATAAATAATTCGTTGCTTGTGTGTTTAAATATCACTGGGCTTAAGTAATGATATTTAAAAATATCGTGGAAGGATATTTGAGATTTAAAAAGGGGAAAATTCTATTTTTAAATAGAATTTGAATTTTAAATGGAAATAAAATATAAACTTGTTTTTTTTTGTAAATAAATAAAACAAGTAGTTTCTTTTTAAACGAAGTTTATAAATAGTTCTTTTATAACGAAGTTATAAATGAAGTGAAAAGAATTATCATTTGATAATTCAGAAATAGAAATACAAGTGTGAAATTGGAATTGGAAATAGAATTTCAAAATAGGATTTCAAATAGAAAATCCAAATGGTTTTGAAATGGAATTTGAATTCAAGGGAATTCAAATGGATTTGAGTAAAGAAATTCAAATGGTGTTAAAAATGAGTTTGAATATTAGAATTCAAATGGAAATGGAAAATGAAATTTGAATATAAGAGATTCAAATTGAATTCAAATAGGATTTAATCTATGGAATTTGAATATGAAATTCAAATGGGTTTTAAACTATGGAATTTTGAATATAGGATTTAAAAAGGAGTTTGAATATTTGAATTCCAATAGAATTCAAATATAGAAATTGGAATATAGAAGTTCAAATGGAATTTGAAACATTTAGAATTTCAACTAGAAATTTAAATGGAGTTTGGATATTTAAATTCAAGTATGAATTTCAAATATGGAAATTCAAAAAGGAGTTGAATTAAAGTGGAAATTAAATAGAGGATTTGAAATGGAATTCGAATAAAGAATCTGAAAAGGAATTCGAATAAAGGATTTCAAATGGGATTTGAATACAGGATTTAAAACTATGGAAATTGAAATGTAAAGATTCAAATGGAATTTGGAATATATATATATACATATTAGAAGGGAGTTGAATTCATTTAACGAAAGTTTAAAAGTTTATATATATAAATATAATTAAAACGAACTCGCCGCAGCGCTGCAGTTCGTAAATTGGCGACTCGAACTTCAATTGAGTATACAGGACTCAATTGAAGTCGAAATTCTTTGAAACAAGAAACGTCAGGACCGATTTGATAATAGTTTTCTAACGAAGGAGAAAAATCTGGATTTCGTCGTACATATTTTGAGTTATATCAAAATCAAATTTTCAGAAAAGCAGCGCCAGAATCGTTTTAAAACCATAATGGTTTATTTAATATTATAAAAGGATTTTAAGCGAGAAAATCCGAATTGTCTATTTAGAAAATTTCAGAGTTGAGTTGTAAAATATATGCGAATTCAAGTGTGTAAATGAATATGATTTTTGAAACAGAAACCAGATTTTGATTTATTGAATGGAATTAACTGAATTGAATAGAAATTAGTTAAGGCGCTTTTGAATGGATATTGGGCCTTAAATAAGTGAATTCGATTTAAAAAAAATTTTATTAGAAATAGAAAAGAGAACTAGACTTGAAATTGAAATTCAATTTGGTTATGAACAGGTTAAATATTTTGTTTGAACATGTTATGTTCAACAAAGAAGTGAAATAGGCAAAATGACTAATTAAAGCATAAATGGGCGAAACTGAATTCAAACGATTAGATGGTATTGAATTGAATTGAAAACAGGTGAACATGTGTAAGCAGGTTGGATATGAAGTATATGAAGATTTAAATTTATGTGCTCGACAATAAGGTACATGTTTAAATTCATATATGGGTTTTATGCGCCGTATCGGCAAGCCGCTTGGCTTTTCCTTTTTCTTTTTGATTGAGGAAGATACCGGGAAGCTATTTGAAATTTCCCGATGCTCCCGATACAGGGGAGGTTATGGCGAAATTTTCCGGAAATTTAAGGAGTTAGAATATTTTTAAGAAATTTTGATAATCTGAAATCATTGTATCGACGTATTGAATTCGATAGTAAAGTGAATATAAAAAAATCGAATGTTGTAAACAAAAAGGGATAGAGATAAGTGATTGAAATTGTTTTCAATTGCAAATAGAGACATTTTCTAATATATAGACAATAAAAGAAGTTAATATTTGGAAACGTTTTCCAAATGGCATAAAAGGCAAGATGATTATTGAAAATATTTGGATAACAAATATTGATAAGGAAATGGAGAAGAGATTTAATTAATGAAATATTAATTAAAGAGCCCAGTGATTTGTTTGATATGTTTGGATGAACACTTGTTTTATTCGATAGTTAAACCACAGACTATCGAAGTTTTTGACCATCGTTGTCAATATGGAGAGACCGGTTGGATTATTATCCAAAGAACCACTCCGTATCGGCATAAGCGTTGCGAACCAAGTATGCTGAATATATTGAAGACGGAGTAAAGTGCAAGGGCTTTTCTATTAAATAGAAATAGTGCCTTCGGTGTCGTTCAATCCCAGAACGAACGTATATGGACGAATGTCTGACAGAGTATTTCCAATGATCAAATGGGTTGGTCTGTATGAATGTATATGGTTGCAACGGATTTATCCCTTAGCATAACATCCAGAATATTTGTGCAAACTCAACTAGTGATTAACGGATCTGACAATGTGGCATTCAAAGTGATTGTGCTATCAATGAATGGTAAGTATTCGTAGCCTCAGGCCTCAACAACCGGGAAAGGACAAAAATCGGGCAGGCAGCATGGCTATGTGGGTCGCACCCATTAGGGTGTATAATCACCTATCTAGAGAAATTCCTTTTGTTTCTAAATCTATCGATTCTGCCCATTCGGGAAACGGTGGTTTGAGTCCAACCGTTGGTGATATACATTCGATACACTCAAGCGAAATGAGTGGTCGGTCATGTGTGGGCCGGGTTGCAAGATGTTCTTGTTGAACCCAGGTGTATTCGCCTCTAGAGATACATCATCAGAAGGTGGTTCCATACCTTGTCATGTTGGAAATCCAATCTCCAATAAGAGCCATGCGGTTTTTGATTTTATACTATATATGTGGAGCGTGAGATGCAAGCGTTCTGCTATTTGGTTATTTATTTGATGTAGACATTATTATAATATCATTGGATTTGATATCAAAGTGTTTTGGGTTATAGTAAGGTAAAAACCGTCCATGTTTATGTGTGGGCTGGTCTTACTATTATCTTTTCTTTCGAAAAGGATTTTGAAAGTTAAACAAGTGGTTGGAGTTTACTCACACCAGTCCCATGACTGACCCAGAGTTTATTTTGTTTGTTTTCCCTAAACTCTTGGGTGCCCAAATTTGTACGGGCAGTCAAGTGTTTCAGGCTTTTACAGATACACTTGGAGGAGCTTGAAGCAGGAGGCTTCAACGTTAGTTATGTAGAGTTACTTCCGCTGTACCAAATGCTGTATTGTACTCTGATGGTGATATCTATATATGATGTAAGATTTTGTATTTCAAAGCTTATGTTATATAATATATTTTATTCGTTCCGCTGTGAGTTGGTAATCTCTGTTTTTCTTCTATTCTAATATTTCTTTCTTTCTATTTCTCATCCTCTAACTTCTTTCTAATAATGGTTCGTATTTCTGTGCTATTTGGGTTGGACGTGTGTTGTATTTAGTCAACTCAGATAGCTCGGATTTGCGGGTCGTTTCATATATCCTACCATCCATCTACTCAAAACATCATCCATAGGCAACCATTATCCTTACAAGATTTCTAGTGCTATATGAACATATGCAGTAAGTGTGTGTATATGTACTTATCTAATGCAAAAGATCAGGCGGTTACTGATTCAGTAAACCTCCTTAATGCAAAATCTGTTAGTGTAATGAGTCCAACATGTATGCAAATTCCAAACATAATTTATAATCTCTACATGAGTGCACATAACATTCATTCATATGAAACATCCAAGTGATAGCATAACAAGTTCCATCCATGTACAAGTATAAGCACTCATGCATATGCAACATGAAAAGGAGACTGAGCCGATCTAGTGCCTAATGTGTGTCATGCATCCACTAGAAATCACTTGCAAACACTTGCAACCATTTTCAAACATCAACCATAACATGTTTCAATCACATGTTTACATCCATATGGTTCTACCTAAGGTTCTCAAGATAAGATCGAGAAGATAACCAGGCAAACATAGGTAGAAAAAGCAAGATACGAAAGGTTTTCAAGTTTATAGGAAAAGAGATCGAGAATGTACCCTAAAAAAGAAATGGGTAAAGCGCGCGTATCTTCTCTTCGGTTTCCCAAGTTGCGTCTTCTTGGGCTTCACTCCACTGTACTTTAACTAGCTTGACTTCTCGATTCCTCAGCTTCTTGATCTCCGTTCCTAAGATATGAATCAGAACTCGCCTCAATGTTGCGTCTTTTTCCATTTCTACGCCTTCAAGGATGCTTGGCTCAACCACTTCGGCCGACTCATGTAAGCACTTTCGGAGATGCGAGACGTGAAAGACATTGTGTACTCCGGACAGCTTCTCGGGTAAGTCTACCTTATAGGCCATCTGCCCAATCCTCTTAGTGATAGGGAACGGTCCTAAGAACTTTGGTGCTAGCTTTCCAACCGCTCCAAAACGAACCACATTGCGTAAAGGAGAAACTATTATAAAGACCATTTCTCCGACTTCGAACTCTAGGTCTGTCCTTCTTTTGTCCGCATAAGATTTCTGTCTATCTTGGGCCGTTTTCATCATCTTCATATCAACTCAATCTTCTCAGAAGTGTCCCTTATCATGTCGGGCCCAAGTATAAGCCTGTCTGTCGTCTCCCACCAACAAGTTGGTGACTTGCACGGTCTTCCATACAGGGCTTTGAACGGTGCCATTCCTATGCTAGCTTGGTAACTATTATTATATGCAAACTCCACGAGAGGAAGATGGTCTTCCCAAGTACCACTAAAGTCAAGAATGCATAGTCTCAAGAGATCCTCTAGTACCCTATTTACCCTTTCGGTTTGACCATCCGTCTGTGGGTGATAGGCTGTGCTTAAACTTAGTCGTGTACCCATTGCTTCTTGTAGACTATTCCAAAACTGGCTAGTGAAAATCGGGTCACGATCACTAACTATACTAGAAGGAACCCCGTGCAACCGTACTATCTCTCGAAGGTAAATAGACGCTAGCCATGATGCGGTCCTCTTGCTTTTCACCGGAATGAAGTGAGCACTTTTCGTGAGTCTATTAACTATGACCCATATGCTAGTATTTCCCTTCCTTAACCTAGGCAGTCCACCCACGAAATCCATCGAGATACTCTCCCATTTCCATTGCGGAACCTCCAAAGGATGTAATAGCCCACCGGGCTTCTTCGACTCGGCCTTTACTCATTGGCACGCCATGCACTTTGAAACAAACTCTGCTACGTCCTTTTTCATTCCAGGCCAAAAGAAATTGCGTTTCATATCCCTGTACATCTTATCCCCTCCGGACGTATGGTCATCTTCGAGTGATGCGCCTCTTCGAGGACTTTCCTTACTAGGTCTCCCACTTGTGGGACACATAGCCTTCCATCATGCCTTAGCCATCCCTTGTCATCTATGGCATACCTACCGAGGTGACTTGACGTCTCACCACTAATCAGCTTGTCCATGATTTCGACTATTTGTGTGGCTTCCTTCTGTGAAGTCCCTACTTGATCTAGGAGTGTAGGTCTTAACTCAAGAGATGCTAGCGTAGCAGCCAATGACTCAACAACAGGTGTAAAATCAAAGGTTGCTATAAACTCAAGGCTTTTCCTTTCAACAAACAAGGGGCTCAAAGTCAACCTTTTCTTACTTAGTGCGTTCGCCACCACGTTACCCTTTTCAGGGGTATAAGCTATATCGAAGTCATATGATGCCAAGAATTCCATCCACCTCTGCTGCCTTAGATTCAAATCTTTTTGCGAAAAGAGGTACTTAAGTGATTTGTGATCAGTGTACAGCTCGAACTTTTTACCTAGAAGATAGTGGCGCCATGATTTAAGTGCAAAAACAATCGCCGCCAACTCCAAGTCATGTGTGGATAGTTCTTCTCATGAACTTTAAGTTGTCTGCCCCCTAGCATATCACTCTTCCATCTTGCATTAGGACAACGCCTAATCCTGTGCCGCACGCATCTGTGTACACCGTAAACATCTTGCCTCCGTCGAGTAATGACAAAACTGGAGCTGTAGCAAGGGCTCTCTTAAGCCTTTGAAAAGCAACGTAATACTCTATGTCCCATGCAAAAGCTAGGTTCTTCTTTGTTAACTTAGTAAGAGGGGCTGAAATCTTAGCGAAGTCCTTAATGAACTTCCTATAATAGCCTGCCAAACCGAGAAAGCTTCTCACCTCCATTGCGTTCTTAGGAATTTTCCAGTCTTGCACCGCAACTACCTTCGCGGGGTCCACGGCTATGCCTTGCTTAGAAACTACATGTCCAAGAAACCGAACTTCCTTCCTCCAAAAATGGCATTTGGAGAACTTAGCCTTTAACTGGTGTGCTCTAAGCGTATCCATGACTTCTTTGAGATGCCTAGCATGATCTTCTTCATCTTTTGAGAAGATCAAAATATCGTCCACAAAAACCACCACAAACTTGTTAAGGAACTCCCGAAACACCCTACTCATCAAATCTACAAAGTACGCGGGTGCATTCGTTAACCCAAACGGCATGACGAGCCATTCGAAGAACCCATCTGGAGTCCTAAATGCAATTTTGTCAATGCTATCCTCAGCCACTCTAAGCTGATGGAATCCTGTGGCTAGATCGAGTTGAGAGAAAACAGATGCTCCCACAAGCTGGTCAAACAAATCGTCGATTCTTGGCAGTGGGCGCCTATTCTTCTTCGTCAGCTTGTTTAACTCACGATAATCTACGCTCAGACGAAGCGAACCATCCGCCTTAGTAGCGATTACTACCGAAGCACCCCATTCAGAAATGCTTCATCTTATGAAATTTTTCTCAAGCAACTCCTTAACTTGTTTACTGAGCTCTCTTCTTTCTCGCAGGGCCATGTGCCTAACGGGCAATGAAACTGGCATGGCATTATCAACAAGATAAATTCGGAAGTCTATCTCGCGTTTAGGGGGTAACCCCTTCACCTCATCAAAGACATCTGGATATTCTTGGACCACTCTTACAGATTGCAAATTTTCGATGGACGAGTCAAGGGATTCTAGATAACACAACATGACCAGACCCTTCGGGTTACAAGAAATTTCAAGGGTATTACCGAGGCGAGTCATGAGCCTCACTACCCTTCGTTCACAATCAAGAATGGCTCCATAAATGGACAGCCAATCCATACCTAGGATCAAACCGTATCCCATGAATCCGAGAACATAAGCATTACACGTGAATTCTACACTTAAGATAGAAATCCTTAAATCCACACAAATCATAGATAAATGAGCGGAGCCCCCAATTGGATTTGAAACACTAACGGGATCCTCAACAAGACTAGTACTTAGGTGCATATTTTCAACAATATCAGAAGAAATAAAAGTATGCGATGCGCCAGAGTCAAATAAGGTTCGAACAGGAAATTCAAAAATGTAAACAAGGCTTTCTACAGAAATATTACTACCTCGGTCAAGAGCTGGAGTGGTGTTGAGAGCATGCAACTGCCCTCCAGAAGGTCCTGCTCGCTGGGTCTGCCCTTGTCCTTGCTTCTTAGGGCAATCCTTACTGAAGTGTTTAGTATCTCCACAATGAAAGCATTCACCCAACTTTCTCTTCTTCCTTCTACAGTCTTTAGTTAGATGTCCCGTAATGGCACAAAAGTTGCACTTCTTTGTCTCTCGTGGTTTGTTAGCATTGTTATTGTTATTCTTGTTGCCTCCCTTCTTGAAGTCAACCTTCTTATTCTGAGTCTCATTAGGCTTAACCTCCTTCTTGCTATTCTTGTCTTCCTTATGAAGTAGGGCCATATCCACCAAGCTTTCAAAGGTCGCCCCCATGGGTATATGAGTTATAGCCAAACTGTGTAGTGGCTCGCTCAATCCTCGAGCAAAGCGTACAGCTTTCTTCTGGGCCGTATTGACCAAGTACAAACCGAACCGAGTAAGCTGATTAAACCTATTCACGTACTCCCTAACAGACATGTCCCCTTGCTTGAGTGCTAGGAACCTCTCCATCTGAAGGTTCTCTTCTGCTGACGATAAGAATTTAAGCCCAAACCTCTCTCTAAAGTCTGCCCAAGTCTCAACTGGCCTGGTAGCGTTGGTGACTTCCCACCAAAATGCAGCTTCCTCTTTCAACAACCATGCTGCCAACTGAACTTTCCTATGATCCTCCACATCGAAGATAACAAACAAGTCTTCAGTCTCCTTTAGCCAGTTTCGTGCCTCAACGAAGGTTTCAGTTCCAATGAAGTTCTTGCCGCCCATTGCTTTAAAGTCTTTGCATATTTTGGCAAAGATGTTACTAGGAGGAGGAGGAAGAACCGCGACCATTGGGGGAGGAGGAGGAGGGATGTCTGCTGGGCCCGCGCCGCTGGCCCTAGCTTCCAAGTACCTTCGGAACCATCCAGGTACGGGTACTCCCTCAGGAAGGTTAAGGTCAGACATGCTGAAAAACGAAAAGAAAAAGATTCAAACGAGGAAACAAAGGAAAGTGCTAATGGCTTTTGGGGAATAGCCTTTTCTTAAAAATAAAACTTTTCTTGAAAAATGCTTCTTTATAAATGGTTTTGAAAATAGTTTCAGCAGGTTTTTAAAACTTTTGCCCAGTCTGGTAACCTTCTGCTCTGATACCAAATGTAACACCCCACCTCCGCTAGGGTCACTCACAAAGGGAATGCACTAGTTTTGGTGGAGCATTATCTAGGTAAACATGCACAGAGATATCACAAGACAAAACATAAATAAAGCAGCGGTAGAAATTAAAAACCAAATCTCATTACTTTCAAGAAAAGAGTCAAAACCTTTTATATCCAAAGTACAAATTGTCATTATTCCATTACATCAAGTTCTAGATAAAGAAGCATAAACTTAAAATAACAAAAGTAAATTATTCCCCAAAAATAGAAGAAGTGCAGCCATAGCATAGCTCAAGACCAAACCGTACATGACCTAACAGAAAGCAAGCTAAATCCAAGATAAGAGCTAGAGTTTCCTCCCTGAGAACCTGGGAGGGGGGGGGGGGACGAAAGAAAACGGGGCGAAAGAAAAATGGTCAGTCATAAAGACTGGTAAGCCCTAGTGACTTTCAGTATAAAAACTAGTAAAGTTAACAAGTCATGAATAAACGGAGAGTAAACATAAGGATGATGATAAGTCTGGCATGATAACTAAGATAACAAGATAAATCAAGTCTAGCATCGCATATTCAAGATTCGCTGCACCAAATGTACTAGTATTCTAACCCATGTCAAGTATTAACCATGAAATGATCCCTTGGCCCAATATCATGAAATGACCCATTACGGGGTCCTACAGTACGATCTAATAATCGATCGGCTCCCTACAATTTTTAGCTCATCATGTGTCTGTGTCATACGGCTCAATCACGAAATGTAGTCACCTGTGCTAGGTCCACCATAGGGTGTATCAAGTCCTATGGTGCCAATCACCGACACGAATCAAGCACGCACAGTGTAAACCTACGGGTGCCCAATGCCTACTTTTTCAACTCCGGACTACGTGCACGACCTTAGTCCGCCTGAACCAACAATGGCGCACCTACTCAGCCGTCCTTCTGGTCGCTTACAATCAGCCCAGTAATCGTGCCCCACCCTGCCTAGTCCCAGGGTATCGTGATACATCTAAGTGGGTTACTTCTGAAAAGGACCGCGTAACTAGGGTTTCTAATGGGTTAAGTGTTGTCATTCAAATTCGTGACTTAACCCTACCAATTCATGTATCAAGTTAGTTAAGTGTGTTCAAGCGGTTCATGACTTAACCCTTTCAAATCATCGTGTCAAATTGGTTAAGTATATTCAAGTGGTTCATGACTTAACCCTATCATGTGGCATTAATTCATTAATGCACCCTAACCTCTCACATTAGACTAGTTGTTGTGGTCACTGGATTTGCCGGGCGGTTCCGGGAAGATTTACACCACAACATAGTCTAACCTCGGGTTTTACGTGCGATATGACCAACTACCCACATTGGATCCTATTGTTTGTAGTCATTGGATTCGCCTGGCGGTTCCGGGCAGATTTACACTGTAAACTCAACCCAACCTCGAGTTGGCCATTTTCAAATTCATTCTAGCGTCATGTCCATGTTCAAGTTTTCATGTCAAGTTCATGTCCATATCCAGGCTCAAGCTATAACAATGTTCATGTTTCAAGTTCATAGTAAATTCAGGTTTTGCCTAATCTACCCAATCGCATTCCCATCGCACGTAAACTCGAATCGATACAAACAAATCAAATTAGGGAATAACATTGAAAGAACTGGCATAAGGTGGCAAAAGTGATTACAAGTCAAGTATGGTATAACTTGAGATAAATGATTACAACAATACTGGCATATGGAATAGTGGTCTCAAATATCAAATCTAGCAAAATAGGGTGATAGTCATGGTAACAGTTGACATAAGATAATAACCCCAAACTTGTGAATAACAACTGTAACATCACAGGTATGAATATTATGGACATTAAGGGTTTTAGATCTACAACATGTATAGGCCCCAAATCAATTTCATGCAAATATTCCTATAAGTCAAGATTTAAGATGAATAGATCCAAGGTGAACAAATAGTAGATCCAAATTAATAGATCCAAAATGAACAATGATAGATCCAAGATATACAATGATAGATCCAAGATAATTATCATACTTAGGTTCAATCTCGATTTACAACATGTCCATATTAAGTTTAAAGTTTAGATCTAAAAGTAACTGGGGCTTACCGATCGTGGTTAGAGAATTAGAAAACAAAGAGGCGATGTTGAATCTCGAGTCTAACAGAAATCCCCCAAATAGCAATGCTCTACACGTAGCCTTGTTGGAGGAGAGGCAATCCCTTTTCTTTAACTTTTCAACCAGAGTTTTAGCAGCATAAGGTCAGAGAGAATTTGTGTAGAGAGACTAGAGTTAGGGGCTGTTTATATAGGGTCTGGCCAATGAATTTAGACAGAAATAGGACTAGAAACATCAGAGTGAATTCTGACTCAAAAATGGGCTCGGCAAACAGGTCGACACCCAGGTCAACTCTATGGTCGACCTGGTCCTGGGCAGGTCGACACTATAGTCGACCCCAAGGTCGACCTGGTCCTGGGCGGGAAATTTCCCGCCCAGTCCGTTCTGGGGTTTGAATTCGAAATTTGAATTCGAATTCTGAGCTGTTCTGAACTTGAAAATTTCTGAAAACTTCAAAGGGTCATAACTTGGTCATACGGACTCCGATTTTCGAAAACTCGGACTCGTTTCCAAGCAGAATTTCGAGATGAACGTAATGGCGTAAACCGTTGCCCTTGATTCTTACCTTAAAAATTAATTCTGCCTTGATTTATGGTTATAAAACATTATTAAAATACGGGTTGTTACAACACTGGGTTCAACAAGAACATCTTGCAACCCGTCCACACATGACCGACCTCTCATTTTGCTTGAGTGTATCGAATGTATATCACCAACGGTTAGGAGCTACCGACCGTTTCCCGAAAAGGGACAGCATCGATAGATTAAAGAAGCAACAGGAATTTCTCTAGATAGGTGATCATAAGCCCTAATGGGTGCGACCCACATAGCCATGTTGCCTGTCCGATTTTTGTCATTTCCCTGTTGTGAAGCTTGAGGTCATAACGTATCTTTTGGAACACCTGACCACCATTCACTTTGAATGTCACATCGTCAAATCCTCCAGAAATCACTAATTGATTTCCATAAAAATACTCGGGCTGTTAAGTTAAGAGAAGGTGTCTTCTCTCCACCATAGAAATACGTTTGAGGAAATCAACGTACATGAGCCCTTTGGAAATACTCCGTCAGACATCCGTCCATAAAAGTTGTCCAGGGACTGGACAAACCGAAGGAACTCTCTTACTGCATCCTTGAATTACCCTATGGATCAGTAGCGACTAGTCCTTGTAATCCACAGATTCCAACCACGACTGAATTGCCGTCAAAACCCTCTGGTTGCAAGCCAGAGAAATTCGACAACAATCCTTTCGCTTATGAAGATCCACGGTCTTCAATTGCTCCATACCGATCAGCTTCTGGATATCTTCAACGTTAACGTATTTGTTGGTCGTAATGGTCGTCGAATATAAAGTCAACCCCAATCTTTCCGTACCAACAATCAATTTAGCCAGATTTTGATAGTCGGTGATTTAACTACCAAAATAAACAACCATCATCCATAGAAGTAAAACGAATTCACTTGTTTAGCACTCAACTTCACTTGGCCTTTTTAATTAGAAATAATTGACGGAGATTAATTTAAAAAATCTTAAATTTTTTATACTTAGAATATAGTTTTAACTTCTTATTTCACTAGCTTACATACTGGAAATTAAATCAGATATATACATATCCTCATTTTGGGTTCAATTCAATTTTTTGTAAAACATTATTACGATACCTATTTTGTTTCATTTCTCAAAAAGAATAACTAACATTTCCCCTTTGAATAAACTTATTCAACTCATCTTAATCTCGACATATCATTATATTTTTTCCAAACCTCTTTTCATTTACATAACCATTTATTCAGCTTATAACTTTTCGAATATAGTTTATAATATTCTTTACAGAAATATTATTTTAATCCTCTCAACCATCCTTGTTTCAAAACTAATATCATCCTTGGAAAATTCTGAAGTCGTTCAAGTTAGGGTATTTATTTACCTCTCAGACCTTAGTTCGACAACATTCTTATCTCCGAAATGGATAAGAGTATATTAACAAAATCCCATTCCAATAAGTACCCAAAACTTTATTTACCATACATTTGGACATGGGTTTTAACTCCATCTATTTCCATTTGAAAACTTTGTTTCAATTCCAAAACCCCGCTTTTTCAATTTAAAACATTATTAGTTCCCCATCTTTAGGCTTTTAAAATCCACTTTAACTCCCTTTAGATTACAAATCTTATTTAGACATGTTTTGACTCGTATAACATTAATCCATTTATAACTTGCCTTTATAATTGCCCAATTTGGATTTTATAAAAATCGGACCAATAGATTTTCTTACTAAGAGTTTATATTAAATATAAATTCGCTTACCATTCCACATAACTTCACATAGTTCCCTTTAAGGTACTCAATCCAAGATTTAGCACTTTGATTATTATTAAATAAATAATAATTAATCCCGACATTTTGAAATCAATTTGTTTACCCCAACTTTAATAGTTAATATTCCTTTTTAGATAACTAAAATAATAATCAATTTTAAAAGTAATTAATAATTTATTTAATAATCCATTCTGGTTTAAAACAGTTAACTTAGTAACTCAAAAACAAGGTTAATCCTTTAACTATTTTCCTTAGTCCTTTCCTTAAATTACTTCAAATAATCCCCTTTAATTTAATTATTAATCTAATTAAATTAATTAGTCGCAATTAATTGTTATTTGAAACAATTAATTCAATCCTTAACCATTTGGTTAATTTCTGATCATCGCTTATAAATCACATTAACATAAGAATCTGGTTTATATACTCGCTTTATAGTTACTAGATAAAAGTCATCATTTATTTTCTTTAATAACCTTTATTAAAATAATCTATATAAAATAGAGTTCAAAATTCTCCTTGGCTATAAAATATATTCATATAACCTTATTTTTTTATCGATTTACCTGACTGTAAATCACAGTTCATAAAATGATTCATTTTTAGGCCAACCGTTTATCAATTACTCAACAAATATCATCCATTGGTTAATAACAAACAAATGTTGATCAATAGTAAATCAATTCATACTATCATGTTGGTTTAATAATTAATATAATATAATATGAATATAAACAATCATATTTGAGGAATCCGGTTGGATCCCTCCAACTTGTCCTTCCCTGCATCACAATGGGTTACCTTAAAATTTATACGACAATATATTTATCACGGTAAATAGAAATAAATAGTTTAACTAATAACAGTCAACAATCAATTTATAATGTCCACTCAAACATCCAATTACGTATTTAATACGTTTATATTATTATAAACGTAATCAACAAGGTAAGTTAACTTATTTGGAGTCTAATCGTTAAAATAACGATTTAATTTGATTAAATTTAACAAGCGTTTAATTTAATTAGTGAATATCTAAAAATATTCAACATACGGACAAACAGACACTCAATCATCAACCATCAGCAAACATTTCACACAAAATAAAAACTCGGTTTATATAAAATATAAACAGGATAAACTGAGTGAGTTAAACTCACCTTGGTTTGATTTGTGGAATAAACAGTTTGATTTAGCCAAATTAAACAGACGTTTAATTTGACTAATAATTCCAGCTGTCACTGTCACCGATCAAGTTAGTTCCATAGTGTTGTGCTTGCCTAGATGATCCCATCGCTCTTCGTCTCGTCAGATTCCATCACTGTCGGAAAACATTGTGATTTTATACGTTATTCACTTTTTATTTTAATTCAATATGGATAGTACTTTAAATAATATTTTTGTAACACCCCGTGAATTCTTTAACTGTGAAACTCACAAATTAAAGTATAATTAATTTCAAATCAAAGAACTAAGGGAAACGGGATACGCCATTGCGTTCGTCTCGGAAAAATACGCGAAATAGAGTCCGAGTTTTCGAAAAACGTATATCGTATGAAGTAGTTATGGACGAACGAAGTTGGGCGAAAAACCGGAGAAGGGTCAAAATGCACTGGCGCACTTGGGAAGTGCGCCAGAACAAAAATGAACTGGCGCACCTGTGAAGTGCGCCAGTACATTTTTGACCTGGCGCACCTGCCAAGTGCGCCCAGGTCAAAAATGACCTGCTGGCCAGGTCTGGTCTAGCCCTGGCTGGCCAGGTCTGTGTTTGGCCGATTTTCAGAAGCTTGCTTTGTCATTAGGGCTAGGTGGCAGGCTCTAATTGGTTTCTCTTTCTAATGAATGGCTACGATCAATCCAAGCAACATCAATGGTCCTAATCAGTTCATAACCTCTATAAAAATGACCCTAGACTCAACCCTAATCTATTCATTCAAAAATAAGAACAAAGCCGTCATGTTGCTGAGGAACGACTAAGAGTAGCCGCCAATTGGAGAGAGGATTAGGAGGGCAAATTCTAAAGCATAAAGCAACCTAAACAAATCAAATCAACAAGGAATCGCATCTCCAAATCCCTAAATTGGAGAATTCGCCACACCATTGTAAGTAGAGTATTATTTTGGTATGAACAAATAACTGTGTTGGTTTGTATACTCGATTTGTGGTGATAAACAATTCATAATTGTGCGTTACGATGATTCTTATCGATTTGGAATATTGTATATGTAACACCCCACGCCCGCTAGGGTCACTCACTAAGGGAATGCCATAGCATCGGTAGAGCATTTTAGTGAATATAGAACAGAAAAATTACAACAAGACAGATATAAATAGTACTTGAAATTCTAAAACATCATCTCATAACAGCGGAAATAAACATGTCTGGTTACATCATAAAACCATGATAAAAGTCAAGTACAACATCTGTCAAAATAAAGAAGTACATAATCCCACTCTCATATACAATAGCCATAAGAAAAGAAAAGATAACTGGATAACTGGAGCTTTACATCTACCCAAGCTCCTCAAGACTGGAAACAGAAATCCGATCAAGCTCTACTACCGCTAGGATCCACCGTAGGACCTGAGGGTTTGGAAAAAAGATAAAAACAACGGGGTCAGACATAAGTCTGAGTGAGTCCTATAACTTTAACAATACAATCATTAAAGTAACCAGAGAAGACATAAACTTGACCTACGGTAATATCTGGGGATGAATGGCTACACTAAGCAGCTTGGTAGACTTAGAATAAACTAAGATAACCGTCAGGACGCATCTACCCACCCAAGGATAATTACTAACTGCACCACACCAGTCATTCCTACTTAAGGTTGATCCCTTCTAAGGACTTAGAAAATTTCCCCAATAGTTCCATGTACCCCTAGCCCACTACATAGGTGCCGTCTGCCCCTATCTCTACTAGGTGTACCCAGTAATTCTTACCCAGTAGTTTCTTGTACTCCTACATAGGTGCCGTCTGCCCCTATCTTTACTAGGTGTACCCACTACTCCCCATCGATCGGCTCCCTACCGTAGATACCCGTGCTGGTCCCACAGTGGGGTGTATCGCTCCCCTAAAGTGGCTACCCAATACTATCAACGGTGCACGGCTTTATATCTACACGATGCAACAACGACTTATCTACCAGCCCGGGCCCACACACGCATATGAAACCCGTTGGACTTGCGTTGCCACCGCTAACCCGTTTTGGCCTCTTATAATCAAGCCCAATATGCGTGTCCCGTCACTCGACATGGGTCGAGCCCACAAAGATACGTTTGGGATATTGGTTGAAATGGGCCCCCAACAAGCTACCCACCTAAGCTTGTCATATATCTAGTGTATCCCACTTAACCCTTTAATCATGTTTAATTACATGTTTCTCTTGGTTAAGTATTCTAATCGTATTTTCTATTGCCACCCAAGGCAACCCACTAGATTCCACATGCCACCCAAGGCAACCACTAAATTTCCTCATGCCACCCAAGGCACCCACTTAACCCCTCATGTCCCACTACATGCTATTATGGTTAAGTGTTTCTTAATTAATTAAGACCGTGATCTCCCGTAAAGACCTCCCACATTAGACTAGCTGTTATGACCGCCTAGTTAAGCCGGTAGAATCCGGGCAGTCTTACGTCATAACAGAGTCTAACCTCGTGTCTTTACCTTAATCACGTATTTAATTTATGGCTAAGACCTCTCACATTGGGCTGACATTTGTAGCAACTGGTTAAGCCGGTCGGGTCCGGGCAGTTTTACACTACAAATGAGTCCAACCTCGTGTCTTAGTCGATTAATTACACCTAATTAATCACCCCCATATTAATTATCCCTAATTAATATCAAGTTTTCCATAACATGGGTAGACCTAACTCAATAGGTAAATTCCCATGGGGTAGACCTAACTCAATAGGTAAATTCCCACTTATGGTAATTTATTTTTTTGGTATGCTTAATCATACCCAATCATTCATTTATTAACATATTTACCACCCCATCGTTCCCCACGTAAATCGTTCTCGTTTCATGACATAACAAAGGGGAAGATCATCACAAATATCATGGGTTTAACATACAACTTTGTCATGGGTTAAGAGGATGTCAACTTGCATATATGAGCATATTAACCCAACTACATATAACCCAAACTTGCATATTATCATACACATGATTTGCATAACATGTTGCATATGAGCTTGCATATTATCATACACATATCTTGCATAACATGTTAAAACTTGCATATAGGCATTCACATACTTGCATAACTTGCATATCATGTTATTTAAGCATATACATATCTTGCATAAGTATTCATATACTCGCATAAGCATGCATAACTTGCATATCACATAAATCTTGCATTTAACCATATACATGACTTGCATAAGCATCCATACACTTGCATAAGCATGCATAACTTGCATATCACTTTCAACTTGCATTTAAACATACACTTAACTTGCATATCACTTTCAACTTGCATTTAAACATACACTTAACTTGCATATCACTTCCAACTTGCATTTAAACATACACTTAACTTGCATATCTCTCTTTGCTAAACATGCATAATTCTACTTATTAAACATGCATATATCAACTTGTTAAACATGCATAAATCAACTTATTAAGCATGCATAAACCAACTTATCACATATATGCATAAACATAGAACAACATAGAGTAACATATCATTATACATGTTTTAAACTCACTAATCCGCATTTAAGACCATAAGTCTCATTACACCCAATCCACTTACTTTAACAATTAATGTTAAAGTGATAGAAACTCACCAAAACACAATTAGCAAGCTAATGAAGAAGATTAAGATACTTGAAATGGACTAGAGAATGATTTGAGAGGGATTTGCTTTCAACTCCTTCATGAACTAGTGGAGGCCATGCTCAAATTTCATTTTGCCATAGTTTAGTTACAAGACTTAATTATGAATGAATTAGGGTAGGGTTGGGGTCTTATTTATAGGATTAGGTGAGTGTTTTAGGCCCTTAGATTAACCCTAGATTAGGTTAGGACCCTTAGATTTAGGAAATCTCTAGAACCAGCCCTCCTAGCCAGCCTGAAACCCAACCTGGTGCAACCTGGTGCACCCAGGTTCACTGGGCGCCTGGACCCTGTCGACAGGCAAGTCGACAGGCATGTCGACACCCCTGTCGACAGGCCTGTCGACAGCCCTGTCGACATGGGTTGGGCGGGAAGCTTCCCGCCTGACCCCGCCTGGCCCATTCCAAATTTGAATATTTTGAGTTTTTAAAATCTGTTTTAGTTTTAAATTTTCTGCAAACTTCATCGGGCCATAACTGGGCCATACGGACTCCGATTTTCGAAAACTCGGACTCTATTTCGCGTATTTTTCCGAGACGAACGTAATGACGCAGCCCGTTTCCCCTAATTCCCACATCTGAGATTATTTATCCTGTAATTAGTGAATTTTAGTATTAACTAAAATTCGGGGTGTTACATTCTCCCCTCCTTAAAGGATTTCGTCCCCGAAATCCCTAAGCTAAGGAGAATGCATATCCTACCATCCAAACAACCATCTACTCAAACCATCAACCACGGGCATCCATTGTCCTTAGAATAATTTCTAATGATGTATGAGCATATGCAAAGAGTGTGTGTATATGTTCCCTATCTAATGTATGAACATATGCAAACCATGATAGTGCCATGCATCCATTATGTATGCGAGAAAACCCTATCGACACATACAATATCTACATGAGTGCACAGCCATTCACCAAAATGCATCATCCATGTGATAACACAACCATTATACATCCATAAATATACTTTCCTACACACAATTTTATGCAATATGCAATATGAAGTGATTGAGCCGATCTAGTGCCTAGAGTGTGTGTATATGCATCCACGAGCAACCACTAGCAAACACTTGCATCCACTTGCATCCATCAACCATAACATGTCTCAAACACATGTTTCAACCATAGGTTTACCCTATCTAAAGGTCAAAGGTTCTAACGAGAGGACATACCAAAGATAAGATAAGTAAGCGATAAAGGAGAAAGTAAAGACATACCCTCAAAAAGAAATGGGTACAATGAACGCATCTTCGCTTCCGTCTCCCACGTTGCGTTGCCCTCGTCTTCTCCCCATTGCACTTTGACTAGTTGAACCTCCCGATTCCTCAACTTCCTAGTCTCTGACCCAAGGATGCGAGTAGGAGCTCGTCGAATAGTCGCATCACGCTCTACCTCTACATCTCTAAGTAAGCTTGGCTCTACCACCTCTGCGGTCTCATGTAAGCACTTCCTCAGATGTGACACATGGAATACATCATGAACACCACTAAGTCTGTCGGGCAACTCCACCCTATATGCCATCCGCCCAATCCTTTCCTTAATAGGAAATGGCCCAACAAACCTCGGTGCTAACTTCCCAACGGATCCGAAGCGAACAACATTTCTCAACGGAGATACCTTAACAAAAACCATATCCCCAACCTCAAACTCAAGATCCGTCCTTCTCTTGTCCGCATAAGATTTTTGCCTATCCTGCGCTGCTTTCATCCTTCTTCGAATCAAGTCGATCTTCTCAGAAGTTTCCCTAACCATATCAGGCCCAAGCAAGATCTTATCCGTAGACTCCCACCAACATGTAGGTGATCGACAAGGCCTTCCATAGAGAGCTTCGAAAGGAGCCATACTAATACTGGACTGAAAGCTGTTATTATATGCGAACTCCACTAGTGGAAGATGCTCTTCCCATGTACCTCCAAAATCTAAGATACAAAGCCTCAAAAGGTCTTCTAGAACACGATTCACCCTCTCAGTCTGGCCGTCTGTCTGAGGATGATATGCGGTGCTCAGACACAATTGAGTCCCCACTGCTTCTTGCAAACTTCTCCAGAACTCGCTAGTGAAGATAGGATCTCGATCACTTACAATGCTAGAGGGTACCCCATGTAATCGAACTATCTCTCGAAGATATACTGAAGCTAGCCATGGAGCAGTCCTCTTGCTCTTCACAGGTATGAAATGGGCGCTCTTAGTAAGTCTATCTACCACTACCCAGATTCCTGTATTACCCTTCCTCGACCTGGGTAACCCGTCAATAAAATCCATCGAGACGCTATCCCACTTCCATTGCGGAACCTCTAATGGGTGAAGCAACCCACCTGGTTTCCTTTGCTCCGCCTTCACTTGCTGGCACACCAAACATCGAGCGACATACTCGGCCACATCTTTCTTCATACCGCCCCAGAAGAAAACCCTCTTCATATCTTGGTACATCTTGTCCCCACCGGGATGAATGGTCATCCTAGAACGGTGTGCATCATCAAGAATAACCTTCCTCAACCCTTCATCTTGCGGTACACAAAGTCTACCGTCTCTACGCAAGCACCCTCTATCGTCTAGGGTGTACCTACTCAAATGGCTGGACGACTCCCCCCTTATGAGCTTCTCTATCAACTCAACCAACTGTGGGTCGTCCCTCTGTGCTTCTCCAATCCGTACCAAAAGAGTAGGTCTAACTTCCAAAGAAGCTAGCAAACCGGGTACATAGTCAATAGAAGGTCTAAAATCAAACATCGAGATAAACTCCAAGCTTCGTCGTTCCACAAATAATGGACTCAAGGACAACCTCTTCCTACTCAAGGCGTCCGCCACCACGTTACCCTTGCCAGGGGTATACAATATCTCGAAGTCATAGGATGCTAAGAACTCCATCCACCTTTGTTGTCTCAGATTCAAATCCTTCTGAGAAAACAAGTACTTCAATGATTTATGGTCAGTGAACAACTCGAATCTCTCACCAAGAAGATAATGGCGCCAATTCTTAAGCGCAAAAACAATAGCGGCCAGCTCTAGATCATGGGTAGGGTAATTTTTCTCATGTGGCCTTAACTGCCTTCCGCCATAGGCTATCACCCTTCCCTCTTGCATTAAGACTGCGCCAAGGCCTATCCCACAGGCATCGGTATAGACAACAAATGGCTTGCTCCCATCTGGCAACACTAAAACTGGAGCCGTGGTTAAAGCTCTCTTTAACCGTCGGAACGCATCATCACAATCTACGTCCCATGTGAAAACAAGATTCTTCTTTGTCAAGCGGGTTAATGGGGCTGATATCTTCGCGAAGTCTTTGATGAACTTCCTATAATAACCCGCCAACCCCAAGAAACTTCTTACTTCGGTAGCATTCTTCGGAACCTTCCAATCCTGAATCGATACTACCTTCGCGGGATCCACAGCTATCCCTTCCTTGGAGACCACATGCCCCAAGAACCGCACTTCCCTCCTCCAGAAGTGACATTTAGAGAATTTAGCCTTAAGGCTATGTGCTCGAAGAGTCTTCAATACTTCCCCAAGATGTAGGGCATGCTCTTCTTCACTCTTAGAAAATACTAAGATATCATCCACAAAGACCACCACAAATTTATTAAGGAAATCCCTGAACACCCTACTCATCAAATCAACAAAGTATGCAGGGGCGTTCGTCAACCCAAATGGCATCACCAGCCACTCATAGAAACCATCCGGAGTTCTAAAGGCAGTCTTGTCTATGCTATCCTCAGCCACCCTCAACTGATGAAACCCCGTGGCCAAGTCCAATTGGGAAAATACTGAAGCGCCAACCAACTGATCGAAAAGATCATCTATTCTCGGCAATGGGTGTCTATTCTTCTTTGTGAGCTTGTTGAGTTCTCTATAGTCTACACAAAGTCTGAGGGACCCATCCGCCTTCGTAGCGAATACTACTGGAGCACCCCACTCCGATATGCTCCGTCTTATGAACCCCTTCTCAAGCAACTCCCCTACTTGCTTATGGAGTTCCCTCCTCTCACGAGGAGCCATGTGGCGCACTGGTAAAGATACCGGTTTAGCATTATCCACCAAATATATTCGGAAGTCAATCTCCCGCTTCGGAGGTAAGCCCTTCACCTCCTCAAACACATCCGGATATTCCCGGACCACTCTAACAGATTGCAAGTTCTCGACCGAAGCGTCAAGCGATTCAAGATAACTTAGCATAACAGAGTCCCTGGGGTTACAAGAAATCTCGAGAGTGTTACCCAAGCGGGTCATGAGCCTAACAACTCTCTTTTCGCAATCAAGAATGGCACCATTACTGGATAACCAGTCCATGCCCAAAATTAACCCATAGCCCGTGAAGCCCAACACAAAAGCATCACATCTAAACTCAATGCTAAGTATAGAAATCTTCAAACCCAAACATATCATGGATAAATAAGTGGAGCCCCCAATTGGGTTTGAAACAACCAAGGGATCATCTACCAGACTGGTGTCTAGGTGCAGTGACTCAACTAATGATGATGAAATAAACGAATGCGATGCGCCTGAATCAAACAATGTACGGACAGGATGGTCAAACAGAAAAACCAGACTTTCAACGGAAATAGTTCTACCTCTCTCCTGAATCGGTGGAACCGCGAGAGCCTGTACTTGCCCCCTAGCCTGACTCGGTGCCATAAGAGCTTGCACCTGTCCTCCTGAGGTAGATCCCGTCCTTTGCCCTTTCTTAGGGCAATCCTTCACTAAGTGCCCTGCTTCGCCACAGTTGAAGCAGCCAGTCTTCTTTTTCTTGCGACAATCTTTGCTTAGGTGGCCAGGTGTCCCACAATTGAAACACTTCTTCTTCTTGCTCTTGCCACCGTTACCTTTCCCACCTTTGCTTTGCTGTTGTTGAGGTCTCTTTTGATCTCCCTTCTTCTCGGGTGCCTTATTAGCATTAGGACCCTTCTCTTCCTCATACATGAGTGCCATGTCAACTAGCTTCTCAAAGGTGTCCCCCATAGGGATGTGAGTCATAGCCAACCCATGCATCGGTTCATTCAAGCCTTTCACGAACCTCAAAGCCTTCTTCTCCAGTGTATTCACCATGTCTAGGCCAAACCTTGCCAATTGATTAAACTTGTTAACATATTCCTTCACCGAAAGATTTCCTTGCTTTAGAGTCAAGAATCTTTCCATATACAAGTTTTCCTCCGCCCTTGAGAGAAACTTTGCCACAAATCTTTGCTTAAAATCCGCCCAAGAGTCAACGGGGCGTTCTCCATTAGTAACCTCCCACCAGAATGAGGCCTCTCCCTTCATTAACCAAGCAGCCAACTTGACTTTCTTCCCTTCTTCCATCTCAAAGATATCTATCAACTCTTCCACCTCCTTAAGCCAATCTCTAGCCTCCACAAAGGTTTCAGATCCTTGAAAAGGTTTCCCTCCCATAGCTTTAAATTCCTTGCAAGTCTTAGCAAAAGTATCCGTGCGAGGAGGAGGGGGAGGAGGAAGATCGGGTGCTACGGTTGGTGGAGGAACATTGGCTGGACCCGCAGTGGTGGCCCTGGCCTCCATCAATCTCCTATACCAAACTGGTACCGTCACACCCTCCGGAAAGTTAAGATCCTCAGCCATGCTGAAACGAAAAAGGAAAGATTCAAAACGGAGAATTCGAAGGATATAGATATGGCTATTGGGGATTATGCTTTTCTTTCAAAAACTTTTCTCTTAAAAGACATGTTTTTGAAAATATTTCTTCCAAAAATGTTTTAGAAAAATAGTTTTCTAAAAATTTTATCTGTTCCGGTAACCTTTGCTCTGATACCACGTGTAACACCCCACGCCCGCTAGGGTCACTCACTAAGGGAATGCCATAGCATCGGTAGAGCATTTTAGTGAATATAGAACAGAAAAATTACAACAAGACAGATATAAATAGTACTTGAAATTCTAAAACATCATCTCATAACAGCGGAAATAAACATGTCTGGTTACATCATAAAACCATGATAAAAGTCAAGTACAACATCTGTCAAAATAAAGAAGTACATAATCCCACTCTCATATACAATAGCCATAAGAAAAGAAAAGATAACTGGATAACTGGAGCTTTACATCTACCCAAGCTCCTCAAGACTGGAAACAGAAATCCGATCAAGCTCTACTACCGCTAGGATCCACCGTAGGACCTGAGGGTTTGGAAAAAAGATAAAAACAACGGGGTCAGACATAAGTCTGAGTGAGTCCTATAACTTTAACAATACAATCATTAAAGTAACCAGAGAAGACATAAACTTGACCTACGGTAATATCTGGGGATGAATGGCTACACTAAGCAGCTTGGTAGACTTAGAATAAACTAAGATAACCGTCAGGACGCATCTACCCACCCAAGGATAATTACTAACTGCACCACACCAGTCATTCCTACTTAAGGTTGATCCCTTCTAAGGACTTAGAAAATTTCCCCAGTAGTTCCATGTACCCCTAGCCCACTACATAGGTGCCGTCTGCCCCTATCTCTACTAGGTGTACCCAGTAATTCTTACCCAGTAGTTTCTTGTACTCCTACATAGGTGCCGTCTGCCCCTATCTTTACTAGGTGTACCCACTACTCCCCATCGATCGGCTCCCTACCGTAGATACCCGTGCTGGTCCCACAGTGGGGTGTATCGCTCCCCTAAAGTGGCTACCCAATACTATCAACGGTGCACGGCTTTATATCTACACGATGCAACAACGACTTATCTACCAGCCCGGGCCCACACACGCATATGAAACCCGTTGGACTTGCGTTGCCACCGCTAACCCGTTTTGGCCTCTTATAATCAAGCCCAATATGCGTGTCCCGTCACTAGACATGGGTCGAGCCCACAAAGATACGTTTGGGATATTGGTTGAAATGGGCCCCCAACAAGCTACCCACCTAAGCTTGTCATATATCTAGTGTATCCCACTTAACCCTTTAATCATGTTTAATTACATGTTTCTCTTGGTTAAGTATTCTAATCGTATTTTCTATTGCCACCCAAGGCAACCCACTAGATTCCACATGCCACCCAAGGCAACCACTAAATTTCCTCATGCCACCCAAGGCACCCACTTAACCCCTCATGTCCCACTACATGCTATTATGGTTAAGTGTTTCTTAATTAATTAAGACCGTGATCTCCCGTAAAGACCTCCCACATTAGACTAGCTGTTATGACCGCCTGGTTAAGCCGGTAGAATCCGGGCAGTCTTACGTCATAACAGAGTCTAACCTCGTGTCTTTACCTTAATCACGTATTTAATTTATGGCTAAGACCTCTCACATTGGGCTGACATTTGTAGCAACTGGTTAAGCCGGTCGGGTCCGGGCAGTTTTACACTACAAATGAGTCCAACCTCGTGTCTTAGTCGATTAATTACACCTAATTAATCACCCCCATATTAATTATCCCTAATTAATATCAAGTTTTCCATAACATGGGTAGACCTAACTCAATAGGTAAATTCCCATGGGGTAGACCTAACTCAATAGGTAAATTCCCACTTATGGTAATTTATTTTTTTGGTATGCTTAATCATACCCAATCATTCATTTATTAACATATTTACCACCCCATCGTTCCCCACGTAAATCGTTCTCGTTTCATGACATAACAAAGGGGAAGATCATCACAAATATCATGGGTTTAACATACAACTTTGTCATGGGTTAAGAGGATGTCAACTTGCATATATGAGCATATTAACCCAACTACATATAACCCAAACTTGCATATTATCATACACATGATTTGCATAACATGTTGCATATGAGCTTGCATATTATCATACACATATCTTGCATAACATGTTAAAACTTGCATATAGGCATTCACATACTTGCATAACTTGCATATCATGTTATTTAAGCATATACATATCTTGCATAAGTATTCATATACTCGCATAAGCATGCATAACTTGCATATCACATAAATCTTGCATTTAACCATATACATGACTTGCATAAGCATCCATACACTTGCATAAGCATGCATAACTTGCATATCACTTTCAACTTGCATTTAAACATACACTTAACTTGCATATCACTTTCAACTTGCATTTAAACATACACTTAACTTGCATATCACTTCCAACTTGCATTTAAACATACACTTAACTTGCATATCTCTCTTTGCTAAACATGCATAATTCTACTTATTAAACATGCATATATCAACTTGTTAAACATGCATAAATCAACTTATTAAGCATGCATAAACCAACTTATCACATATATGCATAAACATAGAACAACATAGAGTAACATATCATTATACATGTTTTAAACTCACTAATCCGCATTTAAGACCATAAGTCTCATTACACCCAATCCACTTACTTTAACAATTAATGTTAAAGTGATAGAAACTCACCAAAACACAATTAGCAAGCTAATGAAGAAGATTAAGATACTTGAAATGGACTAGAGAATGATTTGAGAGGGATTTGCTTTCAACTCCTTCATGAACTAGTGGAGGCCATGCTCAAATTTCATTTTGCCATAGTTTAGTTACAAGACTTAATTATGAATGAATTAGGGTAGGGTTGGGGTCTTATTTATAGGATTAGGTGAGTGTTTTAGGCCCTTAGATTAACCCTAGATTAGGTTAGGACCCTTAGATTTAGGAAATCTCTAGAACCAGCCCTCCTAGCCAGCCTGAAACCCAACCTGGTGCAACCTGGTGCACCCAGGTTCACTGGGCGCCTGGACCCTGTCGACAGGCAAGTCGACAGGCATGTCGACACCCCTGTCGACAGGCCTGTCGACAGCCCTGTCGACATGGGTTGGGCGGGAAGCTTCCCGCCTGACCCCGCCTGGCCCATTCCAAATTTGAATATTTTGAGTTTTTAAAATCTGTTTTAGTTTTAAATTTTCTGCAAACTTCATCGGGCCATAACTGGGCCATACGGACTCCGATTTTCGAAAACTCGGACTCTATTTCGCGTATTTTTCCGAGACGAACGTAATGACGCAGCCCGTTTCCCCTAATTCCCACATCTGAGATTATTTATCCTGTAATTAGTGAATTTTAGTATTAACTAAAATTCGGGGTGTTACAGTATAGCGATTGGATATTCGCAAAATATGTTATTCATTATAAAAACTGCATGTTTGCGGTAGTTTTATGCAAGTATACGTTTGGATATTCTCAAAGTATGTTATTCATTATAAAAACTACATGTTTGCGGTAGTTTTATGCAAGTATACGTTTGGATATTCTCAAAGTATGTTATTCATTATAAAAACTACATGTTTGCGGTAGTTTTATGCAAGTATACGTTTGGATATTCTCAAAGTATGTTATTCATTATAAAAACTACATGTTTGCGGTAGTTTTATGCAAGTATACGTTTGGATATTCTCAAAATATGTAATTCATGTTGGAGCCACATGTATGTAGTTGTTTAATTGAAATTCATGCAAGTTTGGGGTTTTGCTACTATGCCATCATAATGTGTATTTTTGTACAAAAATCATTTTATGCGTAATTGGAACAAATTTGGGTTATTATAATTCATATGAAACTATGTTGAAAATTTGGCATCATGATCTATGTATTAAGCCATGCTTTTGTACTAGAAAACCTCTTTGCAAATTTATGAATATGACTAGGCTATGATTGATATTTTATTATAATTCATATGAAACTATGTTGAAAAATTTGGCATCATGGTCTATGTATTAATCCATGCTTTTGTACTAGGAAACCTATTTGCAAACTTATGAATATGACTAGGCTATGATTGATATTTTGCATAATTGAAAACCATGTTAGGTCTATATTGTTAACAAGAATTATATGGTGACATATGTGGTACATAGCTAGGTTAGATTCAAAATCCCATTTGCAAGTTTGCATGACTAAAGTAAAAATCACGATTTCACGTTAGAAATATTTATGCCATAAGTATATGTGTGCCATGGTTATGTGAATAGATTTAAAATCATGATTAAGTTGGATTAATTCTAGTTGAATTATACTTTTGTATTAGTCACAAAAGTAAGCACCTTTGTAAACATGTAGTAATCTTATAAACATGATTTGCTTATGTTTGACATTATGCCTAAATAAAATATAGGTTTATGTTGTAGTTAAGCCTATGTGTCAATAGTGATATTCTTAACTTAACTACAAGTTTACATGGTTTGATTCATGTCACTTATGCTTTTATGACCAAAGTATATGTTACTACTATGCAAGTACACCAGTTTCTATTTTGTAGTTCCAACGTCACATTGCAAGTTCATGCGCTCACAATCCCCTTTTCGTGTATGTAATCACGCTTTAAGCCTCCCCTCTTTCGCATGGCTAAGTTGGGCTTAAAAAGGTTAAGCCCAACATATAAACGAACGTATTAAACGGGGAAAATAACGTTGGGCCAAATTAATTAATGAATGAAAATATAAAGTAGAAGGGCCCAAATTCAAGTATGGGTTGGGCCCATGATTGGTGTAACCTTTACACCATCAACTTAATAATGGGCCGCAAATATTTACATATAAATAAAGAAGAAAGACAAAATATGTAAATGTAGAACATACGATGTGTTTAACCCGAGGTTGGATTGAGTTGTGATGTAAACCTGCCCGGAACCGCCCGGCTGTCCAGTAGTCACAACAATACCTATCCAATGTGGGAGGTTAAACATGGAGCCCAATAAGGACCCGAGGTTAGACTGAGTTGTGGCGTAAGACTGCCCGGAACCAACCGGCAACAGGCAGCCACAACAATACCTGTCTAATGTGAGAGGTCAAGGCTTTAATAAGACAATTAAGGCTGAGTCAGGATTGATAGGATTAAGTGAACTAAAGACTTAATCAAAATGGGACATGCTAAACTAAACGAACTGGTGGGGGTTAGGTTAGAAAACACTTAACCAACTTAGCATGTTGGCTAGAGATAGAAAACCTAGTAACGGGGGACCCTTTTCAGCAGTAACCCTAAAAGGTGTATCATGATACCCTGAAACTAGGCAGGGTGGGGCACGATTACTGGGCTGATTGTAAGAGGTCAAATCGACGGCGGTGGTGTAGCAGTGTAGGTTCTAACGGGGTGCGGGCGTGCACACACCCCGGCGCAGAAAAATAAGGCACTGGGCACCAGTAGCATACCTGTGCATTCTAAGGTTGTGTCGGGCCGCCGCCATGGGACTTGATACACCCCATGGTGGGACCAGCATAGGTAACTACAACATCGGGGGCCGTAAGACACATGTAACTATGCGAGTAGGAGCCGATCATCATAGAATGGATCACATCACCCTGATTATGGGGTGCCAGTTGGAAACTAGTTTATATGGGTTCAGAGATTAACATGGGGTACGATAGTATATTCGACCCTAGACAACTTAACCAAGTTATAGTGCTTTCCCACTTCTTGTTTATACTTATCATACCCAGCTCTTTATTCATAGACAGAATAGTACTAGACTTACTCAGGCTTTATGTCTGACTCTACTTTTCTTTCGTCTTCTTTTCTTCCGTTCCCCCCCCCCCCCCAGGTCCACAGGGAGGGAACACTGCAGCTTGACCAGCCTTAACATCCAGCTTGAAGAAGAGAAATGTATTGCTTGGACTCTTTCGTTTTGAACTATGGCTTTGGACAACCACTATGGGGCTTTTGCAGTTTATCTATGTTTTATTTATGCTTCTTTAAATAATGTAATCAAGACAGATTATGAAAGTGTTATGTTATGTTTTTGGAAAAGATGTAAGACAATTATGGTGATGTTGTTGTAGCACGTATTTGCTTTTATGAAATAAAAGTTGTTGTTTTTCCGCTGTTTACAAATATGTGTTCTTATATCTGTCTTGTATATCTGTGACTTATACTTATAAACCTCCACCAAAATTAGGGCATTCCCTTTGAGAGTGACCCTAACGGAGGTGGGGTGTTTCACTTGGTATCAGAGCATAGGTTTACCAGATAAGATAAAAAGTTTTGAAAATTTATTTTCAAAAAGGAAATTTAAAGAAGCATTTTTAAAAAGAAAAATATTATTTTATTTTAAAAAAGGCAAAGTCCCCCCCCAAAAGCCATAGGTACTCTCTTCTATCCTTCGTTTTGAATCTATCGTTTCTGTTTCAGCATGTCTGGAGACCTTACTCCCCAGCTGCTGACGCCTTCACTCCTCCTCCTCCACGTGAACCAGCAAGCGGAAGAGTCCCAGAGTAGGAAGGAGAATAATAGTCAAACAAGAAAGGATCGTAACAGTAATAATAAGAAACAAGAAAAAAGGAAATGTAATTTTTGTGGTACGGAGGGGCACATAGCCAAGGATTGTAGAAAGAGGAAAAGAAAGCAAGGAGAATGTTTTCATTGTGGGGAGACTGGACACATCAGCAAAGACTGCCCCGAGAAGACAGACTTTGAGAAGGGCGGGAAAGACAACAAGTCCCGAGAGAAGAGGGAGTGTAAATTCTGTGGCAAAGTGGGGCACTTAGTGAAGGATTGCCGGAAAAAGAAGGCCAAGATGAATGGTGGGTGCTTTTCTTGCGGTGAGACAGGCCACATGGCTAAGGACTGCCCAAAGAAACGAGGTATAAATACTTCTGTAGAAAGTGTAGTTTATTTTTGTGATCACCCCGTTCGCACTTTATTTGATTCTTGCGCGTCAAACTCCTTTATCTCGTCTGCTTTAGTAGAATCTCTGCACCTAAAAACTAGTACGGTAGAGGACCCCTTAATTGTTTCAAACCCAATTGGGGGCCCAGCTCATTTGTCTATGATCTGTGTGGGATTGAAAACTTCTATTCTAAGCATAGGGTTTAAATGTAGTGCCTTTGTTTTGGGCTTTTCGGGATATGGTTTGATTTTGGGCATGGATTGGCTATCCAGTAATGGGGCCATCCTTGATTGTGAAAAAAGGGTTGTTAGGCTCCTAACCCAGCTCGGTAACACTTTGAAAATTTCTTGAAATCCCTCGTATGCGGTTATGCTTAGTTATCTTGAATCGCTAGATGCCTCCGTTGAAAATTTGCAATCGGTTAGAGTGGTCCGGGAATATCCGGATGTCTTCGGAGAGGTGAAGGGCTTGCCTCCGAAGCGGGAAATAGACTTCCGCATATATCTTGTAGATAATGCAAAGCCCGTTGCGTTGCCCGTTAGACACATGGCTCCGCGGGAGAGGGAAGAGCTCAGTAAACAGATTAAAGAGCTTCTAGAGAAGGGGGTTCATTAGGAGGAGCATTTCAGAATGGGGCGCTCCAGTAGTGTTCGCCACTAAGGCAGAAGGTTCATTTCGCTTATGAATGAGTTGTGGAGAATCACCTTAGTAAGTACATTTGGCAACATAGCTGGCATTTATTTCTAAGAGATAGTTCTGCTACGTGGAATACCTGATAATGCGTGGACGAGATCCAAGATTCACTAGTGAATTTTGGAGAGCTTGCATGGAACCATGAGTACGCAGTTATGCTTGAGCCAAGTATACTAGAAGGAGAATAAGTGAAAGTGGAACGAGAGGCAACAGTGAAAAAGGTTCCAACTCGTATTTTGGAAACAAGAATTAAGAAGCTACGAAATTGTGAAGTTAAAGACGGACAAAGCATAATGGAGTTAAGCTCAAGGAAATGCGACTTAGAAGATTGAAGACTAGATTCGTGCATCATATCTCTTCTTAAGAGTATATCCTTGATCCCTCTCTTCCTGTAAAGCTCACTTGCATGCTATCTTTTGTGTATATCCTCTCGGTCCTATTCTTAATCCAATTTCTGTTGCAAACCCCATAGGGAGTATGACTCATCTGTTAGTAACACATGTTGGGGCTCGAGGGTGTTCATTGGTTTGACTAAAGTTTTTGGGTTTTATAGGATACGGGTTGGTCTTAGGAAGGGACTCCCTTGTGACCTAAAAGGAGTCCATCATGCTTAATTTCCTAGAATCATATATGGTGGTTGGGTTGAGTAATTCTTTGGGTGTCAGTCTGATGTTGATTTCGGTCTTCGGGGCTGATGCTTAGAGAGTTCTTCTCCTAATCAATATATATGTGGCATAGATTTCCAGTTTTGACATTGCCTAATGGGCACAAAGTTTTTACTTGCTTCTATCATTCGACTATACCTTTAGGTAGGACCATTTCCTATCATTGAGAAAATTTGGAAAATGACCTATAGATTAGAGCTACCCAAAAAATTGGCCGGAGTTCACAACGTCTTTCACGTTTCACATCTCCGAAAATGTCTACATGAGTCTGCTGAAGTGGTAAAGCCAGATATCCTAGAAGAAGCTGAAGTGGAACGCGAAGCAACCATAAGAAAAGTTCCAACCCGCATATTAGGAACGGAAGTGAAGAAGCTACGCAACCGCGAAGTCAAGCTCGTCAAAGTTCAATGGAGCGACGCCGAGGGAGACGCGACTTGGGAAACTGAAGCTAGAATACGCACTGCCTACCCTTTTCTGTTCGAGGGTACATCCTTGATCTTTCCTTTTCTTAAGTCGCGCTTTTATCTATCTTATCTTTTAGGTAGAAACCCTTTGGATGGAAACATGTAATTGAAACATGTTATGGATGATGGTTGCAAGTGGTTGCAAGTGATTGCTAGTGGTTGCTCGTGGTTGCATATACACACACAATCTAGGTTTTAGATCGGCTCAGTCACTTCATATTGCATATGCATATATGTTTGCATTCGTATATGGTTGAACTTTAATGTGTTGCCATGTGGATGTTGCATTTGTATGAATGATTGTGCACTCATGTAGAATCATGAATAGGAAAATTTGCATACATGATGGATTCATGGCACTTACATAATTCGCATTAAGGAGGTCAACTGAATCAGTAGACCGCCTGATTTTGCATTAGATAAGTTCATGTATACACACACACTTCGCATATGATCATGAAGCATTAGAAGTCTTTTAAGGACAATGGATGCTCGTGTTTGATGGATGAGTAGATGGATGATTGGATGTTAGGATATACATTCCTCCTAACTTGAAGATTTCGGGGACGAAATCCTTTTAAGTGGGGGAGAATGTAACACCCCGTGAATTCTTTAACTGTGAAACTCACAAATTAAAGTATAATTAATTTCAAATCAAAGAACTAAGGGAAACGGGATACGCCATTGCGTTCGTCTCGGAAAAATACGCGAAATAGAGTCCGAGTTTTCGAAAAACGTATATCGTATGAAGAAGTTATGGACGAACGAAGTTGGGCGAAAAACCGGAGAAGGGTCAGAATGCACTGGCGCACTTGGGAAGTGCGCCAGAACAAAAATGAACTGGCGCACCTGTGAAGTGCGCCAGTACATTTTTGACCTGGCGCACCTGCCAAGTGCGCCCAGGTCAAAAATGACCTGCTGGCCAGGTCTGGTCTAGCCCTGGCTGGCCAGGTCTGTGTTTGGCCGATTTTCAGAAGCTTGCTTTGTCATTAGGGCTAGGTGGCAGGCTCTAATTGGTTTCTCTTTCGAATGAATGGCTACGATCAATCCAAGCAACATCAATGGTCCTAATCAGTTCATAACCTCTATAAAAATGACCCTAGACTCAACCCTAATCTATTCATTCAAAAATAAGAACAAAGCCGTCATGTTGCTGAGGAACGACTAAGAGTAGCCGCCAATTGGAGAGAGGATTAGGAGGGCAAATTCTAAAGCATAAAGCAACCTAAACAAATCAAATCAACAAGGAATCGCATCTCCAAATCCCTAAATTGGAGAATTCGCCACACCATTGTAAGTAGAGTATTATTTTGGTATGAACAAATAACTGTGTTGGTTTGTATACTCGATTTGTGGTGATAAACAATTCATAATTGTGCGTTACGATGATTCTTATCGATTTGGAATATTGTATAGCGATTGGATATTCGCAAAATATGTTATTCATTATAAAAACTACGTGTTTGCGGTAGTTTTATGCAAGTATACGTTTGGATATTCTCAAAGTATGTTATTCATTATAAAAACTACATGTTTGCGGTAGTTTTATGCAAGTATACGTTTGGATATTCTCAAAGTATGTTATTCATTATAAAAACTACATGTTTGCGGTAGTTTTATGCAAGTATACGTTTGGATATTCTCAAAGTATGTTATTCATTATAAAAACTACATGTTTGCGGTAGTTTTATGCAAGTATACGTTTGGATATTCTCAAAATATGTAATTCATGTTGGAGCCACATGTATGTAGTTGTTTAATTGAAATTCATGCAAGTTTGGGGTTTTGCTACTATGCCATCATAATGTGTATTTTTGTACAAAAATCATTTTATGCGTAATTGGAACAAATTTGGGTTATTATAATTCATATGAAACTATGTTGAAAATTTGGCATCATGATCTATGTATTAAGCCATGCTTTTGTACTAGAAAACCTCTTTGCAAACTTATGAATACGACTAGGCTATGATTGATATTTTATTATAATTCATATGAAACTATGTTGAAAAATTTGGCATCATGGTCTATGTATTAAGCCATGCTTTTGTACTAGGAAACCTATTTGCAAACTTATGAATATGACTAGGCTATGATTGATATTTTACATAATTGAAAACCATGTTAGGTCTATATTGTTAACAAGAATTATATGGTGACATATGTGGTACATAGCTAGGTTAGATTCAAAATCTCATTTGCAAGTTTGCATGACTAAAGTAAAAATCACGATTTCACGTTAGAAATATTTATGCCATAAGTATATGTGTGCCATGGTTATGTGAATAGATTTAAAATCATGATTAAGTTGGATTAATTCTAGTTGAATTATACTTTTGTATTAGTCACAAAAGTAAGCACCTTTGTAAACATGTAGTAATCTTATAAACATGATTTGCTTATGTTTGACATTATGCCTAAATAAAATATAGGTTTATGTTGTAGTTAAGCCTATGTGTCAATAGTGATATTCTTAACTTAACTACAAGTTTACATGGTTTGATTCATGTCACTTATGCTTTTATGACCAAAGTATATGTTACTACTATGCAAGTACACCAGTTTCTATTTTGTAGTTCCAACGTCACATTGCAAGTTCATGCGCTCACAATCCCCTTTTCGTGTATGTAATCACGCTTTAAGCCTCCCCTCTTTTGCATGGCTAAGTTGGGCTTAAAAAGGTTAAGCCCAACATATAAACGAACGTATTAAACGGGGAAAATAACGTTGGGCCAAATTAATTAATGAATGAAAATATAAAGTAGAAGGGCCCAAATTCAAGTATGGATTGGGCCCATGATTGGTGTAACCTTTACACCATCAACTTAATAATGGGCCGCAAATATTTACATATAAATAAAGAAGAAAGACAAAATATGTAAATGTAGAACATACGATGTGTTTAACCCGAGGTTGGATTGAGTTGTGATGTAAACCTGCCCGGAACCGCCCGGCTGTCCAGTAGTCACAACAATACCTATCCAATGTGGGAGGTTAAACATGGAGCCCAATAAGGACCCGAGGTTAGACTGAGTTGTGGCGTAAGACTGCCCGGAACCAACCGGCAACAGGCAGCCACAACAATACCTGTCTAATGTGAGAGGTCAAGGCTTTAATAAGACAATTAAGGCTGAGTCAGGATTGATAGGATTAAGTGAACTAAAGACTTAATCAAAATGGGACATGCTAAACTAAACGAACTGGTGGGGGTTAGGTTAGAAAACACTTAACCAACTTAGCATGTTGGCTAGAGATAGAAAACCTAGTAACGGGGGACCCTTTTCAGCAGTAACCCTAAAAGGTGTATCATGATACCCTGAAACTAGGCAGGGTGGGGCACGATTACTGGGCTGATTGTAAGAGGTCAAATCGACGGCGGTGGTGTAGCAGTGTTGGTTCTAACGGGGTGCGGGCGTGCACACACCCCGGCGCAGAAAAATAAGGCACTGGGCACCGGTAGCATACCTGTGCATTCTAAGGTTGTGTCGGGCCGCCGCCATGGGACTTGATACACCCCATGGTGGGACCAGCATAGGTAACTACAACATCGGGGGCCGTAAGACACATGTAACTATGCGAGTAGGAGCCGATCATCATAGAATGGATCACATCACCCTGATTATGGGGTGCCAGTTGGAAACTAGTTTATATGGGTTCAGAGATTAACATGGGGTACGATAGTATATTCGACCCTAGACAACTTAACCAAGTTATAGTGCTTTCCCACTTCTTGTTTATACTTATCATACCCAACTCTTTATTCATAGACAGAATAGTACTAGACTTACTCAGGCTTTATGTCTGACTCTACTTTTCTTTCGTCTTCTTTTCTTCCGTTTCCCCCCCCCCCCCCCCCCAAGGTCCACAGGGAGGGAACACTGCAGCTTGACCAGCCTTAACATCCAGCTTGAACAAGAGAAATGTATTGCTTGGACTCTTTCGTTTTGAACTATGGCTTTGGACAACCACTATGGGGCTTTTGCAGTTTATCTATGTTTTATTTATGCTTCTTTAAATAATGTAATCAAGACAGATTATGAAAGTGTTATGTTATGTTTTTGGAAAAGATGTAAGACAATTATGGTGATGTTGTTGTAGCACGTATTTGCTTTTATGAAATAAAAGTTGTTGTTTTTCCGCTGTTTACAAATATGTGTTCTTATATCTGTCTTGTATATCTGTGACTTATACTTATAAACCTACACCAAAATTAGGGCATTCCCTTTGAGAGTGACCCTAACGGAGGTGGGGTGTTTCAATTTTATTTTCAAATCTCTAGTACATGTTAATTAACCCTAACATAACTATTATTAGTGTAACGTGATTAGGCATACTCTAATGGGATTTAGGAAAATTAGCTCTTTCACTAACGTATGTATATATACCACGTTATATACTTAGACTAGGCAAATTAATTAGAGCACAATTGATAAATAATTAGGCCCATTTCAAATATAGCCCACATCTCTCTTACCTTTCTTCCCCAGGTCCTCTGATATTCTCTTCTCCAGAAACTCCCACTTCTTTTACACGGTACCACTTTCTTCTTTTACACCAAAGCCTGGCGCTGCTTGCTTTTAACCCATCCCATCGTGGCCTTCTCTTTCCGCAAGCTCCAAATATTTAGACAACCCACCTGCTTCTACTTTCATGAATACTCCATCCCCCTGCCATAAGCCGCATGTCCTCCCTTTTAGTTCCTTTTAGCACGATCTGCTCTTCTTACTCTCATCTTCTTGCTTCCATAAATTTCGAACTGCTCCATTCTTCTTTTTTATTTTCTTTTTTTCTTCTTTTTCGAAAACTGTAGCATGGCAACGTTTTGGACCATCAATCCAGGCAAAGAATGAAATTTCGAAACTAAGGATATTATCAGCTGAATACGTCGAGTATCCTAATAGCGTTAAATACCCTTCTTACTGGTTTTTTTTGTTTTCATGCAAGGTTTTAAATTTGCTTCTAGGAGATTTACATGTGTAAAAATCAGATAATGCTTATATTATCCTTCTGAAAAGAATGTCATGTGGTGGAGGACGTCCGAAGCATGTGCGTGTATCTTCATTGTTCAGATAGGGTGCTGCATGTAATATAGACTTGCAGGGATAGACTTGTACAGTATAATACCATTTACATGGTTAAATTTTTATTGTACCGCTGTGTACGTGGCACGCTAAACATACGCACCGCCACATACGGGTTTCAAACGCAACGGAAATGAATGTACTGCTACATCCTACCGGTCTGGTCCTAATGAAATTTGTTTGGCTGAAAACGGACCCCGTTTGCAAAACGACGTTATATTAATTTATCGGTTCACGTTTATATTTCGCCTATCGATTAAACCACTCCGATTTGTCTCAAACTGAAAATATATCAATAACTAATTACACACATTCCAATAAAACTTGTTTTGTTGAAACGGAGGTCGTTTGAAGATAAAACTATTTCTAAGCCTATATATTATCGATATAATATAAATAAAACAATTTAATTAAATAATAAATTATTATTATATATCTCTAAATTGAATAATATATCATTTCAATATAAGCCAATATGAATTCTAAAACTCAACATTGACATTTCCGAATTAAACATTATCCAACTTATATTAAAAACCATATTTAAATTATTAAGTAAACATTACCATTTATTAACAAATTCCATAGAAATTATTTGAAAATTTGTATTGGACACAACTGGCAATCTATAATATGAAATCTCCATTTTTCTCTTACGTTAGAAAAATATAATCAAATCGATTCAAATGTTTCTTGTTTCACAGAAATCCGATTTATATCGGATCCAGTATATACAATTAAAGTTCAGATCGAAAATTACGAACTACCGCGGCATTTCAAGTTCGTTTTAATTATATTATAATTATATATATTTGAACTCCATTTTATTAAATAAAATTTGATATAGAACCCATTATATTTCCAATATAATATATAAACAAATTTAAATATACCAATTTAAATGACTGAAAAATCAGGGACATTACACATATCCCAGTTGATGAGGCTTGAGGTCATAATTAACTTTTTTTGAGAACATCTGACCACCATTCACTTTGAATGTCACATCGTCAGATCCATCAGAAAATCACTAATTGACGTCCAAAAATATATTATAGCAGTTAAGATTAGAGTGTCGTCTTCGCCACCAATTATGTTACGTTTTAGGAAGTCAACATACGTGATCCCTTTGGAAATACTCTATCATACATCCGTCTGTACAAGTTGTCCTTGGACTGGACAAACCGAAGGCACTCTCCTACTGCATCTTTGAATTACCCTATGGATCAGTATCGAGTAGTCCTTGCAAATACGCAAATTCTATCACAACAGAATTACCATCAAAATACCCTGTTGCAATCCAGAGTAACTTATCAAGTAGCCCTTCCATTTATGAACCACAGTCTTTATATGCACTGTCTTCAATCTGCATCTTCGACGATTTCGTATTTGCTGGTTCGAAATGGTTTTCAAATATAAATTCGTTCTTGGTCTTTCCGTATCAACAATCGTATAGGTAAGATTTGATAGCCGGTCATTTAACTATCAAATAACATCCATTCAACCATGAAAATAAATGAGTTCACTAGTCCAGTACTCAGCATCACTTGGTCTTTTTAATTTAAAAATTAATTAACTTCATAATCTTTCAATATTTTTAAAAACACAATATTCACTACTTATTATATTATAAGAGTATTTTCAAACCATTTTAAATGCATTGGAATTCAATTATATATATACCAACTTTGGTTTCAACCTTTTCACGTAAACATTGTCACAAAATCTCTTTGGTTTTAATTCCCGAAAATAATAACTAACACTTCTTCTTTTATGAACAAATTCAAACACATCTCGTTAGTTTATTAAATCTAGAAAATGACGTTATACTCCAACCATCTTTCTATTCCCATTACTTCAACATTCATTAGTCCCTAACCGAAAACTAGTAAGAGAACTACTCCCTAAAATCAACCCCGAAGGTCGAAATCAACAATAGATCGACAATCACGAAGTTATTCGACTCAACTAATCTCCAATCAGTTTCTAATTTCCTTAACTCTATCCAAATCTACAAAACGTTTGCTTTTAAACCATTTCCCACTTTGAAAATCTTGTTTCAATTCCATTTACTTCACTTTATCTCATTATTAAGTAACATCAACCCAAAATCAACGTTTAAGCCTCGCACCCTTTTATAAACCTTATTTATAAAACTTGGGTTTGATATAAAACCCTTTTTATCTTGATCTCTTCTTTATTAATTCAAATATTACGTAAACATCTATTTTACGCCACAATATTCGCTGAAAATCTCTTTTATAACTTCGTTATAAAAGTTTGGATTCAATATAAAACTTGTTCATAACCTCTTTTCAAAACTTAATTATATTCCATTCCAAAACCGTTTACTTACTTAAATGGACTTCATTTAAGAAGCGCTTATTTAAATTACTAATTAAATTAATAATTTTCTTCCTTACTTACAAAAATAAATATTATTTTTAAATTCTTATTAATAACTAATCAAACATTTGTTAAATCATTTCATTAGACTAATTAACAACAATTAATTTAATAATAAATCCCAGTTAAAATGGTTGACTTAGTCAACTCAAACTATGGTTATTTCGTTAACCAATTCCTATTAATTCTTCCTTTAAGTTAATTAATAATACAATTAATTTAAATAATGCCATTTAGAAACAATTAACCCAACTCTTAACCGTTACATCAATTTCAACTCATTTGCTTATAAATCTTGTTAACAAAAGCACTTTGCTTTATAAAATCATTTAATAATTTCTTATAAACTTAAATAAAAATAAATATTTTTTTCCTTCTATAAACTTTTATTCAAAATAATAGATTTCAAAATCTATCCTCGGTTATAAAAAATAAATTTCTATAACTTCATTTCTCTCAATTCACTTAACAGTAATTGACATCTATAAAACGATTGATTTATGGGCCAACTGCCGCAAATTACTCAACCAATACTGCCCATTGGTTAAAATAAAACAAACGTTAATTTTCCATTGCACATAAATATTAAAATAATATAATTTAGGTTTAATATTTGTGTGCAATGGTAGTTATTACTGGATGTTTACCTCAATCGGTTTAAATAGTTTAGTCAATATAAAATAATATATTCCGTAAACATCCAACAATAACTATCATTGCACACAAATATTAAACCTAAATTATATAAAATATAAGTAGGATAAAAATCGAGTGAGTTGTATTCATCTTGATTCCATTTATCGCTGTAGCGGTTTGGTTATGGTTAAATTAAACAGTCGTTTTAATTTAACTTTAAATTTCAGCTATCTCCAGGCATGTCCAAAATAGTTCCATAACGTAGCATTCGTTACCACGACTGGTATCTTTGGCCTGGTTAAACTCTGATAACAGAACAAAATGTAATTGTTTAATTATAATTGAATTATATATATATATATATATATATATATATATATATATATTATTATTATTATTAACCTTAATTAAAAAGTAATTAACCGTTAATTATATTTAAACAAATCGTGCCTCACGTATTAATATATTTAATGGTAGTATTTATGTTTATATAGACCAGGCCCTTGATACCTTCAGCCATCTATTTCCTTTAGGTGAGCTTTCCACTGTAATAATTTCTTCATTTTGATTGAGACCTCACTGAATCACTTCTGTGCCCCAACTTCCTCACCGAACGCCGCCTGACAACAGACATTGCACCAACCTTTAAAACGCCTTCTTCTCGAAACTTGAACACTACTCCACCCCGCTGCTTCATATATCCCCACGTACCTTTTTCGGCTTCCACAAAACAACGTTGTATTGCTACTCAAAAAAATAACATCGGCCTACTATAGTCTGCTTCACCATAACTTCCACCTGGTTGTTTTCTTCCCCAACTCACGAACCATTTCCAACTCCGAGCTTCTTCACTTTTCACCGTTCATCTTTTTTTTTTCACGCAACACTCTACTTCCATCATTTTCCACCTCCACCAACAATCAGAGCTCTGCCACCTCGCATCAAGAACGAATGCACTCCCCTCGAACAACATGCATCACATGTATTCCATTGCAAGTATAGTTGAGTGATAGACATCAACATTGTTTTTAAAAAGGAAGTGGCGTGCGTTATTAAGGTAGCGTTTGGCTTAGATTTTTCAATTTTGAGTTTTCACACATACAAAAATACCGATAATGCACATAAATCGTGAAAAATGACCGTTTTACAAAACGGAGTTAACACACAAAACCGAAAACAACTTTTTATTATTTTTCATATTTTAAAAAACAAGGGAATGACAATAACAAATCCGTCCATCCACCATTCCCGCGGTCCCCTCCGTCACAACCTTTCCCTTTGATCCATCACCACCACTACACTTCAAATCTTCACAACTTTCATAATTAACGCCGAAAACTAAAAATGCAAAACACAAAATAAACCAAACGCTACCTAATATTTTCAAAGCCATGAATTATTTTATGTTTAAGCTCTCGGAAAGAACTGGAACACCCCCCACTATTTATAACGAAAATTTCTTGGCCACCAAGTATTAGGATAGTAGGACTGCGGTGGTAGGATAGGTCGGTGATGGTGAACAGACATTACAAATGGAGGACATAACATGTGTAAACTCAGTATAGAGGATAGGGGAAAAGATAGGGTAACTGTGGTGTACGTTTTTATTATGTGTAGAGGTAGGTTAGCAGTGTTAGTGAATATAGGCGGTTGCGTGCACAGTGGGTTAGAATGCATGTGCTGATGGTACAGAAAGAAACATGGACTTTGATTTGCCAGGGCATGTGCCGGTAAAAAAACTTGGGTAGGCTGCAAATTTAGCTTGAAGGCATATTCTCTCACACCTCCAATAACTTCTCCTCAAATTCCTTCATGCTACTTCATAATTCCTAAACCCATCCACCCCTCTGTAATTTTCCCTAAGTTCCCCCCCTTCTGGTAAAACCAACAATACAGTTCAATAGCTATTTATGGCTTCAACTTCATCAGGTGTAATGAAACTGTACATTCCCAGTCATATTGCACCGTGTCTCATTTATTATTTTTCACATAAACTATATTGACTATGAAGTAAATTCCTCCAAAGATATTCTGAACTGCTAATGAACATAACATATTTGCTTTATCCACACATTAATGGTTCCAGTTAAGTTTGTCAATGAAATGTATGATTATATGTTTGGGCTGCGTAATATTTTTGATTATGATTACAATATTTCTAGAAGACCTTATAAAGATCATGCGTTGCATGCCTACTAAGATGACGATTCTTCACTACATGGCAGTGAACCATATATAGTACAATTCACATATTATCACTATTCCATCATTTTCACATGAAACACAACTTTAAGAGCACAACCAACAATGGCTTGTTCACTTACTAAACAAGCCACGGAGCAACCAGGTGTGGCTTGTTCACTCACCCGTGGCTGGTCTGTGGCTAGTTTTGAGCTCCTCCGTGGCTGGTTCACCCAACAGAGGCTGGTTCTTATAACGGCAAACTGTTTGCCGTTATAAGATTATAACGGCAAACACTTTGCCGTTATAAGATTATAACGGCAAAGTGTTTGCCGTTATAATCTTATAACGGCAAACAGTTTGCCGTTATAAGAACTAGCCGTTGCAACCAAACGGCTAGTTCACTTCCTCCCTATAAACCACCCTACCTCCTTCTTCTTCCTCCTCCACACAACCACTCCACCTTCCCAACTTCTTCATCAACAAAATGTCTTCGTCTGCACCCAAGCGAAGCGGAAAAAAAACCATAAACAAGAAACTCATGTCCCAACCGCACTCGTCATCGTATGCGATGCAACGGTCAATCCAACAACAGCAATCGTTGCAGCCATCTCACGAATATGGCTACTCGCCGTATTCAAATTATCCATACCGTCCACCGTACCAACCGCTCGATCATCCTAATTTTTCTCCCATCCAATCGTCCGTCCCGCCACAGTTTTACCAACGACGGCCCGGGGTAGGCGTGTACGACGATCATTCGTCGTATATGTCAATGATGATGCAGACCGAGCAAAGTCAACAACCTCACCTAACTCCGCAACAGACCGAGGTTCGTGACCGCGAAGCGATGCAAAATCTGCAAAGACAGTTTTCGTATGGGTATGTCTCTCCTACTACCGAAGAAAATGTTGGGACTTCTACGGAGGAGGAGGAGGAAGATGCAAATGAGGAAGTAAATGTTACAAATTCTGAAGAATTGAATGAAGAATACGTTGCACCTATCAGTCCCGAATATAACCAAAAGAAGAAGAAGAAGGTGAAGTCTTTAAGGAGCATTTTCAGTAAACGACACCAAACCGAAGTTGAATCGGAGCCGAATCACGGAATAGAAGATATTGAGGATGATAATGCTGAAGGGGAAGATATACCAGCGGATGGAAAAAGAAAACAATGTAAGTTTACTTCCGAGCAGTACGTTTCACTTGCTAAATCGTGGATACGCATTTCACAAGACAGCATTGTTGGAAATAATATGAAAGGTGAGAAATTTTGGGAAAGAGTAGCAGAGTTCTACAATTCGTTGGAAGCGAGGAATAGAACATGGGCATCACTTAGAGGCGGTTATAGAGTTATGAATGCCGCGTGTCAGAACTATCTTGCAATACTGACAGCCTTGGAGAACAGACAGCAAAGCGGTGCTGCACCTTATGACGTTGTAAGTAGCGTAGATTACTTTGAAAAATAACTTACTATACTATGATCGATTAGTTAGAAATGACATACGCTCATACAATATCCACTTTGTATTACAGATTGAAGAGTCACGAAAGGCCTACCAGCAAAAGTATGGTCATCCATTTAAATTCCAAGACTGTTATGAGCTTCTATCTAGGTTGCCGAAGTGGAAGAACCCCAGCAACTTCATGTTTGAGCAGCAGAACAAAGCTAGAAGGATGAACTACTCTGATTCTAGTCTAGGAAGTGGCCCGAGTTCGCAAGAAAGAAACCCTTTATTTGGAAGTAGTGATGGACGACCTGTCGGCAGATCCAAGGCAATTCAGCTGGAGCAACGAGGTGTAGAGTTTGCTAGATTTATGGAAACAATGGAGAGTTCATCTAAGGCAACAAAAGAGCATAGAGCTCGATTTTCGGTGGAAAGAAACCGTAGCGACGAAGATTTCCAAAAGGCAGTTAGGGATGATCGAGAGCTCCGCAGACAAGAACATGCGGAGAAACAAGCCATGGAAGAAAAGAAGCTGGAGGAGCAGAAAGCTTTGGCGCGAGAGAATAATTATGTTAAAATGATTACATGTGATTTTAGTAAGCTTACCCCTCTACAGCAAGAACTAGTAGCCGAGCAGATTGGAGAGTATAGAAAAAACAAAGGAAGCAGAAGCGGAAGCGTTAGTGGCTCGTATATGGACTAGCTATGTATGTTGGGTTAAGTTGTAATATGATTGTGAACTGTTTGTAGTATTTATGTGCTGGTGGGTGTTTATGTACTAGCTATATATGTTGGGGTGAGTTGTAATATGATTGTGACCTGTTTCTAGTATTAATGTAGTAGTTGTTGTTTATGTACGAGCTGTATATGTTGGGTTGAGTTGAAATAATGATACAATCTACAATATGATTGGAAACCACATTTATTGACTCAAGTACGCACTGATAGATAGTTCAAATGATACATAGTACACGACTACACACTGATACATAGTTCTAGTACCAACTACTGATTCCGACTATTCCTTCCTTTATGCGCCCACAAATGTTCCACCAACTGGTCACGCAATTGGAAGTATGCAGCTTGATCTTCAATGTGTTGAACCATATCAACATATTCTTCCATTGAGTTTACATCTTTATGGGGTTTTGCATTTGAGCCCGTAAACATGTCAGGATAATTAGACTTTTGATTCTTATATCCGCCTCTTTCAGACTCCACAATCATGTTATGTATTATTATACAAGCATACATGATTTCTGAAAGCACTCTTGCATCATGAAAACGAGTAGGATTTCGTAAAATATGAAATCGGGCTTGTAAAACACCAAACGTACGTTCGATGTCCTTTCTATAGCTAGCTACTTTTTCAGTGAAATACCTTTCTTTATCATTTGATGGAACTTTGTACCCTTGCATCAAAGTTCTCCACTTTGGGTATATTCCATCGACTAGGTAGTACCCAGTTTTGTGTTCGATATTACCAAGTTTATATGAAACATCTGTTGACAATCCGTTAGCAAGTTCTGTGAAAAGATATGATTGTTTTAAAACATTTATATCATTCAATGAACCTGGGACTCCAAAAAAAGCATGCCAAACCCATAAATCGTCTGTTGCTACTGCTTCAAGGATCATTGATGGCACTTTCTTATGTCCGGTGAACATTCCTTTCCATCCCGTTGGGCAGTTTTTCCAAGCCCAATGCATGCAATCTAAACTTCCAATCATACCTGGAAATCCTCTGGCTTCTGCCCTGCGTAGTATCCTGGTTATATCGTTAGGTCCAGACGTCCGTAGATACTCCTTCACAAACTCTGCAACAACTGTTTTACAGAATTCTTTCAGACACTCTATTGCTGTTGATGCTGCGATTCTGAAATATTCATCCATTTGATCGCCAGATGTTCCATAGCTTAACATCCTCAACGCCGAGGTGATTTTGATGTGTGGTGAATGGCCGATTTCTTGTGCTCCGTTCAGTCTATAAGTGAAATATGGATTTGACTGGTGAAGTTTAAGATATATTTTTGAGAAAATAGCCGGACTCATACGGTAACGACGGCGGAACAAAGTTATATCAAAGGTTGGATTGTCGATGAAGTAATCCCTCATTAGTCTTTCATGTCCATCCTTGTAGTCTCTCTTATACCGTCGGTCAATCCGGCCATGCATGCTACCCCGATGGTTGCTAGTTGAGCCTTCAGCGAAATAATTGGAATACGCAACCATTGCGTGCTGTTCCAGCTCCTCCGTCTCTTGCTCCACTTCTAGTTCGGAATTATCAGTTTGATTCTTCTTGTTTTTGTAGTAATGGTAGTATAGATTTGGATCCATTGCTTGCTTTTTTATAAGTTGAGTTTCGTTGTTATCTCTAAGCGTATCCGAACGAGAGATATATATAAGCAGGGATGGTAAACTAAATATCTCTGACATAGAGTACATGTAGGCAATAATGGGTGGCAATAATGGTTCCAACATGATGGTTCTGTCATTGAGTAGTCAATTCGGATAGTTGTTGTGATGTGAAAGGTTGGCACTAAATGGTTGGCAATAATGGTTCTGTCATTGAGTACTCAATTCGGACTGTTGTTGTGATGTGAAAGGTTGGCACTAATTGGTTGCCAATAATGGCTCTGCCATTGAGTAGTCAATTCGGCCAGTTGTTGTGATGTGAATTTTGGACATTTAAAATAGAATATTTTAAATAATATCGATGAGAAATTTATTTTGAATATAATTCGAACGTATATATTATATACGTCGTCGTTAGAATATAAATAATTATATATAATTATAAATAGAATTGAAAATGGCGCGGTAGTTCGATAATTCGATTTCAAACTTCAATTGAATGTACCGGGTGCAAAACAATCTGGATTTTAGTGAAACCAAAAACATTAGGATCTAATCAAGAATATCTTTCCAACGAATCCGAAAAATCAAGATTTCATAGCGGGAATCAAAAGATATGTCCAATTGAAAATTCTTAACAGTCGCTATGGAATTCAAGCCCTTAAAAATGAAAATAGTAATACGTGACCAGTCAATGTGCTACAGTCAATGTGCTACAGTCAATAACGAATCCTATCACTTGCAAGACGTGACCAGTCAATGTGCTACAGTCCGTCGACCAACTACAGCTGGTTACGAAACGTTAATACATTTCAAACAACACATACAGGAACTAGAACAGCAGAACATAGTAACATCAAATAACGATACAAGTGATACGATACAAGCGATACGATACAAGTGATAGGATGCGTAACGATACAGTACATATTAGCATAACATAAAATATTTAAATCCTAATTTAATCCACGTTGGAGTCGATAATTTGAATTACTTAGGTCGTTAACTTGATTTCGCAGCTTTCTTATTTCTTCCTCTAGTTCCAAAGCATACGTAATTGCTCGACGGGGAAAGCGATCATCTATCCACTGTCCGAACTCGCATCCGTTGTTTCGTACTGGACAAGTATAATATCGTCGTCCAACGTCTTTTCCATGACGGACGACTAATTGCGGTGCTTCAAAACCACAAAAGCATACAATATTTGCGGATTGCACCTCGCCTTCTTCAACCGTGGCTCTTACACGAGGAATTACAAGGTTAGCCCTACAGTCATGTTGTCGTGCTGGATTGTCTTGCTGATTGCTTATTTCCATTTCGTGCATTCCTGCTTCGAGCTCTAATTGTCGCACCTCGTCATTGTGTCGCTCTTCCATTTCAATATACCACTCGGTTGGTTCTCTAGATGCGGACGGATTAGGATTTGATGGTCCAGAAATAAGGTCCGTGTAATTGTAAGAAGATGGATAAGAAATTGGCATGACTACGCTCTAAGTAGATGGATAGGGTTTTAGTGAAACGACATTCGATATATGTAGGAGGAGATGCAGTTACCAATGCATAAAGGAGTTTGCCGTTATAAAAATATAACGGCAAATTGTTTGCCGTTATAAAAATATAACGGCAAACTATTTGCTTTTTTATTTTATAGCCGTTGCGCCCCAACGGCTACTTAAACGGTCGCAATCCCTCCCATTATATATCAACCTACCTCCTCCTTCTTCCACACTAACACACTACCTTTTAAACTTCAAGTTGTACAACCCAAAAAATGTCTTCTTCTGCACCCAAGCGAAGCGGAAAAAAAGGTGTAAGCAAGAAACCCCTATCCCAACACCAACAGTATTCAAATGACGATGCTCATTCTGTTTATCAAAGAGCTGGAAAAGAAATTGTACGCGAAGGGAAGGTTTCCGAGCCACTAGGGACGATTGGATCCAACCCTGTTTGCTATTGTGGACAAGTGTCGGTCGTTGTTGTTGACGAGACCGAAACAAATGCCGGTCGTCGATTTTTCGGTTGTGAAGCCTTCAACGACCACATGAATTATCCTGATGCCATTGATTGTTGTTGCTTTAAGGAGTGGATTGACCCTCCCATTTGCGAACGTGGACGTCAGTATGCACTCGAAGCACAAGCAGAAATAAGACGCTTGAGCAAGATTAATGCCGGTAAGACAAGAGATGGTCCTTTCCCTAAACCATGGTAGGTGTACGTGTTTGAATTTGATGCTGGTGTGCTCAGTTGTTGTAGTTTGTATGATTATGGTTTGGCATTTCCTTCTGTTCTACTAGTTGTCATTGTTCCAGTTGTTTCAATTGCTCAATAGTTGTACTAGTTGTTGAAGTTTGTATGATTATGGTTTGTCAATAGTTCTACTAGTTGTCATGATATTATAGTTGTTTTCATTATGTCGCAAGCAGAAATAAGGCACCTGGGAACGGCCCATTTTTCGTAACCATTTCGTGAATTGAAATGGTTAAAGCACTGGTGGACGACCCATTTTTCGTTCTGCAATGATGTGACTGGACAATGTAGAGAATCTAACATAATATCACGAGGTTAATAGTACATGCCAACATTTCTTGTGATGGCACCATTTATCGTGCTGCAATGATGTGACCGGACACTGTAGGGAATCTAACGTAATATCATGAGATTAATAGTAAATGCCAACATTTCATGTGATGGCACCATTGAAATAGTTCATACAGACACAACAACTGACGATAGTACATGCGAACTAGCTCAATCAAAGCATGGAGTAGGAATTAGTAACTTCATTAAAATGCATTTTACGTTTAGTCTTACGGGCGTCGCCTGATGTTCAATCGCAATTGCTCATTATCACTTCGAACACGTCTATTTTCCCGTTCGAGTTCGTTACAATATGCTATTCCCCGAGGACACAAAGGTTGGTCTATCCATTCCGTGTAATTGCAACCATTTGGAAAGGCTGGGCATCGCTGAATGCGCCGACCTATATTGTTTCCCTCTGCTTGAACCACAACTTCAACCGCGTACCCGCAGTAGCAATGAACTGGATAGGAATCAACTATTTGTTCCTGCAGTGGTACACGAAAGAACTCTGCTTCCTGAGTTGACTGAGTGACAACTTGTTCAGATGATACTTGAACAGGTGGGACTTGAGTTTCATATGGAGGTTGAACGTTCAGCTGTTCGTACGACGGTTCAGTTTGCGGTCTAATTTGGTTTAGGAACTGAAATTCGTCTTGAAGCTCCTGTAGCCTCATTTCGTTGTACGCCTGTTCCTCGGAGTCTATAGAAGATGACCACGAAGACATCTTCAGTGAGTTCTAATAGAAGGATGTGCTCTAAGAATGAGAACGAAGGTGTTTGAGTGCGGTAAGTTGTGACTAAGTAACAAATGTATATATAGCTGCAATATTAGTTATGGTGTGAATGGTCACTAGCTACACTTTGCGATTTTCAAAGCTTGTGTAGGTAAACAAACAAAATACTGATGTAACCGGTCACTGGTACGACTGTAGGGAACACTGTAGGGAATCTGCTTTTTAGTGATAAAGTGTATCGAGGACGACCCCCTGTGGCTACAGACTGAGAGCTTAATTGCAATGATGTGACCGAACATTGTACAGAATCAACCATAATAACACGAGAACCCTGTAAACCGTATTCAAGTATGTTGAATTGTAAATGTTGGTCGTACATTGCCCTTATAAGTACTCCATATCTGATAATCCATCTCATACCTTCTACAGCTTCAAGCAGCACCGTTGTAGAGTAAAGGGAGAAAATTTATTTTCTTGTTTTCTTAAAGGTAACGTTTATTATCAACAAAATTCGTACTTCTAGTTACTCTACTAATTCTACTGATGCACAGGTTACATGGACAATTCAAAAATAAGTGATGAAGAAATGGGAAGGATTTTTGATGAGTACGAACGAAACTTAGTGAACGATAACGAAAAGGGTTTAGTTCATGATACACAAGTTGAAGAGGTGCCCGTCGCGATTCAGCATCGAGCGGTTACAGCTCCGCGTCCTTCTCCAGTAAATCAACGACCTAGTAATAGTCCTTGTAATAATTCTCCTACTCCAGATTTTTCGTCTAAGGATTTGCTGGCCCTCGTAAAATCCTATATTGAGGTTGAAAAGAGAGATGAGTTGCTAATGCAAAGTGGAGGGGGTTTAACATATGAAGAAAGATGGGCAATGATCACGAGGCTATACAACAACCATCGTTCCCGGCCCACTACACGAACATCGGTTGAAATCCAAATGGCTAATCGTCATTTTGCAGACGCTTGTGATCGGTACACAAAGATTATCGAAACTGTTGAAGACGAGAACATATTTAAAACAAATCAAGCAACATATGATTCTCGTTACCTTTTCGAGTATGGTGAGGAGTTCGTTGGTTACGAAGCGTATAAACTACGCTACAGTTGGTTGACCCGCTATGGAACTGAGTAGGCTTATGGTATTGTGATTTTATTGTTGTTTTACTGTCTATTTACTTTGCTGTTTGTGCGTAGAATATGGAGTTATATGTAAACCTTGTTATGTTGGCGTGCTGTTTAAGAATTTTGCATTTCTACACGAGAAGAGGGAAACCTTGTTCAACATCAAATTCAAACGTTATTACATTCCAAATAACTCTTACAGGAACTAGAACAACAGAAGATACCGGCTCTACACAAAAACATTCTCTACACATAAATACAGTGTCTACACATAACCAAATGTAGTCTCTACACAGAAACATAATCAAAACGTACACAAAATACATCGAAAGCACATAATAGCAGTAGTCAACAAATACAGAACGCATACTCAAACAATAGGAACATACAACTGACAACTGCGAAAACGTAAAACATCGAAAGTACATAATCATGGTAGTGAACAAATACAAGAACGTCTACTCAAACAACAAGAACAGACAACTATCAACTAGGAATACGTAGAACAACAAAAGTACATAACAGTAGGACCAAAAAATGCATAACAGTGGTAATACAACAAAAGTACATAACACTGGTACATAACACTGGTACTCAAAAAATGCAGAATGTCTACTCCAACAGTAGGACCACACACCTGACAACTGTGAAAGTACATAAAAGTGATAGTAACTCACTCGTCCGAGTCATCTGAATGTGTACGTGGACGTGTGCGGCGCCGATGACGTCTCTCATGATCACCAACATCTGGAGGCTGACTGGACCCAGCACTAGACCTATGGTGGTAATACATCTGCAAGTCCTGAAGTCTCTTGCGCTCTGCCTCAAGCTGGGCCTCTAAATGCGCCTGCTGTTGTCGTGCCTCCTCTGCAACACGACGTAGCTCACCATCATAGTAATCTAGGCTACGCCTATGCTCTATATAGCCCGTATGCCTAATCCCCATCTGCATATCATACAGATCATGATATGATACCTGTGTAGGATCCGGGTAATCGTGATGGGCCGGAGGATGAAACACGTCAACGTAACGATCCGGTCCAATGGTGGGCACTGCCATGGTCCATCCAAAATGACTGGCGGCCGCCACATGATCAGCTGCACGAAAACTCTGACTGGACTGGGTAACATCCTCGACAACAGGTGGACGTATGCCGTGTCGTATAGCAGATGGCCCTACTAAATCAATCGATGCTGCATGCGTAATCGTATCTGAGGACCCGGTGAAAAATCTACGCCAGAAGGTAAGGTAACACTCCCCGATAATAACAAAGCTCTCAGCCGTCCACCAGCCTGCTGTCCTGGCTATATCTAGCTGCTCCGTCGGGTAAATCATACACCGATAAGTATGTGGGTGTGGATCATCCGGAATAGCATCGAAGTCATACAACTGTCTCCAGCACCTCTCACCAAGATACCAATAAGCACCTAGCGCCACGGGACAAGATATAAGTGGAAATCTCCGTCCGGCAAGCATCCTAGCAATCTGTATGATCTCAAGATCGATGGATGTACTCTGCTCAAATGGATGCCATAGAATCTGATCCCTATACATCCTCAGCTCAATCTGGTTATGGGCAACGGGAAACACATGGCGTGACTCATTATCTCTGGGCCCCCGGTTGTCCGCAGTCCAAAAGCATATACGGGGGAAAAAGGTCGATGGGTCTGCAATACGGGTGATAAAATGAAAGTTCCTAGAGTACTCAAAGTACCAATACTGTAACAACTCCCAGAATCCAAATAAAGAAACCTGAGAATCAGTGATGGTGCACTGCATGTCGAGACATCTGTATAGGTATGCAAGGATAGGTGTGCCCCAATCATATAAAATCGCCCCATCGGCATCTATCTCAGCCGCGACCGCAAAAAACCCCACAGGAACGCTACTGCTCGAAGAACTAAAGAAAAGGTTACCCATAAGGTATAACACAAATAATCGAGCAAGCTCCAAGTCGTCATCAACAGAGTAGTGCTCGAGTATCCTGTCCATAGCCGCACGGATCGCGCTCACTCTAATAGCGCCTTCTGCCTGATACGACGTAGCAGAAACATCCAAATGAGGCAGTAGATCATGAACAAGTGCACGATCACGCCATCGACCATCGTCATAAGGCAGTTGGGGATAAGCACTTACTCCAATGCTAATACCAGTAAGCATGGAGAAATCAAGCGGTGTAAGTCCTAACTCACCACAAGGAAAGTGAAATGTGTGGGTGGTTTTGTACCACCGTAGAGCAATGGCCGCACACAATTGGACATCGGCATTTATAACATGGTTTATTCCTAAAATAGCAAATCGCACAATAAGATAAAATATGACTACTAAATTATCCACTTATTTCATTAAAAGGTCTATAATATTACCTAGAAAAAATTGAAATCCAAGAGCATGTAACAGTCCTGCGACCCCCTCCTTACCCGCCAAGTGTGCATGATAATATCTAAGTGTGGTCGCTAACGAACCACGTGGACGTATATTCCGCGACTGTTAACGGTTCAACAAAATGTTATACCATCTACCCAATATATAACACTCAAAGAATACTATGTAAATAATATTAAAAATACTTACAGCCAAACTCGACTGCGTGCTAACGTGTACTTCGTCATCTGGAAGAATGCGAAAGTTGGATAGCGCAGGAAGCTTCGCGGCGCTGAGGTTCATATCCACATAGCCATCGAGTTGGCCCTCTCTAGCGGCAACTGATCCAACACCCCTACGTGCCCTGCCTGCTCGTCCGCCTCTACGCCCGCCACGTCCCCGATGACCGCCTCCCTGTTGCACCTCTGCTTCTTCGTTCTCCATGTTTTCGGCGGCTACAAGTAAGTCTTCTATTCCGAGCACTGGCTGTTGGCCACTACCACCTTCACCACTCCCGCCGGCGCCACGATCGTCGCCGTGCATGAATTTTTTGGCGAAATTTTTTAGTAATCTAGCCATATTTTCGAACTAATATCTCACACAAGCTAGTTAATTTGGTTAAAAACTGACGGATTGGTGAATTGGTGGAGAAAATTGGGTGAAAAATGGGGGAGGAATATGGGTTTTCGGGTTTGAAGAAGGAGGAAAGGGAAATGGATCTGAGGAGGGGAGGCGGCGGCGAGGGTTTTGGGGGGTAACATTATAACGGCAAACACTTTGCCGTTATAATGTTATAACGGCAAAGTGTTTGCCGTTATAATATTACAACGGCAAAGACTTTGCCGTTGTAATATTATAACGGCAATATCTTTGCCGTTGTACCCCCACTCCTCAACCAACCTGTGGCTGGTTCTCCCCTTCTGGGTGCTCGGCTCGTTGGACCAGTTTCAGAACATGAGAGAGAATAACTGAACAGAACGGATGGTTGGTTATGGTCTAATAAATAAAAAGTAACTCTAATAACTACATTGCTATCATATATTTTATTGTCTGAATTTCCTGTATTACGTGCCATTAGTTCTTGCTTCAAAATGAAGAAACAGGGTATGCACTTTTATATATTGGTATCTTTTGTTCTAAGCATACAGAAGTAGGAAGTAGGCGTAGGCATGTGTTCGGTTAAATTCTTAGGCTCTCTTGTCACTTAGGTTTATTAAAATGATAGCACACTACTGTGTCCTCAAGATGGCCTGTCCAAGCTGAGAATGTAAATACAAGATAGGCTTCAGAACATAGGCATGTGCAAGGATTTGATTTGCACAAGCATGCGATTTGGGCAGAAAATAGGCGTGGTTGGCACCGATAGGTAGACATGTATTTAAATTACTTAGCGCTTAAGTCTTTAAATTTATTTTAATAATATATGGTTAATTTTTATTCTATTTCTATTTACCTTTTTTATGTTGAGCGTTTAATATACATACCGACATATAAATTCAAATGTGATGAAAATGATGATGCTACTATGTCTTGTTATTCCAGTCCCAGTGGAACTTGTTTTGTCGAAAACCGACTCCGTTTGCAGAATAGTGTAATTTTAATTAATCAGTTCACCTTTAAATTGTACGCACAGATAAAATAACTCAATAGGCTCCAAAATGGAAATCTAGCAATAATTAGCTATATGTATTCCAAAAAAATTCTCTTCGTCGAAAATGGATGTCATTTGAAAAGAAAGCTATTTCTAAGGCTTATATAATATTGATAAAATATAATAAAATCCAAAACAATTCGATTTAAATAATAATAAATTATTACTATCATATATCACCAAATGAAATATTATACAACTTCAAAATAAACCAATGTATGTTTTAAACTCAACAATATATATTTTCAGGTCAAACAATATTCACATTATATTAAAAATCCTATTTAATTTATATAATAAACGTTATCGTTTATTAATAAATTCCATAGCGACCATTCAAAAATTTGAATTAGACATAACTAACTATCTGTAAGCTAAAATCTCCATTTTTCATTTTCATTAGAAAATTATAACCAAATCAATTCAAAATTTATCGCTTCACAAAATTTCGACTTATATTGGATCTTGTACATTCAATTGAAGTTTAAATCATAAATTATGAACTACCGCGACGTTTTGAGCTCGTTTATAATTTAAATATAAATTATATGTTCAAATTTCATTATATAAACGAATTATATATTTTAAATCCAATTATAATTCCAATTCAACATTTAATATATTAAATATCTGACCACTAAAAATAGAAGATGTAACATTCCTTCTCCCTTAAAAGAATTTCATTCCCGAAATTACTTAAGTAAGAGAAATGTTTCAATACCAAATATTTTCAAAATAAATATTCCATAATTATCATTAAAAATTTCTGGGTTATATAAATTTACGAAAAATTCATCAACGTTTCCTTTACATGATTCGATCGAAACACTACAAATGCCACTCCGTGCCTTACATTTATCAAAAGAAAACCAAAATCAAACGACTTCCAAATTAAGGGTATATAAAACAACAAATGAAAAGCTACGGAGATGTATATTTTACTTTACAATGTTCATGGACCACTGTTTTATATTGTACACGGGCCTGACTTAAAAGCCCAGTTATCTTTTACATCACAAACTGCTATATATACATTATGTACTCTCTCTTTTCATGTAATAATAAAAATCTTTTTAGTCTTTCTTGCTCTTGCAATATTCTAATATGGTATCAGAGCCTGCAAAGCTTAACAGCAATCAAGAATCTTGAAATCAAAGAAAAAAAAAATCTTAAATCAAATCAGTTGAATAGCTACAATTCTGTTGTTAAAAAAACAGAAGACTCGTCAGCTACATTTCATCATCCGAGTCCCTCCCATCAAAGATAGAGTTTCTATCTCATCACTTAGGAGTTGCTACTTGATCATAATAGTTTGTGCCCTGCCATATCAATTTAGATAGGCTGCATCAAAGTAATCAGATCAAGTTTTTGCCGAGGGCCATCTGAATTCTTTAAAACCGATCAAGAAGTCCAAGAAAAGGGAAAATCAGCAGTAATAAAGTGCCATACCAGAGTGCTTCATCAGAAAAAAATAACCAGTCATTGGCGTATAATCATCATCTGAAGCGCTTCAGGTTGCAACTTCATCAACTGTGAAATCTTTTCAAGAATTCTCAATTCTAAAGCTTAAAGAATCAGTTCTATTATCTTGGTTTCATTATGGTGGATGATAACAACTCTTCAACAAATCCTCCCGGAAATCAACCAGTTCTTCCTGGGAACTCATCTGCAAATCAAAGTCAAGCAACATCAGTCAATCAAAACATGGCAAGTGCAGAATCTCTTGTAAAAACAGGTATAAATCCTCAAACCCAGTTAATCACCATTCATCTTGAAGAGAACAACTACTTGCTATGGAAATTGCAAGTAGAAACATCCATACAAGGATATGGTCTTGAGGGATACATTCTTGGCACTATTGCTATTCCACCCAAGTTCATAACTGATGCTGATAATAGGGTAGTCAGCAATGACGAGTATGTTAAATATCATAGGCAAGATAGGTTGATTTGTGCATGGCTATTGTCATCTATAAGTGAAAATTTTTTATCTCAAGTAATTGGATGCAAAACAGCAAATGATATTTGGACAACTATAGAAAAGTCTTTTAACACTCAATCATCAGCCAAGACAATGTTCTACAGAAATCAATTACAGACTGCCAGGAAAGACAACTTGTCTATGAGAGAATATTTGACAAAAGTTAAAGGCATTTGTGATCACTTAGAGGCAGCAGGTCAAAAGATTAATGATTCAGAACACATTCTATCAATTCTAAATGGACTAGGTGAAGAATATGAGGCTGTTGTAGCAGTTATTACATCACAAAAGGTAACCAGTTCTATGGAGGATGTGTATTCTATTCTTCTTGCTCATGAAGCAAGAATTGAAACAAAAAGGTCACAATTAAATGAAATTTCTGCTAATGTTGCTGAAGCCAAAAACAAGAATCAAAACAGAGGGGATTCTTTTAATCAGAGAGGAGGTTCATCTAATAGAGGCAGAGGCAGAGGAAGATGGAATAATAATAACAGACCTAAGTGTCAAATTTGTGAAAAAGTGGGTCACACTGCCTTGAAGTGCTATTTCAGGTTCAATAACAACTATGTTGGTAGTCAAACACAAAACAGTCAAAGAAGAACAAATCCTGCAGTAAATCTAGCCAATGTTGAAACTGACAGTCAAAGCAATGCAACAAGAAATAGTCAAACTGATGATATTGGTGATGACAACTGGTACCCTGACTCAGGTGCCACTAATCATATTACTAACAGTCTCAACAATCTCAATCTAGGTCAGAGGGAGTACAAAGGTAAAAATTCTTTACTCATGGGTAATCGTGATAGTGTAAACATTACACAAATTGGCTTTGGCAGCATAAAAGGTAAAAAGCAATTATATCTCAACAATTTACTTATGGTTCCTCATATAAAAAAGAATTTACTCAGCGTATCACAGTTTGCTAAAGACAATAATGTGTACTTTGAGTTCCATCCATATCATTGTTTGGTTAAAGACTTATTGACTAATGAAATTATTCTGCAGGGTAAAGCATGCAAAGGACTATACAAATTCAGTGCTGTGAATTCTACAAGCAATGAACAAAAGGAAAATAGTTGCTACCTATCAGAAATTAATGATAATATTAGTGTATTTGATCTATGGCATATCAAACTTGGTCATGCTAATGTGAATATTGTCAAGAAAGTTTTAATTGCCAATAATATCTCATATGATAATATTCCTATACCATATGTTTGCACTTTTTGCCAAATGGGCAAAAGTCACAAGTTACCTTTTACAAACTCTCTAACCAATTATTCTAAACCACTTGAACTTGTTGCTGCAGATCTATGGGGACCTGCCCCAATAAATTCTGACTATGGATTCAATTATTATGTTTCTTTTGTTGATGCTTATTCTAGATATACTTGGATATATTTCTTAAAATCAAAGTCAGAAACTAGCAAAGTTGTTATTCATTTTATTAATCAAGCTGAAAAACAGACAGGTGAGAATTTAAAGATCTTGCAAACTGATGGAGGTACTGAATTCAAACCTCTAAGTGAATTTTTTCAAAGAAAAGGCATAATTCATAGATTAAGTTGTCCCTACACTTCTGAGAAAAATGGTTTAGTTGAAAGAAAACACAGACATATTGTGGAGTGTGGTCTCACTTTATTAGCTCAGAGTAATTTAACTATGAAATTCTGGCCTGAAGCTTTTAATACTTCTGTATATTTAATAAATAGACTGCCCACTAAGACTTTGAATAACAAATGTCCTTTAGAAACTCTATATAACATCAAACCTGATTATCATAGACTTAAAGTGTTTGGCTGTCTATGCTATCCATGTCTAAGGCCATATAATTCTCATAAGTTAAATTTTAGATCCTCAGCATGTACTTTTATAGGGTATGCTAGTGATCAAAAAGGATATAAATGTCTTGATGACAAGGGAAGAGTTTATATTAGTAGACATGTTGTATTCAATGAAAAGGTATTTCCTTTCAAAAGCAAAGATGTTGCCACTACACAGAAAGTATATAATTCAAGAAAATCAATACCAGGACTACCTATATACTCCGACAGTTTTACCAAAGATACTGGTGATGGTAGCTCAGAGTCATCTCAACAGTCCACATCATCATCAAACAATGAGTCATCTGAGCCTTCCAATCAATCCAGCAACAATCAACAAAGTGAACATATACTGCAGGACTCAAGTTCAGAAGTTAGAAGCAATTCATCAAATACCAGAAATGAAAATGCTGAAACTCATGAGCAGCAAAGTGAACAAGTACAAACAGGTCATCCAATGATTACTAGATCAAAAAGGGGTATTTTTAAGCCTAAAGTCTACAATGTTATCAGTGACTTTGATGAACCAGTGAATTACAATCAAGCCATCAATAATCAAAACTGGAAACAAGCTATGGATGATGAATATCAAGCATTAATAAAGAATAACACATGGACACTTGTTAAAGCTCCAACAGACAAGAATATAATAGATTGCAAGTGGACATATAGGCTAAAAAGGAATGCTGATGGGTCCATAAATAGACACAAGGCTAGGCTTGTTGCAAGAGGTTTCACACAGCAATATGGTTTTGATTTTGAAGAAACATTCTCTCCAGTTGTTAAGCCAACAACCATACGAATAATACTTACCATAGCTCTACATAACAACTGGAAAATACAACAATTGGATGTCAACAATGCATTCCTGAACAGTGATCTAAAAGAAGAGGTGTATATGAGTCAACCTCAAGGATATCAGAAAAATAAAGAGCTCGTCTGTAAACTGAATAAAGCCATTTATGGGCTTAAACAAGCTCCCAGAGCCTGGTTTGATAAATTGAAATTTGTGTTGACAGAACTAAAGTTTCAATCTACCAAATCAGATCATTCACTGTTTGTCAAATTTAATAATAACATAACCATTTTTATTTTGATCTATGTAGATGATTTAATCATTACAGGAAATAGTGAAGCTGAAATTAGAAGACTCATTCAAATTTTGGACAAGCAGTTCTCAATTAAAGACCTGGGTGAACTCAATTATTTCCTTGGAATCGAAGTAGTAAAGATATCCAAATCAGAATTGTTTCTGAATCAAAAGAAGTATATCAATGAAATTCTTATAAGGTCAAACATGGAGGCTGCTAATGCTTTACCTACACCCATGATAACAAGCCAACAATTATCCAAATACAGGGGAGAAAACATAGTTAACATTAGACAATATAGAAGTCTGGTTGGAGCATTACAATATGCTACCATTATTGGACCTGAAATAACTTACTGTGTTAACAAACTTTCACAATTTATGCAGGAACCAAAAGAGGATCATTGGAAGGCTATGAAGAGAGTGCTAAGATATTTAAAGGGAACTGTGGACTATGGTTTACACTTTACACAAGGCAAACAACTTAACATTACTGGGTATAGTGATGCAGATTGGGCAACAGATCCCGATGACAGAAGATCAACATCAGGTTATTGTATTTACTTGGGAAACAATCCTATATCCTGGTGTGCTAAGAAACAAACTACAGTCTCAAGATCCAGCACTGAATCTGAATTCAGAAGTATTGCAAATGCTACAGCAGAAATTATGTGGGTGCAATCACTCCTCAGTGAATTAAAATTATCAAATCAAAGGATACCAACACTATGGTGTGACAATCTAAGTGCGGTATCACTATCATCTAATCCTATACTGCACTCAAGAACTAAACACATGGAGATTGACCTATATTTTGTTCGCGAGCAAGTAATAAAGGGAAAATTACAAATTAATCATGTGCCAGCAAATTATCAGATAGCAGACATACTTACAAAGCCATTATCACATAAAAACTTCATCAGACTTAGATTGGAACTCAAAGTAACTGAAAGATCAAACCTTGGAGGAGAAGCAAAGCATACAAGTTCAGATCTGAAATCTGTAATACCGAGAAACCTTATATGGAAGCCGAAGAACATTGTTAACTTGATTGGTGAAGAATCCAAGTCTGCAAGCGAATCAGCATCTCACATACCAAGGAATGAAAGCAATCTGAAGCAGATACCCTCAAGCGAAGCAAGCATAATCTTCAATAACTCAAATCCTCGCCATCATAATGCTATTTTAGCAACATCGAAGCTGATTTGAAGTCAATATTGAAGATTTCTCTCAGATTTATCATCGCAAGTTGTGGCGGCTGAAAACACGAAAACCCTAGCTTTCATTTGAGGGGCGATATAAAACAACAAATGAAAAGCTACGGAGATATATATTTTACTTTACAATGTTCATGGACCACTGTTTTATATTGTACACGGGCCTGGCTTAAAAGCCCAGTTATCTTTTACATCACAAACTGCTATATATACATTATGTACTCTCTCTTTTCATGTAATAATAAAAATCTTTTTAGTCTTTCTTGCTCTTGCAATATTCTAATAGGGTATAAAATTTATCTTCCAAACCAATAATTTTAAGGTTTACCTTTTTGTCGGGCAACCAAACTCTAATTCCAAAACATATTAATTAACAGCTCATCCTTTTCCAACCAACATGTGCTTAACTAATTTACAATGCAAATAATAATACAAGGTTATTCAATTTTATTTCATAATCGAATTTTTTCAAATTCATTATACTGGAATTTAGTTTTCAATTCCTACAATTCAATTATTAAAACATTTATGAATTCTATTTAATACAACTAACAATAATCAACAATCAATGCACAGCCATAATCAATACACAACCAACTTAACTATACCAATCAATTTATATTTTACTTAGTTCTCGAATTCCAAAATGATTTGATTTAACTCAAAAATCCATTTTAACTTCAATATCCATTATTAAATCAACTTGACTTAACCAAGTTAAGTTTCAGTTCGATATTCAATTAACTAATTAATTTTACAATTAGTTTACC